>JAAFCE010006949.1:16361702-17006452 GCA_013389805.1 Trigoniulus corallinus | reverse complement strand
ATGTCTTGAGCCCAGAATCCGTAGTTAGCAGGTAATCTATTAGGGCATGGCAGTGCATGACTAGTCAGAAGTTTACTAATGACTCTTAATGTTATTGAGATAAATATTGAATCATCCATTTGACAGACTAACACTGTTATGTTGATGCTAGCTACAGTATTCTTGCACTGTAACAGCATACAGTATTAGCTATGACAGGTGTTGGATTACTGTAGTCTAGTTAAAATGACCTGAATAATCTATTTAACAAGATGGATATCAGGACTTCCTTGATGGTCATTTTTCTTAGAACTAGAAGTTGGATGGCCGTACCGAAAACTCATGTGTCGTAATGCTTCTATTAGGAATTAAAGACGTAGGATGCGTAAGCGCAAACTATAAGGCATGGCCAAGGTGATTTCAAGTTTGTGGGAGCTTTTTTTTGTCAACAGGATATACTGAAATTCATGTAGCTATGAAACTTTGTTGATGACCATCGTCAGCACCTGTACTTTGGAATGGAACAACCCAACTGGCTTGAAATTCCTTGAGCTGGCTCACCTGCGTGTAGAGCAGGTATCACCTGTTGTTGCGGGTATGTATAGTTAGTTGAGATGAGAAGTGGAAGTTTATGTGCCTGCTTCCACTTTGGATAGTTTATTTTTATAGGTATTGGAATATAGACTGTTGTTTACTGTGTTTTTTTCGAACTGTTTGCTTGACCTGTGTTGGTTTTTGACCCGTCCGTCGTCGTCAGTTTGTTGGCGTCAGTAACCTGTTGCGAAATGGTGCGTAGTGTCTTTTCTTTATTTATTTTGCTGACAAGTTATAACACTAGTATAAGGAATCATCTTTTACCCGATTAAGATTTGCATATAAGTTTGTTTCACTTAGCAGAACAAGAAAATTCGTTGTGCTTTTTCTTTCAAGTTAGATACCGAAAATGTATACTGTACTTTGTTAATTAAGCAACTTTTAGATACTTGTTTGATGTTCACATTGCAATAAGTGGTGGTGAGTTCGAGAACAACGATTTTTCAGAAACTTTTTTCTTATGTGTGCTTTTTAAACTTTTGTGTAGTTAGTGCTTCTGTCACTAGTACTTGTTAATGATTGTTAAAAGGCAAAACTTTGGTAGGTATGACGTCTGTATGACTCATGAATGTTAAATACACCGGAGTTTCGAGAAAGCGTACAGTACCGGTGTAAATAGGCTGAAGTCGGATATTCACATATATTTTCTTTTGATATGAATTACTTAACATCCACATAATGTTTTATTAGCTGCAATCACTTGTAAAACTTTCAAATGTTATTTATATACAATGCCAGCGTGATGCCTTGAAATTTCTCAAGCGCGATGTATTCCTAGGTGGCGCTGCACGTGTTTCCCAATAGTTTGCTAAAAGGCACTATTCTAGTACCTGGCAGCGTCCTCAGACTATTAGGTCGAGGTAAGTTTGCGTAAAAAGAGGTAAATTATTCGTGACCAGGTACGTAATGGTTCTATTGTAGTTTGTTTGCCACATTTTAAGAAAGAAAATTTTCTAGTTGCAGTAGTTTTTCCACTTTTTTTCAGGTGTAGTTTGCTCATATAAGAATTCTGTTATTGTTCAGCATTCAGTAACAAGTTTCCGTAAATTAAGAATGCAGTGTCATTATCTAACTTGGTTTTTAAAATATGTTTGGACGATGAAAATGAATTACAGAATATTCAGTGTTAGTCGCAATTTTGTTCGAAGTGATATTGCTGTTGAGTTCTATGACGTTAAAATTCGATTCTGACATTTCCTTTAGATAAGAAGAATATAGTGTGCTTACAGACCATCGGGTAGGAAGTAACGTTAGAAATCCCTTTTGGTATGTATGATGTCATTAGAACATGAAAGAACCTTCATCTACACGAAAATTGTTTGGGTCAACGGTTCATAAGAACTGAATTAGAAACGAATTCATTCTTCCCTTAAGTAGAAATTTAAAAGTACCATCAAACAATCCGGAAGTCCGGCCCAACTAAATCTTTAAAGTCTGGGATGTGAAATAACAAGTCTCACTGTGAATTACAGTATTTTGTTTTAGTCCAGTGCTGGTCCGTTTCCCACTGCATTGTAAAGCAGCTCAAATCGTTTAATCAGGTACATGTAATTTGTTACTACGTTGCAACAGTGGTTAATGTGTACACTTAACAGGTATGTGTTTAGCCAGGTGCTTGGCATATAGCTTGTTTTTTGTTTGTTTTGTTGGTGTTTAGGACTCTTCAACTACAAGGTCATTAGAGCCCCGTCCATTGCATAGTTCCAGTGCAGAGAAGCACAGACGCTACACCAATGCAACGAATTTTTCCAAGCAGCCGCCCGTGTTAGTACTAGCTGGGGTTGCATTGCTCCTCTGATTTGACGAGAACTGGTGTGTCCAACGCTATAAGCTGCTCACCTTAACATATAGATATAGCAAATTCATATGGAAATAAACATGCTCTCAAGAACAAATGTTCAAACTGTGCAATCACGTCAATGTGTAAGTTCTGAACTGATTTCATTAATTAGCAAAAGCAACTCCTAATCCTTTTTCAGCCTATGGCAGGGTCGGGTACCCATCTTGTCCCTCTGAATGGACACTAGGGCGATATACTGGACAGTGTTTTTTACGCGGCCGGTTGCCGACCATAGCCGTCGGTACACTGTTCGTTAGGGAATCCTCCCGACGCCAAGGGGTCATCGTACGCCACACGAGGCCTCGGTTTTATTTTCATCCGAAAGAAGGCGTAATCGGGGCAGCTCTCGTCCGAAAGCAGCCAACTCACCTAGCCCCAGTGTCGAACCTAGAACGGCTGACGCAATTACCGAGCGTGCCACCCAGTGCGCCACCGAGACGTTTTTTTATTAATTAGTAAATTAGTAAAATTGCTAATTAGTAAAAGTTTAATTTATTCTTATCGATCTCCCGCTAAAAAGTGTCAAGGAAAATAATTATAAAGTTTTCAGAAAATACCGTAAATCATTGGACCGGCTGCTAATATGACACAAGAGTTCGAAATTTACTTGGTATCCTGAGGGTCTGTTGTCTCGATGTGGACCACAGCCAAACTCACTAGCCTGGCAATACGCAAGCCAATGTTTGGCTGACCTTCTTAGGACTACTGCACAACCGGATATCTAGTGACACTAACAATGGAATAATAACCACGGTTTCTTAATTGAACCATAAGCGAAAGCCTTGAGACTTTTTCCTATGTCATATTCTCTGCTTCGCATACCTTTGCAATTAAAGAATCAAACAACTATGGCCCTTAGTCGAAGTGATTGCATCAGGAATTAATATGCAGACATTTTAATAGGTGCATTTTGACGATAACACTGACACAAAAGTCAATGAGAGGCTTTTTAATTTGCTGTTGGCGTGTCCCTGTTCGGTAAATACGCCAAGGTTACTTTTGGTGTGGCTTGGCCATTTTGTAGTCTTAAAGTTCTTCCTTGAATCAGTACTATATCAACTTTGTGGTCGTGTCCTCGTTGTTTAGTAATTCCGAAGGAAGTTAAGGCTTTGATCGCGGATTCGCTGTTTTTAATGACTGAAGGGTGAAAAGTGAGAAAAGGGCAGTGATAACCGAATTTATTGACATTTTAATTGCACTAATTAATAATGTTTAGTTGCGCTGAAATTATTGACAAGTTGCAAGGTTGCAAGTCACTGCCGCATGTGTTGTTGGTGTGTCATGCACATAATTTGAACAGTATGTCGTAATGACAGCTGGTTTCATGAGAATTTGGGTGGTGTATAAACATCGTTTTTGCTAATAATTAAGGCATTATTATGCAGACTTGTAGGTAGGTAGGCATTTCTTTTAACAGCAAGGTTGATTCATAGAAAGCCAAAAAAATATTTTTGTTGCGATAGTTAGTGATTGGAATCTGGGACACGTGTTGTTTGCTTTATTGGAAGCTTATCGTTGTAATGACTGGGATAATAACTGCTTAATGAATATGGCACTGTACCTTTTTTATATCAAAGATTTCTAGTTAATATACTTTCCTTTTTAAAAGTACATCTGCGTGTTTTTAGGCTTAGTGGTCTCTCAGGAATAAAATGTTAACGCCTTTTGCGGTAGTGAAGGACTAGTGAATGTGACGTCCCATGTGTAAGCAGAATTAATCTGCCTTGTGGCTGTCACGAGTTTTTGCTGATCTGACTTACAGATGTGTTACTGATGATTTCTTTTTTGATTTAGGTTAGGATGTCTGAGTGGTCCAAGTATTAGGATTTTAGGTGGCTTATCTATTGGGAGCCCTACTCCCGCGAAGTTTTTTTTTTTTTTTTTTTTTTTTCGAGTATATATTACATTCTTTCGGAAGTTATAGGAGTGGATCGATTTAGCAGCTCTGTTAATAATGGGTAACAATTCATTGATACTATCGAGGCTAAAGGATGCATGATAAAGGTAATTCGGGGTGTGTGTAGCTATTTACTTATACGAGATGAATGATGACGTGGTACATGTGGTATCCTGTATCTGACATTCAATGTGGTTTGGCAGTGGAATGAAAGAAACCTTGCCTCTCATCAAAGTAGTTCAGTCAACATAGAGAGTTTGTGGGCTGCTGTCCTCTTTCTGTTTCCCTATCACTGATATTGACTATTATTTAGTGGATAGGCCAGAGCTCTGCAATCTACTATAAGTTAAAATAATGCAGTTTCCTGTTCTGATATGACATCATTGGAGCGTTTTCTGCATTTTTTCTTATAAAGTTCAATTTTAGGTCAGTCGTTACGCTTTTCAAATCTGGTTTTTGCATATGAAAGTTGTTAAAGATTCCTCGTCTTGAACTCCTACCTACGTAGAAATGACTTCTCATACATTGTCTGAAGTAGGCCACTGCTATCAACGAAGTTCAAAACTACAGGGTGTCGGCGGGTATCAGTGTTATTTCACCGCTTTTCGTATTAAAACATGATTTGATAGGTGGCTTTGTCAGCCCTCTTAGGCATTTGATCTACAGGTGGAATACAAAGGTTTAAAATTCAGCACTCGTGTTACTTTCATCCTTCATGGGAAGATTTCTAACCTACCATCTCAAACAATCGCCACCCACTACTATATCTTGTAGTGCCTTTTCCTCTTTTGTGGTGTGAAAGTTGTGCTGCTACTGCCGTGAATTGGATCAATGTCGACCCACTTACGATAACCCAAATAGATCCAGGTCTAAAGGAGGACTGGACCACAGCTCACAAAAGTAATTTAGGTTCTTCTGACTTTTTTTGTGGTGTAACCAGTGGGTCGGCCATTTCCATCGAGATGTCCGAACTCAGGAATGCGATGAGGTTGATTTCCTTCCTTCCTTTTTTTCCTCAAGGCAATTTGCTACAAATCTGCTTTTCGGTTTCATGATCGGTCTACCATTTTTAGTAACAGTAGTTTCTTTATAATTTCACATTTTATTATCTTGTATCATGCCATCTCTTTACAAGAAAGAGTTGCAGGATTTCATATCATCGAATTCTGTCTGACTCCTCAGGAAATGCAAGTAGAAACTTAGACACGGAAAGTGGCAGTGGTTGACGGGCGGAGAGAATGAGAAGGATGGAAGGGGAACATTAGGATCTCATGAGTGGACAATTGTAATGATGTTTTTAACTGGCGGACAACCCGCTTTGATCGTTCAATTTGTAACCAGCTTCACTCGAGCTATTGACTGCAGCAGGTTCATTGCTGTCAAAGACTGATGGGCTCTTTCAGAGGAGACCTTTAAGCTCGCTTCCTATCGGGTGAAAAGTAAAACCGTAGGCCGGTGTGACGTGTATGATGTCTCAGATTCACATAAAGGAACCCTTTCACGTGGAAAAGAAGTGTATAACTTGGTCTTCAGAGATGACAGGGCGAACTCCACCTTTCCCACATAATGTCATGCAATGGACTATGATTATTCCATTTGGTGCTTCATAATTGCCATGGGAAATGCAAGATAAGCCATGTCGTCTACACCGATTTTTTTTCCCAATATCTTGACAGGTTTGTTGGTTTTCATGCTTGAAAATGTCAATTTCCTAATGTCACTTCATGTTATGGGTTATAATATTTGAAGTGATTGGTATCCGAGATAAAAATGTCACTTCAACAAACACATTATTAGCATCAAATATATAATAGTGCTAGTGAGACGCTGTAAATACTATTGCAAATTTGCCTCCAACTAGAAGTACGTTATATTGATTGGCCTTATTATTTAATTACTATTTTGCGTGTTATACCTCATTGCAAGCTTAATAGTTATTGTCTTATTACATTAATAACTTCAAAATTCTAGTTCCAGAAGGTCCAGTGGGAACAATCATTTTTGATAGTTAACGTGTCACCCTTTGTTTGACAGTCGGTCATTGGCCTCTGTCTCAGCTTCATTCTCCATTGGACTGGGTGTCATCGTCATTTAATAATGATTTCGCCATCAAAATGACTATTGGTCTCGTGTGCAACTGATCTACGAAGTGAACTACTTCGGTATTGCTCAGTTATTCTTGCAGCCCCGCCTTAAAACCTAAGTAGATGCTGCATCCAATCTATCCCAAGTCCATCCTAAGTAGATGCTGCATCCAATTCCCGCTCCTCATTCTACGGGATTTGCATCACCCCTAACATCTCCAATCGATAGTTTAAATGGTAGCACATTCTGTAGTTTGTAATGGTTCTAGTTCAATTCCTCGGTCATGCAGGCAGACACTGTAACACAGACCTAGAACTTTTACGTAATGACGTAATAAGCAGAGGGGGAGAAGCTCGTTAGGTCTATTACCGGAATGCAGGTGGTTGGAAGCACCCAGGACAGGGGGAGTCCGAAGCAGACGTGGGAGCAAGTTGTTAGTCAGGGTATGATAGTGTGGGAGGTAGAAGGGAACCTGTTGGGAAATAGGTGGGAGTGGAGGGCCAGAACCCGCAGACCCGACTCTGCTACAGGCAGGATAAGGGTATGATGATGATAATAATGAGACCTATAACTTTGTTTTATAAAACATAGGACCTTAAGATGTTAACCCAAGTTCCCAACTATACAAGGTCAAAATTTAAGTTAATTGACGCTTAAACTTAGATGGCACCAGGTCCTTTCGAGGCTGTAGGCCCGGACCTACTTGGCCTATACTTGGCAATCCCAGCTAGTACTGACATGGGTGGCCGCTTGGGGAAACTGGGTACTGCTAATACCCAAAAAAATCGTCGCATTAGTGTAGTGTCTGTGCAGTATCTGCATAAGAGCTAATGACCTTGTAGTTGAAGGGCCCTAAAACACCAACAAACAACTGGTTAATAATCAAAAATGAATACTCATCCAAACTTCAGTTTAATGTTATGTGTCATGTCATTTGCAAAGAAATATATGTATTGTATAAAACACTCATGACTTAAATAAATGATAAAGATGAATGGAATTTAGCATCCAGGCTATTGAAATTGTAATTGTCGCCTTGGTATTCGACATCTTACTATGTATGCATTTAAGGTACATTATCTCTTCAGACGCCTGTTCTGTCTACAAAACCTATACTCTTTGGCAACAACTCCTGACCCTTCCCGCCTATGGCAGGGTCAGGTACCCTTCTTGTCCGTCTGAGTGGACACAAGGGCGATATATTGGACATTGTTTTTTTCCGCGGCCGGTTACCGACCAAAGCCGCAACCTCTATGCTTATTTATCGCAGGTCTACTATTCGTTGGGGAATTCTCCCGAAGCCAGGGGGGCGTGCTCCTACACCTAGATACCGTAAAATCCCACGTAGTGCACGCGGATTATACGCGAAACATAGGGTCATTTAGTGCGGACTATAAATGAAACCAAGGGTTCTCAATGAAAACTGCTCCTCATTTTCTGAGCATTTTATTACACTTAACAACACGACTTTACACAGTACGTTCATATTTATATGATATTGCAATATAAAATCTTTCACATTTCAATTTCATCGTCAGAGCAATCTGACATTTAATGTTCAAATTCATTTGATCCCATTGCCCCTACAAGTTGTACCACTGGTTACAGTAGGAATTTTAAAGTGCGGACTATATTTGAAACATGCCCATCGCTAATGTGGACTATACATGA
The DNA here is from genome assembly GCA_013389805.1 of Trigoniulus corallinus. Classification (NCBI taxonomy): domain Eukaryota; kingdom Metazoa; phylum Arthropoda; class Diplopoda; order Spirobolida; family Trigoniulidae; genus Trigoniulus; species Trigoniulus corallinus. The sequence continues at coordinate 16,998,386 of JAAFCE010006949.1, read as the reverse complement.
GTGCGGACTTTACGTGAGATTTTACGGTATTTTGCCTCAACTACCCGTTGCATAGTAGAGGGTTCTCTGCTGAAAGCAGCCAACCCACCTCCGTCCATTATGGAACCTAGAGGCTAGAACTCCGGACGTGGTTATCGAGCCTGGTGCCCGCTTCGCCACCGAGCCGTGTAAAGACCTGTCCTCTTTGGCTAATTCATACTTTTATTTCCTTAGTAATGAATAGGTAATTTAATTTCGTGCGGAAGAAATGAAACCAAGGAGATAAAAGCCACCTTTTTCGTAATGTGGAATTTTGTAAACATGACCGAGAGATGTCCATAAGTTATAAAATAGTTTTGTTGATAACATATCGTTGTCAGATCTTGATATCTTACTCATAGGCTGTATATTCGGACTTGTAATGCAAATTTGCATTCAGGATGTGACAAACTTGACAAATTTCGACTTGCGGCAATCGTTGACTCAAATCTATGGTTTAATTTCCTCAAGTTTTTTTTTTGTTATTAACGGTAGAGTGCAATTGCAATAAATGCCTGTTGACGCATCATCCTGGATGCTGCCCATAGTTACAATATTTAAATTCCTCCACATGGTTGTGATAAACCAGTTTCTACAGTATACTGACAACTACTACCGTTGGTAAAAGTTGCCGTGTTTTATTCACTCTAAAATTTATATTGGTTATATTTGAATTAATGAATTTATTTGGAGATTATATTGAGGGGTTTCAAAGAAATTGGCATTTAAATTTATTATGACTTTGGTTATAATTCACAGAATTTGAAGATGGTGAAAGCAAAAATGTTATTACGGATTTACCCTTGGATCTTCTTCGCTCTCTTAACTCTGAAATCCACGTTGGTAACGGCCTACTCCAAGGGAGCACCCATCAGCACTTGTGATACCTTGACACCACTCCATAAGAATACAGCTCCTCAAACTTCTGCCTCTCCTTATACGATAACAGTGTCCAAGAACACTGTGGAAGCTGAAGGAAGATTGAATGGTTTGTAAGCCACTAATTTAATTTGAGGTTTTCAGTGTGCATACAGCAGAGTAATAATTAACATTTCGTGTTGTAGTAACTTTGGCATCCGCTTCTGGAGATCATTTTAAAGGTTTTTTATTGAAAGCCATTCCGGTTGGTGCTAACGCAGGAGTGGCTGGTAGTTTTTTGATCGCCAACAATCAGCAACTTTATCAGTCACTTAGTTGTTCTCAAATTGAGCAGGTTTGTCATTAAGATATGATTTTATGAGAAGTTTCTTTGCACTTGACCTGGCTCACGGGAAAGAGGACATTCATTTGTCCACACTACACTAATGACTTATTTCTAGTGATACGGGGGTAACTGCTTATTAATTTTTCGCCAATAACACACCTTAAGATTATCATGAGCACTAGGATGTATTAGTGAGCCAGAGTCGTTCTTGGGGGTTGAAGGAATGGATTTAGTCTTCCTCCTGGTGTGCTGGTGACTCATGCTCCATTCTTAGCTAGAGAGACAATTTGGTGTTGGCATTCTCAGCATGTTTGACCCGCATGCGTGTGCATTGGGTTGCTTATTGTTATTGTGCAATAGGTCAGACACCATGCAATATTTAACCAACAAATCGTTAATTGACCTGCCAAAGTTTCTATTTTGGCTGTATAATGCGATGTTGGAATAAGTGGAGTAGCCCGGCATCCCCCCACAGATAACCCAGCCAATATTCCTGCGGGTTCCAGATGCCTGGCTGGAGTGTCCCCAATCAGAGCTTGTTCAGTGAACCCGCAGATCCGACCCTGCCACAGACGGGATAAGGGCATGATGGTGATTCGAAGCATGTTTGAGAATTGAAGGTCTGTTATGACTTTCGCTAGTAATATTGTTGAAGGTCTCTAATGTTCCACACCTGATCCTTTAGAGTGCAGTTACGCATACAACTTCTGATCCCAAAACTGCTATCACCCTAACGTGGGTTGCTCCGCCTTTCTCTGGAAACTATGAGTTTGTGTGAGTGAATAGTGGAACAGTTATTAATTGAAATATTGACTTGTATAATTGATTAAAAAATAATGTCTATAAAACATTTATAGTGGAACAGCAGTCAGGAGTAAAGATACTTATTGGACGAGCTTAAAATCGAGGGACGCTGTCATTGTTACAGGTGGAAGAACGGAAGGTTTCCCTTCTGCAGCTCCAACAGAGACGCCTACGGTAGATGGCTATTTTGTTACACGAATGATTCACGTTGATTACTGGAGGTTTAATAATGAAAATTTTTACTGAATTTGTAGTTAAGTTACAATTACTCCGACTGTGGATCACGTATTAGTTGCATGGGATTCCCAAGTGGCTGCGTTTCTACACAGAGTTGCAGAATTCTCTTGACATTTCAACCAAGTGCAGATAAGAGAAGTGTCGATTTCGAATTAATTAGTAATGTACCACCCAATAATTACATCGCAATGGGCCTGTCAACAGATAAATACATGGTAAGTGAATTCTTTGCAGGAAAATCAAAAGTAAGAATCCTATGCTATGTTAGGTCCTAGCAGTGCATTTTCAATGCGCGTTTCTCAAAGGAGCATTATTCCAACGTGTACTCTTAAACTCAGATATGTTGTAGTAAAAGAAATGCGTCTTTATATATATCCAGGGTGATGACAGTGTTTTGGAGTGCCTCTCTACTCCGAATGGCATTAAGATGCTTGCTTCCATTAACAAAGGAATGAGCAATGTTAAGATAGATGGCAATGTAAGTTCTGTCTTTGTACCGTAGGTTGATTCATAAATATCCCTTCAATTCCTGTATTTTGTGTAGTTATTGTATTTACTTTTAGTCGCAGCATTTGACACCAAAAAGATTGACGCATGTTGATGGAACTTTGAGTTGTAGCTTCAGCCGTGCTATGAAAACAGTCGTGGGAGGATTATCTACAGACATGAGCACGTCACAGTACCATATTTTGTTGGTTCGTGGTCCATTGAATTCTGACAATACAGGTATACGTTGTTTATTGTCTTTTTGCCATCCTTGTGAACATATCTTATAGCAATAGACTTGTAACTGCCAAAAGAGTTGGAGCGTGCCTATTACTCGAGCTTATTAAATACACTCGGCATATGATGAAATATAATATAATATAATGATAATTATTTTCGCATGCCTAGTAAATAGATATTCTATTTCCTTATTTGTCAGTTATACACAAACAATGGACTGGTAACTGGTTTTGGGTTATTAATGGTGAGCTCTGACTACACAGATTCGTTTATGACCGTGATGAGGGTGTCTGAAGTCATAGCAAATTTGCACATGGGCCACCAAGAATGTTTTTCAGCAAAAAAGGACAAGTAACACATTTTCTCAGGTTTATCCTTTCTATAAAAAGGTTTGGTGGTCCATGTAAAAACTTCGTCTTTCACTTTATCATTTCCGCGTCAGAGTTTGTGGAAAACATTTCTACTGTACGAAAATTATAGTTGCCAGTCCATCTCTGGCGGTAGTGTACTTGAATGGGGAGCTCATAGCTGAAGATCCATCTGTTAGGAAGTAAATTCGGGAACGCTTTCTAAAAGGACCAAAAGGTATTTGTAGCAGTTCACCCCATGGCGTCCGTAAATTGCCTCCAGAAGTAGACAGGCCGACATTAAATAAACCAACCAAACGGCCATATCGGGTAAATTCGGGATTCTAAAGATGAATGCGTATGATGGAGATTATCGATTTCCTGAATTATTAGATATGTTATTTGTAATTGCCGAATCTGCCCATTGCCCATATTATTTTTATACGTAATGCACTGCGAGCCCTCTTTTCGGATTTGGCAATTGCGAAGGAATATCAATACCAATGTTGACAAATTGAGGTTATGTTTCTGAAAATAAGGGAAGACCTGAATAGAAAAACTAAATAGATACTAGTGTGACCCATAGGCCATAGACTCTACCTGTGATAAATAGGTGAGGTGAAAACGGGGAAGTAGGATACTGAAACTAAAGGGTAGAAAAATGACAATATCTTAATTTAAATGTTAACATCTTCCTAAATTTTACAGACATAGCCTATCATACCAATAGAATGGCCTCTGCTAGTAGCTTTGATTTGTCGAGCCAAAATTATGTCATCGTATTAGGAGGAGACATTCCAGTGCGCCCAGAAATTATCATCCACGGTAATATATTTTTGCATTCGTTTATTTTGTTGTTTTCGTAAGCATCAACTATGAAAGCCTTACTAATCAATGTTGCAGGTTCTTTGATGGTGGTTGCCTGGATTGGAACGGCCAGCATTGCAATATTCCTGGCTCGATATTACAAGGATATGTGGCCCGAAAAAACTCACTGTAAAGTGAAGATTTGGTTTGCAGTAAGTAGTCCTCTTGCATTTGCTGGTTTAACTAAATAAACAGTCTGTTGTTAGATTTGTTCGTTCGTTGAGGTATTTGATAGTAAAAAAAACGATTAGGGGGATGAAACTGTGAATGGTCCCTAGATACCTCCGTACTAAGGATTAATGGCTTTACTTGTTGAGTTACCCTGGTTTTACTTGTGGCTGTCGACTTAATACCAAAGCCCTAGCAGTTCCGCCTTCGACTTAAGGAATGGCCTCCCATTTAAGACATTTTCATTTTGGAATAAGTCGGTTGTTTAGGGATTTATGATTTTTTTTATTTGCAGTGGCATCGTGGACTTAATATTCTAACAGTCTTGTTAACCGTTGCGGCCTTCATTCTCATTTTCGTTACCACTGGAATCACGGATCTCTGGAAACATAACGCTCACCCTATCTTGGGAACTGTAACAGTTGCACTCATGCTTTTGCAAGTGCGGATAATGCATATATATAGTTTTAATTCATTGACTTTTTTTATGCTCATTTTTTAAAAGTTTCTTTGGTTTAATTAATGCGTAGCCAATCGGAGCATTATTTCGACCAAATCCAGGAACACCAAAACGGCCTATTTTTAATTGGTTGCACTACTTGGGAGGAATGCTGGCTTGCGTCTGTGCAGGTATGCTTGAGTTATTTTGCTCACTTTGTTAACGCTGCATGTGAAAGAGGCCTTAAGCTAACCACGTTACCATTTCACCTAATAGGAAGTAAAATTGGGGTCACGTGTTGGTATGCAAAGTCACTTATACGTAAATGAATCCCATTTCCAACTGGAATGAAATTTCCGGGCATAGCAGCTGCTCTGGCAGGTCCTGGTGGAGGTTTTGTGGGGTTTCAGGAGAAGGTTATCAGTAGAGACCTAAAACATTTGCCTAGGCCAACTCGGGTTCTGATAATGTCCTCGTAGTCGGATATCGCCGTTTAAATAATGAAATGAACAAGTTGATCTTTGAATACAAACAATAGTAGTAAAATGTTGTGTTCAAGGATGATGTTATGCAAAACTTTTTCTTTTTCAGTAATCACGATGTTTTTTGCTGTGACGTTGAAAGTGGCCCAACTTCCAACTTATTTTTGGTGGATTTTGATTGCTTTTGTCGCATTTTACGTGTTGCTGTTTCTTGTGATGGAATTCTTTACGTGTCTCAGTAATCGTAAAGCAGGTTAGTTATAAACTAGCAGTTTCCTGAAAAGAAAGCCTTCGACACGATGGTTGTTAGTTTTGGTACTTTCTTTCCAAATAGAAAAAGAAGTTATTCCACTGAAAGATTTTAACGGTCACGATACTTCGTTTAACGTCATTAATCAATTGGAACGTCAAGTACGATTGTTGACTTCTGATAATCGGTTAATTGTGAATTACATGTGACGTCTGAAAGTAAAATTTTTTTGCGTACTTGTTTTTCAGGGAGCCCGATTTAAACAAGTGATGTTGATTTTATTTAGTGTTGGTGTAATCGGATTCACTGCTGCATTGGTGACATTAATAGCTACCTAATTTATCATCACAATCTTTTTATATTGACTCATCCTTGAAGTAAGCGTCATTTAATTTTATGAAAATGCATCATATGTTTAAATAAATTATCACAGATTTTTTTATTGTAAATAAATACAACTCCTCTGGTTTCATTTGCCATTGTCATGGTTGCCTGTTAAGATCTCTTTGGCATGATAGCATCAAACGTTGGTAAATACTCTTATGTAACTTGTAGCACATGACTGATTGGATTGAGTTATAATTATGACCTAGAATTGCCGCTGTATGCCAGTAGTTTTGCGAAATGCGAGATGTTTTTACTTCCTGTTCGTGTCGTGGCCCCACGTCAATGTGTGCAATAATGACACAAGACCAGATTTCGTGCTTGACTCGCGAGTTCGTGGACTGTAGGTCATTCCTGGTTTGAGTGGGCGACTTATTTTGAGCAAAATGAGCACATGCCGTTCTCGATAAGAAGTAAAGCCGCGGTTCCGTGATGTCAACACCACTAGAATCCTAAATTTCCAGGTTTCGGAGCCCTCTCTCTCCTGTTCTCATTGGGCTACGATGTCACCCCTGCCTTAAACGGAAGCCTATTTTCTTGAAGTAAAAAGTGTATATTGCAAAATTGCTGGGTGTAGGACCCTGGCCTAGGTGGCGGATTTCGGAGTTTGCCAGCGGTTCATTGCTCAAGATTTTGCAAACACAAACCGCTGCTACCTGGCGTCGGTAAATTACTTCAAGAATACGTGTTCGAGACTACATTACCAAATAGCCCATACTTTATGGTATATAACCAAGAAGACGAAAAAGTTCTTGTAGTCACTATAATGAATGTGCAGTAGCACCCCTTACTGATGGTGTTACAATCTATTTTATAGGTTAGTTACTGGTCACGTGAGTGCAGTTACTTAGTTTGAATTTGGTCTAGATGTGTACCTTTTTATCAACATCCGGTCCTCTGCCACTTGTAGTAGCGATGATGCTGATGACAGGATAACCATAACCGATCAGCAGATAAAACTTCAATTCAGAGTTTATTTCCAGTACTTTTCTAAACGGGACATCCAGGGTTTTCCACTATATCTTGCCGTTCTACTGTGTACCATTCTTTTAGCTTTGTTTGTTACTTGTTATCTGGTACTTTTTGGTGTTTTTCTTTTCAGGATGTCCGGGATAGTTTAACAACCGATAAAATCTAATAAGAAGTTTGAGACTGCAGCACGCCATTTCATCAAGGTAGTTGGTGATAATCTATCTTATTAGTTTTACATGCGTGTATAATTGTGATAAAAAATACGTGACTCCTGTCACCATTATTGTGCGATTAGTTGAATTTCAACAGTCACATCACTGGGGTTGAATTACCACATAGTGAACTACAAGGCCAATAGACCTCAAGACGTCCTGTTTGCGATGTTTCGGATTGATGGAGCCAAGTGGGTAGATAACGTAATTTTAGTAGGCATCAAAGACAGGTTTACAACGTCATCGCAGTAGTTGAAGCTTAAGACCTCTTATGCCCAAAAAGGCTGACGTTCTCCAACTCGTTTTTATCGATATTTTAAATTGCCATTGTAAAACCATCATTGTATTGAAACTATATGCTTAGGGTGGTCTGGTTAGGTCCACCAAATTGAAGCAAGTTATATGTAGCAATCCAGAGCTCGCACACAAATTTTGACGTAATCGGGATGGCCCTACAACTGATAAGTCAATTTTATTAGTGTGGGCCGCAGTAAAGGCTTAAAATGAGCCCCAAAATGTTTAATGCTTAGAGCTCATTCAGTACGAAATCCGCCTCCGATGGAATGGAAGATAAAGCCAGTTACGATATACTGTACCCGAATCTAAAAGCAGTGGCGTCACTAGGGGGTGCGGAGGGTGCGGGCTGCACCACTCGTACCATGAGAAATTGGGGTGACACCAAAGCAGAAGAAGCCGCTTTTTTCGGGAGGTGGGTGACACCATGGTGCCACCACACCGGGTGACGCCACTGCCTAAAAGAACTGTTTCTACTTCACCATCATACTTATCCCACTTATAATAAGAGTTGGGTATTCAAGTTCTGGCCCTCCACCTCTTACTATTTTCCATCAGGTACCTGTGCACTCCAGTCATGTCCCACCGGACAACCTGCTCTTACGTTTATTGATCTACTCGTACCTTATCCTCTCCCGACGGCCTGCATTCTTGTGAAAGGTTTAAATGGGCCCTCTTACCCCCGGCAAGGCCGACATTAACTAAACAAAGCTGCCGGCTAAGTGAAACTACACTACTGCCTCTTCAATAGTTCGTCTGCTTGATCCCGGGACAAAAGGGTACTCGATCTGCCATAGGCAGGAAAAAGGGATGTGAATGATGAATGCAATGATTTTACAATATGGCATCCTACTTACAGTATTTCTAATACATGAGTCATGAAACATTTTGAAGAGTCACTTGTAAAAATAATTTAATATTGCCTATATCTTTCTTAAACTAAATATCTATTAGCAACTATCATTGTTAATTGCTCTACTACATGGATGAGTGGAAACTGGCAAACGTTCAGACACAAATCATGAACGTTGCTAAAGTTCATTTTTCAAGTGTCCTAGAGAGTTAATGAGAAATTGAGCAATATGCACTTGAATTATCAAACTGCTGTTGAACGTAATGGGCATCCATATTTTATTAGTGACTCCACGAAATCGTTAAAGTGGCGTTTGTTGGTGTTTTAGGGCCCTTCAACTACAAGGTCATTAGAGCCCCCGTCCACTGTGTAGTTCTGATGCAGAGACTGCACAGACACTACACTAATGCGACGATTTTTGGATACTAGCGGTACCCAGTTTTCCCAAGCGGCCACCCATGTCAGTACTAACTGGGGTTGCGTTGCTTAACTTCAGCGATCAGACGAGAACTGGTGTGTCCAACGCAACTCGCCGCTCCCTTAAAGTGGCGTAAAAATGGGGAAACAATCATTATAAAGTTTTGATCGTCAACTTTCGTTGTTTGGGTAGTTGTTGATGGGATACAGAAACCACAGGTAGGCTACATTGTAATTTTCACGAAAAAGAATGTAAGCCATGGTCTAACCCTATCACATTGCTACTTGCTAGTTAGCATAGGTGACTTTTGTGTACTTAGGGTCACTGCTTTGATTCTGGCAAAGGAAGCACACACATGGGACCACGGGCCCATGTGTGTGCCCAGTGTCACCTACTGTACAGGAGAAATATAGTAACCGTTTTTATATGGCGAAAAAAATCCCTGGTTTAGAGTTCGCTTCCTTCGGCTGTTGGTAAATGCGTTTACCATGGCCACTACATGGGGAGGGGCTTACCGGGGCTGGGGGCCCGGACTGATTTTATAAAATACTGTATTTCGATATTAAAATATACAATATGTATACAGTATATTAAAAGGTGGCTTAGTTTTATTCTAACTTGTTGATTTTTTGGTTGTGCTGTATTAGGGTGCCCGTATATCTACTATGCTTTCGGAAAGAAGATTGGGCCCAAAACGGAGCGGGCCCTATGAAGGGCTTTGGCGTTTACACATTACCGCATAAAACACCTACCGATCGTCCCCTGGACACTAACCCATAACCTTTTAGTACATTGCTTCAGGTTAGGTCCTTTGTTGTGCCTTAGAGCTTTACCAGTTATTAGGGTGGGCACATCCCTTCCCGACTTACAGTAGCTCACTCTTCGTGTAGCATACCCTCTACGCATGTAGCGTGCCACTACGCTCCAGGATTCCTCGTTCCTCAACATAATGTCCACGATAGTCATAGGGGGTCAGGTGGTCCAGCTACACTTTCAAGAGTGCTCGTCGGGAGAGCCATCTTCCACCCCAAGGAAGTGCGAGCGCATAAAGCCCCGCGTCACTGACTGATTGTGCAAAATCGATAAGGAATTGCAAAAAAAGAAAAAAAAGGTCAACAAATGTATAAAAATTGTGAAGTACAACATAATGTGGGGGAGGCGCTAGCCGTATAGATTGGTGCAGATTGTACCTAGGTACCCTAAGTACCACTCTGCCGGGCCTCGTTTTCTTTGGGGGCCGGCACAGGTAAAGAATGTGTGGTGCGCGGGGTGTTGGAATTCCGAGATTGCACTGTATCGGTTACACTTTACAGCGTGAACTCTGAACTAGGTATAATCATAATTTGACAATGAATTTACTGTTTCGCAAAATATGCAAGTTGATTGTTTTTGGAGGTCAATAGTGTCGAGTATAAGGAGTTTCAGCTGTTGTAGGCCGAGGGATTAATCAACGCCTCCTAACTCTGAATAATTTCAGGTGGCTCTTTTTACTACACCTGACATTTTTGTTTTTCAGTCCCGAGCTTTAAATTAAGAAATTGTCTCCGGTTCCAATCAAAGTTGTACCAGAACCTCATAACGACTGTTGTGGTATTTGGGCCTTGTTATTTCACGCCTAGAGAAGTAATTTGATTAATAAGACGACCAGTGGCGTCACTAGGGGGTGCGAAGGGTGCGGGCCGCACCGGGTGACACCACTCGCACCATGAGAAATGGGGGTGACACCAAAACAGAAGAAGCGGCATTTTTCGGGAGAGGGTGGGTGACACCATGGTGTCACCGCACCGTGTACCGCCAAACCTAGTGACGCCACTCACTGAACACGACCACTCCAGTGTTTTTAGATGTCAGTGTTTTTCTATGGTTTGCCATGTTGATTCCCATCCTTCATTTTTGTGCATTCCAAACATCAGCGATTTAAGAAATGTACGCACCAATATATTTCATAATAATGTTGAAGGTAGGTTTTAATTTTAAATTTATCAGTACAGTAGAACCTGGATACGAATTGTTCAAAGAACCGGATGTTTAGTGGCTTGTTAAGCGGGAAGGTCTTTTAAACGGGAAATTGGGCACCACCAACGTCAGTCTATCGTTGTCCAGCGATGGACAAGTAGTTAAAAACTGAAAGGATTTCTGGAACAAGGAATTGTTCCTAAAACATTCCATAATATATATTTGCTTACAGTCATTTCTGCGCATGTTTAATTTTTCAATATTGCTTGAATCAAAAAGGGGCTCCGGCGAACGAACTGGCTGCCAGGTACGGGCTCCACGACTTTCAAACGGGTTGAGAACCACTGCTCTACAGTATACATATTACAGTGTATCAGTTCAGCTGTCGACACCAATGTGTTCCAATGCCACATTTTGACCATTCGTTGAGATGGAGAGAAATGCATTCCTGCTGACCTAATGTTACAGTCTTGTCAGTTGTGATATATCAGGGGTACAGTGGGCCTGTAATCTACCCGGAAACCATGTAGCTGATCAAACTATGGTTATCTTCTGTACGTAGTGCCATGTGCCGTCCATTATAAAGTAAAAAATACTACCAAACTGATTCAAAAAATTCTGGAAGACTCTCCTTTGCAGGACAGTGCAACTAAGGGAAGCAATATTTACCCCTCCTACTAGGGCCCCAAACGAGTAGATGAAGGGCATATCAGAATAATACAGGATATGTATGATGGTTCCACAACTAGGGTGAGGACAGCATGGGGGAATACCAGTGGCTTCCAGGTGAAGGTAGGGCTTCATCAAGGATCAGCTCTCAGCCCATATCTATTTGCTTTGGCAATGGATGACCTGCTGACAGGAATAGGGGAATGGGCCCCCCCAGTGCTTGGTATTTGCTGATGATGTAGGAAGGTTAGAGGAGTCCCAAGAGGAGGTTCAACAGGGCTTACAGGACATTACAACAGCAATGGCAAAGGGGGGGGGGGCTGAAGGTGAACATGAAGAAAACAGAGTACTTAGCTTTCAATTGGAGCGGCCAGGACCAAGGGGATGTAGTTCGTTGTGGAAATGAGGTGCTACCAGCAGTGAAAGACTTTAGGTATCTAGGATCGGTGATTCAGAGTAATGGGGAAATCGACTCCGATGTTACCAACAGAATCGTTCTCGTCTGATCACTGAAGTTAAGCAACGCAAGCCCAGTTAGTACTGACATGGGTGGTCGCTCGGGAAAGCTGGGTACTGCTAATACCCAATAATCGTCACATTAGTGTAGTGTCTGTGCAGTATATGCATTAGAACTATACAGTGGACGGGTCTCTCATGACCTCGTAGTTGACGGGACCTTAAACTCCAACAAACAACAAACCAACAGAATCAATGCAGGATGGCTAAAGTGGAGACATGCAAGCGGTGTCCTGTGTGACCACAGAGTCCCAATAAAGTTGAAAGGTAATGTTTACAAAACTGTAGTTAGGCCCGCCATGCTGTATGGATCTGAGTGCTGGGCAGTAAGGAAGAACCACAAGAGGAGAATGCAAGTGGCCGAGATGCGAATGCTGCGTTACATGAGTGGGGTGTCGCGTGCTGACCGAGTCCGCAACGAGTATGTCAGAGGCAGCTTGGGGGTGGGAGACATTGCGGAGAAGATGAGGGAGGGTAGGCTGAGGTGATATGGGCATGTGATGCGAAGGGGGGAGGAGGAGCTCACGCGGTATATTATGGGGCAGCAGGTGGTGGGTGGCATCAGGAGCAAGGGGAGACCCAAGCAGACGTGGGAGCAGGTTATATAAAGGGAAGTATGCGGGTAGTAAGCAGGTTATATGCGGGGTGGATGAAAGCCTGGTTGGAGATAGACGGGAGTGGAGGATTAGAACCCGCAGACCCGATCCTGCCATAGGCGGGATGAGGGTGTGATGATGATGAAAATTAGTTGATAAAATATGACACTTTTGACAGGTACTTTTGAAATCATCAGCATACCCATTTTCCACTTTCCGGAGGGTCAAATCCCTGCTTCGTCCGGTTGGTAGCGGAAACACGCAATTGTTGAACGACATTTCTATGCAGTTGGCTGCTGACCTAACTCCACTGTCCCTGCTTACTTACGAAAATTCCCCTCTCTCTGTGAGGGTGGTTTTTTAAGATGCAAGGTAGGGGGGAGCTCTTGCACTTCCATATTATGCCGATACACGCCCATAATTCATTTCACGTATGAAAGTTTCTTTTATCTCATCCGACGGAAAGTACACCTGGAACGCCTCTCTCACTGGAAAGAATTCATCCGCCTCGGCACTCCAGCAACGCAACTCCAGCTAGTCCAGCTACTGACATGGGTGACCTCTGGGAAAGCTGGGTACCATTAATACCCAAAAAAATCGTCGCATTAGTGTAGTGTCTGTGCAGTCTCTGCGTTAAAACTACTCAGTGGACGGGGCTCTAACGACCTTGTAGTTGAAAGGCCCTAAAACATTGACGAACCAAAGCAACCGTATAATCCTCATCCCAATTAATCGGGTGTACGCTGTATCTAGATTTTGGTATTTCATACGAAAATAACTTTTGATATCACATGCTGTCTCTAAAAATACTTTTTTTTAGAACAAAAATAAGTCAGAGGTTGAAGATGGGTCGTCATTATGATAGAATCGATAACTGACTTACTACCAGTATCCTGACTTTGTATGACAAGTGATTGTAATTGTAGTGTCTACACTATAGGCCACACATTCCCTAGGCACGTGTACCGTTTCATTAATTAGATAGTTAGGATGAATTATTGCCCTAAAGTTAAGGTAAAACTATGAAAAAATGTAGGAAACCACTGATTTTGTTTAAATATCGAACAGAATCCTGCAGATATTTCGACAATCTTGTCATGACTGGCAAAAATACTATCATTTACAGCACCATCAAGGTAACACTTGCCATTTAGTCATAATCACATCCTGTTTATACCAGACGCGATGTTCAGGTTTCACGGAAGACCAGGAGATATCACCGTAACCCACTTCACGCGATTTCCAAGTTACGCGGTTTGCATTTCATTAAAAAAATTTTTTCTCAAATATGGATACAGTACTGTATATATGCGATCAGGAGATCGAATGTTGAAACCACTCATAATAAATCGCTTTCTTAGACCCCGTGCCCTAAAAGGCAAAGATTTAAAACAATTACCAGTGCATTGGATGGCTAACCCAAAAGCCTGGGTGACAACAACTGTTTTTACAGAATGGTTCAATAATTTCTTTCTACCAGAAGTGGTAGTCTATTTGAAAGAAAAATCTCTTGATTTTAAAGTCGTATTAATTATTGATAATGCACCAGGTCACTTACAGTTAGAACATCCAAATGTTGAAATAGTATTTCTTCCACCCAACACAACAAGCCTTCTTCAGCCATTAGATCAAGGCATAATTTCAACATTCAAAAAATATTACATTAAGCGGACTTAAAAATTCATATTGAATAAATTAGAAAAATGAGTCCTTGACAGTGAAAGACGTGTGGAAACAATATTCTATATTTGATTGTATAATTCAAGTTGCATCTGCTTCTGCTGAAATAAAACCAGCAACTCTAAATGCCTGTTGGAAAAATGTTTGGCCAGCATGTATTACAAGCAATACAATCATTGAAAGATGAGCACTTTGGAAGGAAATTATAAGTTTGGCACATGCTATTGGCAGAGAATTTTTTAATAATTTCATCCAATGATGATATAGAAGAACTGCTGGTGGATGATGTGTTAAATGATGATGAGATTGTTGCACTAGCTTTAGATGCAGCAAATTCAGAAAGTGAAAGTGATATTGAGGAAAACCCCAACCCCTCTCACTTCAAAAATAATTCTAGATGGTCTTCATCTATGCAGCAAATTAGAAAATCATTTTCTTGTTAATGACCCCCAATTCTGAAAGGGCCTTTAAATTCCAACGTGAGCTGCAGAACTGTGTTTCTACTAATTGTTTATGCAATTCACGATATCCAGAATCATCAATGCAAAGTTTAATTATGGATTACATTGTTAAAAAAGGAAAATCAGCCTACAGTGAGAATGAAGGTTGCACAAATTTATCACCTATATCAAAGAGATCAATTGCAGAAACAGTTATTTCTGATAATGAAAGTGATTTGGAACCTGTTCACAAATGGTGCATACTCTTATCAGATAGTGATTAAAAACATGTAAATTTATGTTACTTTCTTATAAAATAAAACGAGTTGCATTTAAATGCAATTTTATTTAATAATTTATATAAGTTATTTTCAGCTTCTCAAAGGAATTTATTAAGAGACCCATTTTTTTTAACGTCAACAAAAATTTTTTTATGCGGTTTTACATTAGTTTTAATTCATAATTTCGGAGTTACGCGAATTTTAAAAATTATGGAACGTATCCCCAAATTTTCCATAGACTGCTATGGTCTTGTTACAGTTTAAATTATTACTCTATTGAATTAATATCGGCTATCAATAAATTCTTCAGACTATTTAAAAATGCATTTTATTATACTGTTTGCTTAAAAGCAGTGAAATTCTTTCAATAGGATGGTAATCAGGGCTGGCGCTATATTTTGCGGGGCCCTGTGCAAAATAATGAAGCGGGGGGGGGGCCTTCCCTTATATGAAAGGTACTTAGAAAAATACACTTTGAATTTTTTTAATAATTTAACTTCTATAAATTGGTTCATTGTATTGATCAATTTATTTACCGCCGCACTGTGGCGGCTGCGGCTGTGCTAATAAGTGTCGATCCCAGACAGAATATCAACTCAACTCTCCGATGCGCGGGGCCCTGTGCCGTCCCCATGTTTGCACTCTGATGGTAATGCTACCAAATTATGTTGTTTATCAAAAGTGCCGATTCGTACATTGATTGAAATACACGCCACAATTTTCCAAGCCTTGGTGAAGGTCTGCAATTCGAAGGGTTCGACAAGCTACAAGAGTTTTCAAGAAAACTAAATAAAATTATTGATTCAATCTATATTTGTGCAAAACAGGGTTTTCTTATGCCTAGTTCCGTATCACCACAATTTAACGCTAATCACGTCGACACTGATGACGTTTTGTGCTAGTGCGTTATGACGGAGCGCCAGCGCAATTCCTTAAGTGTAGCGCTTTATTTGGAGTCACGCACGCCGCCGTCATGTCTCAGCTTATCCTCCGCCATTTTTCAAGCAGACAGCTCAACTGCCAGCCAATCAGAACGCAGCGTGACTTGCGGGACGCTATGTGAGTTGACCTCCTGTCAACTCAACTACCGTCACGCATAGCTGCTCTGCGGCGCCCCAAGTAGCAGGGTGACGTCACCATTTTTTGTGCTGTGTCGTCTGTTTTGAAGCTAATAGCGTTAGCGCGTGGGTATACGGAACCAGGCATTACTGTGCAGCTCAGTGGCGTAACTTCAGTTGTGGCGCCCGGTGCAAGAGGTATTCGAAGCGCCCCCCTCCCCTGTTGCTTGTCCTGAGCAAACGTGGTTGGCGTAGGCCCCTATGTAGGCACTTTTTATGTGCAGCATTTATGTGCTGATTTTTAGCATGACAAACAAGGGGCCCCAGAGTGGGGTTTTCTTCGGCGCCCGGGACAATTTGACCCCCACCGCCCCTACAAATTACGCCACTGATGCAGCTACAAAAACTATATGCAGAAATCGACTCGATACATCATCATGAGACTGCAGTTTTCCAACATTAAGGCAAGCATCTAAAGACTCTTTGGCACTCATCACATTAAAGTTAGATGGCCTTTAAACTGTTTTGGGTTTATCTTATTGTGGAATGTTATGATTTGCATTTTGGTACTGGCTAACTTGCAAAAATTACGCGTGTAAAACGATCGGGGTTCCTCCAGAAATTTTCAAAAACAAAAGGGATCCATGGCACAAAAAGTTTGGGAAACTGACACATTATATCAGACACCTGATATCAGAGGACTGTACTTTCTTACGCCATGGAATAGTTAGATTGGCATGACATTGCATGGCAACTGTGGCTCGTGCGTCCCAATAAAGGCTGCCAGGCATCACAATTTGAGGAGTCCCAGCTTATCAGAGTTTCACACTACTAAGAATCTCTGATATCACCCTGTGGATTATGAATCAAATATTTTTTCAATGGGACATCACCAGATTTGGCAAACCCTTGAAATTACACAAATAATTTATTCTACCTGTTATACTCTTGTTGTTGTTGTTGTTTAAGGTCCCGTCAACTACAAGGTCATTAGAGACCCGTCCACTGCATAGTTCTAATGCATATGCTGCACAGACACTACACAAATGCGACGATTATTGGGTATTAGCAGTACCCAGCTTTCCCGATGCTGTACTGACTGGGTATGTCCGGTACTGACCGATGCATGTCAGTACTAACTGGGCTTGCGTTGCTTAACTTCAGTGATCAGACGAGAACTGGTGTGTCCAACGCAACTCGCCGCTCCCCCTGTTATACTCTAGCATGATTGTAACATGGATTGCAAAAGCTTTATCATAGTCTAACACAGCTGATCCAACACGTGAACCATAGATACCTAACTAATTTCGGGGGAGGGGGAGGAGATGGATAAAAAAAAAGTGAAGAAAATGAGATAAAAAATATACCATTAAACACACTGATGTCAGATCTGTTGAGTAGAAGGTACTTTAAGCACCTCTGGAAAACCCATCCGTCGTCGGTGATATTTAAAATATTTTATAGAAATTATTGTTTTTTTAACCATACCTATTTTTTGGAGTAAAATATGTTTTCCAACAAAAAGTTACTAATCAAGCAGTGCTTTATTGCATTATTATGTTTCGTTATGAAACCAACTTTTGTCTCCATGCATCCAAGTGGAGCACCTGAGAGTTGTTGTGACGATATGATGCCTCACCACGATGGGATAAGGCCCCAAAATTCGACGCCTCCTTTTTATATATATTTCTCAGAAGATACTGTTCAAGGTGGAAATTCCATTGAAGGTTTGAAATATATTTATTTTATTATGCAATTGAATATTGAGAGTCACAGAGCTAGTGCAATGGATTACTGAATCAGTAATTTCAGGTTTGATCGTTGACTGAGGTGGTTTGGCCTCTTTCGGGTCAATGAAAGACGCTCCAGTGGCCTCGTGTGGTGTGTACGATGTCATTTGAACGTTAATGAAAGGGCCCTTGCTACGTGGAGTGAAACATATAAAGGTGTTAGGACTTAGGAGCTCACTCTCCCTGACGTTGGTGGCGGAAAAGTGACCCAACGATAGGCCGACGATAACTAGGTATAGGGGGTTGCAGCTTTAGGTTCATAGTCGGCTGCTTAAAAATACCGTTCAATTGATCGCTCATGTGTCCTAATGGGACAGAAATGGTCACCCGATCCTGCTATAGGCGAGAAAATAGTGATGATGACATTTGAATACTGATGTTAGTACGGACAAACCTCTCATCTACGGATTAATAGGGAGGGGTGTAATCCGTTAAAGCCGAATGTCCCAGATGAGAAGGGATTTTTTTTGAGTTATAAAACCACTATAGTAACGTACAGTAGTTATGTACTAGTAGCTAAACACTGCTGGTATTTGTTCAGTGCTGGTGCTTGGATACTCAAGTCCAGGCTGCTCTAGTCAGATGTTGGAGAGACGGATGAGGAGGGTTTGGGCTTAAAAATGAATCCAACTTTAATTGCTTTCCACACTTACACTGTTCACAAATTATTGATTCTCATAATATGCGGA
Source organism: Trigoniulus corallinus (assembly GCA_013389805.1). Taxonomy (NCBI): domain Eukaryota; kingdom Metazoa; phylum Arthropoda; class Diplopoda; order Spirobolida; family Trigoniulidae; genus Trigoniulus; species Trigoniulus corallinus. The sequence continues at coordinate 16,980,036 of JAAFCE010006949.1, read as the reverse complement.
GGTGTTGATAATAAGCTTGAATGGAAGGATTATCTGTTGTATCAACGAAACATTGTACACGAGGCATTTTTGGTTTCACTACCACCTCTTCCTCCGAGTCCGTTGCATCCGAAGTCCGCTAAGGGGGGGGGGTCCGTAGATGAGAGTCTGTATTGTTTTGTGCAATGACATGTTAAATGCATGACAGTGATGTAGCCTAAATGTACTTTAACCCTTTCCCGCATATGGCAGTGTTGGATGTTCATTCGTCCTGTTGGTTTCGAGAGCACCAAATGCACTGTTTGGCGGTGTTCTATCTGGTTGAAAGCCGACGCGAGCTGTTGCCCAAAAGTCCGCTGGCCTCAGAGAGGATCGAACCTGTATCACTGCATTTCGATGTAACATTTAGTTAAGAAAATAATGTCACTAGTTGATAAATAACCAGAAATTTGTTTCAGACCGTACGACTGAGAGATATCGGTATTGTTGATTTCGGTGGGTTCGTGGGTTTTGGCATTTCAACATTCAACAACATTTCTACCGTATCTAAGATGCGTAGGCAGAAAGGTGCATGATCTACCGTTATCTTCAGACAGAAATTTGTGCCAAATTTTTACCTCGGTATGCATGTGTCCTGTGCATACAGTAGAGGTGTAAAACTTGAGACCTGGGAAGCCTAGAGTTGTGGCCCCCACAATCGATATCATGTAGTATACATATGCAGCCTGCCACTGAGGCGTAACGGGGGAGGCGACAGTTGTCCCTGACGCAGTTGACAGGGTGCCGATGCCGTCTCACGAGGTCTCTTGTTTGAATTTACTGTAAAAACAACTTACTAAAAAAACGTCAACATTATTTAGCATTACAACAGTGTGGGTGTGGCCCTCATGACAACGACGCATATGTTAAGGTCCACATACACGATCAAACGTTTTGCACAGCACCCTTTCATCATCATCATCATCATCATCATACCCTTCTCCAGCACGAAGCCGGGTCGGGTCTGCGAGTTCCAATCCTCCACCCCCGTCGATCTCTGACCAGGCCCCCATCCACCCCACACACACCCATGTCCTTTTGTACCACCTGCTCCCACGTCCTCTTTGGTCTTCCCCTCCCCCTGACGCTCCCAACCACCTGCAGTCCCATGATGGACCTAACCAGCTCCTCCTCCCCCCTTCGCAACACATGCCCATACCACCTCAATCTGTTCTCCCTCATCTTTTCCGCGATGTCTCCCACCCCCAGACTACCTCTAACATGGTCGTTTCGGATCCTGTCAGCTCGTGACACCCCACTCATGAAGCGCAGCATTCGCATCTCCGCCACCTGCATTCTCCTTTCATGTTCCTTTCTCACGGCCCAACACTCTGAGCCATACAGCATAGCTGGCCTAACCACAGTTCTGTAGACTTTGCCTTTTAGCTTTATAGGTACCCGGCGGTCACACAGGACTCCACTTGCCTGTCTCCACTTCAGCCAACCTGCCTTTGCACAGCACCCTTTGTTGTACAAAATGTTTGATCGTGTATGGGAAGCCTTTACCAATGTAGACCTCGGGCTATCTCCAATTTGACATACCTGGTCTATAGGATTTAGGGGAACAAATTCATATTCAATGTCTCGGCCGGGAGACATCAAACAATCGATTAACTCTCGCGGTTTCTTTCACATTTAGAGTATTTACTTTGCTTATATTATCATTGCAATTTTCATCCTTTCCCTACTGTGGAAATACGCTTCTTGAGTTATAATTTCATACTCATCATCAGACTTAAATTCGAACTTAAGTCAAGCAAAGGTTCAGCCTCTTCACTAGGTGGTACATTCAAAGCCATGTCATTAAATGCATCATCATCATACTCTTATCCCACCTGTGGCAAGGTTGGGTCTGCGGGTTGTAACCTTCCATTCCCGCCTCTCCCACCAGGGCCTCTATATCATTATGGGCAACCTGCTTCCACGTCTGCTTTGGTCTGTCCCTGCCCTGGGTGCTTCCAACCACCACCTGCATTCCTGCCATGTCATTCAATGCCAATTTCAAAAACTGCGATTCAATGTGCGTTACCTGTATTATCCTGCATCTCATTTTGCGCCTTGCCTTATCTCTTCACCAGTCTTACCAATTCTTATAATTGAATTCTTATAATTGAATTCGCCTTTGAGTTCCCTTCCATCCAGCAATTTCACACGAACACACCTTTCTTAATTTTGCATTCAGTTTATATCTGGATCATCCGAACTTGTAGGCAGGAAATGAGATATTGTGAATCCCAAGACACTTTGCTGATACGCTTTCTTGAATGCTATGAGAACCGGGTAAACCAGTGAAGGTCTACAAATTATAAATGACATTATTTATCGACGCAGAGCAGAAGAGAGGGAGAATGCGGACCTGCTACACCCGGCAATGTTGTCTAGTTTTGCCCATGTTAATGTTCAAGGTAACAGCCCAGATGCCACTCGGGGCTATGGCTCTGCTTGTCAGTTGACAGAATGAGCATTTGAGAGCTTTCTTTCGCCCCCCCCTTCAGGAAACCACCGGCTTCGGCCAGAATTGCAACATTAAACCTTTAGCTAGGTCGATGGTTTTCTCGCGAGCAGGGGAGGAGGAGCTGGAGAGAATTAAGGTAAATACTTATCACAAGACAGGGAATAAGTCGTTTTACCGTGTGTGGCTGTGAGCACAAACCATGAGCATCTTAATCAGATACTGTATAATCGACGTTTTACAATAAATAAATGTATCTTATTTTTCAGTTAGCCTTTTGTCCGATCACGGATTCAAGGGTATTTTGCTGAAGGCTATTCCGAAAGATTCACCAAATTTTGAAGGAGCTGTGGGGTCAATGTACATTAATGATTCTTTGTATCAATATTTAAGCTGTTCGGATTTGCCACAAGTAAGTATACATAAACCCTTCACCATCTTTCTATATTGGATTTCTGGATTAGTGTTGTGGGTATGGGGAGTAAGCCAGGCAGCCATAACAGGACGAACCCTTAGGAGGCTGCCGCGGGAGATGAGGTAGGTGAAAGGATGAAGGAGAGGGTTAATTTGCAGCACCCAACGTTCTTTACCAACCACCCAAGTTGGTATTGATGTGGGCTTGCGCTGCTTAACTTCGGTGATCTCACGGGAACTGGTGTGTCCAACGCAACTTAGCTGTGTAAACTAGTTCTATCGGGTTCTGTCTGAAGGGATGGAATGCACCCTGAAAAGTAGGCCGTGAATATAGATCTAATTCTGTTCGACGTTGGTGTCTTTGTTTAGGGCGAGAGAGCTACGCCTGCTCTAGCTCTTATGCCGCCTCTTGAAGCAGCACTCTGTTCTCACACTTACAGCTAAAATGGCGCCCCGGACGAATGTCCGGGTTCCCCCCCCCCCCCTTAGAGCGGGCCCTGGAGAGAGCCATGAGGGGAGTAAAGCCATGGTCTCGTGTAATGTATACAATGTTACCTCTAATTAAAACAGGGATCTGGCAATTTGGCGTATCAGACAAAAGGACATACTGGTACTGTACAAAATCCCCCCTCCCAGATTGTAATAAATTTTAATATTGTAATATGTAAAAAATATTAAAATACAATTCAAACACATCATATAAGATTATACTTATTACTCAAATATACTGTAATTGGAAACGTTTACTCCAAATATCTGGATATATCGCCATGAAGAAATTCAAGGGGTAATAATTCTGACTTCCACCCTATCTAATATTTCTGTTAGATGCTCAAATGTGAGGCTGTGAATTCCCTGTGACTTTAGTTAGACTCCCGATTTGGGGAGAACATTGCTAGTTCATTAGGTGGAGCCCGTTTACCTCTTGGGCTCAGTGTTCTCCTGTGCGTCCCTGATTGTCAGTTTTTTCTGTGATTAGGGCGTTAGGAGGCCTAAAGTGCGGCCCCCCCCAACTACCGGCCCTGAACATGACTTGAGTAGATTTTGTACTACAGAATTGGATATTAACATCGTAATATGAATAAACATTTGCTTTATACAGAGTGCCATCACGCATACTACAAGTGATAACAAAACGTCAACTACTGTCAACTGGACAGCACCTATGACAACAGGAGATTTTGTTTTTGCGTAAGTACTGTACATTTCAGTAATATTAAGAGCTGGGTGGGAGCACATTTCCGTATGAGTTCCTGGCAAACTCTATCCCGCATGTGGTTGTTTTTGCTTGGATATTCTGAGTTCATGGATACCCGATTCCTTCGAAGGCCGAATACTGGAGATAGCGGTATTTGTCAGGGGGGAATCTCTCAGTACAAGTGCGATGTGAAATTGAACAGTGTTTATTTGTTTTTCTTTTAGAGCAACAATAGTTCAAAGTTATGACACATTTTGGCTTTTTAAAAGTGATCAATCTGTTGCTGTAATTAGTAGTGTACGTATATACTCATTTGTAAAATTTTTATTCTACCAGTGTAGAATATGCCTATTTTGTCGGCTCATTGGGTTGCAGGTTCGATTCTGAACGAGAAAAGCCCTTCACACGATTCACCTGCACGTAAAAAAGCCCTTTATATGTGGAATAAAATAAACGTGTAGATAAACATTATCCCGCTGTAGGAGCTCAAATGAATTCTCTGGAGTCGAACTTTCCATCACGAGCCAGTTAATTAAAAGGGACAGCAACGTACATTGGCTTTGGGATACTTATTTCATTTTCCTGAACGAAATCCCATTTAAATGGACTGAAAATTTTTTGATGAAAGTGACGGCGCAAAGTTTCTTCCCAATAGTTCCAAATACTAGGATGGTTAAGAGGACTTCTTCCTATTAACATATGTAACGTTATTTACAGGTTCCGTACGATTATCAAGAGTGTGGCGTTAGTCGAAGTTGCATGGGGGAATCACCAGCTTGCATCTCAAATGAAAACTGCAACATTTTATTAACTTTCCGCCCTTCTGACGCTGGTGATGGAGTTGATTTTGAATTGTTCTTCTATGGAGATGGTTACGTTGCTGTTGGATTTTCCACTGACCAATATATGGTAACCAAACATTTCACGTCACTCCACTTCGCCATCACCTCCTACTAAACAGGTCCCAACACAAAGCCAATGCCAACAATTCCAAGCAGTTAATAGGCGATTCAACAACTTTTTTAGGGAGACGATAGTGTTTTGGAGTGTCTTCATACATCGACAGGAGTCATAATGTATGCATCATCAAACCATGGCAGTCATAATACAAACGCTGGCGTTGATGTAAGTCTGACACCTTTCTTGCTAAATACCTCGTTTCAGGAGTCTAATATTCCATCTTCTCCTTTTATCTATACAGCCTGCATATTTTACTCAAACTTCGGGATCTAGTACAAATGGTGTGTTAGGCTGCAGTTTTTCTCGACCATTCACTACTGATGTTGGAAATCTAACTACCGATCTGAAAAATGAAGACTATTTCATTTTATTGGCAGTTGGAGATTTAAATGACGATGGCACGGGTAAGAAATAATGTTGGTTTGAATCGATTGTCGTTATGAGCTTACATGAAGATCCTACTTTGCAACTATTGTACCGGGGAGCTATTGTTTGCATTGGACACACCAGTTTTCTTCTGATCACTGAAGTTGATCAACGCAACCCCAGCTGGTACTAACATGGGTGGCCGCTTGGGAAACCTCGGTACCGCTAACACTCAAACATCATCGCATTAGTGTAGTGTCTGTGCAGTCTCTGCATTTGAACTACGCAGCGGACGTTTCTCTAATGACGTTGTGGTTGACGGGCCCTAAAACACCAAAGAAAACCATTGTACCAATTGTTTTATATCCTTGGAGCCCTTTAAGGTTGCATTACAGCCTTTAAGTCGTAAATTATTTCATGCTATAATTTTTTCCTTGTATCTCATTTCACTAGATATATCTAAACATGATGTAGCCTGCTCCTCTTCTAGTGCTGTAAATCTTGCAAGTTCCACATTTATTATCGTTGATGGAGGTAAGAGCTTTTACCATATCATTATTTTTAAATGTAGTGTAAGAGAATTTCCCGCATTTGAAGTTCAATTTTTTTAGGTCCCGAAATAAAAAGCATTAAGTCTATGTCATCTTTTCCCGGATTTAAAGTTACTCGGATATAAGATTTAACGCATAAGAAAGTGAATTTTACTAGACGAAAAGTATCATTTAACGATGAAATTTTCCCGTTTAATACGTTTTTGAGGACTCACTGAGGTTTACCTGATACTTCTGAAGGTTTCATTGGACAATTTGAGCACTATGTTAATGTAGATGACGATTTTTGCCTTGTTCGGAGCAAAGTATTAAAGAGTTCTAGCTATGCGATATGGATCAGAGTTTGGAGATATGGAGAGATTGGAGAGTTTGGAGAGTGGAGAGTTTGGAGATATGGAGATATGGAGAGCCCAGCTATGCGATATGATCAGAGTTTTGGGCAGTGAGGAAGAGCCACCTCAATAGAATGCAAGTAGCAGAGCTGGGAATGCTGCAGTACATGATTGGAGTGTCGAGAGCTGATAGAATTAGGAATGAGGATATTAGACGTAGCTTGGGGATGGGGACATCGCCGATAAAAATGAGGGATAGTACATGGAGATGGTATGAACGCATAATGAGAAGAGGGAAGGAGGAGCTCGTTAGGTCCATTACAGAAATGCAGGTGGTAGGAAGCACCTGAGGTAGGGGGAGACCAAAGCAGACGTAGTTGCAGGTTGTCCGTAATTATATGGTGGTTTGTAGGGTGGACGGGGACCCGGTGAGAGATCGGCAGGAGTGGAGGGCTAGAACCCGCGGACTGTTTCATACTGTAGGCTACTTTACCCTGCTACAGTATTTTCTTTGCTTTAACAATTACCAAAATCCGTCCTCTCTGACAGTGAATCTTTCAGTCATACAAATTTGTATTCCACTGTAGTTAGCTGGTCATTTTAAACCTTAAACTACTACTCTATATTCCGAAATTGTACAATGACTAGGAGCGGAAGGAAAACGTGAAGTAGGATAATGCATTTAGAGCCAATAGGATGCCAAATAATCTTGTTCGTACTGAGAGCATTTTGTGAATTATTTCTCGTATTTTTCATTCTAGACACAACTCCCACTCCATCTTCAGAGACCACAACTAGCTCTTCAGCTGTGGTAAAATTTTATTTTATTACCACGACAATTTAAAAACCCGCCTCGTTGGCGCAATAGGTAGGGTGCTCGATTTACTGCGTCAGTGGTTCCAGGTGGGCCCAGTGGGCTGGCTTCTTTCGGACGAGAGAAGCCCCATGTACACCTTCCTTCGGATGAGAAGTAAAACCGAGGTCCTGTGCGGTGTGCGATTGCACTTGCACGTAAAACAACCTTTCCTACTATGCAACGGGTAGATGAGGCAAAAGTTTCTAGGTTTAGAAGCTCGCTCCCTAGCGTCGGTGAAGTACCCCAACTAACAGTAGACCGACGATAAATAAGCCTCATCTACCCGTTGCATGGTAGAGAGAGTTCTTTTACGTGCAACTGCCACCGTACACCGCACGGGACCTCAGAAGGACGGAAAGCACACTCGGGGCATCCCTCTCGCCCGAAAGAAGCCAACCCACCTCGGTCCAGGGAGCGGCCCTATTGCGTTGGACACACCATTTCTCGTCTGATCACTGGAGTTCAGCAACGCAAGTCTAGCTGTACTAACATGGGTGGCCGCTTGGGAAAACTGGGTACTGCTAATACCCGAAAATCGTCGTATCAACGTAGTGTCTGTGCAGTCTTTGCATTAGAACTACGCAGTGGACGGGGCTCTAATGACCGTTGTAGTTGAAGGGCCCTAAAACACCAACGAAACAAAAAATAACCTTGGCCCAATTTCGAACCCAAAGCCACAGATGCAGTTACCGAGCACGCTACCCACTGCGCCAACAAGTCGGCATCGTTTATATATTTTTAAAATTTTCACTTTTTACAATAACTCTTTTTTTTTATTGTAGATCCCTTATGATTATGATAAATGCGGCAACAGTCGAAGTTGCATGGGAGAACCGCCAAATTGCATCAAAAGTGAAAGCTGTTACATTTTATTAACTTTTGTACCATCAGGCGATAAGGTTGACTTTGAAATGATGTACTATGGAGATGAAGAGTATGTTGCCGTTGGATTTTCTGTTGATCAATCCATGGCAAGAATTATTATTCTGTTCTTAGATAATACACTATTGGAAGCAAACTATCCTTACCCAAAATTGTCCTTTAAAGATGTCTAAAACGATTCCCAATTCAGTCAATTCGGGATTACGAACTGTGAACAAGCAAATAATTAAGTCGTTAATTTTTATTTAGGGTACTGATAGTGTTTTGGAGTGTCTTGCGACAACAGCAGGAGTTACAATGTATGCGTCCTCAAATGATGGTACTCATAATGAAAACGCTGGTTCTGACGTAAGCTGCCAATTAAATTACGCATTTTCCCCATAAAACAGTTAGTTTAATAGGTCAATCATTTCCCTTTTCATTATTTTTTTCGTTACAGACTACGTATTTTACACAAAATTCAGGATCGCTTACAGATGGTGTGTTAAGCTGTAGTTTTTCTCGACCAATGAATACAACAGTTGGAGACGTAACTACCGATCTGAAAAATACAGAATATTACATATTGTTGGCTGTCGGCCCTTTAAATGACGATGGCACAGGTATTTTCACTATTAAAATAATTATTTTCATACGACTTTTATCTCATCCTCTGGCTAAGAGGGAAGATCCATTGGCACATCCCGTCCAATGGAATGTTACATTCCAAATAAAATAATTAAAACTGGCCAAAGAGCCAAATCTAACTTACAGTAATTAATCTGAGAAAACATTTCCCATTATCAATAGTCTCAAAAAGTGGCTCCATAGGAATGTATGGGATTCCCGTAGACCAGATTTGATGTAAATTTACTATGACATTGACTCATCAAATCTAAATGGCCCCAATGAGAAATTCGTAGCCAATGAACCAGTCTTTCGATTTCCGTGCTATTCATCAAAAATTTCCAAGGCAGACCCGAGTTATGACCGAGCGAAGTCATGGGTAGTTACTTGTTGCGCCACCCGGTATTGTCCTGTGCACAATTTGACTGTAACTTTATTGGGATCCATCGATCGCACAGGACTTCACTTGTCTGTCTCCGGTTTGTCTGCCCTTCCTTGAACCTATCCTACATTGACAATCTACAATTAAAAATTCCTAAAAGCCTAACTACATACAAGGATTGTTTTTATTGATCTTAACAAAATTTCTGTGCTACTGTGCTATCATTGAACATTAAATTCGGACATAGCAAACAATAAAATTCGTACTATATGTCACTTAACTTCACTGAATGATCATCATACCCTTATCCCGCCTGTGGCAGGGTCGGGTCTGCGGGTTCTAACCCTCCACTTCCGTCTGTCTCTCACCAGGTCCCTGTCCACCCCACACACTGACATGTCCTTACGGACAACCTGTTCCCACGTCTGCTTCGGTCTCCCCCTTCCCCGAGTGCTACCGACCACCTGCATTCCTGGAAAGGACCTAACGAGCTCCTCCTCCCCTCTTCACTTAACCTCACTGAATGAGTAGCAAATAAAAACATTGAGGTGCAGGTCAAAATTCTACAGCTTTGTTTGACCATTTTACTTAGAGGTTTTATTGTTGCCGTCAAACTTATACAGAGGTGGAAAGGGTGATTAAGAAATTATCCAAATGTTGTTAAAATTTTTGTCAGATATTAAAAAACATACAGAAGCCTACTATTCTACCGGACCAGTGGATTTTGATAGTGATGAGTTCATCATAGTTGACGGCGGCGGCAACAAAAAACCAACTAAAGAAGTAATGGTACACGGTAATTAAATTCCTTGTTTTTCTTAATGGTTTGTCATAACAAAGATTAATAAAATGATGGAATTTAATACTACATTCTTTTATTAGGCTGTTTTATGGTTATGGCTTGGACTGTCACATCAAGTGTGGCGATATTTTTAGCTCGTTATTATAAAGATATGTGGCCGGATAAAACTCATTGTAACGTGAAGATTTGGTTTGCAGTATGTTACCAATACCGATTCCAGTTCTTGATCGTAGTTAACACCAACAATTCTTTAATAAATTGCTAACTTCATCTCATTTCAGTGGCATCGTGCGTTGAATTTGGTGACCGTAATGCTAACTTTAACGTCATTAATTCTTATCGTTATATACACTTCAATGAAAGATATACATATTTTGAAATATGCTCATCCTATTGTGGGTATTATTACTGTAGTTTTCATGGTACTCCAGGTTAGTTTTCTTCAATTCCATCACCATCTCATAATAGTCTTTGCTTGAGGTATTATATTGAATTCGTTGTCTATTATTCCTAGCCAATTGGAGCCTTATTCAGGCCACATCCTGGAACTCCAAAGAGACCCATTTTTAACTGGTTGCATTTCTTAGGGGGTATTACAGCATGTGGTTGTGGAGGTAAGCAGCAGAGTTCCTATCAGGAGAATTTAGTTGTCGACCAAAATTTTACCTGTTTGCTGATTCCAGAAATCAATTAATTTAGTAATACAGTCCTAAGTTTGATAAAGAGAAGTAATATAACTGCATTTTTTGACTCTTGCCTCGTATAGTCGCTTCAATGTTTCTGGCCGTACCTATGGAGGGTGCCCATCTTCCAACTTACTTTTACTGGATTCTTACTGGATATTTAGGATTCTGTGCAATAATGATCTGCACCATGGAAGTTGCAAAACGTTTTTGGCATCACGATGATGGTTTGTTTCCATTAATTATTGTATCACTTTAAGAGCAGACAGGTTAATAATGTGAACCATTTGGTCTGATTACAGTAATTGAGATGATTGAAGACAAAAAAGTAATGATGCCAAAGGTACTAATGGAACATTTATTTCTTGCTGTATCCGTTGATAAGTTTCTGTCCTATTATAATATTCAAATGCTTGCCTGTCCACGTATCCTATGACCATAGACCAATATTCCACCAGAACGATGCTATCGCGACGGAATATTCACGAAACTAATGAGCATGAACAATGTGCGCCTGGTTGCCAGATGATGTCATTGCGCATGCTTATCAGTCACATTAAAATAGCATCTTTCATGGGACAGTCACGTACTTCACGATTTCATCTTATTAAAACTCAAAAATTACGTCCAAGCTCCCTCACACCGGGCGACCATTCAACAGCAGCTTGTACAGTTAATACAGTGGTGTAAGAATTACATGGCGATTGATAAAACAACGTCCTGTTGCGGACATCATATGCTGCATTTGTAAGACAGTTTGGTTATCCGTGTTTAATTGATGACTAAATTTGAAAAAAATCTTGGGGCGCCTTTTAAATATGGCACAGGTTTGTGGTATCGGGGACATTTTAATGTCATTTGTTTCTGTTGACTTGAGAATCTTTTGATATTTCTCTTTGCCGCATTACATCGATGCGATGTTCTAGAGTTGCTAAGTGACATGATCGTAAAGTACATTGCCCAATTCATATTTATTCCAGAAATCGGCATAACACAATTACAATGACTATTGCCAATAAGTGGGGTGCCATGAGCAGGGGCGGATCCAGAGACAGATCGAGGGGGGAGCACTTCAAAAAATGTGCGCCCCAAATATTTTTAAATATTCAAAATCCCTTAGTATAATTCTCGCTAGCAATTACAATAGGTCCTTTATTGCCCCTTAAACAATGTCCTGTCTTCAGTGATTCAGCCAACTGCAAATACGACTTCACCTGTTGAACCGGCAGTATAGAAATGGGAACAGCAATTCAAAAATACTTCACCAGTTGCAAAGTTGACTCGTGCATCAGATGAAATATGCGCCCCATTGAGGCACTAAGGATCCGCCCATGGCCATGAGTTAATTACCGGTATTTGTTTAAAAGGTACTTAAAAGGTATTTTTTTTACTTAGGCTGCTTCTTTCAAGAAGGCGATGCTGTGTTTATTTGGCGCTGGATGCGTTGGCTTTGCCATTGCTCTAATGGTAGTCATATGCATTTGATACGACTGACCATGATCCAAACTAGGAATCAACTATTTCATGCGGCATAATCATCACTGGAAATTTGGCAACAGTCATCATTTCATCTTAATGTTATTGTTGTTGTTATTATTCATTCATTTTATACTGTATTTTGTTATTACTGAAATGTTTCTCCTTGTTACCAATCATCAAATCAATGGACGGTAAAAGTGTAGTTTAACCCAAGGAATTATTTCGTCATTCGTAGCAGATGAAATGTGGCACTTCGGTCAGTATAACTTCGTCAAATACTCGTTCCAGGGCCAAGAACTTAAAGGTAAAGAACTTCATGACTTTATTTAATGAATATCTTTTTCGTTATTTCAACTGGAAGCTTCCGATTTATTTAATGATTTCGATTCATGAATTCATTTCTCGTTATTTTAACTGGAAGCTTTCGATTTATTCAATGATTTCGATTCATGAATTTATTTCTCGTTATTTTAACTGGAAGCTTTCGATGCAATCGAAAGCTTCCAATTAAAATAACGAGAAAGATATTCATTAAATAAATTTATGAAGTTCTTTACCTTGATTTCAACACGCCTAATATTTCGCGAATCACTTTCATTATGTCCAAACGATTTAAAAACAATAGCATGTGCAGCAAGCCCTGGAACGAGAATTTTGACGACGTTATACCGACCGAAGCGCCACATTTCATCTGCTACGAATGACGAAATAATTCCTTGGGTTAAACTGCACTTTTACCGAAATTATTAAATAAATCGGAAGCTTCCAGTTGAAATAACGAAAAAGATATTCATTAAATAAATTCATGAAGTTCTTTACCTATAAGATCTTGGCCCTGGAACGAGTATTTGACGAAGTTATACCGACCGAAGAGCCACATTTCATCTGCTACGAATGACGAAATAATTCCTTGGGTTAAACTACACTTTTACCCAATGGGTATGGACTTTCAACTTTCTCTGGGAAATACCCAAAGATAAGTCGAGGTTGTCCTACTTCCTTACTAACCACTACCCATATCTGTTGGCTCCACCTGCTGTGCAGGTGACTCGAGATTGGCCCCATGCAAACGTCATGAATGCAAACATTTTTAATAAATAGGTTTAGGATGCAGTATTGTTAGACTATTATGCACTTCCGGCGTTAGGTTCAGATTTTTACATGATGAATATTTACATAACGGTAGTGCATCCAATCGAAAAACTACAATTATATTATTATTTTTTTTCAAATCCGGTAACACGCTAAATTCTAGAAAAAAATGTTTGTCAGATATAAATAAATTAAGATTTAAAATTTGCTCTAGAAAATAGTATATCTTTCCAGGCTTTTCTAATACAGTTCTTCGCAAATATAAATATTAGAATTATGTGTATCATCATTTCATTTTTCCTGTTGGATATCGAGAACACATTGGTGAACTCTTGTAAGGTACTTCTACGTGACGGGCTGTCGATGTAATACCATAATTCCTACTTGCTTTAACGGTGGCCTGTCGTTTATCTGTATACAATTTGATCAACCAACACCAGGAGGGTCACTAAGGAACATTCCCCTTTCTCGAAAGAAGCCTTCCACTTCACTTTCTCTTTATCTGGTACCCAAACTTGCCATAGATGGCAAATGAGGTTGTTATAAAAGAAGCTTCCTTTGTCAGTGGATCAATTCCTAACTTACTTGACACAAACTCATGTTGCCGCGAGTTCCCGTCCTAACTAGTCGGCCCAGCATTAACTGGGGAACCCTACCTTAAAAAATGTCATGTTTGTTTCTTCTGCCAATTCGATTCAACAAGATATTCAATGTTCCGAATAAGGGATTATTTGTCAATAATTTATGTATCATATCAACTGTAAATAGAAACTAAATTGAGAAAGTGCTCTTGTTGAGGATAACCATGAGCGTAATTAGTAGCCTATCAGTCGATAGTTTGTTTTTATCAGACGGTATTTAGTTTGTTATACAGTAAGTTGAATGATAAATGTTTAGGTTGGTAAATAAGAAAAAAAAATCACTTGAATTGTTATCTTTGCTTAACAAAACAGACCTTAATCCCGTCATCGTAAGAAATGCTATGATATTAATCAGGACAATATAGGAGCCTTTTGTGGTGTCGTTACAATTTAACTATGACAGCGGTGGCGAACCTATTTCTGCTGGCGTGCCAAAAATATAAAAAGTTGCATTTCTTGATGTACTAACCTGCCAGAGTTTGTTACAGGAATAACAGTAGGATACCTCTACTTCCGGTTTGTTACAGGGAAATGAAATTCCAACAATGGTTTGGGAGCGGCTTATTGCGTTGGACACACCAGTTCTCGTCTGATCACTGAAGTTCAGCAACGCAATCCCAGCTAGTGCTAACATGGGTGGCCTGTTGGGAAGACTGGGTACTGTAAAGACCCAAAAATCGTCACATTAGGGTAGTGCCTGTGCAGTCTCTGCATTAAACTAGGCAGGGGACGAGGCTCTAATGACCTTTGTAGTTGAAAGGCCCTAAAACACCAGTAAAAAAATCCACCAATCGATTGTTTTGGCTTTATATAGGTTGCCATACATGCTGTATATATATACCACGTGCCAACAATATTTTTCTGCGTGTCATCCCTGGCACGCGTGCCATATGTTCGCCACCCCTGAATTAAGACATTAAAGTGCATAGAATTGTAAGGCACATCAAGGGCGAGTCAGGTACTCATTTGTTCCAATGATAAGGAGAAAACACAGGAGAGCTGCTAGGTATTATTTTTATGTAAACAGCTACCCATCTAATATCGCAACGCTTCCTTATTTAACGTCGGTCATCTTTCTGGGACCGAAACCAAGGGAGAAACGAGGTCCTTCACTTTGAAATTTTGCCGGTTCACACTCATATTTTTCCTTACGTAAGAAGTGCTCATTTGAGTGCAGTTTCACAACTTTACTTTCCATCTGGGGACAGAAGAAGTCGTCTGCTGGGGTTAAGATCATGCTTGCAACGCTGAGTTCAAGCAAGTTACCCAAAGTTGAACCTAAAATAAAACTTTAATAGTATCAATAGTTACTTAGAATAATAGGATATGCTGTAAACCTTTCTCGATCACATCTTACTAAATGGTGCTATCTCTGCATTAGTATCATCTATTAATATTTAGACAACTATAATCTGTATTTATGTTGATATTATAATTTACACATCACGGTTACCTAATTCAATAATGTACTCTATATAAAATAAATTAATGAGCACAACTCTGTCATTTACTACTTTTCTACGAAAGCATGAAAGGGTGATTTCTTTCCGCCAAGCATTTGGTTCAACTTACAATATTTGGATGCTGCATTTGTTTTCGGTCTGTATAGCATCGTCTCCTAAATATTGCATATAGTATAAAGTTTGAATATTATGTCTAGCATGGTGTTAATAATTTTAGGTAAAATTCAACAATGAAGTGCAGTTTTTCCCTAATATTGATGTTGATATACTTCACGACGAGATTGCAGGCAGTTCATCATTATTTAAATTTATATAATGAAACTGCTTTGCACTGCGATATGAATGATACTCTTCTAACACCTTTGGATTTCATCGCTCAATATCCATCTACAGATCCATACTCTATCTCATTATCTAACACTAAAGTGAGCACAGGACAGAATATAACAGGTAACCATTTCCAATACAGTATTTTACTTTTTCATAAGGAATCTTCCCAATGATTTGGTAATTGAAGTTTCACAATCATATCAGTAATATTTACTGCCTTGTGAGTGCATATAATGCGCGTTCGGCGTGTCCCAAACAAAAATGGTGATGAAAGAATATGACCTAGTAACCGCCTAGTGTACAGGTGGCCCGAGTTCTACTCTCTTCATCGTGGACATATATTTCATTATCGCTTATTTGTCCTTCTGTTTGGTACCATGGAGATAAATACATTGTTGTTTCTAAGTTACAAAGTGTATAATATTCATTTTCCAAGACCTGTGCCAGGCGGCATGCCTAAAAACCAAGCACACTTGATATTAAACAGATAATCAAAGTTGCTTAATACCATTCTTAAATTCATTATATATGCTCTAATGACTTTGATTATTTGATTTACTTTTCTTTCATAGTATTAATATCAGCAACTTCCAGCCATCATCCATCCGATTTCTTTATGAAGGTTGTTAGTGCTGACGATGGAAATGATCCCCATGCTATTCAGTCTTCAAGTCCAGTTGGCAAGTTTTATATGGAAAATATTTCAAGAAGTTTTGCGACATTGCTCTGTCATTCAAGAATACTTGAAGTGAGTTGATATCATTACAATAGAAAAGATGGCAAAAGTTTTCTTTGCATTCAAGTCTTAAACAGTATCTAGTCTTGTCTTTTTAGAAAGGTGAGACAACTACGCCGCCATACACTCCTGAACCATGGGAAATTCGAACGTTATGGGAGGCGCCATCTTTCCCTGGAACGTTCGTTATTATGTAAGAATCTATAGAATTGAAGTTAAAGCGGCAATCTCGTTTTTAGAGATTTTACAGATTCGTATCTTTTTCATCATAATGCTTGATAAAAGAAAGTATTCAGAAATCACTTATTCTTAATAATCACCGTCGAATGAATCTTATTACTTTAGAATGGCGGTAATGGAGGAATCTTCGAGGGGACGGACAACCATGAAATCTCAAACTATCACAGTAGAAACTTTGCAACACACTTCTAACTCTGAAAGTTCGGCTTATGTTTCAGTAAGTTAAACCAACGCAATCTGTAATATGTTCTCATTTCTCTTAGGCGATGAAGTACCTCATTTTTAAATGTCTTCCCCCGTCTCAGATCTGACCTAATTTAATACTTTATATCCTAAACAAGTCATACTGCATGTGGTACAGGAGTATCTCGATTATCGCAATTATTGTTGCCAGGAAAAATACCCCAATAATCGAATCCACGATAATTGAGGTAAATAATAAATGTAAATTGAGTGATCGCTACCAAAAATTTCACAAATCTATCAATTAAATTTTAAATACACCTATAAGGTAAAAAAAGAAATGCGAAAACGAAACTTAGAAAAGCAAGATGTTGTTTTCATTGATCGCTCAAGATTAGAATCGCCATTTAAGATTTTTCTTCAAAAATTTCAACAATTCTAAACATTACGTCCTTTTCTTTGAGGGTAAATTCTTTTAGTGCCACATCAATTTATTCGCCATTATCGTCGATTTGAGCATCGCAAACATATTCTCTCTCAAAGTTTATAAGGTTTCCATTTTCCAACCTGTTATGTTATTGAAGCAGGCCCTGAACATCATGTTTTTCAATTTTTTAGTCTACATCTAAACCAAGCTTAGTTATGCCATTGATAACATGGGATATTTAATTTTTAAGTCCTTTAAAATCATTTGCACAATGAGAATATTCTGATGCCAAGCCACTCAGGTTGCCAGTCGTTACTTCACCCCTTTCTTGACATCCTTAATGCAATTTTTGATATTCAATGCCTTCAGAATTCCGTTATGTTACATATGTAGTGGGCTACGTCTCCCATCCGCGATAATTCGAATTTGGAGAGTAATAATTGAAATTTTGGTAACAAATTAGAAACCGCGATAAATCGAAAATTACGATAATCGAGGTTTTCTTGTATATGTTTGTTAAACATCATTATCTCAATTGGTAATGCGCTCTTGACCCATAAAGATATCATGAAGGTGGTCAGGAAGATATTGAATATAATACGGGTTTCATATAACACAGTACTTGAATTCATCCTATTGAATTCACCTACCTCCTCATCTCCCGCGAACAGCCTCCTAAGGGTTCGTCCTGTTATGGCTGCTTGGCTTACTCCCAAACCCATTAGTATAACATAACTTCTCACATTGGTTTTGAATCCCACTAAAGAAGCAACAGATGACCTTGTTGAACTATACTATCCAATTTAACATTAAAATACTCTGCGATATTTGTGTGAGATTTTTATTACATCATCTTTAGAGTAGTCGAAAGTTTAATCCCGGTTTAGGCCAGTGTGAAATGAGCATATGGTGACAATCTGCATGTAAAAGAACTCCTGCTCAAAAAATGCCGGTCTTCAAGATTTTAATATGTAAGAGCTAGTGCTTCTAATCGTAAACGATATGGTTTTCTTTAAATTCAGGACGAAACAACTAGAGAATGCGGACTCCATCAAAACTGCATTGCGTCTCCAAACGGCTGCTTTTATTCCAACGGGACACAAAATGAAGCATGTGATATATTTTTATCTTTTTATCCGGAATATGTTTTGGTTCATTTTGAGCTTATGTCCCGAGGGCAAGGATATGCCGCTATGGGCATCTCCGATGATGGTTTTATGGTACGTTAGTGATCATTTTCCTGTTCGTATGATGCAGCCATTAATAAGACTTAACAAGCATTATTTTTTTAATTTCAGGGCAATGATATTGTAATAGAATGTTTGATACCTGATGAAGGATTGCCAAAAATATATGCATCCATTAATTATGCTCGATCTAATATGAAAATCGGCATTGACGTAAGTTAGCTCCCAAAATTGCTATCCAGAATTAATTGTGGACAAAGCAAAATTGACGCAATTTGTTTTGAATTATCTCTGTACGACTATAAAATTCCGATAACGTGTAAATTTCAAATAGCGAGCAAATCTCAATTTACTTCAAATAGTTGGGTAAATGAGTGGTCCATTCAGTGAATTTTTTATTTCAGAAAGAGTATCTGATATATAAGAACTTTACGATAGAAGGTGATGTCTTGCGCTGCAGTTTTAGTCTTCCAATGATATTAAGTGTTGGTCCCATAACTGCAAATCTGAAAAATAAGAAATACTACATTTTATTAGCAAGTGGGCCGTCGAGAAACAATGGTAAAAAAGGAATTTTAAAAGTGTTTTATTCTTGATATCCTCTTTTTTAATCTAAAACTGTATTCCATTTCTGGGCCATTTTGTAGATATTGGCTTTCACAATAACAGGATGGTGTCCGTCGTTGAAGTTAATTTGACTAGCGACAATTTCATCATTATTAACAGTGGCGATAGTTCGACTCCTATTGCAATAGTAATTCACGGTAATTTTAGTAATTTACTGACTTATGAACTAGTTAACCCATTGACGGACTGGCTATGCGGAACCTGAAATTTATACATGGGCCACCAAAACTTTTTCTTCAGAAATTTCACGTATAAATTTAGTTGCCAAGTTGGCCCCTGATCCTTGATAGCAGAGCCATGATGCATCTTAGTTTATTTTAAGAAACTGTAAAGAGTCACGTTAGCACAACAATCACTGCAGCATAGGAATGGGAATATTGTAATACTTCGCTAATAGCATTATCGTCATACCCTTATCCCGTATGTGGCAGGGTCAAGTCTGCCAGTTCTAGCCCTTCACTCTTGCCTATCTTCCACCAGGTCCCTGTCCACCCAACACACTACTATATCTTTACGCACAACCTGCTCCCACTTCTGCTTTGGTCTTGCCCTACCCCGGGTGCTTCCAACCACCTGCATTCCCATAATTGACCTAACGAGCTTCTCCTTCCCTCTTCTCATTACATGTCCATATCTACTCTCCCTCATTGTTTCCGCGATGTCCCCACTCCAAACTACCACTGATATACTCATTCCAAATTCTATCAGCTCTCGATACCCCACTCTTGCACCGCAACATTTGCATCTCAGCTACTTGCATTCAATTTACGTGGCTCTTACTCACTGCCCAACACTGGGATCCATATACTGTATCATAGCTGGCCTAACCACTGCCCTATAAAACTTCCCTTTCAGCTTTATATTGGGACCCTCCTACCACACAGGATAATAGTCGCTAATAACATTTATTTTATTTTTAAGGTGTCATTATGATTGTGTGTTGGATTGGGATGGTTAGCATTTCCATCTTTATTGCTCGATTTTACAAAGACATGTGGCCAAAGAAAACGCTTTGTGGCTTGAAATTATGGTTTGTTGTAAGTTCTAATAAGTTGAGATGTTTGTGTATATTATTATTATTTATTTCATTACGTACAAAGTCCATTCAAATGAAAAAAAAAACAGAGAACACGAGGGGGATGAGATCGATGTAGAGTTGAATTTATGCTTCAAACCGAAGTCGAAATTTGAAATTTAAAATCTGAACTTAGGGATTCTGTAAGTTACAAGCGTGATGCAGCTTGTGTCACTTTTGACCTGGGCCCTGCCCGAGCAGTGTCTAGACTTGTGCTGATCTAGGATTCATCACCACCATCTGCGTACATACCAAATGAATTACCATTGTTAAAACATATATAAAACGTACCTCTAGTTTGGCCAATAACGCATTTTACCTTTTCACTTTGTCCTTAGTGTCACAGAGCATTGAACGTGACGTCTGTCATTCTCACTATTATTGCTATTGTGTTACTCATGTTGTATACTGGCATCACTGACGTTTGGCAGGCTCATGCACATCCCAGTTTTGGAATAATAACTACTATTCTTGCAATATCACAGGTAAGACATATTTTGAATGCTATGTTCATGATCATCATCGCCAGAAAAATTATTTTAGGCCAGGCTAGAGTAGGCAGGGGCGGATCCAGAGGGGGGAGCAATGCAGCAGTGCCTCAATTGGGCGAATATATTTAACTGATGTACAATTCAACTTTGCAACTGATGAAGCATTTTTGCATTTGCTACTCCATTTCTATACTGCCAGTCCAATCTGCAGTTGGGGACAGTAGAGGACCTATTATAATTGCTAGCTAGATTTATACTAAGAATTCTGAATATTTAAAAATATTTGGGGCGCACTTTTTGGATCCGCCCCTGGGAGCAGGAGGTACTTTCCAGGGCAGGCAGACGTGGTGGTGGAATGATGAGGTAGAAGCAGCCATCAAGCAAAAGAAGGCTGCTTTCCACAGATAGATTGAGATAGGAAATCAGGAATGTAAAATACAATATAGGTAGGCCAAAACCACAGCTAGGAGGATCATTGCCGTGGCCAAACACCAGAAGGAAGATTTTAAACTGGCCAAGGCTAGAGATAGGGCAGCCAACGATATACCCCGAGCCATAACAGTGAAGGATAACAAAGGTAGAATCCTGTTTCCCCCGTTAGAGGTAAAGAGGGGATGGGAAGAGTATTTCCACAATCTGTTATGCGAGGATCTCGTTAAGTCCATTTCAGGAATGCAGGTGGTCAGAAGCACCCGGGGCAGAAGGAGACCGAAGCAGACATGGGAACAGGTTGTCCGTAAGGATATGGTAGTGTGTGGGGTGGACGGGGACCTGGTGGGAGATAGGAAGGAGTGGAGGGCTAGAACCCGCAGACGCGACCCTGCCGTAGGCGGGATAAGAGTATGATGATGTTCATGATCATCATCAATCATAGTTACTCTATCTACGCCAAGGTTGTGTCTGTAAGGCCTGTCCCTGCATTCTATTCTGTCCGCCACCAATCATCTGCAGTTTCATTTTCAAATTCTGTGAACTTGCTTAAGGCGCCTAATTCATCATGACCGGTTCAATATGTGGATCACACTGATAGTTAGTCACCTCACCCGGGACTACCATTCATCGTTACTCAAATTCTGGGATCCATGAGATTTAATCCAGAGTCGGTTAATGCAGGCTATCGTCATAATCACAAATCTAAGTGGGAAATCTAAGTTGGTTTTTCTCTACTAATAATCAGGTAACTTTGGCAACTGTTTAAAAGCTGCTATTCAGTTGAATATCCTCACTATTTTTAGCCGATCGGTGCTATATTTCGACCACCACCGGACCATAGAAATAGACCGCTGTTCAATTGGGTACATTATGGTATTGGAATGACGGCTTTCATGCTCTCAGGTAGTCTTCATCTTATGAATGTTTCTTTATTTTCGCTGAATTCATTATTATTATGCTGTGTTAATGTCATTTTAGTGGTCACCGTGTACTTGGCCGTTGAACTTAAAGCATCACATTTAAAGCCGTATTTCTATTGGATTTTATCTGCCTATGTTGTTTTCTTCATTGCCATGTACGGCATCGTGGAATTTTATGCTCATATACGAAATCAACAGGAGAGTTTAAAACGTGGTATGTAAAAAACAATTTTTCCTTTACTATAATTTTCCGGTAACCGGTAACAGGCGAGGGTTCCAAACTTCCAACACCATAAAAACACCCTAAATAACGGAACTTTGGCTTTACGCCAGGTTCTGATCAGAGAACACGAAGTGTACACGAAGGGTCTGCCGCGCAACAGATCATCACCATCATAATACTCTTCTCCCGCCTGTGGCAGGGTCTGCGGGGTTTGGCTTTCCACTCCCACCTATCTCCTACTAGGTCCCCATACTCGTATAACCTATTCCTACGTCTGCTTTGGTCTTCTACACCAGGTGCTTCCAACAACCTGCAGCCTTGTGTTGGACATGATTAACTCGTCATCCCCTCTTCTCGTAACATTATTGAGCAACAGACGAGCATAAAAAGAACTCCCACATCATTATCATGAGCATACCCTTATCCCACCTGTGGCAGGGTCGGGTCTGCGGGTTCTATTTCCCACCAGATCCCCGTCCACCCCACACACTGCCATGTCCTTACGGGCAACCTGTTCCCACGTCTACTTTGGTCTCCCCCTACCCCGGGTGCTACCGACCACCTGCATTCCTGGGATACACTTAACGAGCTCCTCTTCTCATGACGTGACCATACCACTTCAGCCTATTCTCCCTCATCTTTTCGGCGATGTCCACCACTCCCAGACTACCTTTAATATACGCATTCCTAATTCTATCAGCTCTCGACACGCCATAAGAAGAACTCCCACGAATAGGAAAATACAGGGTGTTTGGCATATGTAGAACGCAGGCCTACTATATCTGACGTAACAATCATGATTAATAATAAGTGGGCATTATTTTAATACAGAAATGGAGTCGAGTGGGCAAGTAGTAATGCAGAATGAACTTTCACTGAAGCATGAGGTAAGATATGAGTTTGATAAATGTTTCTTGATACCTTGGTGCATTAATTAGCATTTTTATCATTCCTAGAGTACTACCAGTTTCAAGTCGTTGATGTTATTAATTACGGTTATGGGAATTTTTGCATTTACTCTTACTATGTCACTTGTAGTTGCATTATGATTTGTTGATGATAATATTTATGTATGATTAAAATTAATATGACTTTGAGATTCTGTATTTTAACCAAGGTTGAAACTTCTGATTTCAGTAGTATTAGTAACTAAGCTTACTTAGAGCTCTGTAGACTGAAGAATCAGCATCCTCGTCACTTCTGCAATATCTATCATTAGAGATACAGTATTAATCAGTGGCTCTAGGTTTAATATAGAAAAGTGGATAGAGATTGAAAAACGTTGACTTGCTCCTGAGTGTGGGTTGCGTGGAGCAAACGAAATTAATAGCGTCAACGAATACTTGATGAAAAAAAAAAGCGTTCCCATGCCGGGAATCGAACCCGGGCCTCCTGCGTGAAAGGCAGGGATCCTAACCACTAGACCACATGGGATACGAGGAACTCCGTCTTATAAATATCTAGTTAATGATAATGTGTTTTAGATTTTTTTTTTTTTTTGGTTCATTATTCACAGGTAATTTGTAAATCTTTGAATTTCCTGTTCACATATTACGTCTATTTTTGTGTAATAACTTATAATTAACAACGTTACTCCCCTTAAATACATTAGCAGACGACGATTCTGTGCCGCTGTAATCCGGATGTAAGAATAGACTTCCGACTCGTTGCTGTTTGCCGCCATTACTGTGCGTGTGTCTTGTTGTGTCGGTTTGAATTTTCAACTTTTAGCTAGAAGAATTAAGACTTTACAAACTAAATCACAATAACAGTAATAATGGCAGATGTGTTAGATATTGATGGAGGCGATGAGTTTGAAGTGGACGAAGAAGGAGACCGTAAGCGTTTAGTTTAAAAAGTAATTATTCATAATACATATTGCTTAAACAAGAGTTTATGGATTCATTTAGAGGGAGTCCAGAAATTGAAAGAGAAAGCGAAACGCAGAAAAGGCAGAGGATTTGGTTCTGGTAAGGACAGTTAGCAATAGTGTAAAGTTGTTTGACCCAAGCCTTATTAAGTTTGTGTTTCAATTAGAACCGTCGGCTCGGGAAGAAGTTCACGACTATGAAGCAATGGATACTGATGAAAACGAGGAGCCTGGTCCTCAAAGATGTAACACATTTATCGAAATTTAAATTACTTCTTGAATAGCTTAAAATGGTATTTTAACATCCTTTTAATTAATAGCTGTTGAAGGATGGATCTTATTTGTAACTGGTGTTCACGAAGAGGCACAAGAAGATGACATTCATGATAAATTTGCAGAATTTGGAGAAATTAAAAATTTGCATCTAAATCTAGATCGACGGACAGGATTTTTAAAGGTATAGAATATCATACTTATCGATTTTTTAAATGATTTAACTGACTTAAAGAGATTTTTAGGGCTATGCTTTAGTTGAATATGAAACGTTTAAAGAAGCCCAAGCAGCTCTGGATGCCCTGAATGGTTCAGACATTTTGGGGCAGTCTATTAACGTGGATTGGTGCTTTGTTAAGGGGCCTAAAAAGTGAGTCACGTCAGGCTTATTCATACTATTATTTGATTGTCTTGTACTATATTAACTACGTAAAGCAACTCCTAACCCGTTTTCCCGCCTATGGCAGGGTCGGGTACCCGTCTTGTTCCTCTGAATTGACACATGGGCGATATATTGAACGGGGTTTTTGCACAGCCGGTTGCCGACCAAAGCTGCAACCCCCTATTCTTATTTATTGTCGGTCTATTGTTCATTGGGGCATCCCACCAGCGCCAAGGGGCGAGCTCCTACACCTGGAAATGTTGCCTCATCTACCCGTTGCATAGTAGAGAGGGGTTTTTTACGTGTATAATGCCATCATACACCACATGGGACCTCGGGTTTGCTTCTCATTCGAAAGAAGGCGCACTCGGAGCCTCTCTCTGTACTAACTATATTAACTGAAAATTTACTTTTTTAGGACTCGGCGCCATCGGAAGGGAAGCTCACTGGACAGAAGGCGGCGCTGACAAACTCTGCCTATTCGTCTTTAAATACTAACAGCTGGACAGAAAATTTTTATTATACATATTTTTATGTTATCCTGAATTATCCGCATTTTGTGTATTCAGTGGTGAAGTACAATTTCATGATTTTTCAAACTTGGTGTATGTGTGTATTAGAAACATACTTAAGAAAACGTAGAATGAATGAACCATTCAAATTACATAGTAGTCAAATATGTATGTATAATCTCGTTTTCGTGCTAAAACTCTTTAGTGCTTGTTGGATTAGGACCTCGACTTCATGGTTAATCACTAAATATGGTTTTATTGCACCTATCGAAAGAATACTGGGGGACATTTGTGCTTTTACTGATCCAACACCTTATGTTCTAGCTTCGTTTTGTGAAAGATTGTTTTGGCAACAGTTAATATTATTGATATTCAATAAAACTAGTCCATAGTACAAAATAAATCACTGAAATATTAGGCACATTATCTCTCCTAGCAGCAGTATGTCTGTTTGGTGGGTCTTGTAAGGTTTATTCAAGGGGGGAGGTTGCACATCACGTTCAACGGGTACTCAGCAAGTTTTTCCTTTAAAATCATCAGGGGTTAACCTACAGTGACCCCAGAAAGTATTTGTACAGCCACAAAAAGCCTGTATTTCAAAACATATATGATTAAAAAATGTACAGAAAAAGATAAATACAAATTCTGAACTGTTTAATCATTTTCTTTTGAAATTAACACATGCATTTTTTGTAATTGCAAAATCCTGAAAATGTAGGGACAAAAAGTATCTGCACACTTTTACCAACAGTAGAAAAAATAATGCAACGGCAATATTGGGTGCTGCTAATTGCTCCTCTCCTACCTCCCTTTCATCTGTAAGCAGCCTCCACAAGGTCTGGCCTGTTATGGCTGCTTGGCCGGCTCCCCAGTCCGTTGGTGTAACATACTAACATATATTCAAGAGCCAATAACATATCACATTATTAGCATATATATCATGTTCATTGAATTGTTCAAATACTTGTTGCCCCTACATTTTTAGGTTTTTTTCGCTTAAACAAATTCAAATGAACAGTATCTTACGAACTACAACGTTTAAATTATCTTTTTGTGTACAGTTTTGAGTTTCATATTTTTTTTGAATTAGTAGCATTTTTGTGGGTGTGCAAATACTTTCCGGGGCTACTGTAGCTTTTTCGTATTATTCTAACATTACTTTCATATCCGGATTACTCCAGTTCTTTTAGAGCAAGCAACTCCTGACCCTTTTCCCGCCTATGGCAGGGTCGGGTACCCATCTTGTCCCTCTGAATAGACACAAGGGCGATCTGTTGGTCATTGTTTTTCCTCAGCCGGTTTCCGACCAAAACTGCAACCCCTAAGATTATTGGGGAATTCCACCGACGCTAGGGGCGAGCTCCTACACCTGGAAATTTTGCCTCATCTATTCGTTGTGTAGTACTGCGGGTTCTTTAACGTGCATGACATCGTACACCACACGGGACCTCGGTTTTACTTCTCATCCGAAAGAAGGCGCGCTCGTGGCCTCCCCTCGCCCGAAAGAGGCCAACCCACCTTGGTCCAGTATCGAAACCTAGAATTACTGACGCAGTTACCGTCCTTTTAAATCTGAATATTCAATTATTGTATAATGTACAGTAGAACTCCAATTATCCGAATCAATTGGGACCGGACCCCATTCGGATAATTGGATTTTTTCCGAAAAAAGGGCCTAAATGGGACGTGTACGTGTACCATACTGTAAATGGAAGTCATTGCTTGCTGAACATCTCGGTCAAAGTAAGCTGTTTGACTGTCAGGATCCGTTTTCAGCCAGCCAAGTCGCGCATTGTTTTGAAAATCGCAGTACGTTTCCTCATAATTTTTTTTCCTGAAATTCTGAAAGCGATTCGGATGATAGGAGTTCGGAAAATTGGAGTTCTACTGTACAATAGGCGTCCTGCTCTTGTAAAATTTCTTACTAAAGCGCTTCCACATAAAGCTCTTCAAAATCTCACTGCAGTCCCATACTGGAAACTTTAACACGTGCTGTTGTAAAATGGCTGATGACAGGGTAACTATGAGTAGCGGAGATGAAAACACCAGCTCGGAGTTTACGGATACAGACGAAGAAGTACATATTTTGAATCTGTATTGAAATCTTGTCATTTCTTTATGAGACATACTTAATACGTATTTGTAAATAGTTACAAGATGGGTTTGCTAAGAAGACTCTCGAACCAGGAGTTTATGCTTTAACACCGTTCGTTAAAAAGAAGATAAGTGTCAACAACGAGGTAAGAACATCAAGAAAAATCAGTTATAAATAACTCATTTGTTTATTTGTAATGCCAATTGACTATCTGTTTTGGATGTAATGTAAGGTGATGTGAACTTTACACTTTCCGTAAATGTTGTTTCAGAGTGCTCTGGAAAAGAAGTTGGATGATATTAAATTAAATTTGGAATGGGCACAAAGATTGGACATTGTTAACGACTTAGCACCTGTAGCTCCAGAGCTATCTACATTCCTGGAAATGGGGGAAAAGACTGCTACTAATAATAACAGAAGTTCAGCAGAATATGATGACTTCAAAAGAGAAGTCCTGTTGTAAGCTGGAAAGATCATCCTACAATTTGCGTTATTCTGCCATCAAGTGTCAAAAGTGTATAAAAGCTAAATTAAAATTAGGGTTATGTTGGATCAGTTATAGACAGGCGCAGGCAGCAGTTTTGGAAGCTATTCCAAGGCTTCGCACGCTTGGAATTCCTACTAAGAGACCTGACGATTATTTTGCTCAGATGGCAAAATCAGACGATCACATGCAAAAGGTAAGAATTTTCCAATATCTTTTTACCTTACCGTGAACCATGGGTAAAATGTGCTTTGCTTATGATTAGGTTAGAGAAACATTATTAAACAAACAAGTGATTATCGAGCGTCAAGAAAAGGCCCGTAAACTACGTGAATTGCGCAAATACGGCAAAAAAATTCAAGTGGAAACATTACAGAAAAGGGCCAAAGAAAAGAAGAAACTACAAGAACAAGTGAAGAAATTGCGCAAAGGACAGTTAAAAAATATCGACTTTTTGAATGAAGATAGTAAGCGAGAGCAACGTCCATCAAAACAACAAACGAAAAAGTATGTTTGTAACACATTTCCAATTTACACTTCTATCAAAAGACGATTTTGATAATATATGACGATATATATAACCTATATTTCCTTTAAGAGTTCAACAAAAGAGAAAATTTAAAGATCAAAAGTATGGTTTTGGAGGACAGAAAAAGAGATCTAAATATAATGATGCAAAAACTGCAGCGGATGTTTCCGACTTCAAGTCGGGCATACGCCAATCTAAGGGAAGTAAAGGACAAAAGGTGAGTTGTATTTAGTTGGTCATATTTAGGCAATGTGCAAAGAAACATAATAAAAAACTTGAAATTATAGAAAGGAGGCAGAAATAAAAGCAAAGGTGGTCAAAGACATGGAACAAGAAAGAGATAAATACCGTATTTGCTGTCTTATTAAATATAAACGTGTTCAGTATTGTAAAATAAAAAGGTGCATTTTATACTTATCGTATTTCACCATTGACTATATTTATGCTTTAATGTTTTAAATCACCTTGTGTTTGTTTGTCCAATAATCTCTCTTGAAGGAAGAATGTGAACTTCGTTGCAGTTCCAAGTTCCACTTCGATTGGCTTTGTCGTCAGTATGTTATGAAATTTCTTGTAAATCCGTTATTAGCTTGCTACATTTTTGGCGAGAAACTGCTTCTGGACAAACATGGAGTTTAGGAATTATGGAAATCAAACGAAAATGAGGGGTACATTTGTCTACCACAAAGGAACGTGGTTTTAGGATGTGAATGAAAAATATAAATAAATCGTCAAATAACATTGTTATATCAATATGTAAGCCCGCCTTCGTTGCTCAGTAGGTTATGGTAGAGAGTGGTTTGTTTTCTAGCAAGAAAGGAGCTTCAAGGAAGCCTTTTGTCAAATTAGAATTAAAAGCCAATTGTCCCTGTTGCAAGTAAGAGAAGCCTTTCTTTGTGGAGAAAATATTGGGCAAAATTACCAGGTGTAGGAGCTTGCTTCTCGTACTGGTAAACGACTCCGGAAATAGGCATACAGTAAGTAACTATTATTATTTATTAAACGTACGACTGTACATAAAAATAAAGAGCAAAGAATACGATCGTTTTTTGTCAGCGGATTTAGTTTATTTTCCTACGAGGATTTAGAACAACCTTGTGCTGGTGAGGAGTGTCTCACGACTTTTCTATACAACATATACGGTCGTTTGGCAAGTTTTAAGATAATTTTTGTTGCTCCAATGGGAGACCTGGGAGGGTGCAAAGTCTTTGGAATCATGCCTTCCTCCCACATAGCAACCCTTCATGGAAATCTCACTAAGAGTTCCAGTGAGTAGAATTGTTTCTTGGTTGAAATACTAATGCAAGTTTCATTTAGTACCCCCTTCGCACATCCTTATTTTCATCAGGAGGCAAAGTCTCAGAGTAGTAACAAAACATCATTCTGCGCAACTTGAACGCCGGGCTATGTCCGCGGATGCACTGTTGCAAGATCCACAAACGGACAGACGTTAAATACAGTATATAACTTTGTGTTAACTTGAGAATCGGTATACCACACATTTGAGTGTCTTTTGCACTGCCATCGGTGACTGCTTGTCGGCAAATGGGAGAAATAAATAATTGGAGATTATAATGCCGATCGAGTGCCCAACACTCTGTTACATGGATCAGAGAGTTGGGTAGTGAGGAAGAGCCATGTAAGTAGAATGCAAGTAGCCGAGATGCATGGGGTGTCAAGAGCTGATGGGGGTGGGGGACATCCCAGAAAAAATGAGGGAGAGTAGATTGAGGCGAAATGAACACGTAATAGAGGGGGTCGTTAGGTCCATTACAGGAATGCAAGTGGTTGGAAACACCCGGGGCAGGGGGAGACCAAAGCAGACGTGGGAGCAGGTGGTCCGTAAGGATATGGTAGTGTGTGGGGTGGACGGGGACCTGGTGGGAGAGAGACGAGAGTAAATAGCTAAAACCCGCAGACCCGACCCTGTCCCAGGCGAGATAAGGGTATGATGATGATGAATGCCGATCGAGAAATGTATGGAGGCATACGATTGGCTCAGATTTTCGGAACAACCCTAGTCGAAGAATTAATGTCAGAAATCATTGGCTAGATGGCGCTGAAGGCGAATAAGCAACACAAGCCGTTACATGACGTCACAATAATTTAATTTTTTTTATATATTTTTTGTAGTCTGCAAATTGTAAGTAAAGTTAATAATATTAATAATTTTCTTTCTATTTTATAATTATCAATAATTACCCAGGGAAGCTATAAGGATTTACGGAATAATACATAGTAAGTGCATTTCGTAATACATTTCTGAAATTATGAAAAAACTATGATAGACATTCAAATTTCCTTTGGTCGTTCCTTTTAATTTTAAATGGCTTGCATTCTTTTGTTTCAAATATTTATGGAATTTGTACAAAGCTGGGCATCGAAAGAGCACTTAGGACAAATTATCAGTGAGATTTGACTTTGTTTTACAATGATGCGGTGGAGATTTATATTATACTGATGTGTTAAAAAGTTTATGAGCACCATCTCTCAACGAACGATTGGAGTCTAAAAACAGAAATGGATCAGGAGTATGAAAAACGTTTATTACGGCAGCAAAACTCTCCGTCTGTGATTTCTTCAGGACGATCCCCAATAGCATCTGTAAGTACGTCGTAATTTATTACCGTGAGTTAAGAAGATATAAAAAGATGTGGCTAATGAACAGCTTTCGAATATACAGTTTATATACTGTAAATCTGAAAAGCGTTATCTTTAATTCACTTCATGAACGGTATTAGCTGCACACTTTCTCATTATTCTTATGAATGTTTTAGCCCAAAGGAGGACGAAAAGTTCCGTTGTCCAACATAAATTCTCCTTTGAAAGAAAGATATGGCGATCGATTTATTCCTTGTCGTGCTGGGGCCAACTGGCAGATTGCGTTTGGCATGATTCAAGTAAGTTACTTCAGATTCTCACATGAACGTGGTTGTCAGACAACCTGATTTAAGCGGGAATTTCTCGCCACCCAAAATTTGTAATTCCTAATCTGTCATCAGATATCCCAAGTAGTTGCAATTACCATGAATCTGTAAAGCCCTTCTATTACAGCCCTTCCCAGTGGATACTTTCTCCCCAGGTAATAGTGGTATAAATGGGATTTTATTGGTTCGTTAGTATTTATCCGACCTGGAGCATCTATTTATTTGTAGTTGAGATTTTTTTTCAAAATCATTTCTTTCTATAGGAAAGTGATAAAATGGTAACCCCTGCCAAAAAAACTAGAGAGATTAATGCTGACGGTGGTAACAGTAATGGGAAGGATGGTCTGGCTTATGCTTGTCTTTTGAAGAATGAGCTCCTCGGAGCTGGAATCGAAGATATGAAAGTAAGTTATATGTCACGATCAATTTGTTTTTCACAGGTGTCATAATAACGATGCTGTTTGTTTCAGGAACATGCAGAAGAAAGAAAAGTACTGTCACCATTGGAGGGAAGGAACCTTTTTCACGTACGTGAGCTTAAGTGAGAGTGGAAATCCGAAATTGTGGCTAGCGACCTTGGTTCATGGAATGAATTATGTGCAGTGAAATAGTCATGTTAATGTCATGATTAGATAGTCTGTAAGACCAGAAAACGTGGCTTACGGTTTGAATGCATTTAGATTATAAAGCTTCTGTTAGGCTACGGGAATGACAAACTACGGAAAAATGTGAACTTTTCTTCGATATGCAATCATTCCTGGTATGCTATAATGACATTATGATATTGTTTTCTTTAGTTTCGAGCTCAAAGAGCGCTTAATTTAAATGATTCATCATCCCCGTACTCGTTATCACCCGTTAGTGGTAAAAGTCAAAAATTGTTACGTTCTCCTAGAAAGGTAAACTTCACTTTGACAATACCATTTTCGTTTGTCGGTAACCATTGTATGCTGACGAGCCATTTATTTTCAACAGGCATCTAGAAAAATATCAAAAATCCCATTCAAAGTGTTAGATGCTCCTGAGTTACAAGATGATTTTTACCTCAACTTGGTAGACTGGTCATCACAAAACGTTCTTAGTGTAGGACTAGGAACGTGTGTTTATTTATGGAGTGCATGTACCAGTCAAGTTACAAGGTTATGTGACTTATCTGGTGATGGTGATTCCGTGACCTCTGTTTCTTGGTCAGAAAGGGTCAGTTGATCCTCATATTCATTATTGCCAAGAATATTGTTCAGAGAAAAATAATAATGATTGTTTAGGGTCATGTAGTGGCTGTAGGAACTCATAAGGGTCTAGTTCAAGTTTGGGATGTCACTGCCAATAAACGTTTGTCAGCTCTAGAAGGGCATTCTGCCCGTGTTGGTAAGACTAATCTGAATATTACTTCGTGGTTATAACGTTTCCCATGATGCCTTTAGCGATTTTATTGATCTTAGGTGCATTGGCATGGAATGGAGATATGTTGTCATCGGGCAGTAGAGATCGGCTAATTTTTCAAAGGGATGTTCGCACTCCTTGTATTGCCCCAGAACGACGTCTTGGTGGGCACCGACAAGAGGTGTGTGCAACTTTTTCAATTGAAAATAAATTCTTATTGTTAAGTTCTTCAAGAAGTGCGCTAAAGATGTCGCTAATATGTCGATTATTTTGTAGAGTGTTGTACTAATTAAGGATTATTGTTGATATAAGGTGTGCGGGCTGAAATGGTCTCCTGACAATCAGCATTTAGCTTCTGGTGGCAACGATAATAAGCTCTTTGTTTGGAACCTCTCAAGTGTCACTCCTGTACAAACCTATACAGAACACATAGCAGCGGTAAAAGCGATTGCATGGTCACCTCATCACCACGGTCTTTTAGCCAGTGGAGGTGGCACTGCTGATAGGTGTATTCGATTTTGGAATACATTGACTGGTCAGCCAATGCAATGTGTGGACACAGGCTCACAAGTTTGTAATCTTGCATGGTCTAAACACGATTCGGAGTTGGTATGCGTTTGTTCTTTTACTTATTTACATATTACAACTATCACGATGTCTACCATATTTAAAAGCAATTTGACTGCCATATACTCTTAAAAGGTGAGCACTCATGGATATTCACAAAACCAAATCCTTGTGTGGAAGTACCCGTCTCTGACGCAAGTTGCCAAGTTGACTGGTCATTCTTACAGAGTATTATATTTGGTAAGCAAAGTTTTTAAAATATATTCGTTAGTGTAAAAAGTTTTAGCTAAAATTCTGAAGTTATCTAGTATAGTAACAAATATTCTCTTCTTCATGACGCAAGGCAAACAGCCCTTGGTCTTAAAATCACTAGCGTTCTTAAAGCAATTGAATGTAGCTTTTGGTTCCTTGCAACTTCTCTGGGACGTTTTTCGTTTAAAAACAGTTAATGAACAAAGGGGAGGGGATAATTTAATAGGAAATTCAGCGAATTCTTTATAATAACAGAGCGGCGAGTTGCGTTGGACACACCAGTTCTCGTCTGATCACTGAAGTTAAGCAACGCAAGCCCAGTTAGTACTGACATGGGTGGTCGCTTGGGAAAGCTGGGTACTCCTAACACCCAATAATCGTCGCATTGGTGTAGTGTCTGTGCAGCATATGCATTAGAACTATGCAGTGGACGGGTCTCTGATGACCTTGTAGTTGACGGGACCTTAAACAACAACAATCAATCATTTATAATAACAGATATTGTATACAAATGGCAATGGCTCGATCTAATCAAGTTTGAGTAGAAAATATAACCTTTGACCCCGGCAGAAGAATAGTTGAACAAACGTGGAATTGAGTCAACAATTTGGGACAATTTACATACAGCTACGTCTTAACCCTTTAAGATTGAGGTTTATAATTTCAAATTGTTGTTTAGCTAGTCGCTTAAAATTTATATACAGTATCACATATTTCTTGAACCGAGATCATTAAATGCAATTTTATTTTTGATAATGATTTTCGTTGAAAATGTAGGCAATGTCACCTGACGGTGAAGCGATCGTGACAGGTGCTGGAGATGAAACTTTACGATTTTGGAATGTATTTAGTAAAGCTCGGTCCCATAAAGTAAGTGGATTTAAAATGTTTAGTAGTATTTTGTCCGGCGTTTTTTTGTCCCACTGAGATGTGTGTGGCTTATATTTTCAGGAATCCAAATCATCTCTTAATCTATTTACTAGCATACGATAAGTTACATAAGTATATAGATAGATTATATATGTATAATATCTTAAAAAGGAAGGTCATAGATTTGTACATTATTTGTCCAAGAAAACAAAAAATTGTTTTTCTTTTTTGTTATCAAAATTAATATAATGCAACCTTAATTATCGTAATATTACGTAAGTGAAAGGTACTCAAAATACTAGAGTGACAGTTGAAATTGAATATTTGTAATTTAAAAATACTTTTCTTATTACAATTGTAATAGTAATAACTATTTATTCAACGAATGAAGGTTTGTATTTGATATATTGGTCATCCTCGGTTTTATCACCTTATATAAATGGTTGCTGAAAGTCAACAGCATACTCTAGCTTTTGTTTCCTTCAGATTTACTCTGGTAACAATGCTGCTAAGATTTTTTATTTACTGAAAATTTATTATCCTTTTTTTTTTCAAGGATTATTATCTAGTGCAAACATTGTTGATTTAAGTAGTAATTGGTTAGTGCTGTGATTTTCTTTTTTTTTTTTTTTGTAAATTCTGTATATGCTGGTTGTTGTATTATGAATAAATACACACACCAATCATGAAGTGATTACTAATCACTGTTGCTTTTGATAGTTTAGCGCAGTGGTTTTCATGTGTTCAGGACCTCTTTTTCACCGTTTTACAGGAGGTTCAAGTGTGGCAGAGACCTCTAGACTCTGTATGTTAAAAAAAGTAAAGCCGTGGTCCCGTTTGGTGTTGCACGATAACACCACTTCGCGGTGAGAAAATGAATCT
This sequence comes from Trigoniulus corallinus, assembly GCA_013389805.1. Taxonomy (NCBI): domain Eukaryota; kingdom Metazoa; phylum Arthropoda; class Diplopoda; order Spirobolida; family Trigoniulidae; genus Trigoniulus; species Trigoniulus corallinus. The sequence goes on along the minus strand of JAAFCE010006949.1, from coordinate 16,944,962 downwards.
CCCTTTGATTTCAAGTTCTCCGTCGTGGATCCTCCTGGATGGATCTCAGGAACCCCAGAGATTCATTAGCCACGCAGTGTCTTTCATGGTCTCTAAGAGTATTTCTTGTTAATCTAGAGTTTAAAGTACCTAAGTTTGCCTCTGGCCTAGGTCAGTAGTTTTCTCTCTAAAACTGAAGTCCTGATGCCCAGTTTCTGTCAGGAAGTAAAAGCTGGGACGCTGTTGATGCTCAGTCAAAATTAATTCTCAGGTTGTAACCTTCAAGTAAACGAACCAACAGTAGCCTTACATGCAGTAAACACTTAAGGGTATTGCATGTGGTTGGCAGCCCCTGCATGAAATGTGTCTTCCAGCTGTTGGTTCCAGTATTCCCTTTCCTCTCTTTTCTGTCTCATCTATTCTACCTTTATCCTTCACTATCTGTTCTGTCAGTTTTCTGCATTTCTTATTCTAGCCTTATGTTCCTACTCTGCGGTTCCCGACCACGACGTAGTCTCGTGCTTATGTTTACCTATACATATAAATTGCTATAGAGTGAATTAAAGAAAGGCTTTTTCTTGACATTTTTAATTCGACGGCTTTTGATGTCCCCCTTTCAGTATATGATATCGTGCCACATCGTAATCTTACGCTATCTTCAGGCAGTAGACTAACAATAATATTTACCTGTGTCGGAAATAATAGCCTATCTTAACTGGAGACTGTTGTTGAAGCCAAGATGATTACCCGTCATCCATATTATCAGACAGGTTCGTGTTGATAATTGATGATTAAATTGTGAATCGTCACGCGAAGGTTACAGTGTCCGCGTTTTAGAAAGTAACAATAGTAACAAAATTCAATATTGCATTGTTTGATACTTGAATATAATAACAGGCTGCGGGTTTCTTCACGAAACCAGTTAAATTTTCTGTATTGAAAGGTAATTGTACCATAGCTAACATTGGGTCAGGTTATATGAAGAACCGTGTAGGGAATGGCTGTCCAGAACTAGCGAGCCTGCCATAAGCGGGATAAGGGTATGATGGTGACAATAAAAATCAATCTCCAAAATGAATGAGGTGGTATGGGCATGTGATAAGTGGAGAGGAAGAGCTGGTTAGGCCCATCACAGGAAGCACCGGGGACAGAACAAGACCTAAGCAGACGTGGAAGCAGGTTGTACGAAGGGATATGATAGTGTGTGAGGTGGATGGTGCGACCTTGCCATGGGCGAGGGAAGGGTATAATGATGATGGCTCAGTCTCCCAAACAGGTTCAGCCCTCTCCTCCCCTCGTCGGTGGTACAATGGTAGAGTGCTACGGGTTCAATTCTGGCCGACCGAGATGGAAGAATGGCGCTTTCTGTAGGAGGGGAGGTAAAGCCGTGGCTGGCATGTAATGTGTACCAAATTTCCAGTTTAGGAGCTCGTCCTCATTTGGAAACCAAATAAAGCAAAGTATGTATGGCCGGAGGATGGGCTATCAAATACCTTAAGCGAGTTCATTAGAATGTTTCGATACAATTTGCATGTCTAGTTCAAAATGTCATTTTATTCAATACACCAGCCTGGTAAAAAAAGCATTTTCTTATATAAAGAAGACACTATTTTAAATTGATCTTAAAACTACATTAATGCATTTAAACAATTAAAATCGGTAATGAATTATTCATTAAACAATTTGTATCAAACTGGCTGTTGCATTTTTAATAACATTACCTTTATTTTTTACCATTATCCATTTACGTGGAGAGGTAGATTGTTAAAAATAATTTATTTTTCCCTATTAAATGAATAATGAACTGGAAAAAAAATATTATTGGTCAGAAAGCAAAATTTTGATTTTTAAGCTAAATTATAACAATGAGAATGATGAGAAATGGTAAATGATGAAGTGTCAATTGATTAAAAAATTTACTAATGGTTTTTTTCTGTTTCTGTACCGAAATGAAGATGAGAGTTTTATTTAGTATTAACATTTTAAACGCATTTCATTATCTTAAATATCGCTGGGAAACAACATTAAAAATGCGGCACAGATTTCCGAGAAGGGACGTGTAGGAGAGGAATTTTTCGAGTTGAATTATAATCGGAAGAAATATTAATCAGTTGGTTGGACAGTGGGGACCGAGGTTTGTTTCTAGTTTTTTTTTTACTGATTTATAGTGATTGCGGTGTTGTTGTTGTTGTTGGTAGTAGTAGTAGTAGTAGTAGCAGCAGCAGCAACCGTGATGGAAGCACATTTGGAATGCTGTCGTCTAATCACTTTAGTTGCAATTAGTTTCTTATATTTCTTCTCATCACTAGAATCTCCTGTATCAATACCAGAATCTTCAGGACTGGAATCGATTACTTTAGCAGCAAGCGACAATAATGATGACGATGATGCATCACTGCTGGAAGAAGAACAACATGTGACAACTTTATCATGAAGCTCTGTTGCCAACATATTGTCCGTGTCGGCGGCAGACGAGCAGGCACAGGTTGGTTGTTGCTGTTGCTGTTGTTGTTGTTGTTGTTGTTGTGTGAGTGCCAGACTTAAAAGACTTCCTTCCCTCGATGAAGAATGCACACTCGGTAATTGGACTTGCTTGGTTGTTTGAATCTTTGTTACCATGTATTCTGTCAGTAATGTTAGGAAATCTGGAACTCCATCATAACCTAAAATAACATTCAATCAAATTGTGCTCATATTTAACTGAAAGACATTGCACAACTTGGCCCGTGTGTGTTCAGCGCCAGAGTTGTTTTTAGATCCCCCTAACACAACAAACGTATGTCCCTCCAGTACCAATGACTAAGGAGAGGAGGAGTAGGAGGAGAATAAGAACAGTGCGGTGTAGGAGTGCACTATCATGTCTCCACAGTTAGGAAATGACCTCGCGGTCCCACCTGTACTCCAGGTAGATACCGAGTCAATCCCTTCAATCTCCGGAAACAATTAGGTGAACACTGGAACATTTTGATAAAGGAGGAAAAAGAGAGGAGAGATGGTGTGTGTCTGAAATGATTCAAGATCAAGGAATTTACCTGGAAAAGCATTAATATCTACAATTGAGTAATGTCCAGTCTTGTTGTCGATGACCACATCAATGCCGAACAATCCCATGCCTAGTGTTTCACGCACAATGGTGACGATTTCGTGCAGTCTGTCATCGGCCGGATTCATGACTGTCTTACCTTGTTCCTCCTCATCTAGCTGTGGAGGAAATATAAGGTATGGTTGTCAGGAGCATGTTTCCCTAACTATTTAGATGCCTTGTCACACAATGCTACTTTTTCACTGTGCCCATCATCACACCTTGTTCAGAAGACTGTCAGAGTCCGCCTTAGACACTTGGTGACTATCAAAAAATATTGTTGGTTTAACTAGAAAAAATATTTAAGATTTTAATGTTAATATATGCGTTGTCTTTTTTTTTTTTTCATTTCCTAACAGCTAACCCCTTTTATTTTAATGTCTTTCAAAGAAACTTACCACCTGGATAAAAATTCTTCAATGAAGGCCGGTCCACTCGGAACCACTTATCGCCGATAATGTATAGTTTATAAAGAACTGCATCATGATTGACAAACATTTGGGCAACGCACGGAGGTATGACATCTTTCAGGCCTTCTTCGTGAAAAATTAGGGCCATCTATGTATAAAATGATTACAAATGAAAGGTACTAACTGATGATAATTATATCTTTTAAGTTTGAACAACAACACGTTACAGGTACAAATCTTGCAAAGACGACTCTTGACATCAGTCGCAAAATGCCCCCTCCCCCAGGCGAACAGAATTCTGTTACCTTTATAAAATTTGATTAAACTGCACAAGATGGAAGCGGTTTTTTTACCTGATGCGCTAAACTTGATCCATGGGCCACAGTAGGCTTGCAAACTAAACGAGAGAAAGTGTAACACAGGCATTCATAAATGAATTGCATTCAAAAAAAAAGGTGTAGAAAAAGAAAACAACAAAACTCAAACCACTCAAATAGATCAGAGCGAATTCAAATGAAATTGTGGATCTTACTAATAGGAAAACTGATTCCGGCAGATTTTAATTTAGAAATGTTTTCTTGCAGATCTGTGGTCGTCAGTTCCACAAAGGCAGGTGTGCATAGGACGTGTTCTTTACTCATCTGACTGTCACTGATCAACTTATAAGTCCGTGTCCGATTCAGAAGGTCGTGAATGTTCTCTAATGGATCAACCATAATGACATCTGGATGGTTATGTAAGTAGTCCTGTTAAAGAGAATTGCATAATTTTAAACAAATCCGTAAACAATCTAGTGGCAGTTTTATGGTGAATAATATATTGCCATTTAATGGGGTTTGATCTCTAGTCATTAAGAAATCGATTCTCTTATCTGAAAAGGGTTACATGTCATTGGCATCCATCCCGTAGCTACAACAACCACGTGATATTCTGCCCATCACATTTCCAGGTGACAAGAACAACCTTCATATTTTTTTTTCAACCTAACCAGCTATGAACAGCCCCTCGAAAATAGTGTCACCAACCGAGGCCGCTACCCCTCGCAACCTTCCCTTCCCATGAACTAGGACGGGGTAACAATACTTAATTTCAATGCATACATGTTAAAAGGCCGCCTTTGTACGAATTCCAACAGGCCACCCTCACACGACAGCCATGGTGTTAAAATCTTTCTGGCTTGAGAGCCGATGTTTGCCTTTTCGCCAGTCTATCCTCCCACACAAATAACAGTTTCTTACAGAACCATCTGTTCCCATCGAGGTGCAACATTTACACTAGAATAACTTTTTATTTCGTGCCATGATGACGTCCTGTGATCAGACTGCAGACAGTTTTAAAAGAGGAAACGAAGTCTCCTTGTTGTATTCCCTCATGCCGACATCATGTTTGGTGTCACAATATTTGAAGCATTCATTTTATAATGATAGTGATAAGTATTTCAGTTAAAGGGATAAGGTCAGGCACTTCTATTTATATACACATTATCTGTTGAAAACCTCATGTAAAATTAACATTGAGAGTAGACGCTGTGTTTGGCCAAGTGAAATACATTTAAATGACTCCTCTTTACAATGACCTTGCTTGCTGTCTGCTTTAAGAATATGCTGTACATTTGCATATCATATAAGGTGACTAAAAGGGTTGTGACATTAGATCAGCATCCAGTTAACGTAAGATCACCGTCCTATAGGCCGCTCACGAGCGTTCAATAGTTTTTTTTTTCTATTCTTTTTCTGTCTCACTTCCGGTATTGTCTTTCTGGGTCGAAATAATCAATTCATTGGTGTACCGATCCCTACCATAGGCGGGAGAGGACATTAAAATAACCTATTGTACTTAAGATTTCCTCCAAGTGTTTACAAAAACCGTTCTAGGTATCAGCTATACTACAAGCGGAAGTAAAATGGTAGAAATACTTTTAGAGTAAAAGTGAGATAAAGGAAGTCTGATTTCCGAGAATTCATCAGCAACAAGTTGGATAATGTTGGGGGGGGGGGTTGATTTTTCGACTTGTACACTTTCCCCTATCTTTCACACTATCAATTGTTTTTTTTATAGAAACATAATATAGTGATTTTTAGCACATGATTACATGATCCCAAATTTATGTTCATATAATTGTAAGCTACTGCCGACTCTATCACAGGCGGGATAAGAGTATGGTAATGATAATTATGAGCTATTGTAAATGATCGAAAGCCTTCCAAGTCTTCCAAGTAATAACTTTTCTCTATTGCTCCCAAGACTTCCATTAAGTGTTTATTAATATCTTTTCAATTACTTTATGCGTGTGCATGTGAAATGCACTTAATTTACCTTTTAAATTTTATGCAAGTACAGTACTGACATTTCAAGGAAAAGACGATGGTAGAGACTGTTTCATTCAATTAGTTGAGGTTTACTGAAGAGTTTTAATATAAAGATTTCATGAAATGTTAAGTGTGAACAGAAGGGCCTCACAATAAGGGCTAACAAGTAATGTTTTTTTCTTGAACACTAGAAGCATTAGGATAGTTACTAGCAAACAACCACATAAACGTGAAAAGAATGCTTCCGCTAATCTTAACCGAGAATGCAGCACACCAGTGTCCATGACTCCTGGTTTTTTTTTTGTGGCCATGACCTTGCTATTAGTTAGTAGACACCCTCTCCTCTCTTTCTTCTCATGGCAACAATGATTTTCTTATGTAATCTTAATATGTATTCTATAAACGTGTTGTTCACCTTAAAGGCGTGTATTATTTTCTGGGATTCCAAATCTCCCCAGTTGGCTTTGGCAATGACATCGGTCAATTTGTGCAAGATGAGTGTGAATGGACCCTGTTCTTCCAATGGGTATGTCAAGTCCAGCTAGAAGTAAAACAATAGAAAAAAAAAAAGATTAATATTAGTCCGTGATTTTTTTATTTGCTAATTAAGAGTTCACATGCAGCTGAAATAACAATAATGATGTTTATAATACATTAATTAATAGACAACGATATCGTCAGTGATGAACGTGTCATAAAACCTTCTACAAAATCGTAAAATCTGCTGTCTATAAAATGGTAGGCTAATAGGGAGTTTTGGTTTCTTCAACAAACGGTCACTGGTATTTCCAGTTAGGATCCTTTTCCGTTTTTATGACCTTACTCATGAATCATGCTTTAAAATATGACACAATCGTAATTGCGATGTAGTTTCTACTGAAAATCATTTTGCAAAGAAAATTAGTAAAGCTCAATATTTTTTTTTTATTAAGGGCAGCGGCTGCTCTAGCACTTAATGCCGTCCCGGCAAAAGGACTAATTGCCGCCCCTTGAAGCAGCTCTCTGTTCTTACACTTACAGGCGATATGGCGCCCTGGACAAATGCCCGGGTTACCCCCCTTAGAGCGGGCCCTGATTAAGGGCAGCAGTTGCAATTGTGGTTGAGGTCATCAAACATTTCATTATTGTTACTTATTTTCTTCCTTTCAATATGCTAATGATCACATGTTATTTAGAGTTGCTCTCTCACTTTATTTCACCTTGATAAAAATTTTCTTTTTGGAACACTGACAATTTTTACTGATTATAACTGTTAATTAGAGATCAAAGGCTATTTTCATTGTTAGTATCTTCTGATTTAGAGATACCTCAAAAAGTACACTTCTCTTTGCCGTTTTGACATATTCATTGAAGTTGGATTGGATCGGTTTTAGAAGATTTACTAACCTGATAACATGGAGGGGGACCCAACCACCCTCCTCCCCTCCCAATTCACGGAGATTTTTTTAAACATTTGTTGTGAAAGCGATTGAGTTGTTGTTCTTGTTGTTTGTTGGTGTCTTAGGGCCCTTCAACTACAAAGGTCATTAGAGTCCCGTCCACAGCATAGTTCTTATGCATAGACTGCACAGACACTACACTAATGCGTATCAGCAGTACCCATTTTCCCAAGCGGCTGCCCATGCCAGTACTAGCTGGAGTTGCAACACTAAAATACCGTCGTATACGAGTATGTAGGCCCGGATTTGTAGGGCGAGACATTTCAGAAATGGGCGGGAGAATAGATTGAGGTGGCATGGGCATGTGATGAGAAGAGAGAAGGACGAGCTGGTTTGGTCCATCACAGGGATGCAGGCTATTGGAAGAACCCGGAGCATGTGAAGACCTAAACAGACGTAAGAACAGGTTGTACGAAGGGATATGATAGTGCGTGGGGTGGATGGGAACCTGGTGGGTGGTAGGCGGGAGTGAAGGATCAGAACCCGCAGATCCGACCCTGCAACAGCAGTAATAAAAGGGGGTGATGACGATAGACAGATGAGTTGATTAGATTCGTGTGTGGGATGTACGGGACTACAATTGGCAGACCTGTCATTGGAAGATTAAGGGTATAATCACGATGATGATATTGAGAGCGTCGAGCGCAGTGGGGAGGTGGGTCATTAAATTAGTCCTAAATCGTTGATTTTATTAGGGAGGCCACTACAACACCGAAAAATTCGAATGAACAGAATAACGCAGTTATAAACGATTGCTTTAAAAAAAAAACTATATCTTTATATTGACGAGTAAACGCACGATAACGCCAACTTTGTGATAACGTACTTGACAAACGAAAAATTAGTAAAATTTTAAACGATACTGCAAACAACACACAACCATGGTGCAGCCTTCTTTTTTTATCTCGTTAATTCTTATACGGTTAGGCTAGGCGCACACTAGGACAAAACTGTCTCACGATAGTCTTATGGGCAATGAAAGTCAATGGGTAGCCGCACACTGAAACAAGGCGCCTAGAAGACAAAACTCATTGACAACCACAGAGCACATAAGACTGTCGTGAAACAGTTTTGTCTTAGTGTGCGCCTGGCCTTAGACTCTGATGTGACCCGTAGAATCAAGCGGAGTCCTGTGTGATAGGGTCCAATAAAGTTGAAAGGGAAGTTCTACAGGGCAGTGGTTAGGCCAGCTATGCTAAATGGATCAGAGCGTTGGGCAGTGAGGAAGAGCTACGTTAAGGCAAGGCGCAAAATGAGGCCGCAGGGTGACGCAGCGTAACGCAGCCCTGCGAAATTCTGCTAACAGGCAATCACCACACATTGAATCGCAGTTTTTCAACATACTGGTTTGCAATTTGCGTCAACTAAAATGGCTTTCAACGTAACAGTGATTGCCTGCTAGCAGAATTTCGCAGGGCTGCGTCACCCTGCGGCCTCATTTTGCGCCTTGACTAACAGAATGCAAGTCGCTGAGATGCGAATGCTGCGGCACATGAGTGGGGTGTCAAGAGCTGATAGAATTAGGAATGAGTGTATTAGAGGTAACCTGGGGGTGGGAGACATCGCCGAAAAAATGAGAGAGAATAGGTTGAGGTGGATGGACACGTAATGAAAAGAGGATAGGAGGAGCTCGCTAGGTCCATTTCAGCAATGCAGGTGGTCGGAAGCACTCTGGGCAGGGGGAGACCGAAGTAGACGTGGGAGCAGGTTGTCAGTAAGGATATGGCAGTGTGGGGTGGACGGGGACCTGGTGGTAGATAGACGGGGGTGAAGGCTAGAACCCACAGACCCTGCCGCAGGTGGGATATGGGTATGATGATGAATTCTTATACGGTTTTCATTTTCTTATGGCTCGAAAGCGATTTCCAAGAGCGGTTGGAGCGGTAGCAAGCGGCCTTCCCATTCCTTTTATTACTGTCGACAATGGCGGGTACGAATTAATATTTACTGCACGTCCGTCAATATTTATTTTACCACGCCTTAATATGGACGGAATGAGGCTCTGTGTGTATAGCTAGTTGTTTTAGAGAGTACTCTATTACTTTTCGTATCGTGAGGTATCCTTATGAGATAGAAAGGTCATAAATTATTGTTCCTTGTGAATCGACCTTACAATTGCAAAGGGCGTGCCAAATGATGATCCTAAAATAAGAAATATTTATGATTGATGTCATTTCACAAGTCAGAGAGATTTACTGTATAATCAGTACGTCGGCTGTTGGTGAATTCGGCTGAACTTTTTTTATTATAGCCGGTAATAATAATTGTTATACATTCTCGACATTCACGGGATTGCGTTGGTTGAAAGGCGCATGAGGCTGAAAATACCAATTTTCTCTCTTGATTTACAAAGATACCGTAATCAAACGTGCCTACGCACTAACATGATTGTGACACAATGACAAATAGAAAAGTTAAAACTACATAAAATAAGAGCCTATTTTGTAGTAATGAAGACCGTATAACTAACTGGCTATTTGGGTCAGCGTAAGCCCTTCCAATATCATAACTGCCTCTTGAATGCAGGGCCTTAAATCTCAGAGTTTCTTTCTATTCTATCGCTGCTTTACTTTTGTATAATGTGCCTTTCTTGTTACTAAATTGAAACTGTAAATAGACAATGACATAAATAAGAAAAAATGAGTTGCATAACAAGGATGGGTCAGTGGTTTTTAACTAAAAGCTTCTTCATGCCAATCAAAATCCTGTAGACGTCCATCAGCAGCTAACTTAGTAAATGAGGAACCTGGGCTGCTTTACCGGGACTCGACGTGGTGTACTCATTGCCTCTTTAAGCAAACGCACTTTAAAAATTAAATAACAGCCCAAGTGCAGTTTTTTTTATGACAATATACCGAGGATATTTTTGAACAAGAGCAACGACGTATTTTTTCTAATCTTCCTCCTGAGAGGCTCTTCAATCATTAGTATAATTGCTGCTATCTCAATATCCCAAGTTTCAAATCAGTCGTTGTATTCTCTCTGAAGGACAAAAAGGGCATTGTGAACATTTGTGGAGGAGGAAAGATAGGTGGTAGTGGTGTGGTCCCCCTTCTCTTCTATTTTGCCTATTTAGGTTTTCCGTCAATTGGTCGAGTTTAAAATGACCAGCGATAATAGGTAAGTGAGAAAATCCACACGGCCTACATATATCAAATATGAAAGCAGTGGAACTTTGAAATTAAAAGTGTTAGTGACTGTTGTAGAGGTTATGTTGAGCATGACACCACTGAATGAGACTATGGTTTTCCCCAAACAGTTTTTAAGGTAATTCTGTACGGAAAAAAAAGTGCAAAAATATGCCACAATATCGCGAAATGTCCTAAACGTATGCTGAAGAACAAATTTTCATGGGCTTTCTTGGTTTCGTTTCAATGCAACGAGAAAAGCTGTACTGCATGTGTTACCATGCAGTGCTGAAAACTTATAAAACTGTGTTAAATTCCAAGAAAATAAAAGGCTCTGAGCAGTTCAGTAAAATAACTGTAAGAATGCCAAACCTCCACCGTGATAAACCCTGGATCCTCAAAGGGACAGGGGGCTTCTAGGTACTATATGAAAGGGCACTCCAATTCCCTTAACTAACATGCCATCCTATTCACACCACCATACAGTATATCAGTTTGCCTTAGGTTCTTTTATTGGCAAGCCTTGAGCCCGGAAAGTGGTAAGCACCTCACGGTCACTACACGAAATTCTTTCTGTAAGTTCCGTTTACCGATTATTTTTGTGTTCCTTTATCACAACTACTTCTGTGGGTTTTCTGCGGGTTCCAGACGCCTGGCTGGGGTGCCCCGCAGACCCGACCCTGCCACAGGCGGGATAAGGGTATGATGATGATATCATAACTACATCTTGTGTAGATACAGTATATCTGTGATTTCATCACTTCATTGGTCATTCATTGTTTGGTATTCCCCTAAAAATTGAGACTTCAAGAAAACCCAATGTTCCTAAAAGAAAAAACCGTGTCTATTTAGTAGGCGAGTGGAAAGTTGAATTGGCAAGAGTCACAACCACCTCAATAGGACGTTTTTATTATTATCACCGTTGGATTGTAATTAATAAAACATAATGGACGAAGGAAAGAGAGGATTGGGTGAAAGGGGTTGAATGTTCCTCTCTCAGTTTACAACAATTAATATTCATATGTGAAAATTGCATTCACTCTAATGCAGAAACATCGTTAGGCAAAAGCATTTTTACAACTATCCTCATATAAACGTGTAAATTCCTAAAGTAAAAAACACATTGTAAAGATACAACAAGGTTTTTTCCTGGAAAGTTTTGTCCCAAAGGTATTTATTATTTTAGGTGTGATGATTTCTTGACAGTTAAGCACCGTATGATGTTAACAATTAAAACGTTTACTGTTAACGATGCGACATCATGCCCTTGTCCTATCCAGTGCCGAATTTACATGTAGACCAAGTAGGCCGAGTCTAAAGCCCCGAAGATCTTAAGGTACTCTGCTCTATAAATGTTCCAACGTCGGCGCTTGGGACCCTGCTATCCTTTCGGCCTGCACCTCATAAAAACCTTAATTCTGCTCTCACCTGTTCTCTCTGACTCCTTCATGTTTCTCTTAGCCATTCTAAACAAAGCCGCATTCCTGTTTACTATCAGGCCTGACCATTTCCTCTGGTGTCCTGTCGTGACTTCACAATCGACCCCCCTCAATACATGCCCTTCTTTCGCCTTTGTCACTTGGTAATGTGTTTAATTGTTGCGTGCCAGTTGATCCTCGCCGAGACAAATGTGGTTTCTAGTGAAAACTGAGTGTGTGACGATGCCTCTGCATGGCGAGGTTCTCAAATTTACGACTGACTTGGTGAGTAGTGCACATGAGTCCGTAGTTTCAGGTTCGATTCTGACAGAGGCGTGCCGATGCAACTACGTTTTGTGTCCTATGGAAAATGAAGTCGTGACCCCATACGATGTCACCGCTACACGTAAAAGAACCCTTTGTACACCGAGTGAAATATACAGTACTGTACGTATAAATCGGCTAAATTTCTAGAACTAGGAGCTCATTCTCCCCTGACATCGGTAAATTACTTGCAGAAGTAGTTAGGCAGGTGTTAAATAACCAAATAAACCTAACCTATTTTCCATCCTTTTTTTCCTTTATTGTAATATACATATTTTTTAAGTCAAACTATTGTTGATGAAATCGAAATTATGAATTTTCTTTGCCCTTCAGTTCTGTGTTGTTGTGTAATTTAATTTATAAATTAACGTTCCCCATTTCTCGCAATTACGTGCGAAAACAACGCCACCACAGTCGTCACGCCCAGTAGAGGGTAAACTAGCAAAACAACTGCATCCTTCGTCTCATTTCTCAACACGGAAAAAAAGGATTACGGTTATTAATACTGTGAAAATCTTGAATAATTTTAAAGGAAACTGACGTCGAAGTACTATTTAGATAGTAAACTGAGTAAAACGTTAGTTTTAAAAAAATAACTCATAAGTTGAAAAACAGGATAATGACTGTGTGTAGGCAGAGATCCGATTACAAACGATATGGGCATCCTATCTCTCCTGCCACGAATAGCTACCAAAGAAAAAAAATACGTGGGGGAAATTAACTCCAAAATTTGATAAGATTGGTATAACAACACTACTGCCACCACAATCTCATTACAGCTGTAATCAGTAAATCATAAACTTCGAGGGAGGGGGTTAGAGGCGTACAGGTAATGGTCATCGTGCAGCCACATACACTCGCATCGCATTTCATTGCGTGTGGAGCAGCAATGTGGTCATTTTTTGATTGGTATCGGCCTAACCCATTCCACTGATGAGTTAGGTTGGAAAAAAATACTGTAATTATGTCAAGGGTGCTCAAAGCACCAAGTGACCGCAATTCTTAACTTTTTAAACCTTCATTTCAAGTCTTCGACACAGACATTTCGTCTATATCTATGGCAGTTATCACTATACACTGTCATTCAAAACATTGCGAAAGGTGATAATGATCAACAGGTGGTTGCCATGTACTTTTCTCATGAAAACTAATAGAGATGAAAAGTGGGCGGAGAGATTCGATCCCGACTCAAACTGATAGCCTATTTCGTTCCGAGTAAAGACGTGTGGGAAACAATTCCCTTCATTTTCTCTTAATATACCTTAAGGACAGCCGCTGACCAAAAAAAAGGGGTGGGGAGAGGACATGATACAATTTTTGCGCATTCTCCACTCACAAATAGCCCGTTATCCCCAAACTTCAACGCACTGAAATGTTTCAAATATTTTAATACATAGGTTCTTTTTATACATTGGACACATCAGACATCGTGCAAATATGTGAAAGGAGAGGGCAAGTAGTAGCACCCATCATGTCTCCACAGGTGAGATTTGAACTCGGTACGTCTGCACACCAATTGAATACAGTGTTAAAGCTTCCACTCGCTGCGGACAATCGTTTTTGTAAAGGAAGTGGGGAAGTCACTTAACTAAATAGAGATATAATGGGCTTACTAATGAAAATCAAGCCCCATATCCTGAGTATCAGGTTCAATCCTGATGGTTATCATCTTTGGGATCTAAAGAGATAAACTCAAATCCACTGTCTATTGTGAAAAAAATATGTAAATGACTTGCAGTTGCTGACTGAACTCAGACTCTTCCCAGACAATTACACTATCAGTTAAAAATGCACTTACCGGTACTGGATCGAGACCGTATGACCTGAAACGAGACAAAACATTGCGATTAAGAATGATGCATTTAAGGTAGGGTTGCCATAATTGTCGGACCACCGACCGGGATATTCCCCCTTAAAAATATTTTTTCAACAAACTAGCTAGATTTCATATTATAAACATTCATGGCTTTATTAAAAAAAATTCCATAATCCTTTCACTAACTCACTGAAATATAAAATATTTTAGAGGACCCAAAAAAAAGTAACGTTGGGATCAATCAGTGGCGGATCCAGGGGGGATCAGGGTGGGATTGCACTTCAAAAAATATGCGCCGCAAATATTTTTAAATATTCATAATCCCTTAGTAAACATCTAGCTAGCAATTACAATAGGTATTCTCTTGCCACTTTGACAATAACCTGTTTTCAGTGGTTTAGCCAACTACAGATTGGACTGCAACTGTTGGACTGGCAGTATAGAAATGGGGATATGCATTGCAAAAATGCCTCGTCAGTTGCGCCCCATTCAGGCAGTGAGTGGGAGCAATTGCTGCATTGCCCCTCGTCTGGATCCGCCCCTGGGATCAATGGTGGATCATTCCCAAACAGTCAGTTTCACTGGCAAAATGTATTGTGCTTTCATGGACGAGTCTGTACCAAATCCCTAGGCATGTACTGTATATGCGCAATACTGAATGCAGTGATATTATCGGAAAATAATTGTTTGACATGCGAAAATTTAAAATCGACCAGGACAAATGACTGTCGGACCGGGACACAGACCTCAAAACCGGGACATGTCCCGGTGTAACGGGACGTATGGCAACCCAAATTTAAGGCCTAGTATGTATCTGCATTATGACATTTCATCGACACGAACCATAGAAGTCCAACAGTTAGCCTGAGTTCCCTATTCTCCCCTCTTTCCCATTATATCCTACCGGCTTATAGCTCCCTTATTCTCCCCACTTCTGTCGTAATTTGGTCTTTCCGAGTTCATGGACACCCAACCCTACAACAGACAAGAAATGGGGTGGTTACAGTACTTGTTTACAAGTCAGACACTGCAACCGTAAACATGTTACTATCTAAAATTATACAAGTCAATGATCAGTAGTTGAAATAGGTTCAATCCTAGCTAGGGTCAGTGGTTTCGTGTGAAAGAGGGACAATTTTATCAGGTGTAGAAGACTTATGTCTTGCGTCTCTGGCAGATGTCTATAAAGCCGAGATATACTGACATTAAATAAACCCGTAAAGAAATCCGTAGATGGCATAGAGTGCTTGCTTGGCAGTTGAGTATAAAACCTTGCGACTTCTTGGCGGGGGGGGGGGCAAGAAACAACCTCCAAATAACTTACTATTCATTGGCAATTCCTTCATTTATTTAAACAATACTATCATGAATTCAATAGACAACCAACGTTACTTTAAATTTCAGGGACGGATGATGATTAGGGAAAAACGTCACAAGTACAAATGACATAAGAGAACCTGGAGGACGGTGTGAGGGTGCGAGAAATGATACATAAAAGTACTCCTACAAGCTATTCAAAACCAACATTCCGAATACGTGCAACTTCAGAATTGAGTGGTTTCATGACTCACAAGTGAATGAGGTAACCTACTACTACACATTTCCTCCCACACAAACACGTAGGCAGAACTCATACCAGGCTCATAGTAAAACCTCAAACGAAGACAGTCGACCACTGCTACAACAAATCTTAATTGACTTCAACATATTTAAAAATATAGAAGATTTTCAGCAGCGTATACAGATCTAACCTACATTATCTCTTGGTAACCTGTTAGACTCAAAGGGTTAGGACATTAAATCGCAATCAGTCATTGACACCCGTTGTCCAGCTGTGAGTTCCCCATATCCTCCTCCTCTCTCTCTGTTAGTTTATTTCTGCCATTCTCTGGCTGCTTTCTGCATTTCCTGACTAGCTGGTACTCAAGGATCGTCAACCCTGCCATAAGTGAGAAACATGTTAGCACTGCTTAGGATTCCACTTCCTCCACAGCTGTGTTACTAACATTTTGATGGATTTATGTTGTGCCCTTACTTTTCAATGGCAATTGCTTCTGCGTGTTAAGCACATTTCTCACTCCAGAACAACATTTTATTGTGGTTATGGTGATCTTAATGTGCACCTTCTTAACAGGTTTTTTTCTGTAAAGGATTAATTGTTGGGAAGTGAAGACTTTACCCTCAAATATTATTCCCCATTCATGCTTCTACATCATGTCACTCATTACAAGCAGTTTGTTCATCAGACAACAAAAGCCCTGTAATCTTTACTTGTCAAGTTGATAAATTCTCTTGTTTGAAAGTTGATAAATTTAACTATTTTTACCATTTTTTAACATCCCCTGGCGCCTGATTGTGTGGAGAAGCGTTTGAACCTGATCCATAATGGCTGCTGAAATTCATCATCATACTGTTATCCCGCCAGTGGCCAGCCGTGCGAGTTGTGATCGTCCGTTTCCCCCCGTTATCCCCGCCCACCCTACAGTGTCATACCCGGCCGTACAATCTGCTGCACTCAGTTTTGATCTCTGCTACCTCTAGGGGAGCGGCGAATTGCGTTGGACACACCAGTTCTCGTCTGATCACTGAAGCTAAGCAGCGCAACCCCAGCTAGTACTGACAAGGGTGGCCGCTTAGGAAAACTGGGTACCGCTAGTATCCAAAAATCGTCGCATTAGTGTAGTGTCTGTGCATTTTCTGCATCAGAACTACACAGTGGACGGGGCTCTAATGACCTTGTAGTTGAAGGGCCTTAAAACACCAACAAACAAACTCCTACCTCTACCCCGTCCACTCCTGATAGTCTGCATCCCTGTGATGGACATAACCAGCTGGCCATTCCTTCTTACAAAATTTCCATACCACAACAGTCTAGTACCGTGGTGGCGAACCTGTGACCCACAGTGCAATTTTAAGTGACCCGAACGTGAATCATATCTAGTTTATCGTCTCATAGTGTGTGTGGTGGTGGACGAGGACCTGGCGGGCTAGATCCTGCAGACCCGACCATGCGACAGGCGGGATAAGGGTATTATGATGATGTTCTCTATTTGCTACTTTAATAAACTAATTTATTCATTATTAATAATAATTTTTTGATTCATAAAATTAAATAGTGCTTGCGCCTGACCAACGGACAACTTTTTGGTTCTTTTTTCGTGTTATTGTGACCCGTCTTCAAAAAAAGGTTCGTCACCACTGGTCTAGTAGCAACGTCACCCACTCTTAAACTACCCGTAATCTCGATCTACCCTTGCCACCGCCAAACACATACAAACCTTAACAGCCTCAAATTGATAAAATTAAGATCAAAATATTGAATCATTTTTCGTTAACGGATAATCAAACACGCATTACAGAATAATAAGACAATATCCATTCAATGTTGAAAGGAGAAGAGGAGAGGGCTATCAGAAGGAAAAGGATACAATTTTTGTGTACTAACATTTTTTTGCATCACGTTTACTATGTGGCTGGTTGACAATGCTGTTGCTATATACTGTAAATACTTATTGTCGCTATGTACTTTCACAGGGCCTTCAACACACCATTAGTGAAGGTTGAAAGTATTAGATGATAGATGATCAAAGAACAACCACTTTCAAACCTTAATTCCATTACATAGTTGTATGTGCATTTGTCCAACATCCTCCCAACGTATATATCTTTAATGTTTTTGTAGAACCAAATTAGCTGAAAAAAAAATATTGTATGGTAGCAACTCCGTTATTAATTAAATTATGGGATGAAAAAATACTGTGAGATGAAAGCCTTTAAGCCAAGAAACTGGAAAAAAAATACAATCGATGTGTCATTTGAATGACATCTTCATAATTAACTTAAGCCAGGCTAAAACAACAGCATCTTCCTTTAGGTGTAACTCGAGGAGAGGTGGGGAGAGGGAACCCTCTCACACCAATGACCTTGTGGTGTTCAGAAATCCTGATCCTAGGACGTATGTTGTGAGAATGTAGGAAGGCATGACAGGACTACTAAGTTGTCCATTAAAATACACTCGTTATCATATCCTCTCTTGGAGATGATAGGCAGGCCAAGAAAAAAAATAGGAAGAGAGGGAACAGTGGCGGTTCTAGGGGTGGTTGTTGCAAACGGTACATTTGCACCGGGCCTTGCGAATCTAAAACCCACCACTAAGAGAAGAGGGGGGAAAGGTGAAGAGTAACAAGCCAAGTTATCAGGAAACAAACAAGCAGGTGCGACTTTTTGTACTGTTGTCACTTCTAGTATCAGTACACCTCTAAGAGAGGTTACACCCACCATCTCTTTTCACTCTGCCAAAATTTAAGCTAGATCACACTGAGGTCTGATAGACAACATACGAGAGTTGAAAAACTTGTTATCTTTATCTGACCCAAAGAAGTAGAAAACAAACTTCAGAGGGGTGGGGGTGGAGGGTGGCCAGCTTTGTGTGTATTATCGATTTCAAAATAACAGGAAATAAAACAGTGCTCCATATTCAGTGATTATGTGGCGATTTCTGGCCGCATATTATACTGAATATAACATGCCATATCTACGACGCAGTTAATATGCTGTAGTATCTTTTTTTATATATATACATGTCTGATTATAATTACCGGTATTATCAACATACACAAATGATAGGCTGAAGGTTTATACACAACACCAAGGTGGGGAATTCACTTAAAACAGTGACTAGCCAAAAAAAGTTTATTAATATTTTGCTATCACATTTAAATTCTGTGGAAAAAAAAAGGAGAGAACTCGCTGACTGGAACAGGAACCGTCAGTTTTAAACAGGAAAATAACTAAAAGCACTTCCCCTCCAGTCCACGGTGAATTGCTTCATTGTAGGTAACCACTCTGTCAATAACTGAATCTACAGAGTAAAATTCAAATAATTTATTGTTTTGTTTTAAAATACAGTATTTCCACAAGTGGTTGTAGATTTATACGCATATTTGATAGCTATGAAATCTTACGTCATTTAAAAACCATGCTAGGCTATAACGACATGCGACAACACCAGTTTTATATCATTTTCTCATCAATAGCGATGCATTAAATCTAAACTAGTTATGCAAAGATTCAACAACAAATAATAACCAGCCGGAGGTTTCCTTCAACAACCCACCTCCGCCAATCATTTTTTCGGCATTTTTCATGTAGTGAATGATGACTTTATGACTAAATTTCAACAGAAATCACATGTCGCATAGCAGCACCCAATTTGGCACCGATTACACCCGGTTCTGCTTTCAACACAACCGAGGCATTACCAGTCCCTAGTTTATCATCAGGGGCGTAACTTTTTCTTGGGACCTAACATATCAGTTCTAACGAATCGAAGCGTGACACAGCACCCACGCTCCAACTCCCCCCCCCCCCAACAATGTTGCCAAAACATGACAATGCATGCTAGTAGTATGCAGAAATGCTACTAAGAAACATGTGGGGGGGGGGGCTGACAACTGCAGACATTGTAGAAATGATTTCAGCAAGTCGGAGGAAGTGGTATAGGCATGTCTTTAGAAAAGGGACGAGAACCTGATTAGAGGTGCTAGTTATAAGTAGCAGATGGGGTAGAGGTAGAAGTACACCTCCTACAATCCTACTGTACAAGTAGTTTGTTGGTGCTTTAGGGCCCTTCAACTTCAAGGTCATTAGAGCCCCGTCCACAGCATAGTTCTTATGCAGAGACTGCACAGACTCTACACTAATGCGACGATTTTTGGGTATTAGCAGTACCCAGTTGTCCCAAGCGGCCACCCATGTTAGTACTAGCTGTGGTTTCGCTGCTTAACTTCAGTGATTAGACGAGAACTGGTGTGTCCAACGCAATTCGCCGCTTCTGTACAGTAGGACTGCAGTAGGAGATGGGTGAAAAGAAAACTGGTTGGGAACAACGGATGGAGGGTCATACCCTGCCATGGACAGAATGTGATGATGACCATTTCATAACTTTCAAATCATCTACAGTAGTTAACTGCTAACTTTTGATCCAGCTTTCTGCGTGAGAATAAAGCGAAATGCGATATTGTTACTTGTCGGCTTTTTGTTGGTGCCCCAACGTCCCTTTTTTTTCCCCTTTGAAATATAAACCTCTGCAGTTTGACTCCAAGGTTTGCTAAGAAATGAGTCAGATTCTTAAATGGTGTTTTTAGACTGTAATCACAATCGTAACTTTATCCCTATTATGTTAAGGTCACATCTGTAACTTCCGTATCTTGGACCTGTCCACACTGCCAGTTTTCACATTAGTTCACATTATTAGCCAGGGCTTAAAAGCCCTGGGTAATACCGATAACAGCCTACTTACTTTCTTTAAGACGGACCTTACACGTTCAATCTGGTATCAGTTTAATCCAATTCTGTGATCCAGATTGATATAAGATTGAACGTGTAATGGCCATATTGACGGATTGATGTAATGGATTGATATGTATTCGAATAATCGAATAAATACTGTCAATCTGGATTGAACTGATGCCAAATTGAACGTGTAAGGTCCGTCTTAACGAAAGTAAGTAGGCTGTTATCGGTATTACCCAGGGCTTTTAAGGCCTGGCTAATAATGTTAACTACTGTAATGTGAAAACTGGTAGTGTGGACAGGTCCA
This sequence comes from Trigoniulus corallinus, assembly GCA_013389805.1. Classification (NCBI taxonomy): domain Eukaryota; kingdom Metazoa; phylum Arthropoda; class Diplopoda; order Spirobolida; family Trigoniulidae; genus Trigoniulus; species Trigoniulus corallinus. The sequence goes on along the minus strand of JAAFCE010006949.1, from coordinate 16,924,456 downwards.
AGACTAAGCCCTTGTCACCTCACACATGCACGTACGCTTGCAACATGTTGGTAGAAACATGAAATCGTGCCTGCGTCAATAGCCCCTTAAATTAAAAATATCGAAAAACATGACTAATTTAGCATCTTCCCTCCCAACTTGCATTTCTCAAATTACAGTTTTAGAAAGATTCGTCGTTTTTATCTCTCGCTCTCTCTTTACAAGTTTTCTCCCATTTCAGCCACAACAGGTATGTCTATTCAGAAGACAGATATACAACTAATAAAATATATTAAGCAATTGAAAAAAAGGAGTGGCACCGAGAAAAAGGAAATGAATTCCGTGGAATTGCAAGATAGCGGTATTCACTGTGTAGGACGGCAATTGTAAAGGTTGACAAGGGTGACAAAAATGGAGGACACACCTCACGTTGTCCCATGACACGGTTAGTCACATCTGTACTCTTTTAAAGTACAATAGCAATTTGATGTCAAAATTAGTGTCCTTTGGCAAGTCAATTGCGCGAGAGCGTAAATGCTTTTTGAGCTTAGAGTACGTAGGTTCGCCTCTGGCCCAAGGTCGGTGGGCTTTTCTTTTCTTCCTGATTAAGGAAAAACCTCAAAAGCACGTCGTCCATTCACTGTAAAGTGAACTTATGGTCCTTCTAATACCCAAATGAGTATAATCAAGATTTGAAGCTGAATAAATGAACTAACAGACAAAGCAACTCCTAACCCTTTTCCCCGCCTATGGCAGGGTCGGGTACGCATCTTATCCCTCTGAATGGACACAAGGGCGACCTAATGGACATTGTTTTTCGGCAGCCGGTTGCCGACCAAAACTGCAACCCCTATGCTTATTTATCGTCGGTCTGCTGTTCGTTGGAGTATTCCACCGACGCCATGGGGCGAGCTCCTACACCTGGAAATGTTGCCTCATCTACCCGTTGCATAGCTGAGAGGGTTTTACTTCTCATACAAAAGAAGGCACTACTCGGGGCTTCTCTCTCGACGGGGGCTTCCCTTGGTCCAGATTCGAACCTAGAACTACAGACGCAGGTACCGAGCGTGCGACCCACTACGCCACCTGTAAACAGAATGCTATCTGGGCAAACCACTAGTTGAAAACATCAACTTCAATTCACAGATCAGATGCACTACTTAGCACAAAAAGGGAGGAGGAAAGCTTTAATTCCCCGAGATTATCATATTACCACCCATTATCAAACGATGACTGACGGTTAAAGCTCCCGTAATTTTTATCAGTTAATATTATTACTGCATATTTTCCTAAATTTGCCCCCCCCCCCCCCCACGCACACATGCATTTCCTGTGCTACATAGTTGAGCTCAACCCGTTATAAACTAACAGAATTGGAAGATAGCTGGGAATCCTTGAAACAATCAGCACATAGAACCAATTACAGAGATAAGCTTGCTGCTACAAACCCGTTTCTACCCGTTGCAGGGTTCAGTGCCCAAAAGCTCAAAATATTCAGAAAAGAAGAAATATGAGAAATAATAAGCCATAATATTGACAGTGTTAAAAAAAACAAGAAGGGCGACGTGCAAGCGGGAGACAGATGCATGATGGAAATTGGGTACTCGTGTCTTTCCCAGGACAGTAGCTTTTACAAAACTTACTACCGACCTAATGTCCGTAAAGTTGAAAGGGAAGTTTTACAGGGCAGTGGTTAGACCAGCAATGTTATCTGGATCAGAGTGTTGGGCAGTAAGGGAGAACTACGTACACAGAATGCAAGTAGCCGAAATGTGAATACTGCGTTACATGAGTGGAGTCTCAAGAGCTGATAGAATTACGAATGAGTAAATTAGAAGTGGCCTGGGAGTGAGAGCCATCGAGGCAAAAATGAGGGAGAGTAGATTGAGGTGGTACGGACACGTAATGCGAAGAGGGGAGGAGGAGTTCGTTAGGTCCATTACAGGAATGCAAGTGATTGGAAGCACCTGGGGCAGGGGGAGGCCAAAGCAGACGTGGGAGCAGGTTGTCGGTGAGGATATGGTACTGTAGTGTGTGGGGTGGGCGAGAACCTGATGGGAGACAGGTGAGAGTGAAGGGCTAGAATCCGCAGTCCCGACCCTGTCACGGGCGGGATAAGGGTATGATGATGATTACTACCGACCTAATGTCCCAACTCTATTGTAGTCACTACTGTACTACCAAGCCAACAATGAGAATAGCACCTGGTTATACTGTATTACTGTTAGAATTTTGTTGTTTTGACATACTGATGGTAACCTAAGTACAAGAAGTGGCGCCAGAGAAATTAGACAACTTGTAATAATACAGACAGACATTCACAACAGGTTTTAGTGAAACAAGTATGTAAATGGACAATAAATGGGAAGATGGGGGAGGGGATGACAGTCAACCTAGTCAGTCAGTCTGGCAAACCAAGTGCAAAAATGTACAGTATTTTGATACTAGACCAAGGGCATGGCCAAGAAGATGGGACGAGTACATATTTAGTGATCGGAGGAAAAATGCAGTTATTGGGTTCGTGGTGGGGAGGGGGGGCGGAGGGCACAGGACGAGTCAACCTAGTCAGTTTGGTAAGCCATGTGTAAAAATGTACTTTGATACTAGACCAAGGGCGATGGGACCAAGAATGAATATGGGACGATTTAGTATTTCTTTGATCGGAAGAAAAATACAATTATTTGGTTCGTGGTGTGCACACGAAGTTAATTCTCTGACGCAAGGCGGAATCATGCTTACATTTGCAAAAGCAACTCCCGCCAATGGCAGGGTCCGGTATCCATATTGCCCCTCTGAATGGACACAAAGGCGATATATTACATTGTTTTACCACAGCCGCTTGCCGACCAAAGCTGCAGGAAACAGCAAATTGCGTTGTACACACCAGTACTCGTCCGATCACTGAAGTTAAGCAACGCAACCCCATCTAGTACTAACGTGGGTGGCCGCTTGGGAAAACTGGGTACTGCTAATACCCAAAAATCGTAGCATTAGTGCATTAGAACTACGCAGTGGACGGGGTTCTAATGACCGTGTAGTTCAAGGGCCCGAAAACACCAACGAACAACAACCAAAGCTGCAACCCTTATGCTTGCTTATTTATCGTCGGTCTACTGTTCCTTGGGGTACTCCACCGATGCCGGGGGGGGGACGAGCTAATACACCTGGAAATTTTGCCAAATCTACCCATTGCAAAGTAGAGAGGGTCCTTTTTACGTGCAAAACGCCATCGTGAACCACCCAGGACTTCGGTTTTACTTCTCATCCGAAAGAAGGCGCGCTCGGGGCCTCTCTCTCGCCCAAAAGAAACCAACCCACCGTGGTCCAGAATCGAACCTACTGTCGCAGTTACCAAGCGTGCTACCCACTGCGCCACCGAGGCGGGTAAACAATGCCTATATTGGTGGGATTGGAAAAGGCACAGTAATCACTGGATCTATAGGTATCCAGCATAATCTGCTATTTAAAATTAACCCTTCTTTTATCCTGAATCATTTTTTTGCTAAACTTTTAAAGAGGAGTAGCAGTATATCACAATTTTAGAAATCACGAGTTCATGGCGATTAATTTGGACAGATATAAAGTTCTGGTGGTTATCAAATCATAAAAGCAAAGGTTAAAGGTACTTTTTAACAGGTTTTAGGCGGCATATTAAATGGAAAAATTACTGATTTAATAGTTGGAGAATAGAATTTTCGTGATTTTTCCTACGCCGTTAAATTGAACTAGACTCGAAAACGAAAAACCAAATAGTCGGAATGGCAGGCGATCTTTAAATAATAGGTATCTGAACTTTGTGTAGTTTATTTTTGTGATAGTTCCCATTTAATGCAATTCGATGCTGCATTGAGCAATTGATAACATTTGTGAGATCAAACTGATCGTGTTTTACTTTGGTTTCTGAGCATTCTAACCGATGGAAATAATATGGGGGCCTTACAATGCATTTACACAAATAAACAACACTTTGCTTTAAACATTATTACTTTATATAATTAATAAATACTGGACATGATGAAAGCCTTCAGTAAACCATAAGTTATCTCAAGGCTACTAATGGATTTGTATAATTACATCCTGCATATCCTAGCACATATTGCTATAGCTCCACAGCACCGTACAGTGAGTGTATTTTGTATACAAACACGAACTATTTTTGGTGAATGGGCGTTGGTTAGTCTTTTATTGTCAACATGATGCTGTAAGTGAATTAAAACATTCTTCATACTCCATATTATTAAAAACAACATTATTTTTAAAATCTTTATCGTATAAATGAACGGCATCGCGGCATACAGTTGTAATTGTAAGCTAACTTTTAGCATATACAGTATATTTTTTAATATTGCCGACGCGTTGAATGAGTGTTGTCGTTGCGATCCAATGAATTAATACTTAATGTAAAGATATATATCGATGTAACCCTAAATGATCACAAGAAACCATTACTGCAAATAGAAATACGATTTACAAAAGTAGGATTGTGGAATGAAATGCTAGTTAAGCCTAAATAGATCTTTTCTCGAGGTTCGTTCTTTTACCGCCTGTTCAAAATGTCCTACATTTATGACCATAGAGCATACAAATTTCAAAATAAAGTATATTATTTATAAAATACCAGCCTATTTATAACTAATATTTAACGGCGGTCTGAGTTAGAACCTACATATGTCGATCATGAATGGAATCAATCATACCTCGTAGAGGGAAACATGTAAGCCCCCCAAATCAAAAATTTATCATATATCTACTACAAATACACGCACGCACATCCGATGGACGACTGTGTAACTAGCAGATACATATTGTACGTAGTTAATATCATTTGTGCAATTAATAAACCTTATAGTACTCTTTCACTAAGCTTAAAACCGCGGGCTACGCACCTACATGGATGAAGATAAGTGGAAACCCCGTAAAAACATCGAAATGCTTACCTGCATGTTTCCAAAAATTCAACTTGGTTGAATTTCCGACTCTTTTTTTCACTTAGCCAAAACCCAACTCTATAGCTCCCTTGTCCACCAAGATGGGAACTATTTTTCATTTTTGAATCGTTAGTTAAAAATACAGATTTTTGCACAAGAGATAATCACTGCATGAAGCGAATCCTTAATTCTAACACATTGTTCTACTATTGCACTAAAGGTGATGGAGAGTGGCAAGTCTAGATCGATATTTTACGATACGATATACTTTAAGTAGACGCACTTTCCTCTGCGCGCACATGTAATTGATGTTGAAGGGAGAAGCTAGCAATTTGTTGACTGCGTCATGTATTTTTGTGGGTATCTTGTGCTTGCGTATAAATGTTAGCCAGGAATTACGTATATTAAATTGGTATACACTTCAAACACCCTTAAGTGCTAATACTACTGCAGAAGGCCTAGAAGCACGTCGAACGGCGATGAATTAAATAAGCGAATGGTAAGGCGTATTCTTAAATTACGTTTATAAGAAGAATACCAATACTTCAACACTCATAAACATACAACTTACGCGTTTATTTACAGTTATAAGAAAACGTACAATAAATGTAAAATGAAAACGACAGTTCATTCTTTAAACTTCCACTCTTGCCTACACATCGGACAGAGCTGATGAACTTGTTGAGAAGCCAACCATTTCATAATGCAATGGATATGGAAACAGTGTGAACATTGACCCCATACTTGATTACGAGAAAAAAAAATTGAATAATTAAGTTTATTTTCATTTAAAATCAATTCCAGAGCGCAGCAATGCATACTCTAGTTAAGTTTGCAGTAGTTTTCAACCACTTTTCTGCCTTGCATCTGTTATGTTGGGCTAGTTTCTATTGGAGCGTACAGCGACCTCTTTCTCAAAGTAATGCTTTTAAATGCACGTAATAAACAACACAGGATTTCATAATTCCTTCATTTAACTGTAATTCTATTACTAAAATGTTGCATTTCTTGTTTAAATTTAATGAAATAACGATTCGATTATTTGCAATCCACGTTCACAGATCTTGAGTTAATAGTTAATTATAATAATGCACACTATTGGATTTGGTGGGGTTATGAAATTACCAATATTTTAACCTTTTTATTATTCGCGGACTGACTAGCTTGTATCGATATCATTTTTCTCGATATTCTGAAAAATGTAATGAAATTTTAGCACGCAGGAAATAACACTCCCACTGATGGTAATAGATTATGCCCCCAATTCGGCAGTTTGTGATTGTCTGGATTTAACGTTGACTTTTTTTTGCTGGTCCAACCATTGCACGTACACGTTCGTGTGTAATTTAAATTTCAAATGAACTTGTTAAAACGAAATACAGTATTATTCCAATCTGCAAAACAATGGGTGGCTTTCGCAAGATTTCCGCATTTGTATGCAAGATCGTGTTGACGTGTACATACATATTGTACACGTTCAATTGCTAAGAATTTCGTAGTAACACTGCTGTATATATACCATTTTAAGACTAAACTGCATCTAATTTGGGATTTATGCAAATTATATACTCCAAGAGTAACATGCTTCATCACTGTGCTCTAATTTTGAAAAGTATTAATAGTATTTTAAAATGATGTCTATCCTCGCACCATGGTCTCTTTTGGGAGCATAACATTAACTAGAATCGTCTTTAAAAATACAATTATTCAAAAGAAATACAGTATAATATACAACTTTGCTCCGAATTTCTTAAGTATGCTAAAGCTTAGGACCTGCAACTTTTTATAACACAACTTATAAGAAGTCGTTGTTATCTAGTTCATTAAACTGTCAGGAATAAAAATTTCAAAATTATTTGGAGGGTTACTCGTTCTCGATTCTCAATCCCTGACTTTCCTAAATCACTAAGTAGAAATGTCTCACTGTGAACCCACCATAATGACTGGCTTTGACTAGTTCAAAATAATTAATTCCAAGAAATATCAACGGGTAAAACAGTATTTTAAGATGAAATTTTTTCTTAATACCCACGTCATGTAATGAGTTAACATCAGACTTTGTAATTAGGAAAAAGGAACAAGCAACCTTGTAAGAAATAATTTACAACCATAATTATCATTAAGAGAACTAAGTTGCAATATTTTCCATCATCGCAGGGTTTCGTTTATCAACTGACTGGCACCGCTGGATGTCAATAATTTTTCCCTCTAACTATTTGTGCACAGATTTCCCTCCAATACTTTATCGTCCCAGCTTGTAGTCTATCCCATCTGAGTGTTAGGCTCAGTTGAGCTTCTGCAGACTGGCCTATGAACATTAAGTTTCCAGCATTGTTTGGTAAATTACTTTCCTCCACATGCACCTGCATCTTTAACAGCCTCTAAAAGCCCGAAAACCGTCCAGTTACTTTTTAAATATGCACGCCTGCTGGAAAGCCAAACTAATTCAACTTTTAATCCACAGTTAAACACTGCCACTGCTTATTAAGAATACGTAGTTGGCATAGGGAGCCATGGGGGAGAAGGTGAGCAAATATGAATTTTAGTATTTGGTACTAAATGAAACTTGCATTATTAGGACATGACGTCAGAAGCATGTTCTATGGACAACTCACTTTGCGGATTGCAGTTGCTTGGTAGGTGCATATCATATGTGCGTAGAAGTTCTGTTAATATGCAAGCCCAAACAGTATATCACATCCTTATTAAAACCAAACTCCTGAGCTTCTGCTAACTATGGCATATTGTCCATGAGATTCATTCATTTAATAAGTGTTCTCCATACTATAGACAAGTTACTAATTGCTGTACTCTATTTTTTTGAACCGACATAACTAGAGTACCCTATTAGCACGCTTTTTTTTTTATCAAAATGTCAGCAACGCACCTAAAGGACAATCATCTCCAGGCATCTTACAGTCTGTACAACACGCATCAAATGGCATTCTACAAATACCACAACTGTCGTCATTAGCTACCCATCTCCAAGTTGCAACTCCAGTCCAACCTAGTAAAGGTTTTAAAGACATCACATTATTGTTAGTTATTAATTATATAACGCTAAATGCATGCAATTTAATAATCATTTGTTCATTTTCTACCTTTAATACGAATTTTCATCTTGTAATTCTTAAACAATTTTGAACGATTAACTCGTCAACAGTTATAGCACGCTGCAGCGAATAAAGCGCTTCGACATGAGACGATCTCATTGAGGAATTTTTAGAGGCTAGCTCATAAAAGACGCAGCATTATTACTGCATGTACGGAACATGTATCGTTCTAAACACAGGAAAGACGTAGTCATTTATTTAATGTTTATTTTATATTTTATAGAACTTCTTGGAAATCGAAGGACACTCCATCCAACCTATAATGAATTAATCACATATGCGAAATCAATGATATTAGCGCAACTTATGAAATATCTTTGAGTGATGAAGGTGGATGATGGAGTCCACGAACTTGATTACAAATGTGATACAAGCCCTCGATTTGCAGATACGGGTTTGGTTTTCATTGGAAGTTAAACGTTGGACCTTGAGGTAACTACCACGGAACTAGCAATGAAATACCCCGAGGTAGACTGCACCCAGACGCATAATCCAAACCCGGCGGGGTTCTTTAAAGGTTTGTTCTCGGAAATGACGCAGGTGGCATCACCACCTCATGTTATTAATTGAGGACTGAGGTTTCTTGCAGAAGGAAACATGTACTGTACTAAAATTCCGCGTTCATCATGCATATTGCATAAGATCATATGCTACATCTGTAAATATCATAACCAAGACAGTACAGCAGATGTCTGTATGGCCCATCTTCTATCCCGGAGCGAATCTAAGAAAAATTTTAAAAAATTAGGTAAATTGTCACCTTCCCTCTTTCTAAATTTACAGTATGTAACCCATTACGTAAAATATGTAACAGCTTAAGCAATCAGAAGTTCAAAATTAGTGCTCTCAATAAAATGATGGTGTCATCAATAGCAAATTGAGGGAAAGAGTGCAATTTCCAGGAAATTTTGTTAAACGGGGAAATTCGACGGCTCTGAAACCACTATTGGGACATCGGAATTTGAGGTCGCAAATCACGACAACCCTGGAAAACTAGGACATCTAGCTACTCTAGCATGTGCTGTACTGTATGTAACCCTTCCCTATGTTGGATTTGGAGCTTTTCAGGCCGTACGATGATTGCAAATTCATCGACATTGATCTATGATCGAGCTAGTAGTAGAATCCTTTGAATTTCTTTCACTCAAGGTCATGGCAAATTTTAACTTAATAACCACTTAAAGGATGGCCATGTCATAGCTGTGGTTAGGAAATGAGCAATAAGTAGTTAGACTTTTAATCCATATTTAGTTAGAAACTAAGGCTTTAAATAATGGGGCTCGCTATAAACATTTCAATGTTCTGTTTGCTAGGATACTGGTTATTAAGTGGCAAGTATGAAATATTTCGAATTTACAGTTAAAGGAAGTTGTATGGCGGGTTTTATAAGGATAAGTTTTCCAAAATAATGTTATGGCTTTTCTAAAATGGACATTTTGGTATCAGAATGTTAAATCTGCGATTTATTTAAACTTTGATACTTTTGGAACTGTAGAATATATTATTAACGCTGTTAAAACCAATAAAACAGAAGACAAATTGAAAGATGAAATTGAAAAGCTTAAAGGTTTGCAAATGTTGGCCACAGACACGTCGTATGATCCACACTAATAATCTCTCTTATCTTCTTTCCTTTAAGGGATTGGAGAAAAGTTCAGTGATGAAGAATCTGTATTAGACGAGTTACAGGAATCCATAAAAGGTTAAATAAAGTAGTTTACTAAAGAGTTAATAGTATGCCTAGGTTTTGCAGACTAATTCAATAGACGAAATTTGACAAATCTTGTAAATGAATTCCATGGCAGCCATAAAAAATTCACATACAGCATAAATGTAGTACAGTAATTGGGTTGGGATCATGGTGCCCATATGCGACCAAAGTCGAAGCCGGTGGTTTATATCTAGTTTAGTATGTCGGATGAAAAGTATTGGCGTTGAACTGGCCCCTGTCGTTTGTAAGACGTTATGAAAGATGAAACACATGGTTCATAGGTCGATTCTGACAGCGGTCGGCGGTTTCTTTCAGGCCAGAGGAAAGCTTCAGTAGTCTCTTATCTCGCTTGGAAAGACTCGTTTCTACGCTGAGAAAATATACAGTATAATCGCGTAGAGCAGTCTGGTGTAGAGTATCTCCTTTCCACCGGCTTCGGCAACGGTGCAAGAAACCAAACGCTCTAGATGTAGAACTACAGTTCCTTTCAGAAGTCGGCGAAAATGAAGCTGTGATTGTTAGTTCCCTCTTTTGGTGGTGCCAGTGGCATACAGGGCCGTAACTAGGGCGTGGCGAAGAAGGCGGCCACCACGGGCGCAAAATGTTTAAGTTTTTTGTCATTATTGGGTTACGGGCAAGCGAAAGTTAGACACTTGCCACAGGCGCTTCATACCCCCGTTACGGCTCTGGTGGCATAAGTATTCTATTGGAATATCCTATCCCGGAAATAATTTAAGTACTAACAAAGTTGCTTTTTTGGTTGTTGCACCTTATTCAATGCTGGCACAAACTATACAATTCCATGGGTCCATCTATTTATACACTACATCTTTTCTGATTACATAATCTGTCCTCACTTCGACGTACAGTCTCAATGGCAATGAACGTCTTTTAATTGCATAAATGCAAAAATTTTTTTCCGCTTTGTATTTAACTAGATACCAATGAAGACCAATGGCGCAAGCAGGCGACAGTCGTTTATAATAATATTGTTACAGGATTAAAAGGCAAGTGATGACAGTTGTTTTAATGATGTAAGGGCTCAAAGAAATACTTCAAAGATGACGGGGAGGACAGCAAAACCGATATTTATGATAATTTGAGATAAAATAGGCGAAGAAATGTGTAGTGGTGGCCTCATTATGAGGTTTTAAAAGATTATAGGATGGATATACACAGTGGCGGATCCAGGATTTTCGTCAGGGGGGGTTGAGCCATAGGCAGCGATTGGAAGCGCAATTTTCATTTGTCAGTGTCAATGTCGACCCAAAATTTGGGGGGGGGGGGTTGCAACCCCAAAAACCCCCGCTTGGATCCGCGCCTGGATATACACTGTATGGTAAGTGATAAAATGTCCGGCCATCGCTTCATACATTGCCTACTACTGTATAACCCTCCTTATTGCTAGATCGTCATCTTTGGTCTACTCATTATATTGGATACAAAGTAGGCTAAGAAAATGGATGGCATAGATTATATTGACAAATAATTTATAGAAATCTGACATCACGCCAATTTCTGCAATCTAATTGTCGTTAGTTGACTTTAAATTTGAGATACTGTTGGCGTGATGCACCACTTATGCATGACTAGGCACTATCATAATATACTTTACCACTGTTAGTCTACTCACAATAAGTAGTTTGAATTTCTTTTTCCTTTGATATGTGATAGCATAATGACACCCCCATAACATCAGACAGCACATTTCTATTCACCATTTAATTAAAACAGGGTTTTCTGTCTTAGCTCTGTAATTATTTTTTTAAGAATACTTAATGGCTGCTGAGTAAGCATCTCAGGAATCTCATTTATAAATTTAATTTGTTGTCTGTTTCTAACCATTAGGGAATAATATCCAAAGAGGAAACTATAGTAGTAATATAATACTGAAATTTACTCGATGGTTGTTTTTGTTCTAAGTTTCTAATATCCTTCAAACACAATGACCAATACTGCAATCCTCAAGTATCTTTTTAAGGTGACCGAGAACTCTTTGTTGCCTGGAGCTCATTGTGAAGTGCAAATTAGATCAGACAGGACAAGACAATGTCATAACTAATGTTCAGCGCTGCTACCTTGAGTATTCTAGACCTCGTTTTTCACTTATCGATGCAATGCGAAACTTAAGTTATGAACTAACAATTAAATACTACGTGATTGCAACATACAGTATACAGTAAATGTGTAGGTATACAAAATAAACGGCGAAGTTTACAAGGCCAACGAGGTTTTTTCAGGAATATCGTGCTGTAATACAACCCATCTTTTATTGACAAAGCTCTTATGATGTGCAATTGTAAAAACATTTTGTTGGCTTCTTAGAAAAAGAAATGAATGCTACTGTAAATGAAGATACTTCAGAAGAAGAGTATTACGAAGGAGATGACGTTGGTGATTACAGTAAGATAGCCGCATGATACCTTTTTAAGAGTATTTTTTTTATCTAAATATTGAATTATTCATGAAATTTAACTGTAATAGTCGAAGAAAGAATGATGCATGTGCTTACAATTTTTATAAACGTATTCGGAAGATTTGATAAAGTTGTAATTCTTTGTTTCAAACGATAATTTACTTCACTTTTTAGATTTTGAGTGTCCAGCATCATTGTGCAGTTACAGAGGAAAGTGTTACACCTCCAAACGGGAAGGACTGTTTTGTATGTAAGTTGCAAATATATTGTAAATCAAGTCTATTGCTATTGGGACACGGATTTCTTGTTATGCCCTTTAGAACTTCGCCTATGCAGTCAATGACTTTAATTTTACTAAAATTATTTTGAAATACAGTTGCCAAGATTGGTCGTATGGATATCAATGCCAAATAAGTGGCTCTGGTAAAGATTTCTTGAAGAATAAGAAATAATACTCTCATCTAAATTTCATATTTTGCCGATCTTTTAATGCTACACCATTTTAATATTTAGGTATTGTAATTGGCTTCCTGGCATTAACTTGCGCTCTGATTTTGGTGATAGGAATCCTGTTTTACGTAAAACAACATGTGATGTACAAAAAACATAAGCAAGTAGATCTTTTCATTTTTAAAACGTGTTTTAAAAATTTATTTTAAAAAGTCAAATGAAGAAATCGTTGTAGAATACGCCGGTTACCATTTATAGAAAAAATTTCGCATTACATTCTACAGCCCTTTTACAGCCCACTCCCCTTTATCCTCCACTCTGAAGCCTACTTAGGGTATTTGGCGCCCATGACAGTGGGATCAGGAAATTTTTGTAATTTACATTAGCCATTGCTCAATTTTGGAGCTATTTTTAAAAGCGCCTCCCTAGCCCCCTTCAACATAATGAAACTCATTGTGGTTCCTCCAAATGAGACGCTGCTAAAAAAAAAATTGAGTTTTTTGGCGCCCCCCCCCCCCTTCAAGTGGCCCTCGGGGCATCTGAGATGGGAACACTCGAACACCCCCTAAGTTTCCCTTTCCCTCGACACCCCTCCCCTTGCCTTTCCCATCTACGTACTTCATAAGGGTTCGCCTGTCAAGTGGATGGATGGATGGATGTAAATAGAGCGGCGAATTGCGTTGGACACACCAGTTCTCGTCTGATCACTGAAGTTAAGCAGCGCAACCCCAGCTAGTACTGACATGGGTGACCGCTTGGGAAAACTCCGTACTGCTAATACCCAAAAATCGTCACATTAGTGTAGTGTCTGTGCAGTCTCTGCATCAGAACTACACAGTGGTAGCACGATAGCACTTTGACTAACAAATAATGTAATCATCCGTCTTGTCTCTTTCAGAAAAAAATTCAAAGCATTAAATATATCCATAATAACCTCGTTATTTCCATTTTCTTTTGTTTCAGAACACGTACTCAAGAGCTCTCAACGCTAATGCGAACACCAAACTCAGAGTAAAATGGAGTATACGTAATTATGATGTCTAACCGAGGAATCTAAAATCACACCCAGTAATAATACTCGTGTATTAAAATCTTTAATAGATATTAACATTTTGTAAAACATTTACAGTTTTGAACCACTTCCAAAATTATTTTTGAAGACTACTCTAGTACAAATAAGCGGTTTAAGCCAGGGCTCTCAAATTCATTTTATTGGGGGCCGCATTTACAGCTGTGGAATGTCTTGTGGGCTGCATAATAAGCGCTTTGTTGACCTTTTCTTTTTGCAAGCGCCTCCTGCGGCAGCTAAGGCTGAGTAGGCTGAAGCCTAGGGTCACAACATTTAGCGGGCTTCAAAACTTAAGAAAAGGGCTTCAAAATTAAAATAGCCTAGGGCCTCTCAATATCTAAATCCGGCAGTGTCCCTGTCTACTCAAAACTTTGAATAGTACAAATAGTGGCCAGTTTATAGATAGTCACTTCACTCTGGTCACTGTATGGTATATACGCGCTATGTGTATGTTTGAAATGTATTAAATCCATGCCGTAACTTTTTAGATACGATTCTCAAAGGTCTCCGCGGGCCGCATATTTGAGATACCTGGCTTAAGCAGCTTGTAAGCAACTTTATGATTACTTGTAATACTTCTCAATTTACATTATTTGTAATGCACTTCCCACAGAGGTTTTTCTTCTTTAATCTTAATTCCGTTTGCTACAAAACCATCTCGTCTTCCTCCACCTCTTCATCTGAGCCATCAATCATATCTCTAGATAAGTCGGGTGAATTATCATCTCCTGGTTCTTCAGCATCAAAGTAATTATCTTCGGCGTCTTGTTGTTTAACGTAAATTGCATCATAATCTGTATTACTATCCACAGAGCTAAAAAAAATGCAAAAAATTTTCTATTATTTTTACATAAAGCCTTTATACTGCGTTACTGATAAGATAGTTTTTATATAATAAAATACAGGTACGAACGTACTCAAAAAATAGTGACTGGATTTGCAATGTACTTCAAGGTTGATTATTATTATTAAAACCACGAATCAGCAAGAAGAAAATATAGCAGGATAGAAATATGCAGCGTTAGTCCATTGCAATACTCTAATCCCACTCATTTTGAGGGCTTCTGTTAACCCCTCCTTGATTAGAGGCGATGTACAGTACCTCAAATGTGAGCAAGCTGAAGTTTAGCGTTGCATTGCCATATGCGGTTGTTTATAATTTATGGCAACATGAGTTTGAAAGATTGGAATTAGCAATTTCATAGCTATTATAATAAGTACCTATAATTAAATTCGTCATCATGGCCATCCAAGAAGCTCTGATACATATGAGAAAGAAATTCTTCTTTAAACATGCGCTTCTCTTCTTCAGAGATACTGATATTTGTTCCATGTTCCCTTGAGGTACTCTGCATCGTTGTGACATTTTCATCACTATCACTTTCATCGTCATCAAATTCCTCATCTTCTTGAGTACGACGAAGACGTTCTTGATAATCCATATCGATGTGTTCCATTAAAATGCTCGTAAACCTTAAATGAACAGGTTATCCATAAGCGACATGTTCAGTTCATCTATGTTTATAGACAGTACTGACATAGGAAAAATTACATATTTCTCAATAACAATCATTAACACCATTAGCTTCTTTCTAGATGAACTTCTATTTAGAATAAGTCAATCTTAAGTCTCATGTCAACTTTGAGGATTTTACACAAGCACAGGTAGGTCGAAAAGCAATATTGTAAACCTTTAATATGGTAAATTGGTTTGGGTAGCTTGCAACTGCTTCAAAATCCTAATTTCTTGATTAACGTGCCTAAAAGTTAAATGTTAAGGTGCCAATCTAAATGTAATTCCATCTTTACCTATTTTCAAGGCATTTGATTGTATGTGGACGCTTTCTGATGTTTGTTCGAGTGCTGTTAATATCGATGACACTCTATACGTTTGGTGTACAGTATTATCAAATACTGAATTACCTGTCAACGAAAGATTGTTTCCCTTACCTTAAATCTGTTTTGTCATATGCCTCCAGTTGTTCTCTTTCATCCTCATCCATATACTGACCAACTAACTGCTCAAATAATAGAGGATTACGTTTCTTCATTTCACTATTACTAAAGTACTTTCCTTCATTTATCAGTGTCTTCATGGCTTCGTATCTTCTGTTTTTTATTCGAATTTTCTCAGATTTTGACGTGACATTTAAAATTTCTTTTACATAAAAGTCCACCTCATAATTTCCACGATATTTACCAAAGTATGCAACATCATTCGAATCTAAATGTTTGTAAAATCTGGCCAAAAACAAATGTGGACTTGCATCTAATAAATTGCTGCTAATGTCATACTTTTCTTCAAATGTCAAATCAGGCTCTCCTCTTTGCTGGCTTTTAAAGAACGCGTTTGATGATGATACCTTGTGTAGTAAATTGTTTCTTCTTTCTTCATTTACAATCACGTCGTAGACACTGTCACTGGCTACCACCTCCTCATCACCATTTATTTTTCCTGCCATTCCTACAACCATAGCTAGATAATATATTTAAATAAGCAGCCCAATATTTCCATTGAAATCGAGAACTTTCACTTAACGCACAGAACTTAACGTCCTGAGAATATTTTAGATTTACGGTGTTCGAAAAGGATAGTTTTTTCCTCAACATAAGAGACATGGTAACGCTTCCGTACTGTCTAGCGTTTTAGAATTTATGCTGCTGATAAGTTAGGAAGTTTTGGAGGTTTGTACGAGTTTTAAATTTTTCTACACTTTTGATGCCCATTGCAGAAATATTATCGTGTGAATCATATGATCGTGTCTGAATGTCATCTTATACTGCCGCTTGTTGCATATTTCTGCTATCCACATTGTTTTCTGACTCACATTCTCAACAATGGAATCCCTACAGCATACAGTAGCTTGTTTCAGTACATGCCGGTTAAGAACTTGCTCTCGAAAACTGTCGCCTACCACATTGTCCCGCTTGAGTACAGCATCTGTTTAACCCAGGGCTGGTCGAAGCGGCCATTCACAGACTGTAATGCAAGGAGACGCCTTTACAAGAAGGGTGTCACTTCGACGTTTGAACATCATCATCATACCCTTATCCCGCCTATGGCATGGTCGGATCTACAGGTTCTAATCCTCCACTCCCCTCTATCCCCCACCAGGCTCTCATCCACCCCGCACGCAGTCATGTCCCTCTGCACAACCTGCTCCCACGTCTGCTTTGGTCTCCTCCTACTCCTGATGCCACCAACCACCAGCTGTCCCCATAATGTACCGCGTAAGCTCCTACTCCCCCCTTCGCATCACATGCCCATACCACCTCAACCTATTTTCTCTCATCTTTTCCGCGATGTTTCTCATTCCCAAGCTCCTTCTAACGTACTCGTTGCGGACTCGGTCACAGCATTCACATCTCGGCCACTTCCGTTCTCCTCTCGTGGTTCTTCCTCACTGCCAAACACTCTGTTCCATATAGCATAGCGGGCCTAACTACAGTTTTGTAAGCTTTACCTTTCAATTTAATTGGGACTCGGCGGTCACACAGCGAGTGGCGTCACCCGGTGCGGGGACACCATGGTGTCACCCCCCTCTCCCGAAAAAAAAGCCGCTTCTGCTCTGGTGTCACCCCGTTTCTCATGGTGCGAGTGGTGTCACCCGGTGCGGCCCGCACTCCCTAGTGACGCCACTGCACACAGCACACCGCTTCCCTGTTTCCACTTCAGCCATATTGCATTGATTTTATGGGTAACGTCTGAGGCTGTTTTCTTCATGTTCACCTTCAGGTCCCCCTTCGCCATTGCTGTCATAATGTCCTGTAATCCCTGTTGAACATCCTCTTGGGACTCCTCTAACCCTCCTACATCGTCAGCAAATACTCGATGTTTTAACAATTACTGTATTTAAAATATATGGAAGGGGGCTTATATAACACTTGCAAGTATATAGACGTTGACAACTCTTATGCCAGCCTTAGTTTCACCATTACCATGAAGTTTTTGTAACTCTGTAACTCGCCCTTGCATGGCCCTGCACTAGGTCGTCCAGTTCATCCCCCTACTCCTCAGCCCTTCAAATTATAGCTTATAACATAGAAAAGTTTCCGGTATTCAGATCGGTAGCCTATTTCAATATGTTTACACGCTTTATTTATATTTCAGGAAATCACAAGCTTTTGAGTTCCATGGAGACTACATCACATACTTTAACCGGTCAAGAAACGTCGAGATTTAGCAGGCAATTGATTCTTCAAGAAATTGGTGTCCAAGGTACCAATAGTGTCGACGCTTAAAAAGTTTCTGAATATTATATTTTAATATCATAATTTTAAGATTATGGTACTTCATTTATAAAATCACCTTAGGGCAAGAAAAGCTTAAAAAAACAGGTGTGCTGATTGTGGGAGCTGGTGGTTTGGGTTGCCCATGCGCTATATATTTAACAGCAGCGGGAATAGGTATTTACTAAGATCGATTATTTTTAAAGATATTAATTAATTACATGTTTTTAATGTCGTGGCTAATTTGTGCGCATGATATACTTCAGGGAAGCTAGGTATCGTCGATTATGATAAAGTGGAGCTCAATAATTTGCATCGCCAAATTTTACACACTGAGCGTAATATCGGGGTATCTAAGGCCCAATCTGTTATACAAGCTGTTCACGAGTACGTTGTTTTAAGTCACTTTACGTAGAAATGTAGTTGGTTTCTCAGTCCTTCATTTTACGAAAATTTTAATTGGAGCCTTAAACTGCTGCCCCAGCGTTAATTTCTATTTAAAAATTATTTCTAAAACCCATTTTATTGTTGCTAGGATCAATAGTCTTGTTGAGTGCGTTGCCTTTGAACTTCTACTTTCAAGTAAAAATGCCCTACCTATAATAGAAAATTATCCTTTACGTCTTAAAATTCTTATTAAATAAACAAGTTTTCTAAGCATATCAATTGTTTTCCTTAATGTCATTATTTCTACACAAGTTTGACATCATAGTGGATGCTACAGATAATCCAGCAACTCGATATTTACTAAATGATGCTTGTGTTTTGTGCAAAAAGCCATTGGTCTCTGGAAGTGCTTTGAGATTTGAAGGACAAGTAATAGTTTCTTTTTTTAAGTTTCATTATCCAGTCTAGTGTTTTCCAAACTAAATTCAAGATTTTTGGGCTCTTTTAAGTAGCATAATATGAACCCAAAGAAATGTTGGGAGACATTGGACCAGATTTCCGTTTTGCATTTTCAGAAGCGAGGCTAAAATGTTAAAAAATCATAGTCAGTTGTAAGACATTTTATTGCAAAATTTTTACCAAAATCCTGTTCTGTGAATGGGCGTTCGCAGAACATTTGACATGAGGGAGCAAAGCTTGAATACAATGTTCCAGGAATCGGAACTTGTGTATCCGTACATTTTTTTCGATCCTGTGGCAGGGCGGGACAAGTGCCCCGTCTGTGGAATAGGGTTGAAAGCACTGCTCGAACACTTGTATTATTATAATTACTGGAAGACCATGCCCCCCCCCCCCCCCCCCCCCCCGCTCTCGCTCCAGTTTTAATTTTTTTGCAGTTGACAGTTTACAACTATTTGGATGGACCATGCTATCGATGCCTTTACCCAATTCCAACAAATCCAGAAATGGTAACAAATTGCTCCGATGGAGGGGTATTAGGACCAGGTATGTCAAAACAATAATACACATTTAATATAAAACTAATTTCAGTTTATGATAGAAGTTATTTTTCGTAAATCACCGTAGTTCCAGGAATTATTGGCACTTTACAAGCTTTGGAAGTTATAAAAATAGCGACTGGTTTAACAGGTACGAATGAGATTGGATTCTTAAATTGGTTAAGACGTTTATTGTCTGTTTGTTGTATTATAGTAAAATCGTTCATAATTTCTTAGTGACATATTGTAAACAAATGCTAGTATTCGATGGACTCCATGGAACATTCCGTAACATAAAGTTACGTTCGAAGCAAAGAAATTGTATGATATGTGGAGATGACCCTACGATTAAGGAACTAATCGACTATGAACAGTTTTGCGGAAGCCCAGCAACAGATAAAGACCGCACTGTCCAGTTGTTGAATGAAGATGAGCGAGTGACTTGCAAGGTAATTATTTTACTGACAACCGGAATAAATTGTTGAGGATTTAGTGAACCAGCACGTCAAAAAAATTATTTCTGAAGGTGTACAAGTCAATGGTAGATGAAGGTATACCTCACATCTTAGTCGATGTTCGTGAACCAATTGAACTTGACATATGTAGATTGTCAAATACTTTTAGTATCCTTAACATGGAGGTTCAGTTACTTTTTCTCTCGATTTTCAATATGCTACATATGAAACCTTAATCGTTTTTTTAAGATCTGCCTATTAGCAAAGTTAGTGATCCTGAAAGTCTTCAGCATCTTACTAAAAAAATTAATGAGATGTCGGAAATGAGACCTCCCAGTCCTCTTTCAGGTATGTTTCATAGTTACGTATGGTTCATTGTGGTTAAGAGTCAAACTATTGCCTGTAACAGAATACAGTAAGTCGATTCTTACAAGCCAACAAATTTATGATTCCCTTGACGAGAAATGCCAGCAAATACGCATCTTGCTGCAGAATGCCAGTTGTTTTTTGACACAGAAAGATGGCTCATAACATGCTTAAGCGTATTCTGCTCAAACCGACACCAAATCTTCCTATGTAATCCTTTTCACCGCCAATGACAGGGTTGTGTCTCCATAAGTGTGATTTCAAAGCAGAAATGAGAGTGAAATGAGGGAAACAGAAATGAACAGAAACGACAAAAAAAAAGAGGAAGACACCAGGAATTCAATTGTTAGTTTTTGAAGGTAGTTTCACATGACTGGCTGCCAATCTATTGCCATAACATTTTACTGCAATACCAAAATATGTTAGTCTGGTAAATTGAACCTTAGCTTCAACTGATGAACAGAAGTAATGTGAAATGAATAGTTTTGCATGTGTTCAAAGAATGTGAAGATCATGCTTAGTGTTTGTCTCATCCATGGTTCAACCACTATGATTGTGCTGACTCGTAACTGCAGCTGAATGTTCTGGCTGAGGTTGTAATTCCTGTTTGGGACGGGAAATCAATTGTCCTTTTCTCACAGAGAGGTAGTTAGCATCCCCCAGTGTCTGTATATTTTATTAAAGAAACTAAGCAATCGTTTCATCTCCATTTAATTGTATCTCTTGACATAATACTCAATGGTAAATTTAAGTAAATAGTCGTGATTAGACTCCGAATCACCAATAATAAATGAAAAGTTCTGTCCTGATTGCAGTAGTTAAAAATATAATTAAGAATTACACGCCTTCTCTCTAGTTATTGTGGTTTGTCGTCGAGGCAATGATTCACAATTGGCAGTAAGGTCTTTAAAGAAGAATCTGCAACACCTTAATATTACCATAAAAGACATCAGTGGAGGTTTGTACAGTTGGGCAGATGAAGTTGACCCAAGTCTTCCTTTATACTGATTCATGCCATGTAAGACACTCTTACATCAAAACTTTATAATTGCCATCAGATAATCCATATAATATTATGACTGGTTGCCTAAAGAAACATTAAATATGAGTGAAAATATACGCAAGATTTTTTTTTGTTATATATGTTATTGACAAGTTATTTACTTTTTTTCATACTTCAGATACCATATATTCTCGCACACTTTTTTGAGAAGTTTTCTGTGTTTGGCGTTTCTTAAAAGAAAGAAATTACACATACGAATTATTGTTTTCTTTTATGACTTGTTACTATATTAGTTTTCAATTCCCAATAATTTTTGAGAAGGTTTTTCCGTTGGGGTTTTAGTTTCCACTAGACAATGAAAGTTTGGACTTCAGATGTCTGATAATATTTTGTTACATCGCGTTCAGGCCGGATCCATGGTGTGCCCAGAGAGAGCTGTCTTACAAAAATTTGCGATTACGACCCATTATTGGACCCAATAACTATTTCTTCCACATTTCTCTCACTAAACATTGGATTTCACTAACTAAATGAAGTTACTTACTTTTCAGTGACTGCATGTATACTATTTTGAAACACACTCTCATTTCCATCAATCTGAATTTAAAGAAATTTTATATTTATGCCAAAGCACATCAACTTATATACGGTAGCAAATGTATTTTACATACCTTAAGGTGAACTGTGATGTCGACTATTACTTGGTATGGAAGCTCCACCGCTATTACTTCAACAGTAAATTTTGTTGAAAAATTTTGCAAAACTTGATTTAGGCGCGTTTTAATCTTCGATAGATATAATCATAAAGTATTAATTTAGGGTGGTAATAATTTCAAGAAACAACTTAGTTTACACCAGTGATTTTTAGCTACCTGTCCTTCGTGGCGTTTTTTAAGCAGTGGCTGTAATTTGTCCATTGTTTGATAAGTAATGTTGTAGTTAAAATTGGTGCTTATTCCCATATTCTCACTGTTACTTCGTTCTAACCTACTCTCCATCCTTTCTTGGATGTCATTTTTGTTGTTTAATCCTTTTTGTATTAGAAAATCCACTAATTCTGAAGTAAACATCTTTTTCTCGATATATTTCTCCTTATCCCACCATCTCACCTGAGAAATTATGCCATAAAGTAATTTTATGATAGCTCTAAAATACCTCAGTTGAATAAATGACGTGTATGTACATACCCTGACGCTTCCAGCCTCACTCTCTTTTAAAATGACCATATAAGATGCATGAAATTCTGCACTTGTTTCTTGAATGTCTTCCAGTGTATCGAGACACTCATGATGCAAATAAGATGATATACCAGCATCCCATAATTCTCTAATTACTAATATTATGTCCTTAAAACACGAATGATGCCCAAGTGCACAAACGAAGACGTCAAAGCTTCCAGGAATATGAAACTATAAATAGGAAACAAACTGAGTATACGAATTTCACCATGAACATTTGGATTTGATATTACTTGCCTCCTCCGATTGCAGCAAAGTGTATATTAATTTTTCAACAGCTATGCTTACACCAACCACTGATTGACGAAGATCTGGGTCGCCCATTTCTAACCTCATTGATGTAATCTAAAATAGATAACCTCTTTAATTGCATTTGTTCAGAATTTTCAGAGATTAAAGAAAGAACACTGTGAGCTCCGCTCACCAACTGATCATAACGCCCTCCGATAGCCAAAATATCTAGACCTTCTTTTCTTCGTTTTTTCTTGAGTTCACACGAAAACTGAAACATTATACCTGACATGTGCTGAATATTGTGAACAAGATCAGGTGTGATTACAATTGACGCTTTCAGTCCTAGGATTTTGGTATGTTCAATAACTGTTTCCAATTGCTGAATACCGCATTTAATCATACTTGCTGCTTTCCCTTTTTGTTTGGTAAAGGGTTTGACTAAATTAACCATTTTGTCTATTGTACCTTCTGCATCATTGAGCCAATGGGTGAGTGTTGTTACTTGTCCCTCCTCAGTTAAATTGAGATCATTTATAAGCTTCACATTTCTCTGATACATAGTTAGACCTTCAATCTATGTTATATATAAAACAAGGTAACACACAAGTATAAATATTGTCTACAATAATTAGAATTGTAGTGGAATACTCAAATTACCCGCGCTTCCTTGAGGACGTTATAAATATGATCATGTTTCCTTTCCTCTATCCCAAAATGAACCAAAATTCCTTTGAGCAGACTGGTGTGATTTAAATTTATTATACAATGGCGGTTTTGCAATGTTTTAAACTGATCCACAATTTCCATGATGACATGAAGTACTTCTGCATCTGCAATTAAGCTATAAGAATGACATTCATGTTGTATTCTTTAGTTGGTGACGAAGTTTAATATGTGAGAAATTTGAATCATACTTTCCAGGTGTTGGCGTAACTATATCAAATGCACATTCATAAAGACTTCTAGGATGACACCCATACACTTTACGTTCTCTGTAGACAGGTGATATGTGGTATCGTTTGAGGGATGCTACTTTGTTTTTCACCACGAAGCGACAAAATGGAACGTGTAGGTCATATGGAAGACAAACTACACTTCCACTATGGTCGATTAAATTCACATATTGTTGACTTTCATTTAATTTGAATTTCGGCATCAACAATGGACAAGAGACACACAGAGCACCTGCAAAGCGTTAATTTCAACTGCATTAATTGAGACAGTAATTTCGAGGAGGAGACATATGCCAAATTTATCAGTAATCACAAACCATGAACTTCAAAAACTTTAATCATCCTATCTATGACAAACTTATAAGTTACAGTAGTCTTACTACTGAACGTCCCTTTTAACAAATCCATATCATAGGTAACATCTGCTGCAGTTGATGTTTCTTGATTGAATAATGAATAAATCTGAAATACATCCATCAAAAGTTATGTAAATTTTGTCAATGATGTTAGTGTTTAAATGGTATAGAAGAAGATGGCTTTTTCCACTTTTTTCATGTGCTCACCATATACTTAAACGCTTTGCTTTGGGGGTTAGTGATAGTATGTCTTAACATATCTTGCAATTCTGCTTCTTCCATCTGCGGTGGTGGTAAATAGTCTGATTGTAGTAATTCTTCAGAAGTCGGTCTTTCAGTAGGATCATGATTAAGCAGCCATTTTATCAACTCAATCTAAAGAAATCATTATGTCCTTTTTAGCCTCGAAATAGTTAATCACATGAATAAGAGCATTAACACAATTCAATGTTAGAGGAAAAGGAAAAAAACAGCTAAAATAATTACAAGATCTGGCTCAGTAAAATCTTTTGGAAGAATTATTTCTGGTTTTCTAAGATTTCCAATAACTATTGCTTTTTCCATGGCAGTTCGTAAAGCAGGATAGTTCATTTCAAATAATACAATTCCTAGGCTGTAGATGTCAACTTTCTGAAAATAACAATTACATTAAATTATCAATTTAAATTATTAAATGACAATCAGCATCCATAAACTATGTTACCTGATTGTAGGATAAAGTTGTTAAATTTTTAACTTCTGGTGAAATATACATTAACGTTCCCACTTGACCTGTCAGACTTCCGTCCAGCATCCCATCAGAATGAGATATCTCCGTATCTAAAACTTCAGAAGCTGAAAACGGATGCATGTGGTGAGAGTCTCCATGTGACCACGTGCTTGTAGCCAAACCAAAATCTCCAATTTTGACATGATCATGGGAATCCAAGAATATGTTACCAGGTTTAAGATCGCGATGAATCATGCCCTAGAAAAGATGGCAAAGTAAATGATGGATGATTAACACAATTTTAAAACACAGTCATGGTGCAAAGTTCTGAAAATCTTGAAGAATGAATCCCCCATAATTAATAAGCTCGAAGGCATATTCCTCTGCTTGTGTGGCTCAGTGTTGGTGATGACGATTTGTCATTTCTATATGTAAAACAATGGTAATAATAGGCTAATAATAGTATAAGAGAGTTAAAAGCTATGGAAAATGAAGGCATTCATTTGTTCCTTTAGTTATTAACGTCTGGTTAAACGATTTGAATGTACATACAGTACCTGCTGATGTATATGAGCAAGTCCTTCAACGATCTCTCGAAATAAGCGTTGTACTCTAGGCTTATCTGTATACAATTCACTTTTGTCAATAACTTCTCGTAATGTGCTCTTATCACAAAATTCCATCTAATTACATATGCAGAGTAAGGGGAAATTAATTAAATGATAAGTTGAAGATATACACACTCAAATCGAGGTACTAATCTACCTGTATATAAATAAATTGCACCATCTTAACGCCCATATGCTGGCTTTTCAATTCATTCCTATCCGTTTTTCCTACATCAACACTATATGAAGATGTCGTTTTCCCAGTACTTGCTGAACAAATGTGTCCCGAATCATTCAATTTAGGCCTTTAAATACAACTAAATTAGATGTAATCGGTGGGTAATTTAATTACAAGTAAAGCATGTTTTTTTTTTACTTACAAGAATGACGTTCCAAATATGTCTTCGTCTTCTTCCTCCTCTTCCTCTTCATCCGAGCTGATGGCATCTATATCATGTTGCTTGCTACTATACTCAAATAGAATACTAGTAGAACTCTCGAGATTCTGTTGCATGGCACTGCTAATTAACAATATTAGTTAATTTACGTTTCTAGTCACTCTACTGTCAGGTTTGTTATTTTTACCAGTCGATGGTGTCCTTCTTGCTGTAGTCGGGATGTTTAATCCGTGTTTGATGTGAAATTGAGTCTGTGTAACTCGACGTATCAGATGACGAAGTTAATTCAGACTCTTCTACAGGAGAAGCCTCTAACCACGAGTTATAGTATCTGCAAATGCAAAAGTTTGTTCTTACTAGCTGTTATTTATTTTGGACTATCATTTATTTAAATAGTACCTGACGACATTTTCATGGTTCAACTTAGATAAAAGTTTAACTTCACGGGTCATCTTCCGGAGAAGCTTACTGTCAGGATTCAGAGCAATAGATTTAATAGCATAAATACTACCATCAAGTTTATTGCGTACCTACAGTTGCATTACACGGTAAATTTAGTGTGTTGCGGACTTTTTTGTCTCCAATTTTGGAATGTATAGAATCAATTACCTTTAATACTTTACCAAAGCCGCCACTGCCTAAAAATTCTAGGATTTTAAATTCTTCTTTAAGACGTGCATGTCTTTTACTATCACCAAACTCCACCTCATTTTCTTGACCATTAACTATAATAATACAACCATGTAAAAAAGATCATTATTTATACTTCCTCAGAAGGACTAAGAAGAAGGGGCTACTAATTTTTAGACCCTCTGTCTTGCAATTCTCCTCCACTTCTTTATGTTTGGTTTCATTTGCACAGTAAAAGTCTTCCATATCTATCTGATTAATAAATGAATGATTGATCAACTGATCAACACACCAGCGGTCTTGTGTTGTTAAACATCTGAAAAAGGTAGTGAATGAAAAGAAAAACTTTTCCTCTTTCAAAAGCATTGATGCTGAATATTAAAGGATTGTGTGATTATGACCACTGCACTACAAACATGGTAAACTCTGAATTGTAATTAGGTATTATGTATAACTACACTGTCCAAAAAAACTGCAACGTTAATGTAGACGTGAAAGGTGCCCGCAATTAGTTTGCTTAGAAATGGTCATAATATCCATAATGTGGAGAAAATACCTCTTTAAAAAGTCTTGTAACACTCCAGGGAACGCCGTGGGAATGTCAGGAAACATTGTTGACACTAGCACTCCTTTAGTCAAGGACAGACACAATATCCCCTTAAATACGATCCATTAGTATAAAGACTGTGCCCTAAAATGTGAGGATTATTTGAGATAGTTACTCACAAGGCGATATACATCTGTTTTTTTCCCTCCTCGACCAACAGACAGCGGATACGTGTCTTCAAAAGTTTCGTTTCTTTCAGTATAATACAACTCTGTCAGTCTAAACAACGATATACTTTTTAGCATGAAAACAGTATTCAAAAGACTCATTTAATGGGTTATTAGGAATACAGCCCACCTTCTTTCTAAACTGTAGTCGGCTAATTTAACCAAACCGTCATTCTCCAGAAATATGCTGCTACCCTAGAGAATTGAAACAGACTTATTTTAGTCATATCACAAAGGTTTAAAGCATCAATTATAAAGCGATATGACATCTATCTAACATATAGCTAGCAGCTCACTGACAGAATGTTACAAAAAAGCAACATAAACTTTTATATTCACCCTTAGATCTTTGTGCACTACGGAATTTTTGTGCAAATATGATAGACCTTCTAGGATTCCTGACATGTAATGACGCAACTGATGTAATTCAACTGGTACATTTTTACTTAGATGCCATTCAAGATTCACTCCTAAAGCAAACTCTTGTAAGACCTGTGTGTAGTAGTAGGTCAGGCATTACCTACAATTGTACAAGTAGCATATATCATAACATGTCAAACTTACAGCTATAACAATTTTATCTTTTTCTTGATATCGTTTGATGCCTAGGTAGTGGACAAGGTTTTTATGTTGTAACCGATTCAATGAAGAAAACTCTTGTTCGATGCTGGCGAGCTAAAAATAATTTTGAAATAGTTAATTAAAAATGTCATTAACAAATAAATTTCTATTGTTAATAAATCATTTAACCTGTTTGTAAAGATTTTCATTGGTTTTGTGATAGTTATCCAAGGACTGCCAACTGGATTTCTTTCCGTCTTTCATTAGATTAAATGTCCATTCTAAAACAACGACTAATTCCCCTGTATTCGTATCACAGGCTGAATATACTATTTTGCCACGTGAGCTATGTCCTATTACATTAAGTTAAAATCGCTGCAATACAGACTGTTTAAAAATGAACTTTGCATCTTACAAATCGTATTTACCAAGACATTTTCCACGTTGGATTACCCGTTCTCCTTTGTTATTATTAAAGCGTATTTCTTTTGGCTTGTACTCACAGTCGCATGCACATTGATTCAATAAATTTTCAGAGTTGGAATTACTTCGTTGTCTGTAAAATGCATAAATAGCATTACTCTCCAGTTATGTAATGATTTACGTGACATTGTATTGTAAAGTAATTGCTACAATGAAATGAAATTAACTTGCATTTTTATAAGTATTTTAAAAAAAATTAATTTTACCCCTGTTTCAACATAGTTTTGTTTGTGCAGCCCTGTGGATACTGAATAGCAGTCACCGAAGAAATTTCATGTGTTTTTAATAGGCAGTAATTAGTCATTGTGCCATCCTTAATTTCAACACTTTTGCAGCTTTTCACTTCTAATCGACATTCCTCTTTTTTCCGTGATATTGCTTCCTCTATTTCTTTCCTCTATATTGTAAAAGAGTTAGAGATATAAGTAATTGTTATTCAAATAGCAACTCCACTGCCCTGATGCTGTACTAGAGCGTTAGAAAATTTATAACATAAGCTTTGAAAGTACAATCACCAGATTTTCTTGTTTTTGTTTCTCAATTTCATTCTGTTCATGTGCTCTCTTTGCTTCTTCTTCTTCACGCTTTTTACGGTTGCAAATCATTTCTTCATAAAATGAACCATAGTGAGGAACGATGTTTTTATACAAAAATTTCTGTACCACCATAGTCAAGTCATGAATCATAACTTCTCCACGTAATCTTTTTGCTTCATCTTCTAATAATTTTTGTAATTTTTCCACAGTGGTTGACGAAATACCTTTTGGGTTTTTTATACATAATTCTGGCACTCTGGAAAAAAGATACTTCAATTTAGACGTGTATTACCCAATGCATGCATAAAAGTAATGAACACATGGCTTACATATCTGGATATCTGACAGGAAATTTCACATGAAGGTCAACCTGTGTGTTAGTATCACGATTACCACTAGCACTAACCTGTGGAGTAAGTGTTATAACGAATTCTGGTGGATAGAGTGTCTATAAAAGCAAGGACATAGCAAACTTTACGCTCATGTAACTGATTATAAAAATATAATAAGGAACATATTAATTAGAGCTTCAAACAATTAAAAAAATGTAACCTTTCGTGAGTCATTCGGACGCAAATCCTTAATATCCTTGTCAAACATTGATTGCAACAGGATGAACTCGTCTTTTTGCTTTTCATGATACCTTTTTCCTTCATTGTCCATCTGTAATGTCTACCTACGAGTAGAAAAACAGATAATAACGATGAAATCAGAACCTATTGCTATGGATACCACAGCACATACTGTGGCGGAGTCCTCTAATTTGTAAGAGTTTCATTTTGTTTATAATAATGACATGTGAATGATAGGCGAAGGTCCGAAGGTTTTAAATAAGGGTAAAATACTACATTAATTTCAAACCTGTAATTACATGATCCACACTCAGGGTGGCCCTCTATAAATCGTACAAGTGCACCTTACACATGCCACTTAACATATCTTCTTAAAACTTCTAAATTGTTATCTTGTCAATTCTTGCACAGACGCTGTAATATTCAAACGACTGGCGTAAACAATACGACGACAGTCAATACTGTACGTACAATATAGTGGGGCAATTCATTAAATGACTCGATCGTACTAACCTCTGGTGCCTGCATCCCTAGTTAGGTTTGTGTTTTAGGGCCCTAGTTAGATGCTGATCAGATGTTGGTTATTTTATGAGAAAGAGAAGGATTTTTTTTTTTGCTATTATTGTGAAGGAGGTTTTTACACTTGTTTTGTTTTTAATACATTCAACTTTAACCACTTTTTAATCGCAGCGTTATTTTGATTTAGAAAGACGTCATTCCTTTTTGTTTTATGTTTTCCCGTTTCTCGATTGTTATCAGTTTAATACATTAATCGTCTGTCTGTCTTTGTCGCAAAAGGCACGATTTGAGAGGATTATAAAACTGAATAATATTGTTATTGCAAAATAACACTCAACTCATGCAATCAGGTATCAGGTGTCACTAAATAGTTTTTACGCCTGCGCCGTGCAGACAATTGTCCACTTCACTATTTAAATTTGGGTGCACGCTGAAATTTAAGCCTAACTGGGTATTGCTTCAAGATAAGGTACTGTATGTATTCTTGTATTTCGAGAAATTAATTTAAACGTTCTTGAGTGACATTAACTTGTTACCTGTGTTAATAAAAGTAATTGTTTTTAGCAACCGCAATGGCAAGTACTTCATCGACAAAAGCAGGTGGAGGTAACGCTGATTTAACTAAAAAAAGTAAGCCGGCGGTACCTAATGCAAGATACACTATTCGCAAGAGATTACCAATTAAGTTGCCAAAAAGGAAAAATGACATTTATGTGACGAGAAATACGCCGTTTGCAGCCCAATTGAGTAGATGTCAGAAGTTATTAAGTGCTGGCGAATCCGAACTATTTATACATGGTCTCGGTGCTGCTGTTTCGAGAGCCATTCATTTGGCATTGCAAATTAAAAGTAAATATCAAGGAAGTATAGATGTTGATGTTAAAACATCTACTGTTAATTTATGTGATGACTTAATACCAGAAGTTGATAGTGTTTATATTGATTGGAAGAACAGGAACTGTTCTGCAATTGACATTCATGTCTACCGACTTTAGGTATCAGTTGAATATCAAAGGTATTTTCAACCAATTTGTGAATATGACAATTTAACTACTGTAAATATAAGATAATTTGTTAAAATTTTCTGATAGAACCAAATACGTACGTGCATGATGATATTTATGCAAATTACTGTATTGTACACTTCATGTTCTCTCTATTCATTAGCAATTTTCATATCTGCACAGCTGCCACTGGTTACAAGAGAACATCTTTATGCCAAAATAATCAAAAGAATGTAAGATGAAATGTCTTTCATAATGTTTATCATATTATATAAAAGGCAGTATGAACTTGTGCGTGAATTTGTGGTTTGTGACACATACATTACATTCAAATATCAGTCTTTAGAATTTGATGAGAGTGAATAGCGTGAAATATAGGGTTCTGAGGATTTGCCTTTAATAATCTAGGAGGTGTCTCACTTACTATCAAGAAACGTTATTCGACCATATCACTCCTTTCGTATTGTAACACTAGTAAGAGTTTACAGATATTGAAGGACTAGGTGCAGAATTTTTCTCTGGAAAAAAAAGAGTCAATTCAAAAGATGAGAGACAAAGTAAGAAAACGTCCAGGGATTGAAAAAGCGACGTCAGAATTCTATGCATCCGTATTTCTCTTATTGTTTTCGCAGTAGAGTTAAAGTTTGATATTTAGCTTATTACACGGACCTAGAGAAGATTTGAGCTCCAAAACGCTGTTGGGTTCGATGGTTTCTTGTGGTGGTGGTAGAAACTTAATATTTGTGTCTAATGAAACTTTAAACTGGGGTTCTGTGTGGTGTGTATATAATCTCCTCTTATAAAGAACGCATGTTACAGCCCAGATACGTAGATGGTGTACTCTTCCTTCTTCGGAGTTGGTAATTGGCCATTATCAGGTATAGACATCAGGTTAAATCTGCAATAGCTACGAAGGCCTGCGAAAAATACCTTTGGTTCAGTAGGCATAGTAAGTGATGCCGCCTCCAAAAGATCTGACTTAGCCCTAAAATTCATTTGAAATTTCATGCTAAGTGTAAAGGTAAAAATATACAGGCAAGACAAAATGTTTATTACAATTTGCACATGGTTTTTTTTCAGATTATTAGTATTATTTACTAGATGCATATTGTGGGGCATTGATACTTTCTTCTCACTCCCTGATTAAATGTATACATGAAATGCCAAGCACATTTTCATAAAATTGGTTAATTTAACTAGAAAATCGTTGGTGAGTACAAGGTTTGCGTCTCCCTCCTAACTTTTTTTTTTTTGCCCAAACACCTGGTCTGCTCCCTCCATCTTGATTTCTTGTTTTATGCATCTATACTCACAAGACACTACGAACGGACTGCGACCTTGAGAACAAGAGAATGGACTGCTCTGGAACGGATCCCTGCTCATGTAAATTAAGTCGCCATCTGGCATAGCAATATCAACTGATAGATGGCTTAGAAACATTGCACCGTGCAGATGTTCACTGACATCTTTGTAATAAAGTTGTTTTGAATAATGCTATACAGTATGTTATCCTTTCTCTATCAACCGCTTTAGTTGCCGATGTCCGCCTCCTCTATCCCAATTCTATATGGACATTCTAATATTTATGAGTGGGTTGCAAAGGATATTCATATTCATTATTCAACACCAGAGCTTGCACTAAAGGTGTTAAATAAACACAACTTTTGGGTCGGGGGGCCTGTATGCCGAGCTGTGTAGCTTGGCTCTTCAGTTCAAAGTATACAGATTCGCTCCTCCGTGAAGAGGTGTGATGTGCACTGGTTGCACACAGGAAACGAAAGTTGCAGTCCCGTTGTGGGGTTAATCGGAATTCTAAAGATGAAATTGTTGGACAGCTACAGTACTAAAATAATGTTGGCCGTGCTCTGCGTAGCCAAGCAAGACTGCAGCACCGTGTAACGACATGATGCTCACGTTGTGAGCATCCCACAATGCCACACTGCTGAGCAACTTGAGCAGATCTGTTTTTAGCGAGCGAGCGAATGAACACATGAAGCACCAGGAAGCCATGTTTGATAATGTTGCGTTTATGAGTGTGCGTGCTGCTACTTTTTCATTCAGAGAAAATAACAGCGGTAATAATGGTCGCGGATATAAGTAAAATCATCGCTGTTGTTCAGAAGCGTTATGAAAGCACACACATGTAATATCTTTTTGCAAGAATGCAGTGTAATACGTGGATTATTTCGAGGTTTGCCGTCATAATATTGAACGTCCTTGTTGTAAGTTTCCCGAAAAAAAATACTACCTTCGGTCGATGGACGACGACGACGACGACGTTTGGACTGAAGGTTGATTGGAATGCACGGTAACAGTGATATTTTGGAAAATAAGTTTTATTTGTCTCGTATTTCTTAGAAGAAAATGGAAATTTTGTTATATATGTGACCACTTAGAAGAATTAGATACTAGTGAGAAGATTTGAACAACTATATTCAGTGTTAACACATCACGGCCGTATAGATACGGTTGGTATATTTTAAAGTATCAACATAAGTCCGTCCCCCTCCCATTTTGGGGACGTGTGTAATCAAGGTATACGGTAAACTTAAACGGAGAGAGAGAGAGAAGAAAAAAAAACCTACGTTTTTCATTTATCCTCAACATGTCGCAAGAAAATTGTCCAGATAAAAGGCTGAAAGAACTCGAGGAGTTATTTCTTGGAGGTCCAATTCAAGCCAATGGCCAATCCTTCAGTACTGAAACGCTTCTGGATGTATTATTAGTTTTGTATGATGAATGTTGTAATTCATCTTTACGTCGTGAAAAGACAGTGTCAGATTTTGTAGAATTTGGTGAGTATCCGTCATAACAAACTCTTTTAATTGTCTACTTTAGAATGTAAACGAATGCATGTTTTTCTTGGTTTTTATCTTTTAGAAATGTTAATAGAATGTGATGCGCCATTGTTTGCCGTGTAAGGGTCATTGTGTTGTTCGTACAGATTAAGCTATCATTTATTATTTCCTATCGTCTAGTTTCAATAAGGAAACGGTTCGAGGTTACCAATTGGTATTTAAGTCGATAATGATTTCGTAAATTCGTCATCTCAAACCATAAACTCTTATCGTGAGATTGAGACGTAAGGGATTTTATTTATACGATGCAAACTTGATATCACCGTATACAGTATTTTATTTTTGTTATAGACATGACTTTCATTCGTGGTGAATCGACTCATGAAAGTAACCTGCCTGATATTTAAAATTCTGTATTATAAAAATAATAATACTTTATCATTTGTGGGTTTACGTTGCCTGACAACAACTCGTATTTCCTGTAGGAGGTTTTTACAGGAGGATATTAAATCTACCCGCCACTGTGGTACCATACAAATGGCATGTATAATAGTTTTTAATATACAAAGTAATGGTTTGAAAGTGGGAGTCGTCATAATTATGACTTCTACTCCGAAATTATTAGAAATGAAAATGGATTTTTGCAAGGATTTTGTCGTGGCTCATTCATAAAATTCTTGTGAAGGTGTGAAAGTCAATAATAGACCTCGTCAACGTTGATGATGCTGAAAAGGGAAACAACCTGAATAAGCCCAGTCCGTGAATGCTTTCCTGTTTTTCTAAAGGGGGTAGTCTAAAATTAGACGGAATGTAAATTCGCAATCTGTGGCAGGCATCCAAAGCTTGGTTTCTACTCAATACACTCTACAACCTAACAAAATTAGG
The DNA here is from genome assembly GCA_013389805.1 of Trigoniulus corallinus. NCBI lineage: Eukaryota > Metazoa > Arthropoda > Diplopoda > Spirobolida > Trigoniulidae > Trigoniulus > Trigoniulus corallinus. The sequence continues at coordinate 16,890,093 of JAAFCE010006949.1, read as the reverse complement.
AACTAACATTTTGACACAAATTGTCGGCTAACATTTCTTGTTCACTTTCTTTAACAATTGAAGGCGAGAGATGGACGTCAATGATCAATTGTTAAAATAGTATAATAATCATTATCATGTTTTTGGTATGCGAACATTCTTTTTATGTAAGCATATTAATTGACTATTATTCATTATTTATATATGATACTTCTCGTAGGTGAAATGGATTTCTTGATTGTTAGGTTTGTATTAGAGACCTCTCGGTGCTCTCTGTAATGGCGTTGTTTTACCTGAATGCCCACAATGGATAACTTCGGGAAGTGATAGTGCTATAATTTATTTTAGTCATATTATCCGTTTACCTTATTCATTCCCTAACTCCACCCCCTCCTTTCCAAGAAAATGTAGTCATGAAAGGTAGAATGGACGACATAGTAGGTCAATAGAGAGATTCAGCTTGTATTTTTGTTATAACCGCGGTGGGAAAACATGAACAAGTCATTATATTATGTTCCTAAGTAGTTATGTTTACATGCTATTTTCTTCGGTAGTACAGTAGTTGGTAATAGGAGTGAGTATGGCATTGGTCAGCTTTTGACCCTTATTTTTATTTTTGAAGTCACGTCTTTAAAACATTTCTCACATGTACACACCAAGTTCGTGATAATAATATGCATTGTTTTTCTTTTAAATTATCTTCATTGTTCGATTATGTGTAGTATCTCGCCAATTGTATGACTGGCGTATGACCTCACCCTTCTCCCATGCGCACGCTGACCAATTCTCAGCATTGAATTTAACTCTCGCTCATGTAAGGTTAATGAAGTGTGTCAAAAAATGAGTTTGAGCGATAGCTTTGGAAATGATACTCAAGGTATTGTTTCTATTTATTATCACGCGTCTTATTGCCATTTATTGTTAAGTGAAAATTGTGCGCTACCCATTGATCGCAATTGAATGCCATCAAATTGGTTTAAATACAGCAGTGCCCGTATATTGTGGTGTTGTAACTTAGTCGCCATTCAATTTACTATGTTCCTGTAATTTAGGCCAGGGGCGGGATTTAATCTAGAGACTTCTTGAAATAACTCCTTCTGACTCCTTAGTAGATGAATTTGTAGGATCTGGTGGTCTTCAGAGTCTAGACCAATTGTGGCGAACCTGTGCCCCACCGTGCAATTTTAAGTGACCCGAACGTGAATATGTAGCTTATCGTCTCATGTGTGGGGTGGACGGGGACCTGGTGGGCTAGAACCCGCAGACCCAACCTTGCTACACGCGGGATAACGGTATTATGACGATGTTCTCAATTTCCTACTTTAATAAACTAAAGTAATTTTTTTATTCATAAAATTAATGGACAACTTTCTGGTTTTTTTCGTGTTATTGTGACCCGTCTTCAAAAAAAGTTCGCCACCCCTGGTCTAGACCTCAGTGTAATCAAGTTGTCATGTAATCAAGTCGGGTCAGTGTAATCAAGACCTCAGTGTAATCTGTTGATAAGAGGGAGAACCAGAGCTTGCAGACCCGAAAGGTGATGAGAGTCCTTTGGAAAGAGGGTACGTCTTTTCGTCATACAGGGTTGTTGTTGTTTGTGCTTTAGGGCCCGTCGAATACAATGGTCATTAGGGCTCAGAAAGACAGTCATACCATGCTGGGGGTGTAAAGCGCCGTCCCACCATTGTGACAATAAAGAAGGGCAAAAGCCCAATAAATAGCAATAAGAGCATAAAAAGCAAAAGCCAAAACGCACTCGTCATAAAGGAAATGAACGCCATGGTGTGATGTTACCTGCTAATGATGAAACCTGAACACCCTTATCGGATAAGCTCAGAATCTGATGATAGAGATGACTCCTCAGAGCTTGAATAATAGCAGGTATAAGTAATTGGTAGGAATTGTACGTAGAGCAGAATTCTGCAGTATTCATCATACAGATTACTCTGTTGGGCATTACTAAGGCAGGAATCCACCTCCCGAAAAACAGTAAAACTAGGGAAAATTTAGAAGCTAATTCTTCCGTTGACGTAAGAGCACATAGTTCGAAAATTCCGGGATCTTGCAAAGCTATTTTGTCATACACTGCAAGATTGTAGTTTCCCTACGTAGGACCAACGTCAAATGCGTGTAGATATTTCTATGCATAAAACCATAACTGTTACCGAACTCTGCCCCAACTCACTGTTCTTATCGAGGTGGATACGTGCTAATACCACTCTGCTATGCCTATGAGGTGCAATAAATCATTGATTAATTACAATTCAACAACTTTTATTATGCTGCGTGACGTCTTATTATTTAACAGATGTCACTTGATTTTACGCAAATTGACATTATAATTTTTTGCCGACTTCAGGCTAATTTTAATTTAGGAAATTGTTGATGCTTGCTTATTGCTAACATCACAGAACGTGAAGAGTTGTACTTGTTGGTGGAAGTCAACTAATTTGTTCATACTTCAAAATACATACATAATTTATTGTTTGTTAAAAATGGTTGAAAGTGCTGCTGTTTGTGAATATAAATGCATACCTGTACCCCCATAGTCCCAAATTTTGTGACCTGTTTAGGTTTGCAGTTGTCTCTTGTATTTTCAACGAAAAACCCACCCTGTACATCACCTTTTTTCCCTTCTGCAGTAGTAGTGTCCAAGAATTACTATTATTGATGCCATCTGTTGACCCCTACCAGGACTTTAGTCACGTAAGTTGTATTTCAGTAGCCGATTTGTGACGTGCGAAGCTATTGGATTATCGGATACAAGTTTATCCTGTCCTGTGTAGGTGAAAAGAGCTCTTATCTGGGGTTTGTTTCTGAGGGAAATTGTGAAAGCAGACGTCCAGGTTTGAGAATTCTATTCCCCACCCCCCCTCTGTCTTCCAACTTAAAGTTAAACAGCAATTGGCGCACGTGTTGACGTGAGTCAACTACCAAACAATCCTGGATTCTCAAAGCTATCAGAATGAAAGATCAACTACGGTATCTTAACGCTAGCTAAGTGATTACAATATCGAGTTACGATTTTCACTTATGTTTTGCGCGAACTTGTTAGCATATAGGGATGGGAGTAAAAAACGTTCCCAAAAGAAATCGCTATCGATGTAATTAAGTTGTAAAAAGATGCAAAATGTGTGAATAAAGTAGCGTATGGGGAATCGTCATCATACCCTTATCCCGTCTGTGGCAGGGTCGGGTCTGCAGGTTCTCGCCCTCCACTTTCGCCTATCTCTCACCAGGTCCCCGTCCACCTCACACGCTACCATATCCTTACTGACAACCTGCTCCCACGTCTACTTGGTCTCCCCCTGCCCGGGTGCTTCCAACCACCTGCATTCCTGTAATGGACCTAACGAGCTCCTCCTCCCCTCTTCTCATTACGTGTCCATACCACCTCAACTTACTCTCCCTCATTTTTTCCGCAATGCCATCACCCTCAGGCTACTTCTGATATACTCATTCCTAACTATCAGCTCTCGGCACTCTCCTCGGGGCCGACTGACCTGCAAAACTTCCCTTTCAACTTTATTGGGACCCTCCTATCACACAGGTCAATCCCCCTTCCGGAGCGGCAAATTGCGTTGGACACACCAGTTCTCGTCTGATCACTGAAGTTAAGCAGCGCAACCCCAGCTAGTACTGACATGGGTGGCCGCTTAGGAAAACTGGGTACCACTAGTATCCAAAAATCGTCGCATTAGTGTAGTGTCTGTGCAGTTGCTGCATCAGAACTACACAGTGGACGGGGCTCTAATGACCTTGTAGTTGAAGGGCCCTAAAACACCAACAAACAAATAATCCCCCTTCCACCTATTTCCAGCCAGGTTCCTGGAACCCACAGAAATATTGCCCGGGTTGTCTGGGACGGGTGCCGGTCTACCCCACAGTAGACACTCGATGCATTATCGACCACGGGAGCCGAAGTCTGCACCCCCTTGACATTGTGGACGCATGAAAACGACGACCTGGGACCCGCGGGAATACTATGTATGGTGTTTACTGAAAATTACAACTAGGACGCAGGACTGTTGGTTTTAGCTCAGGGGTTCGTTTCAAATATGACATGCAGATATTGAATGGACCTGAATATTCTACCATGTAATTCTCTTGAGGATTAAGTGTATACAGTACAAGTGTGCAACTAGTCATTCCCATCCCAAAAGAAATATCGTTCCTGCATAAATGTATTTTGCATAATCATTTTCATCATGAAGTGCTGAAGTCATTGAAGTAGCATGCTAACCACGTTGCTGGTGCAATCATAAATTCAACCTTTTTCGAGTCTTGAGAAGCAGGGTGGGCAAATGTATGGAAGTTTTCAGAACACAGACGGCTAATCTAGTTTTGCTCTTCTTGCTTATTGAATTTTCAGGTCTTCTTATTGGAATTTTCAGGTCGTCCTTTATATTAAATGATAAATCATGTGTGGTTTACTGCAGTAGAGATCACTTACAACTTCCCTCGACTGAGGTGAAGAGATGGTCGCAACAAGAGAGTTCCACTTCTAAGATTGGTTAGTTTTTAAGGAATCAAATTCTTCCAAAAATGATTGAAATAGTGGGTAGAGGAAACGAAATGAAACCATGGTTATAAATTGCGATATTGTAGCTTTGAAAATAGTGCAATGTGAATTCAAGCAAGTTAGCTAGTGCTTTATAGAAGTACTCTGACTTGCTGATTAAAATTTGAAAGACAAAAGGCACTTGAACAGCTTCCTACGAATACTTCGAGGAAATTCAGAAGTAGTTATATTATCCACCAAACACAAACATTTCATTTTGCAATTAGATGCTGTACTTCAGTCTTTCAAGGGCATATTTCTGGATGAAATACAATCAGAGCAAGATTTACCTGAGAATAGTAGTCGACAGCATTAATATCATTGTCACTGATGTGTCATCTCAATGAGTTTCACAATTCTTGTATGTATTAATGAATAACATAAATGTGTCACGTGACTCACAGTATTTTACAAGCTTTTAGTAATTGGTAAACTTTCAAATTTAGGATGGTTCAAATTTGGGATAGTTTTGTTTACTACCTACTGTACCTAATGGATAGGTCGGCACTGGATGATGCATTTAACTTAGTAATCAGACAGGACCTGGCAGATACTCATACTTGTCCTGCAAAAATTGAAGCAACATTTTGTAATGTGTATTTGATAATTGTTTTTAGGTTGAAAATAATATTAACTACGCAAATCTTCGGAAAATTCTGTTATGAATCACTAGTGTGTTCTGTAATGACTAAAGTTTTGTCAGTTGTCTTTGTGATATTTTCGTCCTCACGTGTGACTCAAATTTAAGTAGAATTATCAAGGTCTTGGCTTATACATCCTAAATGGACATTTTAAGGGAAGGCTTTTAAAGGAATGTTGGTAACCTATAACTGTATTCCTAATATAGCCCTTTTAAAGGAGAATTCCTGGCACAGCATTTATGCGGGGCAAATGGAATAATATTTCAAAATTCCGTCGCCATGCCTCAAACATAACCTGCTGGACTCGTGTGTCGGTGATTCCAGGTCCCATTTTGGCCGAGGCGGGTGGCTTTTTTCAAACGAGAGAAAAGCTGTCGGACGTAAAGTCGTGGTGTCGTGTGGTGTGTACGATGTCACCTGCGTGTAAAAGAACCCTTTCTACGTAGAATGCGTAGATTGGTAAAATTTCCAGGTCCAGAATTTCGTCCCACCCCTTAAAGTTGGCGGGAAAATGCCTCAACGAAGAAAAATAGGCCGATGAAGGATAAGCAGAAGGAATTGTACAAGGAATTACCATTCAATAGATAGCTCATGTGTCCAGATGAGACCTAAATAAGCACTTCAGACTTATGCCTGAAGGCGATGAAGTAGAATGGTCCTTCGTCTGTCTCCCTGGCTTTGTGGGTTGTGTGGTTAGCTGGTGAGTTCATGGTCTTGTATTGATCTTGACTGTAGCAGAAGCCTTTCTACAAAGAGTAAAATATGTGTAGATCGGCAAAATTCCCAGGTGTAGGAATTCGCCCTTTGGCGTATGTAAAAAGACATTGTCCTCAGAAAGAAGGTAGGCTGACGTTCAATAAGCAGAGATTGTGGTACAGTATAACGCAGCACGTGTACTGCACGGTACGAACATGATAAATGGATATCCGACTGTGCCATCAATGGGGAAAGTGTTACGAATGGGGAAAGATGAATTGGAACAATGTTACTGGGATAAGAATTCAGAAATTATATTAGTAGTGCTAATAGGTTTCATTAGAAACGGTCTAGTCAGACATTTTTTTGAACTGAAGGCTAAAGACAAGTGTTACAAAAACAAGTGTGATGTGGCATTTGAAGTGAATGAGCGATGGCGGTATGACGTATGGCTAGGGGACTCGATTTGGAGGTGTTGACTGGATGCTGCTCTATCGACTACCTTGACTGCAGAAGCGTGACTTGAATGAGGTCATAGTGACTCACTGGCAGGGAGTTTTGTGATATGCCTGTGCATGCCCTACCCTGTGATGTAATGATGAGGAAGAGGCTGAATGATGTAGCGATATTTTTTTGTTTTGGTTTCTTTGCCTTACATATATAGCTAATGATTATATAATAATGATTATCTTAAATTGCTTAATTTTGAACATCGCAAATCTTATCTATATAGGAAATAAAAAAGGTAGCCTACAGTATTTAAGGGTTGAAGCAATTTCGAAAACAAATATAGCTTCATTTGAGCATCGTTTTAATTCATGCCGGTGCAAAGTGGAAAGCGAGCAGCGCTTAATCCAAAAATATTATCTTTGTGTGGTTAAGATGGTTAACGCTTAAATGGTTATTATAGCATTGTAGTAGTTTAGTCTGCTTGAACTGGGTTTTTGCGTAGGGGAAATTGGCTCTAAGCTATCTTGAAAATGAGGATTCATTTACATTGTCATCCCGGTTCCTCTACCACATTGTTTGCATAAGCTAATTCGATGTAAGATGTGTATTTATTAATTTACTTGGGGTACAAGAGGCATCAATCATTCAAGAAACTCAGAACTGACTTCCCACTCTGTCATCTAACCAGTTAAAAGGAAATGTTACAAAGTGTTCTAGTCACTAATTGATTGTTGACTTCATTATAATATCCCCATATCCTACCAGCCAGTGACGTGTTAGATTGTCATGAAAACAGTACTATGAAGTTGGTCAGATAACACCTGTGATATCGTAAAACAGGTGGCAGGAACTAGGTCCATTGTGCATGCTACAAGTCGGGGTACTCTGATGTATTCAACTAATACCTTACTTGTAAATAAATTGGTAAATGCATTTCAAAGTTATATAAAGCATCTGCATTGGATACGTTACCTAAGAGCACTTTTAGGACCCATTGTGCCTATTAGGGCAGCACTTAATCGATGCAAAGCCAAGATTTCTTTTTCATAAATTTCATTGTTGAATGTACTCCGAGATTTCTGGCATGCAATGATAGAAAATTTCGTCATGCATACGAACCAATCAATATTTGCACGAATCCTGTAAACAATTGAAGTTCAGAAACGTGCTTAAGAACTAATTATTTTGCGAGGCTTGAGTGTAACGCCTGGTAAATGAATGGGGGATGTCATGTAAGAGTTAGGGTGATGTTTTGTTCTCCTTTAACTAAAAATCCTCCAGTTTTAGTTGTCTTCAAGACATGGCACGACGGAATTGTTACCAACTGACTGCCAATGAAAATCTGTAATCTCTTAGTAGCCAAGAAGTTGCCAGACACCGGTTAAGCTGTAGAGCAGACTGATCTGGGATGTTTGAATTAGTACGGAAGAAATTATGAAATGCTAAGAATAGAAAGATGTCTTTTGCCAAAGGATGGCAACTGGAAGGTCATCAAACAGGGCGTTGTTGAAGAACACACATCTTTCATCATCATACCCTTATCCGGCCTGTGGCAGGGTCGGGTCTGCGGGTCCACTGAACATCCTCTGACTGAGGCAGGCGTCTGGAACCCTCAGGAATATTGGCTTTGTTATCTGTGGGGGGGGGATGCTGACCTACCCCACGTGTTCCTACACCGCATTATAAAACCAAAATAGAAATTTTGGCAGGTAACTTAATGCTTTGTTGGTTATAATATTGCATGGTGTCTGACCTATTACACAATAACAGTAAGCAACAGGAATATTCCAGACCGCATGCAGGATATATAGTACTGTATATCTTTCAATCTGTGAAATTCCCAGTTTCAGGAACTTGCCGTTGGCGTCGGTAGAGTGTCCCAACCAACAATAGGCCGATGATAAATACAGTATGAGTAGGGGGTTGCAGTTTAGGCTGGCAGCAGGCTGCCTAAAGATACTTTCCAACAAATTGTCCGTGTGCTCCAGAGGGACAAAAATGGGCACACACGACAAATGCCATACGCTGGAAAAGGGTTAATAGTTACTTTTGCTGGCTGAGGGTTTGGAAAAGGAAGTCTAAAAAAAGATATCTTAAATATACGTGGTTCAGCAGGTGGGCATACTATTATACTGTATTATCCCCAAGTGCATTGGCCACGACAGCTCACCTCTCTCCATTAGGATAGTCGCTGGTTTGATCAGTATGTACCCATGATATGTTTTTTTCTTGGGAATTACTGTGGAATTTCTGTGGAATTGGGGAATGGATTGATAAATGGGCAATCATTTCTTAGTTTGAAATAAGATTAAAACTCTGAAATTGAATTCAAATAGGTTTCCACTTTTTGACAGTTTACCTTACCTTACGCAGATCATTTTGGGCAAAGTCCTGTTGTCATTGAAGTAGTACATTATTAATGGCGGAAGTGACTGTCAACATGAATGCATTGCTAATGAAATGATTCACTGTCAAGTTAATGCGATTCCTTTTAATATGATATTGTTTCGCATATAGCATGACGCTATGTCATTAATTTGGGGATTGTTCTCTCATTGTTGACAGACGGCACGTTTTCAACACTTTTTCATTCTACAAAATATTGTACATAGTTTACTGTCTGTGTGAAGACCTGACCAAGTTACTAGCATCACGAAACATCATCATCATACCCTTATCCTGCCTGTGGCAGGGTCGGGTTTGCGAGTTCTAGCCCTTCACTCCCGCTTATCCCCCACCAGGTCCCCGTCCACCCTACACACCACCATATATCTTTATGGACAACCTGCTCCCACGGCTGCTTTGGTCTCCCCCTGCCCCCGGGTGCCTACAACAACCTACATTTCTGTAATACACCTAACTAGCTCCTCCTCCCCTCTTCTCATTTCGTGTCCATACCGCCTCAATCACCTCTCCCCCATTTTTTTCCGCGATGTCTGCAACCCCCAGGCTACCTCTAATGTACTCATTCAAGGATCATTCCGACATGTAATGGAAGCCTGGAGATTTGTACACTGAATTTCCGGTTAGACTGTGGCTGGAAAATTTGATAGTGCATTCACTCTGTAAGATTTCTCCTATCTCGTCAACACTTTCTAGATTTTTTAACTGCCCCCAAAATGTTTGATTGTCCTACAGTGCCCTACGCGGTTGCAATGTCTAGGAATTTTGAGCCATGGTCGACCTTGAAATTCCCAAGGTGGGATCGAAGACCGCCTTGATTTTTATTTACTCTATTCACGTATTGCCTTATTAATTCACTTGATGGTTTACTGACCTGGCTACTGTTATGTTTGCTTTCCGTTAGGATTTCAAGGTAGAGAGGGTTTTGGAATCGGATCGTTAGTCAGTTTTTATGCCGTAAATTGGAAATTTCTTGCTAAATGACTGCCTTCTTTGACTTGGTTGTTGACAGCAGCAATGAGATGCATTAAGTGTTTGCTGTCATCCTAATGTGATACATGTTAAACCTTTGATCCATTAGTGGGATGAATATGTCGGAGCGGCGAACCGCTTTGGGCACACCAGTTCTCGTCTGATCACTATTCTAAGCAGCTCAACCCCAGCTAGTACTGGCATGGGTGGCCGTTTGGGAAAACTGAGTACTGCTAATACCCAAAAATCGTCGCATTAGTGTAGTGTCAGTGCAGTCTCTGCATAAGAACTATGCTGTGGACGGGGGCTCTCATGACCTTGTAGTTGAAGGGCCCTAAAACACAAACAAACAACAACTGGGATGAATATTTTGTGTTAAAAATAATAACTTGAATGCTGAAGGAAATCGACGTCCAGTTAAAACATGGCGTTTATTAACAGGTGAATAACAGCCTAACTGACAATCCACCTGTCGAGTATTAGTTCACGTGGGTTAACAAAATATTCAGTTTGCATCTCCAGTTGAATAAAGGTGAAGGAGAACGTCAGTATTTCATTTTGACCCCGAATTAACTTTCACAGCCATTTTGATGATAGTCACCTGTAAACTCAACTTTAAGCGTAAGAAATTTCTGGTGTGGAAATAGCATCCATTAACTCCAAACGGAGCAAGTGCTATTTTAAACGTCTTGCATGTTCAGCATTTTCATATTAGACAAATCAAAGGTGTTGAAAGAGAGAGAATAGATTGGCGTGGTATGGGCATGTGGTGAGAAGAGGGAAGGAGGAGCTCACCCGGTCCATTTTGGGAATGCGGATTATTGCAAATATCCGGGGCAGGGGAAGACCAAAGCAGACGTGGGAACAGGTTTTTCGTAAGGGCATGGTAGTGTGTGGGGTGAACGGGGACCTGGTAGGGAAGATAGGCGGGAGTGGAGGGCTAGAACCTGTAGATCCGAGCTTGCCATAGGCGGGATAAGGGTTAGGATGATGATGATGTAATCAAAGGTGCTGAAAGGAAGTATTCTGCTGCTGCTGTTTGACGATTATACCGTAATGTGGAAAAGAACACTGTATTGGTTTGAATTTTCTTCACTAAAAGTATAAATGCTAAAGTTAGGCTGTGCAAACCCAGAATAGGATAACAGACTTCTTTGTGAGTTGTGTATACCTTGAAAAAAATGGGTTCAGATCCATGCTTCGATGACACATTTAGTCCGAGTGTACGCCGTTTAATATTGTTTTTCACGTTTGTGAGCCAAAGGTTTGGCAGGTTAAAAGTGGATAGCGATAAATTATGCCATCACTGTCACTTACAGCAAATGTTTTTTTTAAAAAACTTACTCCCTTTGTGATCCTGAAGGCGTCGTTTGTTCTCTCCCCGTGGGTTGGGATAGTTCTAGTTGATGTAGTTGTTTTTGCCGTTGTCCTTATTAGTATGCCATAACTTTGGCGCATTTCCAAGCCTGAGGAATCATGTCAGAATCTATATATCATCTTGCAGCAGCGTTTAACTTTTAAAATAACGCTAATTGTTAGAGGTCTTTGTCTGGGCAACTGAAATGACTGGGTTACGGCATTCCCCACTGGTATTCATTGTATAGTGCCCTCTCTTCAGGCTAACCAAAACGTCGTTTAAATGTTATTAATAAATGATGTTAGTGTGTTGTTGATAGACTCTGCAGAAGTGCAATGGAGGTTAATTTTGGTAGGTTCATGTTGCACATGAAACAAAATATCTGGCGCTTAAGATATTTGTTGAGTAGCTACAGAAAGACAAACAGAAAAGCTTTATTAATGAAATAATTAAACAGAAAAACATTGCTTTCAACCTGTCAAGGGAGTGCTATTATGAATGTTAAGGCTCCTCTTGCGTAATGTAATGGATTATTCAGTTAAGTGGTCACTACCGGGCATTTTACAGGAAGGATGTATATATGTTCTCACAGATTAACAATCTCCTCTGGTGAATGGATGATATTGTACTAATAATGATGTAGATTAGTAATGAAACTAGCACAAGAGGTAGTAACATAAAAAGAAAATTGAACTGCTTTACAGCAGGTTGTACATACTATGATAATTAGGTTAAAGTGTTAAGATATGACCTAAATAAGCAGAAGGATTGGTCAAATCAGTAAGATGGAGATATGCTTCAGAAGTTAACTACCATTTATCCTTAGTTTTCAAATTGCCGTAATTAACTTCGATACACTGATTTCTCTTAGTGCATATTATATAAGAGAGGTTGTGTATGAGATTTGAGGTAATAAATATGGGATTTATAATTATCGTGTTAAATTGACATTTGTACTGCAACAAGGTATTGTTTTTGTGAAGGTGGTGTGAGCGTGTTAAGACTATAAACTTCCCGAATATTGTTAAGGTTAAAGAGGTGGCTGAAACCTCAGATTTCATTTGCCATGTATGGTTAATCATGGGCGGATGCTTTTGACTGCGAAAACTGCAAACCATGTTTGTTAAGGTTCGTCGTTGCCTCTGAAATGCATTCGTGACGGCAATGTACAAATTGTAATTCTTGGAGAGTGATGGAGTGGCCACTTAATGCTAATATTTGTGTGACCTTTTTAGAATTGATGCAATTCCAATCCTCGTTAGTCATAAAGTAGAAGCAACTTCAAATCTATGAAATGGGTTAGTAAAATGAAATCTGCCATAACACACAGCAGGTTGTTCTATTCTAATTGTAGTTGACTACACTGCAAGCAGCCTTATTAGGCCTATTTGGCAGTGGAGAGACTAACTCTCATTCCTACATACATATATTGCCATAAAGCCCCTGAAACCCTATGCTATATTTATTGTGACCCCCTACAATACTTGCAATGGTGGCCTTTCCTTTGAGAAAACTCTCCACTTTTTCCTTCCCAAGGGTATTCATTCCATTGCCGAATGGTCATTGGGAGGGAAAAGACTAGTACAATAGTATGAGTCTGTGCCCTAAGGACCCTACTAATCAGACGGAGGAATTGACCAGGCCTCCCAATCAATATTTACCCATATGATCCTTCAGGTACCTTGTCTATTTAAAATAATTCCAAGGTGCTTATGGGTCTCAACCCTCACACCACCAATGTATTAATAAAAATCAACTAGCTTCCCTGATCTAGATATCTCACTAAATATAAGGTGTATTTCACACTGTGCCGACTTTAATCATGCCTTTTATTCTCATCTTCTTAGTTCTGTTGAACTTCAATCATTTCAATTTCGTTAGTGTACTTTGTGCGTTTAATAAATAAATATCCTAAGAAACCTACCCTTTTGCAGGTTTAATGAAAATTCCCTCCCACCTACACCCACTTGCACACCAGTTGTAAATCTTATTTAGATCCTGGTGTGATTTGTACAGGATGATAACCCCTCATCCTGTACTGGAGCAATACATGCATCATCTGCAAATAGTTCAAGGAAGGAATTAATATCAAGTCCTACGTATGTCATTCACATAGAGAATGTACAATAAAGGTCCAGTACACTTCCCCGAGGGGCCCCGGACGTGGCCCTTATCTGATGATAAAGTGGATTCTGAATACGAATAGATTTATCAGATTGTCATGATCCATTCTGCACATTTGACTAAGTCGCTTGATGTTTACTTTTCTGCAGAATCTTTAATTTCCTTTGTCTTTTTCTGGATCCGAACTTGATGGGGCTTAAGATAGACTGCGGCATAATATGCTATATCCCAAGACAATTTCATGTGAAAAGTTAGTCACCTGTAATTGTGACGAGTCAGAATTTCAATCCTCTTGGAGAATTGATGGATCAGCCTGTTAGTTTTTGCAAACATCTTTATAGGGCAGAAAGTTCTGCAGTTAAGTCATATGCATCTGAGTAGTTGTTTTGAAAGATAATTGACTACATTTCATTTGATAGGTTGAATTTCTGACTGCAGTACCGCTTCGAAGTTTCAAGATGACAGTACCGTCTTTATGCCTTTCTGTGATCCAAATTCAGAAATTTATTATTGTTGTCATTTGCACTTTCCTTGGGACACTATCGTAAACTCTAGCAATGGTTAAAATCTACTATTGAGATGTGACGTCGTAGACTCAAAGCCTACTCTTTCCTTTTTTTTAAATTGATGGTCACGAAAATGAGAGATTACTCATTAGACCAGAACTATTCAACTGGCGACCCGCCAGCCACATCTTACCCGCAGAAGCTTAGTAAGTGGCCCACGGGTCTTTGCCGAAACAGGGAAATATTTAAAAAGGAGTTAATTTATCAAATAAATCGGTGTGTTTCATAAAAATATATATTGTACAATTATTTTGTGTTCCAACTTTGCCCAGGAAACTTGGGGAAGTTGGAAATGTTGACAGAAAATGTCTTCAACGATACAATAATTTATTGTATCGTTTGTTTTATTTTGTGATGTGTGCGCTTGAATTTTAATCCGCTTCTGTTCTTGAAAATAGTCAATAATGACAATCCAATGTTTGAGTTATTTTAAGAGGAAGTTCCCTGTTTCTAAATCCTGGTTGTATACCTTAAACGTCTTAGTGATATTCCGTAAGAATTTCATTTGTATTCGGGCCAGTGTTGTTCTATTTTTGTTGTTCAAGTTCCTCAGCAATGTGTATTTCCTGAAAATCTCCTTTATGCCGTTCTTCATCGGTAGGAATCCTTGTTCGATAGTCATTTAATTAAATAAACACATTGGCCACATCAGACTAACGCCCATCAAGGTGCCAGTGGTGGGTATGGGGAGATGACGAACAGTAGTTGTAGGACCGTTACGTATCCACAGATGGAATTTTAACCCAGTTCACCTGCCCACCAAGCAAGTACCGATTCAATTCTACAAATCGCCGGAGACATTCCTGTGAAGGCTATACTTTCAATACCTACATTAAGGAAGTAGTTGTGGTTAGGAATGAGTATATTAGGATGGCTTGTGGTGGGGGACATCACGGAAAAGATGAAAGAATAGATTGAGGTGGTATGGCATGCTAGAAGAGGGGGGAGGAGCTGGTTAGGTCCGTTACAGGTTATTGGAAGCACCCGACGCAGAAGACGACCGAATAGACGTCGAAGCAGGTTGTACGAAGGGATATGATAGTAAGTGGTGTGGATTGGAAACTATTGGGATACAGGCGGGTGTGGAGGGTCAAAACCTGCAGACCCACCCTGCCACAGGCAGGATAAGAGAATGGTGATGATTAAGGAAGTAGTTGTATGCCATAAGTCTTGTGTTAGGCCAGACATTTGGAGAAGGATGGCTTAATTAAATGTGCAGGTGAGATAACTAACTACCAGTTCTTCTACTGCGGGAGTATGTATGTATGGTGGTGCCGCCTCTTGATTTGGTGGGGGATTGACCGCATGTATAATGAAAATATTAATCTACCAGTTCTGTCAAAATCTGCAACTCCAGAAACTGCTTTCATTAAACTTAATTAGATTTTCAGCAATAAGCCACTCCCCACTTGTAAAACAAAAGCTAATTTCGCCCATGTATAGGTAGAATACATTATATAGTTATTGACAGGTCTTTATATTCAATATATTCATTTACTGTACTTAAATGGCTGTTGAATTGATTATTTCTTTGTAGACGGCTAGTTTAATAAGAAATTCAATGAATATTTTAGACTGCTGTCCGTTAGAAAACTTGATGACCTCGACGCTACTTACTTGGACGTAAATGGGTCTGTTTTCAGCCTAGGCACATTTACTAGTTTGTTTCACGTAGGGGGCTAAAATGCAGATCTAGATGGGTGACTATAATCGTTTGACGTTAGTATTCTCTGGATTTTTCTTGGCACCCTTGGCAAGGAGACGCTTCCAGGGTAACTCAACTTGGGAGTTAAATCTGACCAGTTGCGTACCGCGAAATAATTGATCTGGGACAATCTAACTTGTGTCCAAAAGTAAAGGCGGGAAATCTAATGTACATTTTCACGTTTGTTGTGACGTAATTGTCACGTCATGTTGTACTTTTGGATATTCTCGAGTGAAATAATTCCTTATTTGAAAGTTCATCCTCAACTAAGGAATGGATCAGCATGACCCAGGCGTGTGCATTGGCAAAATCAAAGATAGGGGTTATTGGTGTGGTGTTTGATCACCTCACAGACTTAACTCATTCTGCTCCGTGATTTGTTTCAGATTCAGGAAGACTCCCCAGGTTTATTTCTGCAATATCCTAGAAGACAAAACTCAAAAAGCATAGGAATTCTTTTCTATTGGTTTTTTACATCAATCTGAAACAAATCACGGAGCAGAAAGGGTTAAATCAGATAAAACCACGTTATACAGACCATCCTTTGCTGTTCATGTACTGTAGCTGTTGTCTTCATCATTTTGGGTGTTGTGTATTGCAGATAAATTAAAAATCCTTGAGAGCTATATTATGGTGACGAACTGACAAAATAAAAAAAAGGGAGTACAGTGTTGTTAATTGCTAGGTCTGTCTTCACTTTTCTGTTATGCGGCATAAGTGTATATTATCATTTCACATGTAACTCTGGGTGTTGAAAGGTGTCAGGAAAAGGCGATGACGAATGAGCATCGTTATGGTCCGTTAAAATTAGACGTCACATCCGTGGCAGCCCGACTTCTCAATTTAGAGATACACCCCCTGTTTTTGTGGACAGATATTTGATATAACCAGCACCTTAGAAAATGGTTAAAAATCAATGTTTTGTTTTCCTAGCTGTAATATCCATTGTTCATCATTTCACCCTTATCCCTCTCGTGGCGAGGTCGGGTGTGCGGGTTCTCATCCTCCATTCCCGCCTATTCCCCACCAAGTCCCCCCCCCCCACTCCGTACGCGCCAATGACCCTCTGCACCACCTGCTCCCACGTCCGTTTTGGTCGTCTCCTACTCCTGGTAACCCCAACCACCTGAAGTCCCACAATGGACCTAATAAGTTTCTCCTGCCCCCTCCTCATCACATGCCCATACCACCTCAGCCTATTTAATCTTTTCTGTGATGTTCCCCAGCGGCAAGCTACTTCTGATGTAATCGTTTCGGATTCTGTCAGCTCATGACACCTCTCATGTATCATAGCACTGTAATATCCATTGTTCATTGGGTGCAAATCAAAAGAGGCAAAGAAATAAGATGTGCCTACGTGTTGCAAAAATGAGGATGTTGTTGGGTGAGAAATAAAGATAGGATTAGGCAAGAGAACAAGTTGGAAAACTTTCTTAGGGTATGGACTTGAGGTATACCTACCTACTATCATCCATGCTTAGTTCAGTAAATGCCTGCTTTAAACGACGTAACCTGCCTGTCTGTGAGTGAAAAATGGTCCCTAGATTGTTTTTAATGAATTTTAGTTGCATCTAAAAGATATAAGATCAGATAGGTTGGCGGTAAATTAGGTTTTATGTGCGTTCATAAATGCGATATCCTTTCTTCTTTTTAAAAATAATCGAAATGGCTATTTCCTTTCGTGTGGTGTTGTTCAACATTGGAATAGTTCCCGTTGTTAATTAACAAGACTATAGATGGATAAGTGTAATGAAGATTAAAACTGGGAAAGTGGAATCAGTTTGGAGGCACTACACGTTGTGTTTTAAGGTTGAGCGAAGGTGGTCTTTGGCATTTTGGCACGAAATTAAATTTTCCAGCCAAGCCCATGTTCGCATAAATCATCTCCCTCTGGAGGCAAACATAAGGCAGCTTTCAATTTCGCCTTATCATGAATTGTGTGGTTGAGAAAGGCAATCTATTTTTATCGTAAATACGCAATTTCAGTCTCAGCTTGTAGTTAACTATCTTTAAGTGTGAAACTACAGTTTCTTAACATTCGAGAATCTGTCAGTATTAGATCTGGATCTGTTGGGGGTCTTTTCTAAATCACGTTAAATTTAAAGGTATTTTAAAAAATATATAGCATTTTTATGCTTGTTAGTCCATGCTTTGGCACTTGTTTATTTGCATTGTTATGAATACGAGGATGTTATGCTTATTAGTCTTGTACCTCTCGCCACGAAAGTTGACACACTGATAGGAGGCAATGAATGAGTCCACTTAAAAAAATAGGAAAAACATTGAAGTTGTACTAGTAATTACTAATTGAAGTCTGTCATTTGAACTTTTTCAAATCCCATAGTTTTGGTAGTGAACTTCCCTACCTTCTACTTTGCATGTTTCATATTTCCTGGCGAGAGGTATAGTAGTTTTACTCCATATGTTGGAAGTGCCATGAAGAAGCCTATGTGGATGTTGGACAACGTGCGCTAACTGCAGTAGCTTGTCTAAATAATCTTTAATGCAAAGGGGATTACTTTTGGGGCAGTCCACCTGAAGAAAGCCTGTTTTAACCCTGTCTTTGGGTGACATGTGCTAAATGTGAACGATTAGGGTTGTTTTGAATTTAGGCACTAAATAGATTCTGACTTGATGGCATAACGATTGCCAACATTCTGAGACACGGGCATTCCTATCTTTCTAGATAAATGTTTGGCCTAAAGTTTGTTGTCATCTGTTTTCTGAAAGCTTCTTACCTAACCATCCCTTTGTTTCTTATTCAATTCTTTGCCTTATACATTACATTTGTCTTAAGGACTTCATTTGAAGTTGTCGTTTTGCCGACTGTGCGCATTCTTTCTTTGTAAGAGATGACTAACAGCGAACTAGCTGAAGTTACTTAATTTATCCCATTGTTCATTTGGCAGTTGACGATGTACATTTTAATTGCACTAGGTACACTTTTCCTCGATCTCTGAGCTTAGTGCTACTACTGGTAAAGCGGGCTTCACAACAGCAACGGGAATGGCAACGGAAAACGTATTTCGTGCATAGGGGAGGGGCGACGGGTACGTCATGCGGTGGAGGTGTGCTGCCATTGGTCAAACGGCTTACGTTTAACGGGAAAGTTGAAATTTAGTCTACTTTCCCGTCCGTTGCCGTTTGCGTTCCCGTTGCTATTGTGAAGCGGCCTGCAGTGTTGTAATAGGGTTTTCCTGTTTGATTCCATTGTCAGGTATTTGTGGTTAATGAGTATGTAGTAGGGGAAACTGGGGCTAGTTGTTAAACGGGAAATTTATTAAACAAACATTCATTTGAAAATTAGACCCGCCGGCGGCCGCGCAATGGGTAGCACTACGGTTTATACAAAAACCGGTTTTAGAGTCTTCGTTAACAAATGGGCGTTGAAAACCGGTTTCGAAAACCGACAAACCCTAGGTAGCACGCTTGGTAACTGCGTCAGTAGTTCTAGGTTCGATATTGGACCGCGGTGGGTTGGTTTCTTTCGGGCGAGAGAGATGCCCCGTGTGCGCCTTCCTTCAGATGAGTAGTAAAACCGAGGTCCCGGGTGGTGTACGACGGCATCTGCACGTAAAAGAACCCTCTCTACTGTGCAATGGGTATAGGAGGCAAAAATTTCAAGGTGTAGGAGCTCGCCCCCCCCCCCCCCCCGGCGTCGTTCGAAATGCCTCAATGAACGGTAAACGGACGATAAATAGGCATAGGGGTTGCAGCGTTGGTCGGCAACCGGCTGTGGAAAAACACTGTCCAATAGATTGCCTTGTGTCCATTCAGGGGGACAAGATGGGTACCCGGTTCTGCCATAGGCGGGAAAAGGGTTGAGTTGCTTTTGCTTTGAAAAATATGACATGTTTACTAGTTATTTGGCCATACTGACCAAAAGATGGCAAAGGGGCACGTTGTTACAATCACATTGGGTGTCTTGTGATTCCAATACTACTGGGGTTAATGTACAAAGGAATTTTTGGAAAAATTAGGGAATTTTAGCGCAGTTTATTGTTTCTACTTGGAAATGTACTCACGAGTAGGCCTACCTCTAACCCTTTCCTTGGCAGCAGAAGATTTGGTAAAGATCAGTACTTGCAAAGGATTGATTCTAGATTCTAAATAAATAAATTCTTTGTAAAGTGCTGATTCAGTCTAGGTTGAATTGTAAACTATATCTCTAATAACTACAACAATCTGCCAGTCACGTTCAAATATGATATTGTTTATTTATGAGAAAAGAGAAGTTTTTTAAACTTGAAGTTAATTTTTCCCCAACCCTATTTGGTAATCAAACCTTTATATATACCGTAATTATTCTTATAACTGGCGCGCCGTTTATTTTTTTAACGGACAAGTTGATTTCATTAATTTTGATTTTTGCTGATGCCACTCTCGCATCTAAATTTATTGGCAAAATGAAATTGAGAAAAATAATGGTTCATTTAAAATTTAAATCCTTACCCTAGATTCAGATAACTTTAGAGGTTTAGCCACAGGACGATTACTGTCATTCTCAACTGCAGAAATTGCCAACAATTGAAATGCTAAAGAATACTTTCTCTTTGAAACTTTTCTTTCAACAATATCTGCACTAAAGCTTAGTTTACACGACTGTGACTTATTAGGAAGTCGGGGTCGGGTCTGCGAGTTCTTGCCCTCCACTCCCGTCTGTCTCCTACCAGGTTCCTGTCCACCCCGCACACTGCCATGTCCCTCCGGACAACTTGATCCCACGTCTGCTTTGGTCTCCCCCTACCCCGAATGCTGCCTACCACCTGCAGTCCTGGAATGCACCTAACGAGCTCCTCCTCCCCACGTCTCATGACGTGTCCATACCACCTCAGCCTATTCTCCCTTATTTTTTCGGCAATGTCCACCACCCCCAGGCTACCTCTAACATGCCCATTCCTAATTCTGTCTGCTCTCGACACGCCACTCGGTTGTAAAATGTGGTGTTGGAACAGTGTGGTAGGCCGGCATCCCCACACAGACAACCAGCCAATATTCCTGCGGGTTCCAGACGCCTGGCTGGGGTGTTCCCAGTCATAGCATGTTCAATGGACCCACGGACCCAACCCTGCCACAGGCTGGATAAGGGTGTGATGATTATGATACCAGCACCCCTGTGTAGCATTAAAGGGTTAATCATTAAAAAAATTCAAGTTAACTTGCACTGTCATTTCCAGACAGTTTTTAAATAAACGGCGCGCCGTTTATAATTTTTCAGCTGAAAGGTGCGCCGGTTATTGGAGGGCGCCGTTTATTAGAATAATTACGGTATCTGCACTGTTTAATGGTGGTAGTAATATTTCATTTCATTACATTGGTATATCTACAAAGTGTTTGGGTTGTTTGATAAAATATTTAAATCCGGCGTGTTGCGCAAGTATATGTATAATTACGATAATTATTTATAATATCTAAAAGAAAATGTCATCACTTGCTAGCAATAAGCAATTTTATAAAGCACGTTATTGCTTCTCAGATGTTTAGAAAGCACCTATAAAGATGTATATTGTAATCATCCTTTCTTTCAACAAACTACAGAGCTAAAGCACACATCAGAAACGAGATTTTAATAATGTAAAGTTTATTTTTATTATTTAATGAAGATCGACCTCAGTAGTGGGAGTTCACCCCATCCCCCGGCCGACATTGACGTGTTTTTCATTCGTAGGAGATGAGACCTAAAAATTCGTCCTCCAAAGAGAAAACTAACTGCCGTGCAACCCTTTACTTAATATGAATGAATAAAATATACGTTTGTTATGTAGAGTTCGGTGTCTTTAATGTATTGCGTGGATAAATCGGGAATTGTGACCTCTTCGTAGTGTTGTACTGCCTAGTTGTACTTGGTTGTTGTTTGTTGGAGTTTAAGGTCCCGTCAACTACGAGGTCATTAGAGACCCGTCCACTGTATAGTTCTAATGCATATACTGCACAGACACTACACTAATGCGACGATTATTGGGTATTAGCAGTACCCAGCTTTCCCGAGCGACCACCCATGTCAGTACTAACTGGGCTTGCGTTGCTTAACTTCAGTGATCAGACGAGAACTGGTGTGTCCAACGCAACTCGCCGCTCCCATATTGTACTTGGTAATGTACTCATCACTGCTAGTGTAATTTTTGTGTCATTATCGTCGTCATCACACCCTTGGCTGGGTCGGTTCTGCGGGTTCTAGCCCTCCACTCCCGTCTATCTTCCACATTGGGACCCTCATGTCACACAGGACTCCACTTACCTGTCAACTACCCCCATTGATGGGTCGATCTCTCCATTTCTTTGGAAGTTGATTCTTGGGTATTTACCTGTTGCACCTTTTTCACCAGTTTGTCCCTAGAAAGGATTTCACCATTATTTTCCTGTCCTTCCCAATTGAAAGCTAAATACTTGTCTTCGTCATGTTTGTCTTTAGCCTTCCCTTTCCTATGGCTCCTCTAATATCGTTTAGGCCCTTCTCCACTTGTTGTCTGGAGTCGTTAAATTTTCCTATATCATTGGCAAATACAGTAGAACTTCGGTATATCGAACTCGCTTATATCGAAGTTTAAGCGCCGGCCCCGCCAGACACAATGTTAATCAATACGAAAGATGCCCTGATATATCGAAACTCGTTTATTTCGAAATTCGGTTATATCGAAGGTGATTTTCAGTCCCTCTGATCAGAAGCCTATGGGATATATCGAAGTATCATAAATACAAGCCTGCATAAATATAATATTTGACTTTGGCTGACAGGGACTATAGAGCGGGTCTCACTCCATCTAGACAAGGTTCTTCAAACTTTGTCGACTCACGAAACCCTTAGAACTAAAAGGTTTTTATTTCGCCACTGCAATTGAATTGGCAGCCCACACATGAAGGCTCTGATGTACAAATGTACCCCTCTGTTTGGAAGTGTGTCCCTGGCTGAGTATTGGGTGAGAAAGGATCATACGTATAAATTGAGGGAGATAAGGGCACAGACAGACTCATACTACTGGTCTTTTTTGACAAGGTTCATTTGGCAATGGAATACCTTTCGAGAGGATAAAGTGGAGGGCTTCCTGAAAGGTAAGGCCGCCATTGTAAGTATTGTAGGGGGACACAACAATTATAGTTTAGGGTTTTAGGAGTTTTACCGAATCATTTGTAGGAATGAGAGTTAGTCTCTCCACTGCCAAATAAGGCTGCTTGCAGTGTAGTGAATTAGAATAGAACTTCTTTATGTTGTGATCTTATTGTTTTTTAACATTGTTGATCTTAATATTTTAGGTAGTGTGTGTGTGGGGGTGTGGATGGGAACCAAGAACTCGCAGACCCGACCCTGCCACAGGCATGATAAGGGTATGGTGATGATGATGATGATATGATCTTAATATTTTATCCTAAAATTGAAATTGTAGGTAGTATAATAGCGGGATATATACATTTGCGAAAACGTAAATTTGGACTATATAATTTCCGGAATTGGATATATCGAAACTCTGATATATCGAAGTATTTTTCACGGTCCCCTGAGGTTCGATATAACGAGATTCTACTGTATCATGCACTGAGGGGTCCTTTCTCCTACTTCCATCAGCAGCTCGTACATAACCAAAATGAATAGGTATGAGCTTAGTTTGTTTGTTTGTTGGAGTTTAAGGTCCCGTCAACTACGAGGTCATTAGAGACCCGTCCACTGTATAGTTCTAATGCATATACTGCACAGACACTACACTAATGCGACGATTATTGGGTATTAGCAGTACCCAGCTTTCCCGAGCGACCACCCATGTCAGTACTAACTGGGCTTGCGTTGCTTAACTTCAGGGATCAGACGAGAACTGGTGTGTCCAACGCAACTCGCCGCTCCCTATGAGCTTAGTGTTGTACCTTGGTGCACTCCAACCTTCACTGGGAAACCCCCAGTATTTCCCCAAGGAGTCCTTACGCTGGCTATGGAACCATCAAACAGATCCTGCACTCTCCGAATGACCCTTCCTCTATCCCCTTTTGCGCAATACCGTAAAATCTCACGTAGTGCCCGCGGATTATACGCGAAACATAGGGTTATTTAGTGCGGGCTATATGCGAGGGCGGACTATATGTGGGTGCGGGCTATAAATGAAACCCAGGGTTCTCAATGAAAACTGCTCTTCATTTTCTGAACATTTTATTGCACTTAACAACATGATTTTACACAATACGTTCTTATTTATATGATAATGCAATATAAAATCCTTCACATTTCAATTTCATCGTCAGGGCAGTCTGACATTTCATGCTCAAATTCATTTGATCCCATTCCTCCTACAAGTTGCTACACTGGCTACAGTAGGAATTTTAAAGTGCGGACTATATTTGAAACATACCCATCGCTAATGCGGACTATATTTGAGATGCGGACTTTACGTGAGATTTTACGGTACATCCCAAACTATCTGTCGTGGGACACTGTCATAAGTCTTCTCCAAGTCGATAAAGATAGCATGAAGATTGGTTCCATTGGGGGCCTACCTGGCATGAATCCGACTGATTTCCACAGGCACTAGTTCTAACCCGGAGGCGACATTAATATGATCTCTCCCAGAGCTGCATCGAATGGCTCATAAGTTTGCTACCTTTATGGTTACCACAGTGTAGGACATCACCTTTGCCCTTGAAAAGTGGTATTATCCAACTCGCACCATTCAGAAGGCTTTTTATCTCCATTGGCTATCCTATTGAAAAGTTTCCTTAGCCACGTGATTCCTATGGTACGCCACACTTAATGGGAAATCTGGACATACCGCTTTCCAGCCTTTCATTTTCTTGGGGACCCTGACTTCTTCCTCCTCCGTTACTCTGTCCACCACCCCAGAAATAGTAGGATTGGTGATAATGTTGTCCTTTCCCACCGCAGCATTCAAGAGGCCTGTGGAAATACTCTTTCCGCCTGTTGTTTACCTCAGCAGGGAAGTACAAAACCCTACCTTTGCTATCCTTTTATATTTCACTGTTATTGGTGTTTGGTTGCTGAAGTATTGTCAGATTTAGTCCTTAGATATTTCGAAATGTTTTTCAAGGTTTATAATAAACTGCGATGGATTTTAAAATTTGTCTTCATTGATAGCCTGATTGAATGGCCTGCCTCGGTGGTACAATAGGTAGCGTGTTCGATTTACTGTGCCAGTGGTTCCAGGTTCGATACTGAATAAATGTGGGTTGGCATATTTCGACGAGAGAGAGGCCCCGAGTGTGCCGAACGTCGGATGAGAAGCAAAGTCGAGGTCCCGTGTACCGTTGTACGATGGAATTTGCACATAAAAGAACCCGGTCTACTATGCAACGGGTAGATGAGGCAAAATTTCAAGCTGTAGGAGCAAATCCCGGTGGAGTGCTCCAACGAACAGTAGACCGACGAAAATTATGCATAAGGGTTGCAGCTTTGTCGGCAATCCGCTTCAGAAAATCGCTGTCCAATATATCACCCTTGTGTCCATTCACACCTGCCAAAGGCGGGGGAAGTTTTAGGAGTTGCTTGCTTTTTGATAGCTTGATTGAATTTTTTTCTATATAGCGCACATTGATTTCAATTCCACACCCTTTGCTTGTTTTTAAAAGGCACTGTGAATGAATGGTTATCTATTTTAAACTTTGACTGGCACACTGGTATGCTGTTCATTGATGGATTTAGTGGATCTTCCTTCCTCCAGACATAGCATATCATCACTTTCTTTAAAATGAGATAGATGGTGTGAATGTCTGTTGCTGCTATCTTATTGCAGATGGACGATTTGAACAATTGTATTCTTCATTATTGAACCTAAACAGAATTGAAGCAGCTTTTATTTTTTGATTTCTTACAATCAGTAGTTTACAGGCGAAACGTTTGACACATAATGTGTTGTTTTAAATTGGCTTTCAATAAAACAGGTTTTTAGTCAGATCGCGGAGAGAAAGCCTTTTTCTAGGACATCCTTGTTTCCATTTCAGGCGTTGCATCGTTAGCTTTCAGATCGTATTACTACGGAATTTCAGTTATGAAGTGGAGTGTTGTTTACGGTAGAGATTCTCAATGATCGTCCTCTTTTCACCTTACCAATCCTTGTTAATCTGGAGCATGGCTTCTCTTTTAAAGCCACGACCTCCTTGGAAACCTTATCCCTATGTTCCTCGACAAGGCTCGCATGATGTCGAATCAAAGGGTTATGATAATAATGAGACTCGTGCAACTTGAATTCCTGCAGTATGCCTCTCTTTAACCTCTTGAAGACGAAAGTAAAATACTAAGCAGTCCCAAACCGACCTGCTGCCGGTTTGATCTCTCATCATTTGTCCAGACTTTTTGAAAACCCTCGAATGAATGCAGTAGATCAATTGTCAAAAAGTAGATGTTATTATTTGCACTTGTACTGGAGGGGAAAGAGACGTGAAATTTTGGCGCGTGTAAGGGAGGGGTTTCGGGAAAGAAAAGCTAGATATCTTCCCCTCTCCCTTATTCACCGACCTGATGAATTAAAGTATTTTGATTGTCGTGTCGTGTGACTGAGTAGTGAGAGATCATCAGAAAAGGGGGAGGTGGGGAAGACTTAACCACGTTTTTTCATGCTCGTAATCAGTTGATGTCATTTATCAATTTCTGTTTCTGGAGATTTATGTTGCAACATATTGTGTTTTTTTTCTTCAAATTTATGATAAGTACTTTGAAAATAAATTGATTTTTCTTTTTCTTTTAGCGAGACCAGTTGTAACGAAGTTAAAAAATTTACGACTGACCCGAGATGATTTCGAAATACTCAAAGTAATTGGTCGAGGAGCATTTGGCGAGGTAAAATTTTTCTTTGCTTTATCTGTAAGGCATCTTAAATTTTGATATTTTTGATTGACCGTAGTGACAGTGATAGTTGAACTTAGTAATGAAAATGGCGCTATTATTCATTGTTCTCAAAATACTTTAGTTGAAGAAATATACTGGGTTCTGAAAGTTGTGGTTTTTTTGGCCAAAATGCTTAGGAATGTTATGCACGAAGACAACTCAACCCCCCTTTAGGAAGTTAAAAACAAACTTCAGTTAATGCCCTCTCTCAATGTGTTTTAAGTGATGTAAAGATTAATTTTCAGAAAACTTCAGCATATGGAGTTGATAATATCATTGTAGCACAAAAGGAAATCAGTTACTGGATTATCTTAACATATCAATACATGGAAGTGCGTCACGCAGTCATGGTTATACTTAACCTTTTAACATTTTTCGTACATTTCCAGGTAGTTAGAAGTTTAAACTTGACGCTAGATTCGGTTAGAGTAACATTGAATCATTGTGGAAAGCATTTTCAGGACACATGAGCGTCTGTCGTTGTGAGAACCCTTTGTAAAACCAAGGTTCCCAATTGGGCACCCAATTATTCTTTTTAATAATAACCCTATGTGAAGTCAAATTTCTCGCCTCAAAATGTAATGTTAATCAAAATGATTATTAAAATACTCTGGTGAATGGAAAAATTGATTGAGCTTCCACCCAGCGGGAGGGAGCGGCTTATTGCGTTGGACACACCAGTTCCCGTCTGACCACTGAAGTTAAGCAACACAATCCCAGTTACTACTGACATGGGTGGCTGCTTGGGAAAACTGGGTGCTGTCAATCCCCAAAAATCGTAGCATTAGTGTAGTGTCCGTGCAGTCCTCTGCATTAGAACTACGTAGTGGACGGGGCTCTAATGACCTTGTAGTTGAAGAGCCCTAAAACAACAAACCAACCGCCCAGCGGGCAGGAGGATTGAGTTCAATACCCAGCTGCGGAATATATGCTAGTGCTGTCGCTGGTTGGGACGTTGAAGGATGTTAATCTGTTCTTCCCAATATTAGAAAAGGAAATTTAAATTAATTGGGGGTTAAATTCTAAAATGGAGCTTGTTATTCGATTTTTTTTATTTCATTTTTGTTTTAGGGCTCTTCAACTACAAAGGTCATTAGAGCCCCGTCCACTGTGTAGTTCTGATGCAGAGTATGCACAGTCACTACGCTGTTAAGACTATTTCTGGGCATTAGCAGTACCCTGTGTTTCCAAGATGTCACCCATGCAAGTACTAGCTGGAGTGGAGTTGCTTGGGAAACCGAGTTGCTTACCTTCGGTGGTCAGACGAAAACTGGTGTGTCCAACGCAATGCATCTACTCCCTTCTTATTTGATGGAGGAGGGATGTAGGGCCGAATATTTTAAGATGTAACCTAGTCCTAAAATATCTTATGGGAGTTAATAGATCTGGGACATTGCATGAAGTCGTCTGGCATATTTCCCGGAAAAAAAATGAAAAAAGTGTAAAATGCCTTGTTTACCAGCTCAGTACTATGATGTGTTCACCCTCCCTAAATTTACAAGATAATAAAGTATACTAAATAAGTAAATTAAAAGTGTAGTTTTTCAAATACGACAGATGGATGTTTCCGGAACTGTTATGAAATTCTTCCTCTCCCTCTGTTTCCAGAATGGGTAGTACTCGATTTTCTGGTGCAGTATTTAACTATAGTTGCCTTGCATCCCGAATTTCTTCTATCCTGCGTTGTTGTTTAAATTTTATTACTTCAATCTGCGCATTTAATGTCGGAGATGAAGATAAGAAACCGGCTCATGAGAATAGGAATAAACCTCCTTTGGGAACCGTCTTTTCCATAGTTTTGTTTAAGAAAGTGAATGTAAATCTTATTTGTTTTGAAATGTCATTTTCTTCGTCATTACGTCTGCTTTACGTGTTTAGACACTCATTTAAATCTCCTTGTAACACTTTGGTCGGCTTACTTGACATCTTACATCCAAAGTAACCCAGAAAATCCTGCCAAAGTTCGAAGCCCCCTTCTCTAAACACAGAATGTTGATGCCTTTACAACATCATTAGCAGTATTTGAATCTCTGTACAATGCAGTGACTGACCCATTTGAGGACCTGTACAGCGGTAAAAGCACATTACAGTATCTCACTGAAATGACGTTCCGTCATCAGCTAGTGTTGATCGGGCATTTTATTGAGGACCAGTAAATGTTGACCGCATGACATCATAGTCCGTTGTCCGTGACAGAGACCTACGTGATCGCTGGTGATTTGTTTGAATTAATGGTGGAGAAATCAAGGACTGCATAGTGAAATGATATACAGTAAATCATCTTAAGTATAAATGTTTATAAGCCATGTTATGCCGCCAGAAGCTGCTTTTTTATTCAGCTTCATATATGAAATAAATAAATATTTAACTATAGTGAGATAGAAATTCGCTTGATAGAAAGCAGATGTGAAAAATGTTGCTATTTGTAAAATTTAAGATGTCGTCTGAATGACTTTTTGCATCAATTTGGTCAGCGTCAATGACGTCTAGCGGCTGACAATTGCAATGGTTTTTAATGGTACGTGGTCAGCCAGTGTCATTGGTGTACCACCATTGCCTGTTTTCTCGTTCATTTGAAAGAGAGTCTACAGTTCTGTGTTTATTTTCATAAGGACCACATTATACTGTCAATAATGCTGCCATTGCGTTGATTTATTGACGATAATGTCAAACGTTGATATTATTAAAAGATGACAATTCCGTCATTCCAAGTTATGCCTAAAATATGAATATTACTTCACCCTAAATAGTTCTCAACGTGTTTTTAAAAGCCATTATTATGAGGAAAAATTGAATGTTGTCTTTGGAAAGGTTGGTTGGTTGTAGATCTCAAGATGCTTATGTTATCCGTTTCCAAAAAAGCACTTTGTTGAAGAATCCTGCCAAACTGAAAGAGCCCTTTAATGGTTGTTGCTAAGACAACTGCACTCCCTTCAGTCATTGACAAAAATCTGTTTGATACAGTGGCGATTATGCATAATTACCAAAGAGTTTATAAATGTGCTACTTTGTAATTGGCCGTCATTTCCTGTCATTATTGTTGGTGGTTGGATTTGGAGGTGGTATGGGCATGTGATGAGGAGGGGAGAGGAGAAACTTATTAGGGCCATTATAGGATGGCAGGTTATTGGGGGTACCAGGAGCAGGGGAAGACCAAAACGGACGTGGGAGTAGGTAGTGCAAAGGAACATGGAGCGTGCGGGGGGGAGGGGGACTTGGTGGGGGATAGGTGGGAGTGGAGAATTAGAACCCGCAGACCCGGCCCTGCCTCAGGCGGGAGGAGGGTTAGATGATGATGATTGTTGATAGTTGGATTTGTGGCTGCCATGACCAGAGATGGAAGTTGTGCATGTGTGTTGTTCACAACCAGCCCCAAAGAGTCCTACGGTATCTAAAGCGGATAATAGTTGGCTGTAATAACGACTCATTTCAGTTGCATTGATAGTGAGGTCTAATTTTGCAGCTATATTCAGCTTTTTCTTATTACCATAATGTTCATTGCTAGAAATATGTTTACTCTTGCCTTCGAAATTTTACTGCATTTGTTATGAATCCTTTAAATGCCGTACATTCAACTTCATGCTACTAATTGTTCTGAAATAGCTTGTAATATAAAATATTTCAGGAGTATCGTATGTCGTATAGTCGAATAAGTTTGTATTGCATTAAAATGATTTTTTTTCGGGTTATTCACTCAGGTTTGCGTCGTGAAGATGAAAATGACAGAAAAAGTGTTTGCCATGAAAATTTTAAACAAATGGGAAATGTTGAAAAGAGCCGAGGTAAGTCGAACGATATGTACCTTAATTCTGATGAGTCGTTGTTCATCAGAAGATTTTTGTCGTTTTGGAAAATGAGGTGTCAATTCTGACTTATTGAATCAAAGTCGAGACACACCTTTCTGCCCTCATCTTTATTTATTGTCCAATGTTTATATATTTGTTCATTTTATTACATCTTCTTGCAAACAAACCGTACGCAAACGTGTTTCATGAGGAATAAGGTTGTCGCGCGCCCTTGACACAACTTAGGTGTGTTTAATGGTCAACCTACAGTGCCAGGCCCAGCATTTTTTTAGATTCTTGATTGACTAGTCTTCTACAGCTAATGACGTTACCTTCCTATTATTGACTCAAGATGTGTATTGTGGTGGGTAAAGTCTTTGTCATGACACGAATGCATCTTTGTGTGTGCAAACTATTGTGAGTGCCTTGCAAAACTCGATACACAATGTTGTGGTGATTAAACATACACACATCCTTAATTGCCATTAATACTGCTACGATTATTGCATGGCGTCGACGTTTGCTATCGGAGTGGCGTCACATATAAAGTTTTTTTCCCCACTCAGAAGTAATATAGGCGCGTTATTTAAAGTTTGACCTGAGATGACTTCTTAATTTTCTGCACCTTTATTAAGACATCTAAACAGCTATTCGCAATGATATTTAAAGTGCATAGTAGTAAAGACGTTGAGACTTTTATTGTGCCATTAACAGTGACATTATATTGTAGATGTAAGGCTACGTTGTAGTTTTTAAACTACTTTTTCCCAACCAAATTCCGTGTGTCATTCGTTACTTAGAGCAAAATTTTAGAGAATTGAGTAAGGTGTTCACAGTGTGACACAGACTGCTTAGGAGTTACGGTGAATCGTTAGTTCGACAGGTGATTTTAACTCGAATGAAAACGGGAAGTAGTAGCTTTAAGGAAGTTTGAATTTATTAAAATGAGGTTTTTGATTGGAGACTGACCTAAATCAAAGACTGATTCATGGTTGAAGATCGGACAAGCTCTGTACTAAAGTGGGCGTTAGAAGATGTAGGTCGGAAGACTATTATGCTATTGCACTTGTATGCTCCCAAATCAGTTTTATTCAGGTATAGATGATGAAAGAAGCATTTTAGTGTCGATAAATACAGTACACTGATACCTCGACTTACGATTGCCCTAACTTAAGAGTTTTTCGAGACACGAGCTGTCACTTGGTCAATTTGTTGATATGAGGTGCAAGCCAAAATTCGAGTTACGAATTCGGGTGTTTGACCTCTGAGGCTTGTGTTCTGAGGCTGTCTGAATGGGATAACAAAGGATTGGAACAAAAGTGGCACTGGTGGAGGAGTGTGTCCCCTTGGAAAGTGCATGGGGCTTGGAGGTTGCTGAAGAAGATGCGACCTAGCTCATCACGGAGCACTCTGCAAGAGCTATAGCATGGGAAAACAGGGTTTTTGGGGACTGGAACGGACTAAAGGCATATCAATTAATTTCTTTGAACAAAAGTGATTTGGTATACGAGCTCAGTCACAGATCGAATTAAACCCTTAAGTCGAGGTATCACTGTAATATATAAATGTCACTTAAGCTAAATGGGCCTAATATCCCTTAATACCTGGACAGATAAAGCCTGCTGACTGGAATTTTTGATAATGTCCCTTTTTAATGTCGATTGTATGCTCAGTTTGAATATGAGTATTTTTGATAATTGTATTTCCTGACCCACGTTATTTACTTTAATTAGAACTGTACCCATTTAATTCTGTTTTATTTGCTGCCCTGTGTAAAGTAAAATGAAGGATTCGCTGAGGTGACGTTTAATCGACAGTTTTTAAGCAGACAATTTATAAAATGTCCTCCAACTTACAAATACTGTACGCAGTTATGTTGTACACGTGTATCAGTCTGTTTGGAATGAACTAGATATTAAATATATGGATTTATTCGATGCCACGATGCTGCATGACATTATGAGTCACAAATAGGCGTCATCATGTAGGGGTGCCTGAACAAATCTATAATGTGTACAAAGGGGGATCCTACGGGAAATTTTAAATATGTATTTGTTGATGTTTGCTTCATACGCTGAAATGTCGTATGGAGAAACGCCATTCGATGTATTATTAATCCGTTATGATATTATCATACGCTGCTCATTAGTAAACCAATAAAAAGTATAGGTATATATCCATTAAGGTTGCTTACAGACGAACGACAATCGTCACCTACAAAATTGTCGGTGAAAATGCAATTATGCAACCAATGCATTTCAATAAGGATAACCAGACGAACGACAGAAATGCAAACACGACAAAAAAGATGGGGCATGTTCCATTTTCTCTCCGACACTGGCCGACAAACTGATAGTTTGTGCATCAAAATAGACGACGACTAAAAGTTGATCGTCTGTGATAACTTTCCTACAAATTTGTAGTTGGTCGACAGTCTGCCATCACATTTAGTCGAAAGTCAAGATTGAATTTTATGGCATCTTTTGATGAACACGTGGCTAAACTCGAGCTTTCTCTAATTTTCTGTTTCGTTCTTAAATTATCCAGAATTTTGAGGAATTATTTGACAAATTGCTTGCATTCTGGACCGTTTGTTCTATAAACCTTTGGTAGTTTATTTTATTTGAACTTTGTTACAAAAGTAGCACTAAGTATTTCGATTTCTGAGGTCAGTGCACAGCGTTTAGTGGAATGATAAATCATTAAAGCAGCAGTAATCACTAACATATTCAGAATCAAACAAAATTGGCAAATTTGCAAATTATCATGTATTCATATAAGTATGTACAACTCAGCAGTGCCAATAGCATATTTGTGTGTAATTAACAACAGCATGATGGGGGTACAAGTATATGTAGCTGATTATGTTATATACTCCTTTTTGATACATGTATAGACCGCATGCTTTCATGAAGAAAGAGAAGTACTGGTATATGGTGACAGGAGGTGGATTACAAATTTGCATTATGCTTTTCAAGATGAAAATAATTTGGTGAGTTCATTAATCATAATTTCATCAAATTCCGTCTTCTGATTAAGGTTGTGTTTTAAATTGTAAACCACATAATTTTATCGTGATAGTATCTAGTTATGGATTACTATTGTGGAGGCGATCTACTAACTTTACTAAGCAAATTTGAAGATCGCCTTCCAGAGGAAATGGCCAAGTTCTACATTGCAGAAATGGTGTTGGCAATTCATTCAATACACACATTGCGTTATGTCCACCGTGATATTAAACCGGACAATGTTCTGTTAGACGCGAATGGCCATATTCGATTAGCTGATTTTGGATCCTGCCTTCGCCTTTTTGATGATGGAACGGTATTGAGATGCAACATCATATAATGAATTATTGACATAAATTCTTCTTACTCATTCCACGTTGTCTTTGTTAATTTAGGTACAATCAAATGTTGCAGTAGGTACTCCAGACTATATTTCACCAGAAATTTTAAGGGTATGAATTGAACTTGATAGCCCAGTGTTCTCCTTTGCAATTTGTTTGGTTCTTTATTCGGTTATTCCTTACTTAGGCAATGGAGGACGGCAAAGGGAGGTATGGAGCTGAGTGTGACTGGTGGAGCTTGGGCGTTTGTATGTATGAAATGCTGTATGGAGAAACTCCATTCTATGCAGAATCTTTAGTAGAAACCTATGGGAAAATAATGAATCACAAAGTAAGTCACCATTTTGAAATAAATTTTTACTCATTAATTGTTTGTAAAATAATCTATTCTTGTTTGTAAAATAATGCTTTGGCCTATTTATCATTGAAATAAAGAATGAGGTATTATTTATTGAACATAATAAAGTTGTAATTTGGTTTGATGCCCCTGTAACAAAGTCTTTAGTATATCAAGAAAGCATAGTTATTTATTTGTAATTGTGATTTACAGAATTGTTTTGACTTTCCAAGCGATGTTGGATATGACGTCTCTGAGGAAGCGAAGGATTTAGTAAGAAGGTTAATTTGCTCAGCAGAATATCGTCTAGGACAGAATGGCCTAGATGACTTTAAAACCCATCCGTGGTTTAAGACCATAGAGTGGGATAATATTAGGGACAGTAAGTTACAGTATAATACCTTATCTTATATTTTTAATACATATGTTTTAATCAAGGTTTTATGTCTTAATAGATATCGCTCCCTATATCCCAGAAGTTAGTAGTCCAACAGATACTTCCAACTTCGATGTCGATGAGACGGACGTAAGAATTTCAGTAAGTTATTATTAATTTCAATTAGACATATGTCATTATTTAAAATTAGCACGAGTTGCTCATATTTTTCTTGTATCTAGGACGTGGTTCCTCCAGCAACAAACGCAATTTTTACTGGTCTTCATCTGCCTTTTATAGGTTTTACATTCACTCAAGGAAGGTAGATGCTTTTATTTTTAGAACGTTTATTAAACATTTCTATTTTGAATTTTATAAACTTTTCTATCCCTACCTACAGTAAAATATCGGATCAAGGCTGCTTGATGACTACTGATCTGTTAACAGATAATGAAAAACTTGAAGTCAATACGCGAAATGCTTACGACAGGCGAATAGAAAAACTAGAGCAGGAAAATAAAGAAGTCTCCAGGAAGCTTGCAGGTATATTTTGGTTATACAGCAACTTACCCTGAATGGGGTTTTTTGTATCCTGATTCAGGCTGATTGACGCCGTCTATTGTAAAACTACACTCCAATCTTTTGAATTAGTAGGAATGTGCTAAGATGGTATAGTGTATTGATTTTGTGTTTACTCTATAAAGTGTCTGCCTTTAAATGAACATTTCCATTACGCTATTTGAACAGTTGCTTTCTTCATTCATTAAAGAGATTGTATTTTTCCCCAAGATGCTACTCGGACTTTGCAACAGCAAATTCACGGCGTTTATGGACAAAACACTACACCACCTAATAGTAATAATGAAAATGAACTAAGGCGACTTCATGATGAAATTAATACATTAACTAAATCAAATGCAGGTATGAGAGACATGAAAGAGAGTCATATTAGCACGATGGACTTTTTGTAATATATTCGGATTTAAATTCACGAAGCTTATGTTCTGTTAGAAGCAAATGTGAAGCTGAGTCAAATGGAGAAAGAACTGAATGAGACTTTGTCAACGCGGAAAGATCTGGACGAACTCGATTTAGAAAAATCGCAAAAAATAAAAGATTTAGAAAAAACAATTAAGTTGATAAAGCAAGAAAAAGATGAATTACATAGGGTAAGAGAACGAATTATTTTAATGAATATTCATTTTCCACCCAAGATTGGATTTATGGTGTAAGTTTTCCTTATCCATCTATAGGAATTAGTTGAAGCTCAAGAAAAATTGAAGTTTCAGTCTAAAGAATTAAAGGACGCTTTAGCGCAGAGGAAATTGGCCATGTCTGAGTATACAGAAGTTAGTGACAAGTAAGTTAATACTTACACTAGATGAAGAATCACGTATCAGATAATAAATCAACCAATTTGAAAAATAATTACTTTAGAGTAGATACCATTAGAACGATTATGCGTTTTAATAATTATTCCATCAGCTGTGATGAAATTTGCCCTGCTTTCTACCCTGATTGAAACTTGCTTGGAAAAGGCCTAAACATCATGTGTCAAACAAATATTCTGTGGTTAATTTCATTAGGTTGTCAGACTTAAGATCACAGAAGCAGAAATTGTCTCGACAGGTACGAGATAAAGAGGAAGAATTAGAAACAGCAATGCAAAAAATCGATACACTAAGGCAGGACCTTAGGAAAGCAGAAAAACAGCGTCGAGATGTACGTGTTGATATGGTGTCTTATAAATGATCCAAAATTGTTCATTACTTAATAACACGAAAAACGTTTTGGTTTCTTGTATAGCTGGAAGTCAGACTAGAAGAGGCTCATGCAGAAATTGGTAAAGAACGAAAGCTTCGCGAACGTAGTGAAGGACATGCTAAACAGTTAGATGAAGAAGTGGAAACATTGAAGAGAAGTCAAACGGGGCATAACTTAAGCTCTGCAACACAGGAAGCCTCTCAAGAAGTTTCGAGGTATTCAGGAAATTTTAACTACTGTAACTGGGTTTAAACCATTCTGAACAAGAAGGCAAAATTGCATTATGTAACTCGGTTGCTCTTAAGTGGCTGATAAAGTTTGTAAATATTATTTTAGGCTTAAATCGGAAATAGAAAAATTAGAAATGAGGTTACGACAAGAAGTTCTTCACATACAAAGTAGGCATATGACAGAAACATCTCATCTTAAAGAACAGATTCACGATTTTGGTATATTAAAAGAGGCTTTAGAAAAGGAGGTTCGATTGAAACATGTTAATACCTGCATTTATTTCATTTAACTGCATTCAACTGACTAGTTCTAAATGCTGTTTATTAGGTGTTACAATGGAAAGAAAGGTTTGAACATTTACAGCAAGAAAGTTATGTTGAGCATCAAGAGGATATCGCTGAACTTAAAAGAATTCACGATATGGAGAAGTCTTTACTGAGCGAAGAAAATGTGAAACTCACTACAGAACTAGAAAGTGCTTTAGAGACACGTAGTAGAATTCAACTTGAGAAGCGACAGGTGGAAGACGAAATGAAGGAACTACGTGAAAAGAAAGAATCTGTTGCTCAGTGGGAGGCTCAAATTAGTGAAATTATTCAGTGGTACGATGGTGCACTCAGTTTCTCCAAACGCGTTTATAACTCAACGTTGCATAACTTCACTGGTGATTCTTATATCTTTAATTTAGGGTTAGTGATGAGAAAGATGCTCGTGGTTATCTTCAGGCGTTAGCAACAAAAATGACTGAAGAATTAGAGACACTGAAAATGTCTGGTCTAGTCCCAAGTGCCACATCCACTGAGAAGAACTGGCGTAATCGTCGGTCTCAGAAGTTGGATAAAATGGAACTTTTGAACTTACAGTCTAGTCTACAGTCTGAAATTCAAGCCAAACAAACAATTAGTGAAGAGTTGAGCAAAGCCCGGTCAGAAAACATCGCTTGCCAAAAGTAAGTACCTATTTTTTCCGTAATTTAATAGACTTACCCCCTCCCCTTCTCTCATATCTCTACAAGTGCCAGTTTTTGGATAAACGGCTTTTACCTTGATGATAATTTTTTAAGGGAGCTGAGAGAATGCAAACAGAAATGTGACGTTTTGATAAGGGATAACTATCGCAAAGAAACACAAATTCGAGAATTACAGCGGAGGTTGGAAGCAGGAGATGGATGTGAGTACTTTATTTATTAATACTTTTAATTTATCGTTAGGTTTTGATTATTAATTTCTAAGATGAATATGTTAAATTTAGTTTTTCATCAATTACCCCTATGTTTTTCATTTAAAATTGTCAGATTCGTAACTTTAGACTTAGCTTATCGTATGCAATTGATGTCAAAAAACGTCTCTTGTTCTTAAAGACGTTAAATAATATATTTCAGCGTTAGAGGACATATTTGCATGTGTATTCTTCAAAAACAGATTTAATTCAAAGTCTGGATAAGGAAGCGAATAAGTACACCTTCTCCACTGAACAGGGGCAGATTTACGATTTTGCCACCCCTAAAAACGTTGCTCATATCTCTTAAGGGGCGATCAGACAACGTTAACTTTTTATTATTATTATTTTATTAGAATTAAAATAATTTTACTATTTATAGTTTATTATTGTTAAATTTTAAATTTGCAACTCAGAATTTTGCCGCCCTAAGCTATAGCCTAGCCTCTTTTAGCCTATTCGGAAATCTGCCCCTGCCATTAAATGTATTGCTGTGTTGTTTCTAAAATGTTGGTGGTGTAGAATAGAAGGGGCATAGTTTATAGTAGTATTAGTAGTTTAAAAGTAACGCGACTAAAATAATTAGTAATTCATTAGTTGTATAGAATAAACCATGCTTTTACAGTGTGTAGGATTCACTTGAATACCAGTTTTTCGTCATATGACGCGCTGAACCTCACTATTAATTGTGAGATGCGTGTTATGTGCCAGAATTGTTTAGTTAAATGTGATTCTGTCTTAAGATTTTGACCCATAAATGTTTTGTCGAGGCATGGTTTGTCGTTATGCATCACCATAACAGAAACGAAGTCGCAAAGATACTATCGCAAATCAACATCTAGGTTTTAGTAATCAATTATCACATCAGTGCTTCACATTTCATAGCATAATTAGGGAAAAAACCAGTAACTGTAGGATCTTTTTCCTGTCAACAGTGCTTGCTAATTTTTTTTTACCCCATGTCTTCCAATCTTTCAAATGTTAATATAGATTGAATGAATGGGAAAACACAGCTTTAACTTTAAAATTCTTTATTAGGTCTGACAGCAACTATTAACATTCATAACAGTTCCTGTATGACCAACAGGACTTTGTGCTTTCATTGCTTGCAAGTTGTAATAGTACTTTATTGAATCGAGATGGCAAAAATAGTACTGTAATGGAATTTTAGTTTGCTTAACAATATTCGAATGCATTCCACCCTTCTAACTCTTTGAGTTCAATAACTTGGTTAAGTGAAGGTCAGAAGTTCTGTCCGAGAATGGGATGACAATGCACGACATTTGCTATATGATTGTTGCAAATTATGGTCCAATATATTGACAAAATGAGCCCTCAATTTGCCACTAAGGATCTGTGACCATTTGTTAAGCTCATAACTCTTTTCTGTGCTGCTTGTAATATATTTTATACATACAGCAGGAGTCTGTTCGTTGGGTTATTT
This sequence comes from Trigoniulus corallinus, assembly GCA_013389805.1. NCBI lineage: Eukaryota > Metazoa > Arthropoda > Diplopoda > Spirobolida > Trigoniulidae > Trigoniulus > Trigoniulus corallinus. The sequence continues at coordinate 16,851,316 of JAAFCE010006949.1, read as the reverse complement.
ATATCGATTTGTGGATGTTCATTGAAGTATGAGGGAGTTAAATGAATTATTGTGCATACTCTTCATAGTGTTGTGGATGTGTGAAATATTGCTCATTATCCCCGGCAAACTAGCTTGCTTTTTCAGTTGCCTTTTGAATTGTGCAATCTAACACAATGTAGGTATGAAGTTTTAAATAATTAAACTTAATGAAGAAGGGTTTTGATATGTATACGGAAGAGCCTGCTTGAGAATGATTAATTTGATCGTTCATTGTTTAAATGGTATACAGAAGCACGTCCCAGTATCAAATGTTTGTTGGTACCCTTAACAAGAAATGTCGCGCTTTATTGTCGATCAGGCTCATCGAAATATTTTAATTGATAATTGGACATTTGTCATAAATCGCGGGTGTATGTTGTTGTAGATTTAGTAATGTGTAGATGCAAAACCGTAAGACATTGTGTTTTTACATATTCTGTGATTCGGTGTTATCATGATTACAACATGCAGTCTCGTTATGTTTCAATATTTGCCGTGTTAGTTAAGGGCGAGGCCAGTAAATTATATTTCAATCTTAGATTGTAGAAAACGTGTATCTGCATTCAGTAGATGGCAACTAATTATGCATTTGCTTGTCAGTTAGATCTGTTGCTCATCTCCTTTTCCATTTCATGCATAGTTCTTTCTGATTGCGAAAGCTAGGTATCCATAGAAGTGCATGTCTAGAATTTAAAATGTTTTTTTTATGATACATCTCCTTTCTCCTCCATAGTTTACATCTCTTTCTATACCCATGTGTTGCTAAATCATGTTTTCACTTTTTTAGTTTCAGTCACCTTTCTTTATTCTTCCATTGAGTTTTCACATAATTAGCACACTTAAGGGAAGGATTATGTACTTGCCTCACGAGTATCAAAGGCAAGCATCACGTAATATTTTATGCACTGTCACTTTGATTTCTGAATGGCGTTGCATAATGTTTGATCATAAGTTACCAAATTTTGGCGTAACTGTAGAGGTAGTGTGCGGAGCGTACAGGATAGACGACGACGTGGAAAATGAAAGTGGAGTGCTAAATTCTTAGAATGACCTGACAAGAACTTTGCACTCTTAAGCACAGGACTACCTAGTTACGCCATTTTCTACTTACGTGCCTATGTTACACTTTTAATTTTCAGTGTATGCGTTACAAAACTTAACCCATCTATATTACTGACAGAAATGGTTGTAACTAACCACCCAGTATGAATTAAGTATTAATCTTGTAGAATGTTTCTGAACAGTCAACCCATCTAATAGTAATACTCAAAAACTGTTATAGAAAAACTTTAATTTTCAACTTCATTAGTACATTCCTATAGGACTTTACTAAAATGAAAGGCGAATAGTGGTTTAAAATGTTACTAGTGGTACTAAGCTTTACTAAACCCCATTCAGTTCATTAGTAACTGTGTAGCCTCGTTCTACTAGTCTTTAAAACAATATGACTAAGATATAATTCATTATGAGTGATTCAGTATGACCTTTCTGTTAAATAACCGAAGGAACCTGTCTTTTCTGAATAACTATTCATATTTAATTAATATAAATCGTTTTGAATGTTTTTACCCTCTTCCCATGTTGACTGCTTTACTTGTGAATTGTTATTCGTCTGCTAACATTCTGCAGTAGATATTTCGTTCAAAAATCAGAGTGGTTATATCTCATAATGTTGTGAAGAAGTTTCGTATACTGTTATATTAAAGAGGTTGACTTACTGCGCCAAGTTACATACCTTTATAAAACTTGTTGTTAATAACTAAAACACGAAGTTTAAAAAGAGGAAAAAATCCCGACACCTAATGTATATTTTGAACTTGTAAATTCTATAGCATTGGTGAGTTCTCATAATCCCATTGTCGCCAATTGATTGATCAAATAATTAACCCTTGCCGTAGTTAAACTGAGGAAAGGTAGCCAAAAATAGCCAGTTTTAATAGTGAAAATTTCACATACAGTATATCTTACGAATTGTCGTTGTCAAGCCGCTTGTTTTACTCTCTTGTAGGCCGTTATCATAAATATATTGTTAATTCTGATGCATTATATGCATAAATTTACTGCAAAAGAAATGCACATTTGACATCTTGATGATGGACCTACAAGTTTACTGTTTAATGTCACTGCACTCGTTACTTTTTTAATTTAATAACGTGTGATCTTCGTTGAAAGTTCCCGTGGATGCGTTGTGCCTTAACCCACGTGCTCGTTTATTTTTCTAAACTAGACAAAATGCCTCTCTTTCTTGGTCTTACAAGCTGCTTATGGGCCGTCTGTATTGCTGTTGTGAAAATCTATCTCTGATTTCTTCTGGTCCTACTCTTCTTCTTCTTCTGTCGTTGGGAGATGCTATCGACTTTTCCACTATCTGTATACGGTAACATACTGCATTCAACGCAGAACAAGTGACTCCTGTTACCTTTAATGCCCTGATTATATGGCAAAGAACTATTATTGGAAATTGTTTTTCGTTGTTGCGATTCATTGAAGAGAGAGAATACCAAGTGGAATTATTGTCCTCTACATTGTGTGCAGCGTTGACATCTTTCAAGCTTAGAAATAGTTGCGCAAGCGTTGTTATTATTTTTTTTTGTTTTTAAGTTATATCGAATCCGGGTCCCAAGAGAAGGTGGCGTTCTAGGCTACTGTCAAGGGCCCCCAGATCCAGGATCGGCAGCACTATATACTGCTATGCAGTTTTAAATTTAGATACAGTATTTCATAGTTGATCCACACTATCTTTTAAAGTTCTGGTATAGGGTGTGAGAGTAGAGTTTTGTTTGCGGTTCAATTTACTGTTCAATTTGCTCCATCGGTCGCCTTTACATTTCCCAGAAGTGTAGTTTATAAAAGAGCTGAAATTGCATTAATAGTACCAGTAACGTTTAAAAATCCTGCAGTCTTGTGTATATTCAACATCAACAGTTTCGATATTGTAGCTTTCTAGCTTTGGCCAGCAGACGTTATTTGTAAGTCAATTAATCATATTGAAATATAATAATGTTAGGCACATTCAGTGGCTTCACTAGGGTTAGTTTTACCCAGTGCAGTAAATTCATGGTGTCTCCCTCCCTTCCGCCTGGGTACGAATTATACACTTGGCACCCCCTGAGCCCTGTTGATAGAGATAGAATCCATTAAAGAGTAAGTCCAAAAGTTAAAAAAGACACAAATATAACTATGATCGGTTTTGAAGCCCGACTAGACAGAGCTTTGCCTGCTCTGTAAAATTTTCATGTTGGTGTCACCCGTTGCGGTTCGCACTCTCTAGCGACGCCACTGGATGCATTAATCAAAAACCAAAGGATTCTGATCAGGAGTCGGCACCTTACGGGTCTCCCTCCCTAAGTCTCCTTGAAATATATAATGTTTCGTTTGGTATATATAATGTATGGTTTGTCATCACTTCACGTACTTTACTTCTGGCCCGTGAGAAGAATAAAGGTTGGCGACCCCCGATTTAAATCATTACATACAACTCATGCCAAGTTGGCAAGTTTGATATTTTAAAATTTTCAGCGTTTAGCTAATGTAGATACACTAAATTGAAATTTGTATTTTTTACCTGCATAATTTTAAAGTTTTAAATAAAAATTTCTAACTTGGCCTGATTAAATAATTTATCACGAGCCACTTAGAAATTATAATTGAGAATATGGTTTCTGAGATTATGTAAAAGCCCGCAAAGGTGAATGGGTGAGAAGGAACGAACTATGATCTTCATTCTTGAATTTTGGTGTCTGTAAACTTCCGTTAGCACATGTCCAGTCGTCTTTACTAATTGCAGATTCCACTTTTCAGCGGACAATATGCACGTCTCTATTTTGCTTAATCATAAACGCCACTCTGACCCTAAATTATGTTTTTTTCACGTGCTGAACGTGAAATTTTTTTATTTGTCTTTTGGTCTTTTGGTTACTTAGCATATTGCGATAATTCGTATAATTTAATCTGTTGGCAAGTGTATATATTAAAGCCTTCTGGGCTGTTGTAAACATCTTGTGTGTTAACGGAAGTTGGCTACATCATTAATGTGTAATCCACTTTGAAATAATACAACAGACCTCCTCTAAGATGTATTATTTTACCATCTTCTATATTTGGTATTCTTTCTCAGTCAAGCTTATGTATGTATGTTTGATCGATGCATTTCTTTTGTAGTCTTTTTTATAACTTGAGCAGAAAAGTTGTACTTGCGTTTCTTGCACAGTTCTGGGAGGCTACAACGACATCACGTTTAGCATAACTCTTTAGTTCCCTTATTCCCTTTAAAAAATCCCATGTTCCTAATATGTTACATTTTGCTGATAAATTACGTATTTGGTAAATCGTTGCAAGGTATTAGAATATAAATAAAATCAGCAACGAAAAAAATTAGGTAAGCAATCTACAGTTACTGTGAATTTCACCTTCAGTGTTTAACTTTTTATATTAATGGTGTTGTTTGGTCCACTACATTCCTTCCTAGTTGCCAATTCATTGTTAGTCTGTTATACTGACAATTTTGATTGCCAACCATTTAATGCAGAATTAATAATTGACTAAATTAGTATAGTTGACTTGAAAACACACTTGTAGTCATTTAGACGCTGTAGTGATCGGTTGTTAATTATAAGAAAATATTTGCCATGCCATGATAAATGTTGACTTTGGTCATAAGTAATCCATAAACAAGTAGTTGAGGAAAGCAAATAAAACCTAGGCCATTGATTTAAACATCTCGCTAGTATGCAGCCTACACTGTCTTCGATATTAGTTTCAGTGGTTTTGCCCTAAATCATTGTCAGTTAGTTTATTGTCAACCACTAGAGCTACGAGTACAGTCTCCATAACCTTCGTGCCCTGAACATGTACCTCAATGGTATATACCCGCTGTGGCCAACTTTTGTGTACATAAGATCTACTTTTTATCTTAAAAATGTATCGCGATCGACTTGTTGTCATAGGCATAGTCTAAGTGGGGAGGGCGACGTACACCACAAGGGACCTCGGTTTTACTTCTCATCCGAAAGAAGGCACATTCGGGATATCTCTCTCTCTCTCTCGCCCAAAGGAAGCCAACCCACCTCGGTCCAGTATCGAACCTAGAACCACTGAAACAGTTACTAAGCGTGCTACCCCTGCACTACGCCATCGAGGCGGGTCTTAAGTCAACACATCGTGAGCGATAGACCAAAATTGGCTTCGAGATGGACTTGTTGGCCACCACTGGTATATACACATTATGTAGGCTACATGGTCAAATCCGTTTTATTCACAAGCACGAATATCATGGATTTGACGGCGACTAATAATACTTGTTAACAGGCAGTTTATTTCGTGATTGGGGGGTCCCAATGAAACGTGTGCAAGGGCATGTACATCGAGGTGGGTTCGCTTCTTTCGACGAGAGAGAGAGGCTCCTACTGCGCCTTCCTTCGGGTGGGAAGTAAAATGGAGGCCCCGTGTGGTGTACGATGGCATTGGCACGTAAAAGAATTCTCTCCACTATTCATCGAGTAGATGAGGCAAAATTTCCAGGTTAGGAAGGGGCTCGTCGCCTGGGGTCGGTGGAGTGCTCCAACGAACAGTGGACTGACGATAAATAAGCATAGGGGTTGCAGCTTTGGTCGGTAGTCGACTGCTTAAAATGCCATCAAATATATCACCTGTGTCCATTCAGAGGGACAAAATGGGTACTCTACCCTGCCATAGACGGGAAAGGGGTTAGGAGTTGCTTTACTTTGTACAAGGGCATATAATTAGTAATAACTATTATAGGGGTAGTTTTAGAAACTGAGACATTGCATGCAAACGTGAGAGAATGGATCTAAGGAGCTGGTTAAGTGCATCACAGGAAAAAGAGCTGGTTAATTGGGGTGAACGGGGACCTGGTTGGGAATAGAAGGGAATGGAGAGTCAGAACTCGCTGATCTGACCACCTATTCTGTCATAAACGGGATGAGGTAATGATGACGATTAAACTGGCAATGAATCTTTTGAATACTGTAATTTCTAGTCTTTTTTTTAAATGGGTTTAAGGTGTCCCCCTTGTAATTTTTTTTTGAAAGGACAGGTTATAGAAAACTTGAAAAGTTCAGGTTCAGGCTGTATTTAAATTGACTCTCCTCTTTGTCAAGTATTTTTGTTGTCCATTTCCTCGACTATAGCAAGGTCATGCAAAGTAGCAGAAATTTTCAGAATTCAGTAAACAATGCTTTGTGCTTGTTAGCAAGCATGCTACTAATTCATACTTAACATGTCAATTGACTAATGTCTTGTATTGCATTTTCATATTAAGTAGAATACTAAGCATAAGTGAGTTAATGATTTCATATGTGAAGGAATCCAAGTTTTTTTTTTTGTTTTTGCAACAGTCATTTATAAATTTTTGAGTAGTTTTTTATTCAAGTTATCTATAGTATAAGGAATTGCAACATTTATTAAATTCACATTATTTGTTTCTGATTGCCTACTGAATCAAATCATAGCCGCGTAACACTCAGACCAATATTGAAATTGATTACAGACATTACCCGACTTAGGAATTTATTCAGTTCTTCAATTCAAAACACTTGATTAACTTTCGATTTTCTTTTATGTTTGCACACACAACATGCAGAAAAGTATTGATACTTACTAAACGTCTCTTTGCCATATCTTTCAACTTAAGGTTTGCGAGTTCTTGATATGCACAGCAGCACTTTTAACAGTATTAAATTTTAAATTGATTTAGTACAATATATGATTTGGATTTTATAAGTGTCGGATGATCATGCGTGGGGGTCGGTTATAATTTTTTTTAAGTAACCAACTGTGGATTAAGTGATAGGTGGCATAGCATTGATCAAATAATGCATCGCAATATTATTGATCTCAACTTTTATGCCTCATTTCTGTTATTGAGCCGGTTCATTTGATCTTCTTTTTATAATACTCTTAATACTAATTACCTTAATACATTCTGCTTATTGTTATAACGCCTCAAGAATGCGTCCTACTGTGGATTGTTTTTCTGCATAGAATGCTAGAGGTTAAAAAAATTAACCTGCATAGCACTAATTGAACACTAGATGCCATTTTAGAAACATGGATAAGCATTAATTTCGGGCCAGTTATGTGTTCAGTCTTGCTGGAATACTGTTATACGTTTACTATTAAGAGTATGGACGTGAGAGTATATAAAGTATGAATTCTTCTTCTCCAATAGGGTTCTGAAAAACTTAAACTGATCACTTCATTTTGAAAAGTGAATACTATATAAATGACTGATTGCAATATGGAAAGGGACTTGCATCGAAGGAAATGGTTAAAAAGATCTGCGTAAAGAGGCAACACACAATCTAGGCAGTCTAGACTAGGTTTTAATAATAATTGACAGTAATTGGTTACTCCAGGGTAGTTGTCAGGTTTTGGATGCCTGTGATGTCATGGTGTGTGGTGTGACATTGTTTAGCATAACTAAACTTTGTTACTAAACGGCGTTCATCCCTCGATTTAAAATTAACAGTTCTTTTAAAAGGCATGTTTGATGGTTAGAAAATCGTTTTGTCACGATTGTTAATTACTAAACATTCAGTATAAAAGCCACAAAGATTACTTTCAAATGTGTTTTCCTTTTTTTTTTGTTTTTCATTTTTTTGATCTGTAGTCTTAGATCGTCCATCCTCTCAAATGTCGTTCTTAGATCAATTTCTAAAGGATTCACTTCATAGTAACAGTGGATCAGAAGACGGTGCTGATGAAGCAGATATCGAAGATAATCCATCTTTAGCTAGTAGCAAATCGAATGCATCTAATCAGAGTTTGGTAAGCGGTGAATTAAACATTTCCTTTCCATTACTTTCTTCGCACAGTTTTTCGAAAGCATCTTTTTTCTTTTAAACAGGAATATATCCGTTCACATATTTCACCAATATCCTCTCCAGGTAGTGATTCTAGAGTATTAGTCGCTGTTTCACAAATAGCAAAGGTAATTTTGTAAGTGAAAATGTTTATCACTATTTCGAAGGACATGTTATATATTGTTTTATGTTTAGCCCAAAGATCATCAGTTTTTGGTGCGTACATTCCCCACACCTACGAAATGTAGTCATTGCACATCTCTAATGGTTGGATTGGTGCGACAAGGAACAGTATGTGAAGGTAAGAATTTACTGTTCACATTATAAAGTGATGTTGGGGTTCAACACATTTCAGGATGTTCATTGACAGACTTTTTTTTCTGGACGTGGCGATATTGATAGTGACTAAAAACTCCTTTTATTCCAGTTTGCGGCTTTGCTTGTCACACAACTTGTCGTGAGAAAGTTCCTTCTATTTGTCCCGTTCCATCTGATCAGAGTAGGTGAAATGTTAATAGTGCTCTTTGTGTGACTTTCATTCTATTAAATGTTTCAAATTCCATGGATTCGATGTAGCTAAACGTCCGTTAGGTATTGATCCTACTAGAGGAATAGGAACTGCATATGAAGGTTACCTAAGAGTGCCCAAACCAGGCGGAGTAAAGAAAGGCTGGTCCAAGCAGTTTGTGGTCGTGTGTGATTATAAACTGTTTTTGTATGACATTTCGCCAGAACGGGGTAGCAGTCAGCCTATTACTTGTGTGTCGCAAATTCTTGACATGAGGTAACCATAAAGTGTTTATGACATCCCTTTAATGCGAATGAGAATACTTATGTTAACTCTCCCGTTGAATTTTTTCTAGAGATGAAAATTTTGCTGTCAGTTCCGTTCTCGAGTCGGATGTAATTCATGCTAACAAAAAAGATGTTCCTTGTATATTCAGGGTAAATTGCAACTGTATTTTTGTCGTCTAATTTGTTTTTTGTCTAACTAATGTGCGATTTCAGATAATCACATCATCTTTAAATACTCCCTTGGAATTGAATCAAACACTAATGCTGGCAGAAACTGAGAATGAAAAAACTAAATGGGTTGTCGCATTGGGGGAGTTACATCGCATTATCAAAAAGAATAAATTACCGGATAGAATGGTAAAATCGTTTGTGATTCATACTATTACATTTTTTTATGCTTAATTATAAATTGGGCTATGTAACTTGTGTACACCTAGATACGTGGTTGAGTGCTTTAAGTCAAAAGCCACAAGTCCGGGAGAATTTAAATTTATCTCTTATTCTTCTTGCAGATATTTCGAGCTAAAGAAGTTATTGATAATGCTGTGTCTATTGTTAAAAATATTTTGTCAGCTGCTGTAATTGGTTAGTACATGTGTCCTGATTTTGGGATGTTATGATTGACGGAGTATTTTTTCAGGCTTGTGTGAGAAATGGTTTTGATACAAATTTGATATATTCAACTATGACAGATGAAACGAGGATTGTTATAGGAGCTGAAGAAGGACTCTTCTGTGTGGACTTGGATACATATGGTTGGTTTATACTTCTTGATATCGACTTTCTCTATCTAATCTGCTTTACACTCTCGTGTGGGTATCTAGACTCCGGACTTTTTGTGTGAAATATCCTTCAAAAAGGAGTTGTAGCTATAGTAATAATGAAAGTAATACTGAATTTTTTGCTGATTAGTATTATTGGTATGCTTTGACAGAAATTGCAAGGATAGGCGATGCTAAGAAAATTTTTCAAGTTAGTTTTGTGCCTGAAGAACAGCTATTGATTGCAATTGCAGGTATTTTGAAATGCATTCACTATAAATTGCACTATTTTATTTTTACGCATATTATCCGAGAGGAAGTATAAGAAATTTGTCAAACAAAATATGCATTTCACGAGTTATGTGTAATATTTAAATCTAAAAATGGGTTACATTGGTATGTTGAAACTAGATTGAGATAATATGCGTAAATATACTACTTTTTGCAACCTCATTTTGAATAACATAATGCGTGATATTTATGTAAATGTATAGGAAAACAACGACACTTAAGATTAATACCCGTTGGAGCTCTTGATTGTCCCGAAGTGGAATGGTGTAAAGTGGCCGACACAAAGGGCGCAACGTCTTTTTGTGCAGGTCTAATGAAACCTGGCACGAATCCTGCATATTGCTTTTGCGTTGCTATGAAGCGGCATGTATATATTTATGAGATTACACGTACGAAAACGAGGCATCAGAAAGTCAAAGAGATCCCGTTTCCTGCAGCACCGCAGTTCCTTGAAATCATGAGTGATTCTAGACTGTGTGTGGGATATCAATCTTGCTTTGCATTAATCAATATTCCTGGAGATCGTTCATTGCAACGTAAGATAAATAAGATATTCATCATAGTTGGACTGAAAATCATTTAACATTTCGCTGTTTTACGAGGGGTAAATGGGTGTATAAAAATCAACAATTCAAATTCGCCATCACTAAACTCATCTGACTTTTAATCAGCTAATTGGGAAATGATCGGATAGTCTAACTTCGATGGCAGTTATTTTTTTCTTTCTATAACATCTTTTCATATGAAAAATAACTGGCATTATTGTGTTTAGATTTAATTAACCCTCATGATAGTTCACTGTCTTTTTTGACAATGAATCCAATTGATGCATTAGGAGCATGTGAATTATCTAAGAACGAATATCTTCTGGTTTTCAATTGTAAGTCGTCGTTATTCTATTCCGTTTATCATGCGAAATGTAATATTGGGTATAATAGTATTGTTCATATTTCTTAAGCTCTTGGAGTATTCGTGGATGCTCAGGGAAGAAGATCTAGGGACAAAGAAGTCATGTTTCCTGCACAGCCGTTATCTATTGGTAGAAACGTGTATTAAAACTGCAAGAATTTCAGTATTAGCCACATGACAAAACTTTGAAATGCTCATTTATGTATTTTTACAGCATTCATGGATGGACATTTACTATCATACAGCGAGACTCACATTGACGTTTTTGAATGCATCTCTGGTGACTGGGGTCAGACATTAAATTTGAAAAAGGTCATTTAGATGTTTTATATTTAAAAGATAACAATACAGCGTAGTTTAATAATTTTTAAAGTAAAATATGTCTTCTTTTGCAGGCAAAACCATTAAATACTAATGGGTTGTTGAGTCTGGCACATATTCGTGAATTTCCTCATGTAGTATATTTAAAAAATGTTCATAAAGGTAAGGAGGATGTTATTGTATTTATAGTTAATGGAGTGAACGTTTTCTGTTACTGCTTCAGAAGCTCATCAATCGCATTTCTATTGACTCCGTTTTGTTTTTTTTTTTATTTTTTGTGCAACAGATACTGATGTCATTTCGGTGCCAGAAAGTCATGGCAATTCAGTTAAGCGAGGCACGAAACCCATAGTTTCTCGTAGTCGGAGAAGATTTTCTATGAGGGAGACTGACCGGTCTTCCAAAGGGTGAGTTGTACTTTCGTACCATTTGTAGCCAAAAGTAAGTATATGATTGTGTCACGTTATGCATTTCATAATTACTTCAGTGCTGATCGTCGATCAAGACTAATATCCGCTCCAACGAACTTTAACCATGTCTCGCATATGGGTCCAGGATCTGGCATTCGTGGTCAACGGCTTATTGATTTACCAACAGTGTGTATCCATTGTATTTAATTACGCCCATTGATTTTAATTTATTTAAGTAATTGTATCGTATTTCCACTAGACTATATCATCGGCAAATCTGGATGGTCTGGCGCCGAGACCAACCCCTAAACCTTTTTTCTCAGCTGGTAAACTTGTTTGGAACAAAACACCATCAACACATGAGCAAGTTCCCGATTCATCTACTGAACTACGTAGGCCTCCTAGTGTTGCCAGCGCGCATAATGGTTAGTTTGTTTTTGATTGTGTTGATTACCTAGCTGCACATAACCACTTCTACAAGAGCGAGTTTGTGATCTTAAAACATAGTTTCAAAGTGGAATAACATCAGAGAAATATACTAAAATGTGTTCTACTACTTAAGGAATACAGTATCTAACAATGAGTAGTTTATTTGTATAAAAATGTAGGAGCATCAAGTGTCTCACATCATCGACAAACGACCTCCAGCCCAAGTCAACCTCAACAGCAACTGGCGCACCCTTCTGGTTCACCAGATAGTTCGTCATCACAGGAGCACTCACTTCTAACTTCCAGTCTTTTAGCAATTGGATTGATGCAAGGATCAGGCCATGAGGTAAGCTAATGTAATGACATTCTTTTATGGTTGAAAGTTTAATTTTTATTTCCACAGTGACATTAATTATTTGCTACTTCAACAGTCACGTAAGTGATTATTTTGTGCTTTGTATTCCCAACCACACATCCCTGTAATTACTTTTACTTTAAGATGGTAAACACCCATGTGATTTTAAGAGGAAATTCATAATGTTACCATGCGTTACAGTTACCAGAAGAATATACACCTTTATAAGTGAATTTATAAACTGATGATATTTTATACCAACACTTTAAATTTCTTTTACTTTGCGGCATTGCATGGCTTTTTTGGGGGTTAGTAATAGTTTCGTTTCTGAATTTCGCTTGCCAATTATTTTCCAATTTTTGCGAAGATGTCATCTTCCTGTGCTTGACATATTGGCACCTTGATTCGCAAGCATGCGCCACTGCATGTTTCCCTTATCAGGTTTTTTCTTCCTTATGCTCTTCTGTTTAATGCAAACCTGTTGCAGGTGAGTCTTGACGAATCCGACAGCACCGCGAATCGTCATTCTCCTAGTGTCGACAATTCTTTGAGCAGAACCAACATCAATGTTCAACCTCAAAGCAGTAACAGTAGTCAGTTTGTCACGTGGTCTATTGAAACGAATATATGACCTAGGTAATTGAATGCCACAGATTGAACATTTCTATTTCATGATCCTTGAAAAACATTATTCGTATAACGTACTGAATAGCACATTATGTATTTGATAGCATTAGTAGTTATGAAAGTGCAAACTGCAGTGATGTCCTTAATGCTGGAATGCACACAAAACTTATCGTACCCAATAATAATACTGAAAATTATTTATTTTCTTGCCTTTGATAGTACTATCTGTGAGTAATAATGCTGCATGTGTTATGTGAAATGCATTTCTAAGCATTAATTTTTCTTAGCCTTGGGAATGATCGTTGCACTTATAAAATAATAGCTTTTACCACTAACAAGTAATTGCCTAAAGAAGTATGAACGTATAGGGCGTACGTAATCGATATTTTTGTTTATTCAAAGTGCTCTTGAGCACTGAAGTGAGTTAAAAACTTCTATTTCATTTTTTTTACATAAACTATGCATTATTGCAGTTCTTCAACCTTGGTTCGTCAGCGAGCACTTCAGTGGGTTAACTTGATTTAGAAAACACCAAAGAAATTTGGAAAGTGTCCTTCAGTTTTATGACTCAACCTCTGAAATCTAAACTTTGGTTTACGTGTGGAAATGTGCTCTTGAGCAGTAGCACTATTTTTTTTATTTGAACACCAAAATGGTGCTCTCGAGCAACGATTTACGGACCTCACTGTCGTATCACCTATTTCGGGAAATTAATGAACATTTAAAAACCCTATATGAGCTTTTCGTACAATCATTACTTTGTTGCTGTTATAGTTGCCAAAATTAGGTTTTAGCGTTGACACTTTCCTCTCCAAAAAAAGTATGACTAAAGTTTTAGTACTGTTTGAATGTTGATGAAATTAATCATTTCTTTAATCTACATGGTACGTCAGGCCCACTGTCATCTGAATTACCTTGAGTTTTGCACTCCAAATGTTATCAGTTTTTGCCCTTTAGTTACCAACAGGATTTTATCTAATGTACCCTTTTTCACGAAATTGACTAATTCAGCATGTTTAAATTAATTTTATTAATCAGAAGCACCTGGACCATAAAAAATGACCTAACATTCAAAATGTAAATAGACATAATAGAGAATCTATTTAGAATGTGGATATTTTAGTAATATTATTTATTCACAGTAAATATTGCACATGAATTTGTGTTGCAAGAAGATGAATGAAACTGTAGAGGATATTGTTTTATTAAATCAGGATAACTTAGTGTTATAGTATTATGCGAGACGCCATATTGCCTTGTTTTTTTTTGACACCGTTAAGTGCACTTTATCTAGAATAGACGAATGCCTATGAATTCTGTACTTTTATTTTCTGTTTGAAACGATTGCTTAGTAGATCGTTAACTAATTTAAATGCCATTTGAAATTTCAGATATTGAAAGAACAAGGAAGCCCAAGACACTCGATTGCTTCCAATAACAGCTCCAACTTAAGTTCACCTTTGAGTCCCAGTCCATCGAGTAAAAGAAGTAATTTTCTGGACGAGCAAGACAGGGATCATGAATCATCCAGTTATGAAAGTTGAGTGTGAGAACTCTTTGATTATTGTTGAAGACATTGTAAGGGAAATGTATATTTATTTTATATTATCAACAAAGGACCAGAGGTTTACTCAACAAAAGACCGTCTTGTTGGCAATGTCTCAGTCGGTCAAAAAGTTGAACTCTCCAGTTTCTTCCATGTTTTTTTTTTCTGAAAATCTTTTGTGGTGGCAGATTTTATAAAACGAGAAAAAAAAGAATATACAAGGACCATCAAATAATTTAATGGTACTATTGTGTATTACAAATATTTGGCCTATTTTTTTCACGCATTAAATGTTTGTGATTTGAGTACTCACTCTTATTTCAAACATTATTTGTAAACGTGACTTTTAAGCATCATTATTATAGGTAAGATTGACTTTTTGTTTTTTTTTTCAAACATCATAACTATGGAGAAACAAATACAATAATAATCGGAGTAACATGGGGACAAGATGATGTCTTGTTGAATATATCAGATGTTCTGAATGTAGATTTCAACTTGTATATAGACATCTTTGATATATTTTGGTTGTCTAAGTCATTTTTGGGAAGGGCAAAAAAGGATCAATAACTCAGGGGGTAATCATTATGTAGTTGTTACTTTTTACTAAGTGAATTGGAGGACGATTTTTATGAGTATGGAACAGGAAATAACATTTTAATTCACGTACTGTTTAACTGGCACATTAAATGAAGTGGCATGGAGTATGTCTTACTTTACTAATTGGTGAAATGCACCTTTTTGCTTTTCGTACAGGTTATTCTCTTCTTTGCTTGTATTAAGTCCATTTTATTGATAAGTAACAATTATACACGAGCTTGAGGCGAAGTTCAAGTGAGTTATTTAGTTGCAGATAAAAACAGTATTTAATCACCCTAGATTGTGACACACTCAGTATTTGCATTTTATATACAGTACAGTATCTCGGAACATTGCATACCATCCCATATTTCGTTCAAAACACGAAAAGCGAAAAGTTAGCATTTACTTCTTCATATTATGCCCCTGTATACTATTATTAGAATGAACTTGTTTTTAAAGAAGAATATTATTTGCGATTTAAACTCCAAAGTTGGAGTTTTTCATCCGCACATGTACACGTCAAATACAATCCAGTCATCTGAAGTTCTTATAATTCAATAATAACGTACAGTACATGGCGTTCTGTCTTTGTCATTCCGTTACACAGCTGAAATAAAAGCCCGCCTATATCACTTGATGTCTGCTTGAAATTATACTAAACAATATCTAATGGTGGCCTTTGATTTTTTTTCTTCATCATGCACAAAAGTACTTAAAATGTTTGACTTACACGGATAACTTTTAGGTTGCATTTTAACAATCACCGAGATGTGAAACTAGGGTTATAAATTACACACAATCATGGCGTTTCATAGTAGTTGTTGTCTACTGAAGTTTTAGTAGTGATATTAAAGTTAAAATTATAGCCTACCATTAATGCAAGGGGATGTTCGTTATAATTCATGTAATATTTATTGCGTCTTAAGTGAGGCAAGTTCGTTCGCTAGGAAGGTATTTCTCTGTGAAAATTCGAAAATGGCGCCCGACGTTCGTTATTTCAATTTGGGTTCAATTTACTGTATAGTGAGTTCGTTTTACTACCTTACTCAAGGCTGTTTTCATAGATCTTAAAATGCATATCATACTGCAATAGGGTTTTTATACTAGAATTATTTAAAGAAATTTGTGTATATATATATAGATGGATTAAATTATACAATCCCAAAATCACGCATTTGGTAATTAAGCCTAATTTGCATAAAGTTTAGTAATGTACGCATTAATTTTAAAGTGAATGTCCGTCTCCCCCTTTGATATCATGTAACACTTAATACGTTTGTAATTGAAATATTACCTGAATTTTTTTTTCTTTGGCATTAAGTATGTAAATTTGATAATCGTAACTAATTTGAATATACAGTAATAAGTCCAGAAATATGCCAATCAATTCTGTATAGAAAGTTGTGTAGGAATGCATTTTGTTTTTATTATGTACTATAGTAAATATTAGTTTCATTTTTCAATCAATGATGACTTGACGTCAGTTATATCACGTCGTCTACGCGGGTGGCCTATGTCATTTGCATGCTATGTGGAGTGTAAATGGATTTTAATTAAATAACTGTAGTAGCTTAAACCGACTTGTATATTGGTACACCCCAAATACATTTTATAAAAAAAAGATTCATTTTGCGTGACTATTGGTCTCCTCTACTCACCTGACACCTGTTTATTGTTTTTATTCGAGTTTTGTAAATTTAATGCTTCAGATCGTGCAGAACATACGTTAGTTGTGTTTGTGCATATGAAACGGTCGGTATTCTGTATGTATATGTTGCTGTAGGTGAAATCTGATATTGATTTGTTTTGCGGAAATTTGCATGGTTTTAGGTTAAAAAGTTTTCTTACTAACAACTTATCCCTCAATGGCGAATTTACGTGAATTTTCTCATTGAATTTATTTTAAAATTTCACTTGATATTCATATTTCAGCTTTTTGTACTTTGCTTTATTTTCAGGAGGCTTTTGAGGGATCTAGTTAGGACTTATTACCTTAGAATCTATTTATTTTTCATCTTGTATTATTTGTACAGGTTAGCAAAGTTGAAATCTTTTAATTTTTGAATAATAGTGGTTGTCAATATGCTTAGGCGCTTTTTGCATGACTCGTTCCTTACCGGTAATGTCTTCTGAATCACATTATATTAACAGTTATTATATTGCATGAAGGTGACAAAGGTGTCTCCTTGGCAACTTTGTTAAGAACCTATTCAAATTAATAATAATATTAATAAGTAAAATTTAATTAT
Organism: Trigoniulus corallinus; assembly: GCA_013389805.1. Lineage (NCBI taxonomy): Eukaryota > Metazoa > Arthropoda > Diplopoda > Spirobolida > Trigoniulidae > Trigoniulus > Trigoniulus corallinus. Next base: position 16,834,197 of record JAAFCE010006949.1, on the reverse strand, counting down.
GACGATTGTGGAAGACAACTGACGTCAACACTTAAATAAAAAAATAATCCCCATTCTCCTCGATGCAGTGATAGTGATGCACTGGTGCATCGTGCATTTTGTACTTACATTTGCCTTTTGTTGTAAAGGCAGTATTTTTATGACCAATTATGTTAATTAGATTTGGACTGGCTGGCTCATTAACACTGCCTTTAATCGATTAGATGCAAAGGTGGCGTGATTGTGGTGACACATTTGTAGCCTGCTGACCCAACGGTTTTTATATATATTATAATACAGTACTTTGGAAATTGATACCGATAGTCGTATGCCCCCTTTTCCTCTTCAACCATTTGGCTCCCTACCTCTCCTATTAATTGATATTTACTTCTTAGGATAAACCACCCCCGCCTCGGTGGCGCAGTGGGTAGTAGGCTCGGTAACTGCGTCCGTAGTTTTAGGTTTGATGCTAGACCGAGGTGGGTTGGCTTCTTTTGGGCAAGAGAGAGGTCCCGAGTAAAACCGAGGTCCCGTGTGGTGTACGATGGCATTTGCACGTAAAAGAACCCTCTCTACTATGCAACGGGTAGATGAGGCAAAATTTCCAGGTGTAGGAGTTCGCCCCCACCCTGGCGTCGGTGGAGCACCCCAACGAACAGTAGACCGACGATAAATAAGCATAGGGGTTGCAGCTTTGGTAGGCAACCGGCTGTGGAAAAACACTGTCCAATATACCGCCCTTGTGTCCATTCAGAGGGACATGATGGGTACCCGACCCTGCCATAGGTGGGAAAAGGGTTGGAAGTTGCTTTTACTTCTTAGGATAAACCATGTAATGATAATAGTGCGTACACAAATTTATTTTGCATTAATCATTTATTCTGTAATTTTCTTAAGCGGGGACACATGATTGACTTTTCCTGAGGTTCTAATATCAAAGTTTTAGTTTACTGTTTGATACACTTTTTAATTTTTTTTATTGTGGGGGGGTTTGAATAAATATGTAAGCAAGACCTGTTTCAAAAAAAAGATTAAACCGAGTATAAATGGAATTAAGAGGAAATTGTAGCAATTTAATCTTGATGGGAGAGGAGCATTGGAACAGGTTAATGTATCTATGTTGCTGAGACTATTTCATTTTGTCAAATTTGTAATTTACAGTCGTGTATTTATTAGCAATATAATGTACAGTTTTTCAGTTCTTTTCTCATTTTTTTTTAAAAAGATTTTCAATTACCTTCATTATTTCGTTTACGACACATGTGATTGACATTTTTGTTCAATCAGAAGAATTTAAGAAATGTGTATTAACACAATAAATAATAAAGTAATAAGGACCATTACATGTAGCTAAAATAGTCTCATTTTTAAGCTCCGGAAATGATTGGCATGCTGAAAAACAGGCAAGTTAGGTTAGTCAGCATCAGCACACAGCATCTTTTACCCTGATTATGAGGTAATCATGTCCTCCCCTTTAGAGTATCATGTGTTCCCGTTCCTGGTGTTCCTTCTAATCGTTAAGATCGATACCCTGTATTAAGGTAATATTCTAGTACTGCTTGTGCAGCCTGCAAACTCGTTCGGAATTTTTAGGCTCATTTGTAATAAATGGGTTCACAGATACAGACAAAATAGGGGCTGTAGAATAGGGGTAGGGGCCGGGGATCGGTTGACCACCGGCATATCTCCATCACATTACCTCGGATGCTAAACTCCATATACCTGTAACAGTAAGAAACCCGGATCTATCCCTTTCCGTGCATTTCTTTGGGCCTCTTCTCAGAACATTCAGAGGTAACTCTACTCATAGGTAGTGGGGCCAAGAAAAAATGTTGGGGGACCAGTTTTTTTTGTTTCGTTGGTGTTTTAGGGCCCTTCAACTACAAGGTCATTCGAGCCCCGTCCACTGCATGGGTCTAGCGCAGAGACTGCACAGACACTACACTAATACGACGATTATTGGGATTTAGAAGTATCCAGTTTTCCCAAGCGGCCACCGATGTTAGTACTAGCTAGGGTTGCGTTGCTTAACTTCAGTGATCAGACGAGAGCTGGTGTTTCGAACTTGGGAACCGGTAAAGGGAAAGGATTGGCCAAGTAATTTCTTGCACAGGCGCTTAGTTGCAAATCGGCATCTCCCCACAGGCAACAAAGCCAATATTCCTGCGGGTTCCAGACGCATGTTCAGTGGACCCGACCCTGCCACAGGCGGGATAAGGATATGATGATGATTCACTTAGTTGCAAATCATTGATACAGTATACAGTATGTGCATGTCGAGTGGCATTAGCCGAGCTCGGCAGCTCGATTGGTAGATATTGCGCATATATTGAGGCCATATTGCGCAGGTTTGACCCTGGCCTGTGTCATCCGGCAACCGGTCCTCAAAGTGCTACTTGCGACGCAACACTGGGTCGCGGGAATGTCCTAATGGGCCACGAATTTTATTGCTACATATGTATCTGTTCGGGTCTCTTCATGTTAGTGAGCCAGTGTTTATTTTCAAAGTGGGCCGACATCAGAGAGATTTGAGAAAGTGTTAGAGGATGTAAATCCGGTTTCGTGGATGGGTGTGCGATTTCACTTGCTGTCTACAAAACCTAACATTATAAGGTGAGTGTCATCAAATGACTTTATATCAAAAGACCATATTTGTGTCTGGTGTGATCGAAGTAATGAATCGCACAACTTTTGGCAACTTCCGGCAGTTCAAGTCCAAGGTACAATGGAGTCATTAACCAGTCCCTGGTCCGTCCAAGTTCAATGAAAGCAGCACGAACAGAACTTTACAATTAGGTGATGGAAATTGCCCACCAGAACAGAAATTCTCACAGGAAGTACGCAGAAAGGTAGAATGGGTTTGGGAAGGGACAGTTGATGCCATGTGAGACAGGGTCGTGTTGTCCATATCATTTTTACAACTAATACTAACTGTTCCTCATGACAGTTTAAAACGTGTTGAGTTTTACTACAGTACTTGTAAACAGGCCCTATAACGTGTATTTGGTTACGAAGAAAGCATAACGGAGCCTAACTACTTAGGATATTGGAAAAATAGTCGACGAATGTATTTTGTTTTCGGCGAAAATAACGAGAAAGTAAAGGTCGCCATACACGTTCAGTTTTATCTTCAGTCGAGCTCAGTGTTTTTCATCCTTTTTATTGGAACGGAACCCTTTGGAACATTTAGACCTTTCGCGGAACTCCATACAGTGATAGAAAAAAACATTAACCCTTCATTGCTACACAGGGGTACTGGTGTACCCCAGGGTTTTTCTTTTTCCTCTCCTCTGTGGGTGACCCTTGCACAATGGGATTCACTGTATTTTCACATGGTAGGTTGAACTTTCTGATAAGTCACAGACTGGTGGTTAATTGCTTTTCATTATTCAAATAATGATGGGTGGGGTACTCCTGTACCCCTGTGTAGCATTTGTGTAATGTTTAAATGGCCATAGGAATTGCATTGAAAGCTTGCACGCCTTGCAGGAAAAGCCATTCACAGCGCAAAAAGGGCAAAATATTCATTTTCTTTAAATTGCTGATTAAAATTATTCAAATTGCTTATAATGATACTTTTTCTATGTTTCTGATCACTGATTGAATTATTCTTTCATAAAATTGCACTGTAAATGCAATAAATTCATTGTTAAGTATGGAGAACTGGGTTAGAAATTGGGGTACACCTGTACCCCTGTGTAGCATAATGGGGGTCATTTTCGAACAGTAGCATTGCAGGGTCAAGTGATAGAGGTGTGTGTGTGTTAGCATAACAGTTGAATTCGTGGTCTAATGTTTGAGAAAGACACCCGAAGTTCATCTTCGACAAACAAAAGTCGTTTTTGTTTCTTGTGTTTTCATATTTTACCTTGCCATTGGCCGGACCTCACGGAACCCTGGTCACTCTAACTGTTCATTTCGAACTGTACAGTTAAATCTCTATGTGTGTGGAGAAATCTCATCGAATTTTCAATTGAAATTTTTGAACTGAAGATCTCTTGGAGTGGCAAAGAGATTTAACTGAAGATAAAACTGAGAGTAGGGCCTACTGTATACAGGGGCCTTAACATTTTAAATTCTAAAGTTCGAAATTTTACGGAATTTCAGAAGTACTCGAATTTGAAAGAATATGCAGGCCTACACAGACGGCCGTATTACATCACACGTTTGATTTCTGACGTGTTCGGATGTTCTGTTGATTGTAGTTCCGACGTGGCAGGTTGTGAAATTTTGGTTTTGCTTTAATATTCGTACTAAAGGGCTGTTCCGCCTTGGGTAAGCTGCTTTATTTGTAATTTAATAATGTAACACATTGGCTGTATACAGTAATTCTCGTTTGTTGGATTCCATTAGTATCATAAATTTAGTATATAACGTTTTAAATTAGGAATGGCATCCGGCTTAGCAGCTTATCAAGAATTCATACAGCAGAATGAGGATAGAGATGGACTCAGATGTAGTTGGAATATATGGCCGTCTAGTCGGCTAGAGGCCACACGTTTGGTGGTACCCGTAGGATGTTTATATACTCCTCTTAAAGAAAGATTAGACTTGCCTCCTATTCAGTATGATCCAGTTTTATGTACAAGAGCAACCTGCCGTGCTATTCTTAATCCGTTATGGTAAGTGAAGTACTGTTAAAGAAAATTTGAGTATACTTTCATGGATGCTTATATTAAATATTTGTGTACTTAGTCAGGTGGATTATCGAGCCAAATTATGGGTCTGTAATTTCTGCTTTCAAAGGAATCCTGTAAGTTATGAATATGCCGGACATCGAAAATGATTTTAGAGTAACCAGTTGATAAGCCCAATTGTTGACCCATTTATCTTAATCTTTTGTAGTTTCCACCACAGTATGCTGCCATTTCTGAACAGCATCAACCAGCAGAATTGATTCCTCAGTTCGCAACTATTGAATACACAATAATGGTAATATTCAAAATTTTAACTTATATTGCGATTTATGGTGGTTATATTGTTTAGTTATGGATTCATTAGAGTAATTATTTTGTATATTTATAACAGAGAGCTCCTTGTCCACCTCCAGTTTTCTTGTTTGTGGTGGATACCTGTCTCGATGAGGATGAGTTATCTTCCCTAAAGGTATTTATAAAGGTTTTTACCCTGCCTGTTAGTGTTATTCGAACTGACTGATCGAATCTCTGCTGAATGAATTTTTTTCTTTAGGAATCCCTTCAAATGTCTTTAAGCTTATTGCCCCCTAATGCATTAGTTGGCTTAATTACTTTTGGTAAAATGGTACAAGTCCATGAATTGTGTTGTGAAGGCTGTTCTAAGAGCTATGTCTTCAGAGGTACCAAAGATTTAACTTCAAAGCAGATTCAAGACATGCTTGGTATTGGTAAATTCCCACAAAGCCATCAACAACAGCCCCATGGAATGCCCCATGGTCCAACACCACAATCCAATATCCCATCCAATAAATTCTTACAACCACTTCATAAGTGTGACATGAGCTTGACGGACTTGTTAGGAGAGTTACAACGAGACCCGTGGCCGGTAGCAACTGGAAAGCGACCTTTACGCTCCACTGGAGTAGCATTATCAATAGCTGTTGGTCTCTTAGAGGTAATGGTCGTGTCCTTATTAATCGGAGTTTATCAAATGACGCAATTTTTGACGTATTACGTAATTTATTCGTAGAGCACGTACACTAATACTGGTGCCCGAATAATGTTATTCGTTGGAGGAGCATGTTCTCAAGGACCAGGAATGGTTGTAAATGATGACCTTAAGCAGCCTATTCGATCACATCACGATATCGATAAAGATAGTTGCAAGTATATGAAAAAGGCTATAAAGGTGATCTCTCGTTATAACACTGATCAGGTGGAGAAGTGCGAATTTTGATTGTTGATTACTTTTTCTTCAGCATTATGAAACTCTAGCTCAGCATGCTGCGGCTAATGGTCACATAATTGATATTTATTCGTGTGCGTTAGATCAAACTGGGTTGCACGAAATGAAGTATGGTCCAAACTACACAGGGTATATAATAATTTTCTATACTGCAACCATTTTTTTTTTACATTATGAAGAATAAATAAGTCATTTTTTTGTTTTTAGGGGCCACATGGTTTTAGGCGACTCATTTAGTTCAACACTTTTTAAGCAAACTTTTCAAAACGTGTTTGCTAAGGATCCCAAGGGAGAATTTAAAATGGCCTTTAATGGGATATTGGAAATAAAGGTAGCAATATCTTAGTTTTCATCTGGAGATGGATTAATTAACGTTTTTGTATGAATTTATTTAGACATCTAGGGAGTTAAAGATTTCGGGAGCTTTAGGACCTTGTATTTCAATGAATGTCAAAGGCCCATCAATTTCAGATACGGAGGTTGGCATTGGAGGGACATGCCAGTGGAAGTTATGTGCAATTAATCCTACTACGTCATTAGCGATATTTTTTGAAATAGTTAATCAGGTCAGCTATTTTTGAAATAAAACTTGATAAATCTATAAACCACATTCAGTAGACATTTAGTTATATCTACAAACCTACGTAATAGTTTCTCTAATTACAAATTTCAATTTCATTAGCATTCAGCTCCCATTCCCCAAGGTGGTCGTGGTTGTATTCAATTTATAACACAGTATCAACATTCTAGTGGTCAGAAGAGAGTGAGAGTTACTACAATGGCACGGAAGTGAGTTACTGTTCAAAATTAAGTTGCTTCTTTGATGTCATTCATGCTTAATTTCGCATTTCGCAGTTGGGCAGATAGCATAGCTAATCTACATCACATATCAATGGGCTTTGACCAAGAAACTGCTGCAGTGTTAATGGCAAGGCTTACTGCCTTTCGTGCTGAAGGAGATGATGGACCTGATGTTCTTCGCTGGTTGGATAGAATGTTAATTAGATTGGTATATGACGCCGTTATTTATAGTAAATCTAATTTTCCAGCTTGATTAAAGCATTTAAGTAATTAGGTCTAAATTTTAATTTCAGTGTCAAAAGTTTGGCGAATATAATAAGGATGATGCCAACTCATTTCGTCTTCCAGAAAATTTCTCCTTATATCCACAATTCATGTTTCATTTGCGCCGTTCGCCATTTTTACAAGTATTTAACAATAGTCCAGATGAAACTTCTTATTACAGGTAATTGATCTTTCAATGATGTTGCATATTAGTCATATCAACTATTTCAACAACCTTAACTTTATAATTGTTCTTCAGGCACATGCTGTTACGAGAAGATTTGACACAGTCGTTGATTATGATTCAGCCAATTCTTTATTCTTATTCTTTCAATGGTCCCCCTGAGCCAGTATTGCTAGATACAAGTAGCATTCAACCTGATCGTATACTTTTGATGGATACGTTTTTCCAAATCCTGATTTTCCATGGAGAGGTAAAGATTTTGTTTTACTTATAAAAGTATTGAAGAAATCTCACTAGTGTTTATCTTTTCTAATATGTGAACTTAAGACAGTAGCTCAGTGGCGTCAACAAGGTTATCAAGATCTTCCAGACTATCAAAACTTCAAGCAGCTACTGCAAGCTCCAGTGGATGATGCTCAAGAAATTTTGCAGACTCGGTTTCCAATTCCACGTTATATAGTTACAGAGCAAGGTGGTTCACAGGTGAGAAAGTGTTCTTGTCACAATACAAGCTTGCCAGAATTAGTAGTTAATTGGTGATACAAATTGTTGTTTTGTAGGCTCGTTTCTTACTCTCTAAAGTGAATCCGTCGCAAACTCACAATAATATGTATGGATTTGGACAGGTAAAACTATAATTCTTAAAAATATGCTCTGTTAGTTGTAACTGTGACAGTGTCAGACATTATTTATAATGTTTAGGTTATTCAAATAGAATTACATCTCACCTCTCCTACTTTTGTGTACTATGCATGATAGTTTTTTTTTGTGACTATGCTTTTCCGTGTTTTCAACTTGTATGGATTGTTGTGTTCACAATTGCCAGTATATCTATCACTTTTAGGTTATGTCAATTGCTGGCACGTAAAACGTTGACTCCTGCAATTATTACTCATTTGAGTTTATTAGTCTTTTCAGCCAAATAATATTCTTTTTGTTTGGTTATTTAGCAACCACTGCCATTTGCCAGCGATTCAGGGGTTTGTTCTGTTTTTTAACAAATGTCATGCACTTTGGTGGTGGTGCCTTAATGTTCAGATGCATGGTCTCTAGATATCGTAGTTTACTAGGCGCTATTAATTATACACTAACTGTTATTTTACAGGAGGGTGGAGCACCTGTACTTACTGACGATGTTAGTCTACAAGTTTTTATGGATCATCTGAAAAAGTTGGCCGTATCTTCTTCATCTTGAGCACGTTATATCATTCAAGTTGCCAGTGATGTCTAAAATGTTTTAAAATCGTAACGGACACCAATATACATCTGAATGCACTTCATGTTGAATATAGATAATATTTATTATAAAAACGGTATAATGTCGTCTTGCAGGTTTTTTAAGAACTATCAGTGTTCTTTATGGGAAATATTTGTGAACCCTCCTCACGTTAACAGAGATGAATCAGCATTACCAATTGGGCAACTATTTGCTTCACCTAATATGATTACTTAAGCTTTTGTTGGCAGTAATTAAAGCCATCCGTTTCCCATGGAGAGTAACAGAACCACACTCTCGTGCACTCACTGCAGGCTTCAACAGGACATAGTTGCAACTTCTTTTTGGCATTCGATGGCATGACTTCATTCTCCATGCATAGATTTTGCTTTGACTAGAGGGGATAAAGTTTATATAAGTTAACAAAATGCTTTAGTTGAGTATGTTAGGCTATCCCGCATCTTCTGGATGACAAATGAAATTGCGGTAAGACTAAGCTTAGTAACTGCGCTTCAAAATTAAGTTCAAAGCATTTGACTAGTGACGTGAGATCGTTTTGCATTGGGAATTTTACAAGTTCCTTACGAACAAATGCCTGACACGTCCGGTTGATAACCACTGTTAAAGCTACACAATCACTCAAAAGTCATTAAACTTTATAAGATTATATTTTGCATTCGTTTATTCCTTTTTAAGGCGATTAATTACATTTCGTTACGATGCAAAACAATAGCAGGATAGAAAAAAAATGTAAAATACGTGATTCGAAATATTTCAGCACTCGTTCCTAGATATATTTGGAAAACTAATAGTAGCAAGATGTAAGCGTTTAGAGACAGAATAAAGCAATAGCAACTTAACCGCCTAATTCAAGAATCTAATACTCATTTTCTGTTCAACATCTGTTCTTGATAAGGCTTCACAAAATTCATCAAATGAAATCATGTTGTCATGATCAGCATCTGCTTCTTTAATAGTTCGATCCGCAATACTGGACAACTAAAGACGAGTGGAAAAGCATTCAGGATTCAGTAACTCGTTAATTCAATTTAACATTGATCTATGACTAGAAAACGAACCTGATCATCAGAAATGTTTGCTCCCACCATCATGTGTAAAACAGCTAAAAGTTCATCTTTTGATATCCGCGAGTCGTCGTCTAAATCATACATCCTAAAAGCAACTGTACAAATTCAAAATTGTTAATTTACTTTGGAACTAGCTTTAAAATTGACGTACTACAGTACTAATAAAAATGGCTGTTCAAGCGGAATAGCTCTACATATAGCTTACTATCGCCATTTCATCATCATATTTAATGAAGTGGCGAACTGACAAGCAGCGGAATATTCAGTTTTGTTAAAAATGTTATCTCGTATGTGTAAGTGGATCACTAAGGGACTCTGGAGACTATATTTACGACACGCCGTACATCTTAATTTCTCCTCCCTGGTATTCAGCTTATCATTTACTCGTCCTTTCTTTATTGGTCTGAATCTTGCCAATACCCTCGTGAACTGTCGGAAGTTGATTTCATCGCTAAAAACGACACAATTACAAAAGCATATTATAAAACACAATTAGAACATTAAATGATATCGGTAGAAATACGTACCTGTCACCAAAAAATGCATGAACGATACGGTCTCCAAGTGGATTGATCGCAAGCTCGGGTATTCTTAAGAAGTCGTTGCGACTACAAATGGTGAATTGATTGCCTTATAACAATTCAACCCAAATTGGCTTTGAAATTATAAATTTTTATTCTAACTACTACCTTAATGTGCCATCATCATTCTTGTCCAAAGTTGTAAATCGACTGTAGAGCCTTTCTATTTGATTGGGAGAAACTATAGTGATAAAAGAAATATGTATTACCAGAGTCGAAACGTGCGTCGTCATAAAAATTCTCAAATAAATTTTAAGTTAGTGTATCAAAATCCTGCTTTATCGATACGTGCAAATGGATGGCGACATACTAGTTAATATCACGGTTGTAACAACAAGCAAACTTAATACAATGTTTCGAGGACGCAGATTAAATCAGCTGTATTTTTAATAGAAGAAATTGCGGCAACTCACATCCAGTTTCTTGTTGAATCTCGGTAATTTCTTCTTCTCGAAGTAATAAAGATGATTTGTTCCCCATATTATAATAAAAATATTAACTTATTATATTAGTAAAGTTTCTTTGGATGATCATGAAACACGGATTTCCTCCGAAGAAAATTTGTTATACGATGACGAAACTTATTCATTTACATCTAATAATTTTCACCTTCATTCTCCTGCCACAAATAATGGCAGCAAAATCTCATTGGTAGTTTGCTATGTTCACATACGCCTCCTAATGGTCAGATGAAGAATCGCATTCTACTGTTAGAAACTTGGGTAAATCGTGAATGGAAGGTAATAACAATGGCGCCGGTTTTTACGTGTTTTTAAACTTGTGAGTATATCTAATGTCGAATACATAATATTGATATATTTAATTATGGCACTTGTGTACTTTAGCGGGTACACAGTTGTTGGACATTTTTCGGCGCCCATTTTTCTCTGCCTAGAAAAAGGTAGATCGCTACAAACAGGATATTCGTGGCTACACGAGATCATTCCCAGAAACGATATGTATTGTATCTTGCTCGCGGGGAGAAGGTTGGGGGACCGAAAAATGACGGTAGTACCGTACCAGTACCGTGTACCCGCTAAAGTACACAAGTGCCTGACAGGCATAAATCTATGTATTATTATATTACTTGGAATTTCGAATAGGTCAATATAGTCGGTTGAACAATCCCCGAATAAGTGTGCGTGCGACGATGGGATCATCTGTGTCCACTAACGAAACAGCCGCTGCTTCTAATACAACTGGTAAAGCTAGCGCCGATGGTAACATCAAGCCTGACCAATGCCCGGTTAGCCACAAACACTTGGGTGATCGTGATGCTGCTCCATCTGGCTGTCAAATGTCAGCGAGCAGTGAATGCCCCGTAAAGCATGGTTTGCAACAGAATTCTACACAATCCAAAGAACCAACTGCAATGGATGAAATCGACCCAGCCAATATGGTACGTGAAGAATTAGTTGGATAATTTCTATATTTTATTCAGCTATACGAAGATGAATTAATGCATGACTTTGTAGATGCCACCTCCGAATCAAAGACCGGCGCCTGATCAACCGTTTGCGTTGTCTGTTGGACGTCAGATTTCAAGCATCCCAAAGGCTGGAACAGAGGAATTCTGGGCATATCCATCCGAACAAGTAATTTTGATTCTTTTGCCATTACATCCCTCATCACCTTTAATCAATTCAATAAATATCATAAACTTGAGTTTAAAAGTAGCCAACCAGGTGGAGTACTTTATACAATTATTTGCATGTGTTGCTAAACCTCCTGGTGTAATATTTTTATTAGATCTATAATGACCTTCTGTAGGTGTTTTTGGCTAAGACAGTGTTTCCCAAACTGTGGGTCGTCAAGCTATGGCAAGTGGGTCGCCAAAATGTAATAGATTGACAGAAATTGTAATAGATTTTAAGTTTGTAGAGTCGTGGCACGTTTCAAAACCGCAGAATGCTGCTGAAGTGGGTTGCGCCTCCAAAACGTTTGGGAAGCACTGAGTTAAGAGAATGGATATCACTTATCGGCGATCATGTATGGCCAGTACTCCCCGCTCCTGATACCTCAAATACTGTACTAATTTAGAAATACGCTGTAGATGTTCTGGAATGCAATGTTGAGGAAAGGCTGGAGGTGGAAAGAGTCTGACATAACTAAAGACGACATGGAAAACATCATTTTTATTCATAATTCGAATAATGAACAAGCATGGAAGGAGGTTCTAAAATGGGAAGCCATGCATTCCAAGTAAGTGATCCCTTAAGTTCTCTTGCCTGGGTAGCTGGTTGACTCTTGAGTTCATAGTGCGTCGGTTTGATCCTGCTGAGGCTGATGTTTTCAGGCAAGAGGGGAACCCCCCCTCTCCCCAAATGTTTTGGTCAAATAGCATATAAAATGTATCACCTGCACTTAAAAGAACCCGTTCTACACGGGAAAGAGAATGTGGAGATCAGCGTAATTGTGAAGTATAAGAGTTATCTCGCCGTTGGCCTCAGTATATGTCTTCCAGAGTTGACTAGTCGTCGTGAAATAGCTGACTAAAGTAAGCCACTCATTAAATCCAAATGGTGATTGGTGTAGGGACTGTTTATGCCCAAAATTGAAGAGCTTTGGCGGAAAGGCTCAAGATTATTCACCTCGTGCACGTATTCGACATTTAATGGGGTAAGAAGTCAATTTTTGAAATTCTAGCAACATGTTTATAAAAATGCAATACTATTCTAACAACAACTTTTTTTTTCAGTTACGAACTCCCATTTGATCGACATGATTGGATAGTGGATCGTTGTGGAAAAGATGTAAGATATGTAATTGATTATTATGACGGGGGTCCAGTGGATAAGTCCACTGGTCGTTTTGCTTTGCTGGATGTCCGACCAGCTATGGACTCTCTGAGTAATATTTGGGATCGTATGACGGTGACATGGTGGAGGTGGACCACAAAGTCATCCCCTTCTTGATAACCGCAATGGTTAGCCATAATATGAATAATTTCCCGAAATGAATTTATTTGCTGTTATGTAAGTAGAGAACGAGAAGTGTATAAATGATAGATACTGAATTAAATTGTTACCTTATGTTTTCGGACTATTAATTATGTATTTATGAAATATTTTATGAGATACATCGAATTTCATACATTCTTTAAAACAGGTAATTATGATAATTCTGTGAAAATCATCTTTTAATTTATCTTATTTTTCATTTGAGACCTACATGACATATCTCATAAAGGGCATTTTTATGAATGGTAGCCTCGCTGCAGTTTTACGTTTCTTCACGATTCGTATAATGTCCTTCAGCTTCTTCAGAGCAGTAATTTTCGCTACATTTAAAGGGATTTGAGGTTTCTTAACAGGGGGCATGGGACTCGACCTCAGGGTGTTGGTATTTAGTTTATTTAATGTATTAATTTATACTTGGGTAGTACGTGAATGGAACGCGGTATAATATTTTTCGTCGAAAACATTCGGTATTTCCTGCAAATGCTTGCATTTAAATATACACATGTTTATTTATTACTACTGACAACTAATATAAGGAACGGTGATGATTATTTCGACAATCAAGTGAAGGGGTATGGGACCATTGGGATCTGGAGTCATCAAAAGGTTAAGAACCCCTGTCATAGAAGTTCACTGAAAAAACAATTGGTACAGCTCTCAGACTATAGTCCGTCTGCCATCAAGAGGATGTTAAAATTAAGAGCAATTGATTCAAAATGAAAATTGTATTCATTTTGTGTTTCACTGTTATCGCGGGTGCAATATTAAATTCCTTTCGAAATTTTACCATGGTTTAATTTCAAGCAAATTAGTTACTAGTACAAGGCAAAAGTAGGAGAGTAAGCCCCATCAATTTTAAGCTTAATCAATATTTTTTTTGCAATTTGAATTTTACGTGAAAGAAGTTGCATTCAATTGTTGTATACAATATGAAAGAGCATACAGAAAAAGGTCTTTACAAAATCTGTGAATTTTAATCTTCCTGCACGTGGTTCTAAGTATGGCACCTGTTTAGCACTGCATCAGATAGTTCACTCAGTATGCCATTTGACATTGTTCTATATCTTGTTAGTTTGTCTCTTTTCTGCTTCCTACCGATCACCTGTCCATTTCTGCCACTTTTACTTTTCATGGTCTGGTTGTATATGGAACTCATGAGGTACCTGACTCAGGGCCGGCGTGATGGGTGTGCGAACAGGGCCCCGCGCATTCGGATATTAATCCGAATGCGCGGGAATAGATAGAACGGCCCCGCTTCATGTTTTCACGGGGCCCCGCAAAATATAGCGCCGGCCCTGCCTGACTCTTCAGTAGGTGGGAATGGGAAGGGATCCTGTTTCTCATATCTTAACTGCCGTAAGTCAAGACTCAGAGACAGTTCATGGTTTAGCAGTCAAGATTTTAATGGTGATATTTTTGACCACCTGTGCATTAACCCTCACACGTGGGACTGAGATGGTTGTCCAACAGAGGGGTGCGTCATGGTTTCAAGAAGACGCAGAAGTCTTAAGGGAAAGATAAAAGCTGGATAGAAACATAAAACAAAAGAGAGAGCGAAAGGAAAACTGGCGGAATGAAAAGATAAACGAAGACTAGAACTACTGTAATGGATGCCGACGGAAAATTGCAATCCTTTAAGTTGCCTCTTACAACCTGCAGGGATCATTAATAAATTAACATAAAGGTCGGTTGTCTGATCTATTGCACGCTAACAATTAGCAGGGGGAGGTTTCTACATGCTGTTTCACTAAGCTGTTCAGCGAGTAATTTTATGTTAAATATAACAACGGTTTTCTTTATTCTCTGGATGTTTCATGTTTCGTTTTTGTATCTTTTTCATCGACCATTTTCTTCCCTCATATAAAACTCTTTTCGTGTACCCTCTTTTCTTTAACTTTAAGTATCAAAATATCAAATACTGAAATCAGAAAGCGATCAAGAACATAAAAGATAAACGAAACAAAATCACATAATGTGCAATCTTAACAATTTTCTAGATAATGATTACGTATGAAGCTCTTTTTATGACATTTCAAACTGATTCTTAATCTAGTGTCACTTGAATGATGGTGGTTTAAAAATCAAGTCCCCTGACCCCATCTGAGAAATAAAATTACGCTAGTGCTTCTCGTTGTCGAGCATCACCAGATTGATAGACCTCCAGAAATGGCTCTTTGATAGTTATTGGATTTTTTTTTACTGGTATTCACGTTGTTCTGCCGTCGTCGTCGTCTTACAAAATCAAATCTTTGTTTTGTTGAGCAATACTTCAATAAGAGCACATTTGTAAAATGTGCATTAAAGTGGATTTTTTCAACATCAATGTTAAATCACTCATGCTCAATTTTAGTTTCCGTTTCTATGTTGGATTTCAAATCCAAAACTCCTTCTTTATAGTTAATAGCTGTAACTCAATATCCGGTGAATGTGACTTATATTCATAGGTAAGTGGATTCAAAAAAGTAGTTAGTTTAAAGTTGAAGACTATCTCAAGGACTTAAGGCAAGCAAAATATTGCGTCATCATTATTCGATGCAGTTTATTTATTGATAAAAAAATAGGATGTGCATAGATTCCAGTAAGCTTGCTACTTCCTGCCTATAGTACTCATGAGATTCAGCTAGCTAGAAAAGTAAAAATAAAAGTACCTTTTAGTTGCCTTCATTCTACAGCAATGTAACAGGCCACGGACCCATTCTATGGCATGTAACAGGCCCAACCGACCCACACGTTCTCAATGAGTACTAATTGTCGTAGTCTTTTGGCCAGAACCTCTTTTTCCATTTTAATATCTCACTGACATCACAAACTCGCACAATCCAGTTGTCAGTACTATTGTATAGGACCAAAAACACTATAACGTGCATTTGTATGATAATTTCAAAATGTGATTTCCTCGTGGAAGTCAAACGCTGTTGTACTAGGGGTCAAAAAACTATAAACTTCACCTTTTTATATAAATGGATGGGACATTACAGTATAGCACATAACAGACAAATCCTACAGTTATATAATGGTTTTCAGTATGCAAGTCATATTTCTTCATTTCAAGAATTAATGTTCACAAGTACCACCCACAAACATTTTTATTTAAAAAGATCCAACACAAATGGAGTGAGCTTTAAGTATATATGCTCTTAACTCTGCTTTTCAGCCACACTTGTCCCATCACTAAAGTGACCTTTCCTTATCTCTTTGATCCCTTCTGAATCCCTGTTTCGTTCGTTGGTGTTTTAGGCCCCTTCAACTACAAGGTCATTAGAGCCCCGTCGACTGTGTAGTTCTGATGCAGAAACTGCACAGACACTACACTAATGCGACGATTTTTGGATACTAGCGGTATCCAGTTTACCCAAGCGGCCACCCATGTCAGTACTAGCTGGGGTTGCGCTGCTTAACTTCAGTGAACAGACGAGAACTGGTTTGTCCAACGCAGTTCGCCGCTCCCTGAATCCCTGTGATGGACCTAACCAATTCCTCTTTGCGAAAAGATGACACGGGTGCCAAAGTTGAGAAATGCTTCCCTGAAGTTGCGAAAATGAGATCGCCTCTTTTTTTTATAAGGAGTAGTAGACTCACAGTAGGCACCTCGTCAAAAGTTCATCCGTCTGCCCAAATCATTCGATCCTGGCTAAGGGCTAGGAGGAGTCCCTTGTTGTACTTCATCTGATAAGGAGTAAAACTATGACTTTGAATGATAAATACAGTATATAATATGATCTGCGCATCAAAGAACCCTTTTTAGGCGGAAGTGGAATGTGCAGAGAGAAAAATTTCCATGTGTAACTGTTCAGTTCCTTTCCCACGTCGGTAGATGGCTTTGTAAACCAAATAACCAATGTGAAATGGGGCAATCGATAGATGGACATCACTGACCAAATAACCTTGACTGATCTCATCCCTGTTTTGTGAAACGAACTTCATAAGTCAAATCAAAACTAGCATCTTTTCTGCCTGCCTGAAATCATTATCCTGCGTATGGGAGGGCCTGGAAGTTCTCGCCCGTCATTCCCACCTATTCGGAATTAAATCTCTGTCCACCCTATACATTCTCTTATCCAGTGTTACAACCATCTTCCATGTTTTCTCTGGCCTATTACTATCCCGTCTACTCGCCATGATAGACCTGACCAGCATCTCATTTCTTGTGACCTACTCAAATCAACCTTGCTTGTTAACTCTCTCTCTCTCGTCTTTTGTCCTAATCATCTCTCGCCAATCGCTCGGGAAAGCTGGGTACTGCTAATACCCAATAATCGTCGCATTGGTGTAGTGTCTGTGCAGTATATGCATTAGAACTATGCAGTGGACGGGTCTCTAATGACCTTGTAGTTGACGGGACCTTAAACACCAACAAACAACTACAAACAACAACAATCTCTCGCCAAGGGCGGATCAGGGGGAAGCACTTCAAAAAAAAAGTGCGCCCCAAATATTTTTAAATATTCAGTGTCCCTTAGTAGAGAGAAGCCGCGAGTGTGCCTTCTTTCGGATGAGAAGTAAAACCGAGGTCCCTTGTGGGTGTACGATGGCACTTGCACGTAAAAGAACCCTCTCTACTACGCAACGGGTAGATGAGGGAAAATTTCCAGGTGTAGGAGCTCGCCCCTTGGCGTCGGTAGCATTCCCCAACGAGCACACCCCCAGCACCCTTAGCACACCTCAACGATAAATAAGCGTAGGGGTGCAACTTTGGCCGGCAACCGGCTGCAGAAAAACTATGACCAATATATCACCCTGTGTCCATTCAGAGGGACAAATGGGTACCCGACCCTGCCATAGGCGGGAAATGGTTAGGAGTTGCTTTGTAGTGTCCCTTAGTATAAATCTAGCTAGCAATTACAATAGGTCCTCTACTGCCCCTTAGACAATGTCCTATCCTCAGGGCTTAAACCAACTGCAGATTGGAATAGCAATTCGTAGCGTTCGCGTAGTGTAGAAATTGGAATAGCAAGTGCAAGAATGCCTCATCAGTTGCGAAGTTGAATCGTCCATCAGTTGAAATACGCGCCCCATTGAGGCACTGAGGGGGGAGCAATTTCTCCATTGCTCCCCCCTCTGGATTCTCCTCTGTCTCTCGCATCATTCTTAAACTAACCCTAATACATTTGATTTCTGACTGTGGAATGGCAGAAGTTATAATATTTCCGCTGGTGTGCGATTAGAGCTTCCCATAATTAAGGGTCTGTCTTGAGTCCCTACACCTACCACATCCCCTACCCCTACCTCCTCCTCACCCGCGAGCAGCCTCTTTGGGGTTAGGCCTGCTATGGCTGCTTGCCTTACTCCCCAACCCATTAGCTAACATACTATTGAGTCAACTAATTGCTGACCCGCTAACTGCAGTTAATAATTTCTCTTTGATTTCAAGTCAAATGATGCAATTTCAGCGACTACAATGATACTATACTGTTCATTATACGCACATACAACAGTACTAACATTTTTTGCAGCACCCAACAGGAAACAAATCTTATTTAAAAATGCACTCGTGTACTACAAGTGCCATACTACCATTATAAGAGTAAGATGTTTCTCTAAGAAAACCATAATTTACATAACCCTGAAATTAACATCCATAAAGGAGGGGAAGAAGGATTGAGAAGTTTGTTTTTCATATTTGGTCTAACATTCATGGATAGTTTAAAACTGTGTTGTAAAACCTCAACATTTTTATAGCCCCCAGTCAGACTTAACATTGGAGTCGCAGTAGTTTTACGAAGGTAGGGGAAAAAAGACGAGCGTTATTTTTTTTATGTTACTCTAAACTTAGTATATGTGTATATATATATAGATTTATGTGAATTTTGTACTCTATCATTTTACTTATATATATATATATACACACACACACACTTCGTCTCATTTTTGTTCTCCTTCTTTACACCTCCTCTGCTTCAACACAGACCCCGTGAAAGGCAAATTTTATAACAACAACCTTACTATCTGCCATAAAATTGAATAATGTAATACATTAAATTATAGACTCCGAATATTTTCCTAAGACTTATATTTTAATCAAATATGTACTATTATAGATACTAATACTAAATGCCAAGAGCACTTCAACTTCTTCAAAATGAAAATTACATGCATGTTTATTTTGGAAGCGTGATGTTTCTTCAATGAAAAAGGAAATCCAAGAGAGAGCATTTTGAATTTTTTTGAAAAAAAAAAATGAAAGAAAATTTCGGGAGGAAATTTATTAAATTTGCTAATGACACATTCGTGGTTGAATAGATCTTCACTAAACTTCATAGTAAAGGGGGCACATATTAAGTTATCCCTTCTCCCTTCCTTAAAAGTCACAACAATCTTTCAAACCATAACTTCTTTTGTAGCTAAATTACTGCTTTTTTGATCTCTGGACAAGGCAAGGGCACGAGAACTAATAGTCAACCACCAATAATATTAGTGGCACATTAAGAGTATCATTTTTTTTAATTATGTGTTGTATTTGTCATGCGGTCTGGAATATCCTTGTTATTGTGCAATAGGTCAGACACTATGCAATATTATAACCAACAAAGCATTAATTTACCTGCCACAATTTCTATTTTGGTTGTATAATGCGGTGTTGGAACACGCGAGGTAGGCCGGCGTCCCCCACAGATAACACAGCCAATATTCCTGCGGCTTCCAGACGCCTGGCTGGAGTGCCCCCAGTCAGAGCATGCTTAGTGGACCGACCCTGCCATAGACGGGATAAGGGTGTGATGATGAGGATGATGTTGTACAGTATTTGTCTTTCCTTGGTGCTCTTGCGACAAGTTCCCTTTTTTTAAAATCGGCACGACCTCTTTTTAGCTTTCTGCGATCCACATACTGTACATGCACATTAAGGTGACATCTTGCAAAGATTCAAAGGCGAGTGGAAGTTTGAAGTATTCTTAACATAATTATCCTCATTTTGATCAGATAATAACGTTACACTGCACTATAAGTTGCAATACGCATTACAGTGTTGTTACACAATATACTATAACAACGTCCACCAATGACGGCAAAGTAAATACTCCTTAAAAAGGTACAGATGACTGGACGTGCTTGTTAATGCAAGCACATTAATAAAATTTGTATAAGCAACTAGTACTTTTAGTAATTGGAAGGGCTTTTTATGTTCGTAATTGTTTGATATTGCGTCTCAGTGAGTCAGATGTAATCTGCTTAAATTCAGGAATAGTTTGTACGCATACTTCTTTATTATAACTTTTCAGACTTATTGATTTTATTTTTTTTTTCTGTATGTAGGAAGTAAACCCAAACATTTCTCCTCTTTTTCAATTTCCAGACGTTGAGGTATTCAAACTTACCTTTCCAAGTCTTTTACATCCTTAATTAGTTACTGCATGTTTTAAAACTGATAGATAGAGCTAATCAAAATCATTTGTCAAAAGTATATACTGTAGATTTGTAATAGAAGTGTAAAAAATAGTAAAACGAAAAATATGCAACAATATTTATTCATTCATCGTTGAATCCTGACTATATATCCAGTTTGGGTACTCCATGTTTATGAATGGGTTGGTAACATCGCACTTTTTAGATCTCCCTCTTATCAGAGAGAAAAAGCTATCGACTTCGTCCAGAGGCGAACCTGTGTACTGTGAGCGCACTTTAGTAATTAAACTTCCACACCTAGTAAAGTTATTTATCAACAAAATAGCAATAAACTGAAACTTACTGCAATAGTAGTATCCATTACCATCTTAATTTCCTCCATTATCTAAAACTATTGTCTTCCATTTTCTATGGCGATTATTTGAATGCTCTTGGTGAGGATAATGTGAGGAACTTTCCGAAAGAAGGTACCATTATATGGCAGAATAGATGCTATGCTTCGGGTTCCTTGGGGGTTTCAATGAGTTAGAAATTAGGAATGTGAGTCATTCTCTCCACTGCCAATTTGGCCCATGATGGCTGCTTGCAGTGTATTCAATTAAAATTAGAAATACATTACTGTGTGACAGAGGATCAATTCTCGTAACTTGCAATACCACCTACTTACCATTCCACTTTTTTCTCTAATGTTTACCATTTATAAGATGTCGGGAGCGGCGAGTTGCGTTGGACACACCAGTTCTCGTCTGATCACTGAAGTTAAGCAACGCAAGCCCAGTTAGTACTGACATGGGTGACCGCTCGGGAAAGCTGGGTACTGCTAATACCCAATAATCGTCGCATTAGTGTAGTGTCTGTGCAGTCTATGCATTAGAACTATGCAGTGGACGGGTCTCTAATGACCTCGTAGTTGACGGGACCTTAAACTCCAACAAACAACAACAACAAATGCGTTGGACACACCAGTTCTTGTCTGATCACTGAAGTTAAGCAATGAAACCCCAGTGTGCAGCCAAGTTGCATTGGACACACCAGTTCCCGTGAGATCACTGAAGTTAAGCAGTGCAAGCCCACGTCAATATCACCATGGGTGGTTGGTAAAGAACGTTGGGTGCTGCAAATTTACCCTCTCCTTCGTCCTCTTCACCTACCTCCTCATCTCGCGTGAGCAGCCTCATAAGGGTTCATCCTGTTATGGCTGCTTGCCTTACTCCCCAATCCATAAACTAATCCAGTTCTATATCCATCCATCCAGCTAGTACTAACATGAGTGGCCGCTTGGAAAACTGACCTTGTAGTTGAAGGGCCCTTAAACACCAACGAACCAAATGTGGATATCCCATCTCGGTGGTGAGGTGGGTAGCACGCTCGGTAACTGCGTCAGTGATTCTAGCTTCGATACTCGACCGAGGTGGGCTGGCTTCTTTCAAGCTTAAAAGATGCTCCGCGTGCGCCTTCCTTCGGATGAGAAGTAAAACCGAGGTCCCGTGTGGTGCGCGATGGCATTTGCACGTAAAAGAACCCTCTACTATTCAACAGGTAGATGAGGCAAAAATTTCAAGGTGTAGGAGCTCGCTCCCTGGCGTCGGTGGAATGCCTCAACGAAAGCAGCTTTGCAGCTTTAGTCGGCAACCGGCTGCGGAAAAACACTTCCTGTATATCAGCCTTGTGTCCATTCAGAGAGACAAGATGGGTACCCAACCCTTCCAGAGGCGGTAAAGGGTTAGGAGTGGACCTTATTTATCCTTGTGGATCTCATTTTACTGTTAGAGCAAGTAGTTTACCTCTTTCATCATACAGAATTATATCACTTTAATTTGATTTCCAGATAATTTCTTCTATTTAAGTCTTAATTTACTTAAATTTAATTTACACTACCAAGTTTTACCATAGAAACGTCATTAAATAGCATAGATATGGTTCACATTGCTCAAGTTCTCATCTTTTGTTTTGTGGGATGAAAGTACTGCGTTTTTCAATCAACCCTTTTCCACATCCTGGGTTCTGGCAGAATCTTCTGTCATCTTGACCAATCTGAGGAAGTCTTTCAACTTATCCTCTAGTCGTCGACCTTAGTACACATGGTCTTAAAGTTCCACTATCTCTGTTCCCATTGGTTGCATTTATCACGAAGGAAGGATTACTTCATCTTGATGAGTGCTCTTTAAACACGTCAGACGAGATTCATCTCAAAGATCTTTGAGTATCACGTATGAAGAAGCATCATTTGACAGTCGCGGCTTTCCTTCAGCTTTTGGCATGCCAAACGTCAAATATCACTGCGCGTGGTTTTGGTAGCAACTGGGTGTCTGCCACTTCAGTTGAGTGAAGTTTAAGAAAGACTTTCCAATGGAAAGGGTTTTTTTTTTAAATTCTTATTATTTTTTAGCTATTTAAAAGTCTGTCAAACAGCGTGATACGCTACTAGTATCAATTCCAAATTACGAGAACAATTTGATTTTCACGAGTTTTAGTATAAAAGTAAGTAAAGTACTAGAACGGAACCCATGAATTCCAACTGTTGAGGTAGGGGAGACCGGGGCAAGATGACTAATGCCTTAATTAGCGGTTTTCCTGATAGTTAGCAGCATCATATGAATACTACTAGTACTCCTCATGACTAGACACTAAAAAATCATTTTGTCAAGGCACTGTTGCCATTACTGTATTATTTACATAAGTTTCACTGTTTTCCTGCTGTGTGCTATATGAAACCAAATTTTGGAAATAAGATATAATTAATATAGAGGTTAGCTATAGAAATATCTAATAGCATTTTCATCTACCTTAGACAACTGGCTATTCATATTCGGCATTCATTATTAAAATAATTTTTTAAACTTATTGCTATAATACTTAAATTTTAAAATTGTTGCTGGGGCAAGATGACTGGGGCAAGTTGACGAACTCACCATCTTGACCCTCACTGTTAACTGGCATCTGCTTTGTGGTGGACAGCTTACCTCTGATTATTTTTAACTAGAAACATTAACTTTTAAAGAAAAATTAACTTTAACTATTTACTTCGATTTTAACTTTTAGTGTTAATGCGTTTTTAGTATTCACAAAAAAAAAAATAAAAAATATTAGTTCATTTACCTTTATCAATGCAATAAATAATGCCTAATCCTATTTTACTATAAATGAAATAAGGGTACAATAATAGAATTCGGAGAATTTACTAATTTCT
Organism: Trigoniulus corallinus; assembly: GCA_013389805.1. Taxonomy (NCBI): domain Eukaryota; kingdom Metazoa; phylum Arthropoda; class Diplopoda; order Spirobolida; family Trigoniulidae; genus Trigoniulus; species Trigoniulus corallinus. Next base: position 16,810,710 of record JAAFCE010006949.1, on the reverse strand, counting down.
TTTACTTTCCAATGGCCATCATCTTGCCCCGGGTGTGGGGCAAGATGACGAATTTTACATCGTTCATTAAAAATTATAAAATCACCTTGAAGATATCAAAAAATGTTTCACTTTAAAACACTAAATTATAAATAAAGGAGCATTCTAAGTATCTCAGCACAGTAAAACATTTTATCTCGAAAGAAAAATAAAAAATTAATGTGAAAACTCTTAGTATCGTCAACTTGCCCCGGTCTCCCCTACATCTACAGTGGCGGATCCAGGATTTTCGTCAGGGGGGGTTGAGCCATAGGCAGCGATTGGAAACGCAATTTTCATTTGTCAGTGTCAATGTCGACCCAAAATTTAGGGGGGGGGGGTTGCAACCCCCCCCAAACCCCCCCTTGGATCCGCGCCTGACCTATTCGCAAATTAAACATAACGATATAAAATTATATTTCAAAAACTCCGTTAATGAGAGTACTGCACTGCAAGACACATCTTAAAACGGTACATTACTCTCTCCAGACCTCAAGTGACCCAATAGTTCTAATTTACTTGAGCATCTACTGTATTTGTCAGTACGAACTTTTATAAATGAAGCAACTCCTAACCCATTTCCTGCCTGTGGCAGGGTTGGTTCCTACCAAAGCCAGATTCCGACCAAAGCTGCAATCCATATGCTTATTTATTATTGGTCTACGGTTCGTTGGAGCACTCCAACAACCGGAGCCGGATTTACCAATAGGCTAAGTAGGCTGAAGCCTAGGCATTTAATGGGCATCAAAACTTAAGAAAAAGGGCTTGAAAAGGGCCTCAAAATTAAATTAGCCTAGGGCCTCTCACTATCTAAATCCGGCACTGCCAACAACATTCGGGGGGGCGAGCTCCAAGAGTGTATGCAAGGAGTCTAATACATATAGACTCATAGATGAAACCTCCAACACGGCTTCCCCAACCCTTTCATAGGTTGATGACGTGGTGTAGGTACTTGCGTCATTCCGTATGGGGTTTTTATGTGTAACTCAAATCCCCTAATACTGTATTAGATATTTTAAATCAAATACAGCCGACAGTCAGTTCAACAAGTGACCTTACTGCAACCAAGTTTGATAACAAAGTAGGGCGAATCATCTTCGAATCCAGTGCACCAGCCACCTGCCAGCAAGAACGACAACTAACTTGCAAATAATACGTGATCAGTTAGCATTTCTTAACATGGGGAAATGCGCGATTAAAACGCAATTGCACTGGAAATTGTTAAAATTAAAAAAAAAAAACATTTACTGTATTTTTAAAAATCTCAACACACTTCCCTCGACTCACTACATACGGTATATTATAAATGATGACTGTAGGTGGCGCAAAATAGACGCGTGTATACAGCCGGTCACCTAAGTTGAAGCTCACTTTTGTCTATACAGTAATTGAAAATTGAACTACAGTCACTCTTGTACAAGGTAAAAATTTTAAACTTATCACTCCATTAACCGGGGAGAACGTAGTATAAATTTGAAATTTAGGCTTAGGATCGAATACGAAGCAATGTTATTGTAGAGTGCTTTTAACAAAGCCACTTCCGGCTGGGTTGAGTGCCCATAAGTTCAGAAGATTCAAGCAGAAATAGGAATAATAAGGGCGATAGAAACTGACTTGATAAAGACCCAGAACCCACACGTAGTAGAATGTTAATGAACATGAGTACCCTGTATCTTAAAATGCCAACAAGAAAGATATTCGAGATACAGTACAGGATCAGAAGCATTTTGGGATACCAGAAGGGACGGATGCTCAACATGTATGATTGTTACTATCGACCTGTGTCATTCTTTTGAGTGTATTCAACTCTCTTCTTTAATCTTTCATATTTGTGTCTCTCAGCACGACAACATGCAACAGCCCTGAGAAGAAGACGGAAAAGGAAGGAACTGAAATGTGCCTTGTGGGAAGAAGAGGGAGAGAAATAAGGAAATAAGTTTATCAGAAAATGGTACCCTTATTTATTATATTAAGTTTTAATATCTGTAAAGCTGAATTGGCTCGGAGCGAATGACACAGACTCGGAGTGCAGTCAGTATATATTTTTTACTTACAAAACAGCGAAGTGGTGTTTTTCAGTTAAAATGTTGGAATGTTCACTGCTGATAAACCACAATGGCTTTATAATCTCCAAGCCATAAACCAAACAAAAAAGTCAAACAGCCTCCTTTCCTCTCTTCCCATTCCTAACACAAAAGAGCGAGAGATGATACATACCACGAGTTGGATTTCATGCCACGCTTGCGACGTTGTTATACATAAAGAAAATTTACGCCCAAAAACGTTTTTATGATATGAAATTTACGACTATGGCAAACGTTTTTAATGCTTTCGTTCGATCACCAACTATTTAACTGAAAATGTGAAGAAGGCTTTTGACCAAAAGTCCCACTAAATTGTTTTATAGATAATTTTAACTTCAGGACCTATAGTGTGAATGAAAAAAAAATCTTAAATAATAAATGAACTAGGAGAAAAAAAGGTAGTAATGACAAAGAAGATTGAAGAAAAAAATTTAAGGTGATATATCGCTTACCTTAAGCCTTTCAATCCTTTTTTTCCAAAAGTAGCTGACATCACAATAGGAACATGATTAGAAAGGGAAATAGGGAGGAAGGCAACATGTCCAACCGCCATTTGTTCACTAAATCATTTAACGTAGTGGATATGACTACAGGGTGATAAGGATGATATAATGAATAACTTTAACATCATGGGAGCAAACTTTCATATAATGTTCTTTTGTTAAAAATTCAGTTCCACGAGGCAATATAGGGTTGCACCCAGGCGGGGTTTACGTAAACGCCAAGTCGGACCTGACCTAGGACTCCGAAGGGACTTGGTGTTATTTAATTTTAAGCATTGTTTTAATCTTAATTCTAGGCTCGAAACTTTCGTATACTTTATATTTGGATCATCACACCATCTTAATCCACCTTAACCCCTCTACACCATCCTCTGCTCTGCAAGTTGCGATTTTGACACCGTGTCCATCTCATAGTTTGTCATACTCGTCTTTAGTACTGGTACATCGGCCTAAAGCTGCTCTGACACCTTCAATTTTTCACCTGCAATCTCTCCACCTACACTGCTACTAAGTTCCCCTAAATCTATTCACTAAACCTCAAAGCCCAATTTTCTTTGTCAAAAACCTCGGACGTCGCTGACCCGTTTCGATGTCTTGCTTATCCTGAAAATGTTTGTCACGTCTGAAGCTGCTTTACCATCAATCCGCCGCCATTGACCCGGATTATTTGATCTCTGGTGTCGTTATCTTCAACCCACAATATTCATAATGCATTCATTGTTTTCGCTCTCCCAAACGTTCTCCTTGTCCGTGTCGCTATACTTGCAGTTCTGCTGCCCCTTACCCTTTTCCTGTTTTTGATTTTGATGTTTTTCCCATATTCAACTCCATAGCTGATCCTCATATCATTATTATACCAGATACGTGAGCTCAGGGTTGGTAACGGGCATGTGACATCGCACATTCAAACAAAATACAGTACATTACTTTTATTTTTTATACGAATGAAAGCGCACGTTGTCTCCCTTTCCCTATCAGAGAGAAAACCCGTGACCTTAGATACTGGTCAAGATGCAAGCAGACTTTGCCAGAAGAACTACAGCACTTATATTCGCATGTCATGTCTTTCTCGGTTTTTTTTTTTCTTTTCATGATAGAGCAGCCAGATCTCGTGTATCCCTGCAGGATGTTAAGGCATCTAAAAAGGTTCACATCACGTCAGTCGTTATCAGAAAAATCAGTATTCAACTTTTGGTTCATGAGATCCAGTTTGTGAGATCTCTCTGTTCTTGGCTGAGTGGTAGTGGCGTGATTTGTAAGTCCTTGGTTGAAGGTTCGACCCTAACCAAGGCGGTTGGCATATTTTGGGTAAGAAGACGTTTTAAGTGCTCTTTCTTTTGACTGAGAAGTAAATTTCCAGGTATAGGATTCGTCTCTCAGTGAAAGGGAAATTATCCCCAAAAAAGAAAATAAACGGACGTTAGATAAATAGGGCTTACGACTTTAGGTCGGTATCCTGCACCATTTTGAATGGTCTTAGGATTGGACGCATTGCACAATACATTTAAAAACAAAACAACTTGATATTAGAAATAATAAGCATAGACTGAGAAGTGTGACGTTGCAACACAGTGTGAGTGTTTTTCGCTCTTTCATCAACAGATCTCTATCGTTGACTTGGTGTTGTAAACATGGTTTGTGTTTTTATCAGCCACAGAAATAAAACTATATGTATGTGCCTCTTATAGATATCGTTATGTTTCTTTGGAGATTATTGGGTATTATCAGGATAGTTGAAATCCTCCGAAAACCCCAAATCACAAAGCTCTTCCATAACGATAACTTCGCTGGATTTAATAGGATATGAGTAAAGGGGATTGTAAAGAAGGAGAACGGGAGAGGAGAGTAGGAAATGATGTGGGGCCAAATTGACCACCTATACAAGATCTTGGTTATATTGTTGGCTCATAAATGACAGCTGTCATAATGAACTGAAATTGGTCCTTGGATAATCAAGTTTGCAAAGAGCCTAGCAGAAACGAGAGAGAGAGAAAATATCGATTTCACTAGTTTGTTGTGCACTCCGATATCGTGGTGGTGGGCTTGATGCCACTGAAGTGTATCTATGTGGAAGAGCGGAGGTTGGCAAAGGAGGAAAAAATAAAAAGACCTACACAGATGGTGTGGCGGAAACTGGATTTGAATCTAACAATGAACTATATATTTAAATTGAGTAGTGACATATATCACCTGCTCCTCCACAAAAACCAATTGCTATTCACTAGCTCTGCAAATCCGATTATTGAGAAAAGTTTGTCATAAACAGGAAGAAAGATCATTTAGCCTACAGGTTCAACCACTCTCCTGCCCTCTTACGATCAATAGAAAAATCACAGTGGGGCAAACTAGAAGGGTTGAAGGTCTACTTTTTAATATGGCAGTACAATATATCAAGCTTGTTGTTCATTTGGTCATTTACCTCTTGAAATAAATGCACGATAAATAACACTTATTTTGTTAGTCACCTAGCAGTTGCCCTTTGGGTAGCCCTAAGGTTTCAGATCTCTAAACGTCACCCCCTTGAAGTTTGAAATACTTTGTGTACCTATGTACGAGTACATTGGTGCCTCTGTATACGTCTGCTTTGGACGAGACAAATGTTGCTCAGTATACCACATACATTTTTTTGTGTGAATTTTGCGTCATTTTTAAATAACTGTGGGGACTGTATAATGAAGCCTTTATTGATCTATCACTCTGAAAACCCAAGGGCATTTAAAAACCATAATGTCCAGAAGTGTCAGTTGCCTGTGTGTGTGTGGAGATCAAAGCAAGGCTTGGGTATAGAGGCAATATTTCAGGGGATGGTTTAATGCATTTGGGCCAAGTGTAAAAAGTTATTTAGAGGAAAAACAATCTGCCTTTGAAGGCTCTCCTCCTAATGGATAATGCTCCCGCTCATCCACCAAGTTTGAAGAATTATGTCTTGAATTCATTACGGCCCATGGATCAGAAGGTCAAAAGTAATTTCAAGAAACTTTTCACTAAAGCATTATTCCAGAAGTGTTTTCAAGTAACCTCCGATGCAGAATTAACCCCGAGAGAGTTCTGGAAAGATCATTTTAATATCGTACATTCTTTATCCCTCATTGACAAAGCTTGGCAGGAAGTTTTCCATAGAACGATGAACTCTGATTGGAGAAATTTGTGGCCACAAGCAGTAACTGAAAGGGACATCGAATCTGTCCTCTCTATAGTGGAGGATATTGTTTCTCTGGCCAGTTCCATGGAATTGGATGCATGGAATGATGATGATGTGGTAGAATTATTAGAGGGACCCAAAGAAGAACTGACCACTGAGGAGTTACAGGAACTGGAGAAAGATGAGCACTGGACTAGAATGGCTGTTATTGAAGTCAGTTTTGGTGGCCAAAATGGCTGTTGTTAAAGGTTGTTATTGGTCAAGTTCAGGATTTGAATGGCTGTTATTGAACACACAGGACAACATCAACGTGTTAAAAGTATGATAATGGCTGCTAGATACGGGCGTCACTTAGCAATTTATGAGAGACGGTAGAGATTACTTTTTATGGATCCATAATGCTTCTTACTTTGTGCTTGGAATTGTACCGGGGATATCACCAGCATTAGTTACATGTAGGTGGCAGTTATTATAATAATCCAAAGCCATAGTCAGAACATTTTTTATAACTTTTTTCTCAAATTTTGTCTCAGTTTTTTCTTTCACCATATAGCTTAATTGCAAAACTGTGTTAGGGTATATCAATTTTAATCTGAAATCGTTTTACCCCTAGTGCTATGTATATAAGTTATAGTCTTTAATGGCAAAATCCATTTAAAAAAATTGCTCCTTTGGTGGATATTTCTGGATTGTGCAATCATCTCCTCCTACTGCATCTTTTCTTGAATATTTCCAGACATTGATGATGTCAATGCATACTGCACATCAACGGTGTTTTAGTTTAGATTTAATTTTTTTTTTGCAAAAAAATATATAAAGAGGGAGACTTTAGGATACAATTACATCACAGTTTCTCTTTAGTAAATGATTGGCCATAAACCAAAAAAAAGGCATCATATAATCACTTAGCGACCCCTTGGTGGATCATCCTTTTATATAGCTTCTAAGACTACGAATCATAATCAAGTTATATATGAAATTTGAGGTGGATGAAGTGGGGAACGCACTTGGTTACCTTTAGCGTTAGTGAGAATTATTATTATAATCAAGGTTAATGAAAATTCCTATACAGAACGATAATATATATATAATCCAACTGACGATTAATGCTCAAAATATGTGAATATCCTATGAATATCATCATGAAAATTAATTCTAGAGGTTACAATTTTCTTGTTAAAATAAATATGGATAAATTGAATCTATTTTAGCAGACCATTGTGAAGTTTACCCTATGGGCCATGTGCAATACTCTTGCAGAATATTTATTACCCTTTTATGCCTACCTAATCAAAAATAATTATTGAGGTATACAGATGAGAAATTCGCACAGCTATACCAGCTGCATTTCGAATTCATGCATGAAATATCCATAATAATGACCTATGCCAAAATAATTCAAACTTGTATGGGGCCCATAAATACACCATGCAACATACAGTGTACATTGTTATATTAAATATTATGTTTGGTGGCTATGGATGATCGGTCCTGAAGAAATGTAGCACGTGAAACAGTGCGTGGATTATTGGCACTGCAGATGGTTGGGAGATGTGTGGATGCATTCCCCCGGACTCCAGTCCTGCGACCACTATACACTGAGTGATTGGAACAGAAAACAAAGTAAAACATAACAATCTGTGAGAATCTGCAGGAGAGTGTTTTTTTTTGCATCTCCCCAGCTGTGAATATATATGTCCTGGACCACTGGCCGGCAGTGACTAAGAAAAAGCGTAGCACACAAGTGTGACCAGATGCTGGGCCCTGATAGCATTGTGATGTTATCAGTTGGTCTGATCCTTATCACACCCAGGGAGGGGAACAAATGACCTCTCTCTTAACCTTCACAGTGAGAGACAAGGTCCCTAAATATGAAATTTCAATTCTTGATTTTCCATATTGCTAATAGTTGCGTTCGACACACCAGTTCTCGTGAGATCACTGAAGTTAAGCAGCGCAAGCTCACGTCAATACCAACATGGGTGGTTCGTAAAGAACGTTGGGTGCTGCAGATTTCCCCTCTCCTACGTCCTCTGCAATGCGCCCATTGAAGCAATCCAATCTAAACAGTCAAATTTATGTTTAAGATTGTCTTTATTTTCACCTGTTTGTTTTGTTAGTTTTAGGGCCCATCAATTACAATGGGCATTAGAGCCCCATCCACCACATAGTTCTAATGCAGAACCTGTACAGCCACTACACTGTTAAGGTGATTGTCATTTTCACCTGAAATAATGCAAAATAGAAAAAATGTTATCAGCACCTAGCAAAAGAACAGAAACAAGCAAATAACGAGTTTAAGACTCCCTGACTAATTTCTCGTAGAAGCGTTTCCTCTTGGCTGTATTCTGCCATTTGAATGATTTTTGGCTTTTTGATTTATACTTGTCTTTCACACCAATAACGTCACAAACACCACAAACCTTAATATAAGAAACTGTGTGTGCACAGGACATCAATTTACTGGGTTCTGTACCCTACCAGGTGTGGAACAACCAAGTAAACAGGAATGGTATTGGATGGATTATTCACTTGTTGCCTTAAACAGCTTCACAACCTTTGTTGTTGATGAAATGTGTTATTCATGATATTTGGCTTTATGTGAAGGATGTCAAGTGTGATCTGGAATAAAGGAAAAAATTCCATAATAATTTACAAATCTTATTCATTATTAAAGGCATTTTGTAACTTTTATGAGTTTTACATATTTAGCTATTGCTCTCAAAGGCTGTGACCTTCAGCCGACCTTAGTGACATCAATTTCATTTTGTGAGGTGACCATTAGTCCGATTTGAATGATTTTTTTTCTATTGTGTATAATTTGATATGCCCAATAACTTTGCTATTGACATTTTGTGTGTATTGCATTTGGTTCCCAAGATAGGTCTCAGAAAGGGCCGAATATTTAGGTTGAAAGTCACGTAAATGTCAGCATTAGTTGGAGACCCACATACTTCCTATTTGTTCCCTGTATCCATTTTACCATTTCTCACTTGGTTTGAGACTGGCGGGGAATGCATAAGCATTATGGTAGCATGACTTATCACCTTTGCTTAGGTGATGGAATGAGGTGGAGAACAGACCCAAATTCAGGTTGCAAGTCTTCAACGTAACACGTAGTGTCATCTGTAATTTGTGGAAACAGTTTCAGGATATTGGATTAATATCCAGAAGGCCTGAGAAATTTCGGGCGTCCAAGAGCCATAACAGCTAATGTGGATCAGTAGTTGGCACTTTCAGCCAGAGGGCTACTACAGCCATACAGCTCTTTCTGCTGCCACTGAAACTGTAGTTTCAAGAGTTTCTATATCTTGAAGGCTTATATGCCAGATGTTTTGCTGTCTGCACCTCACTTCCTCACACAAAACAGCACGTCTAACATGGTGCAGAGAACGTCAGCTTTGGACTCAACTTCAGTGAGCCCATGTTCTCTTCAGTGACGGGTCAATATTAGTTCTAAACATGGGTTCTAGATGATGATTGACTGGAGAGAACCTTGTACCCACTATCACCCCTGAAAGGGACAATTATGGTGTCAGATAGCTGCACACTACTCAACTGTTAGGCAAGGCGCAAAATGAGGCCGCAGGGTGACGCAGCGGGACGCAGCCCTGCGAAATTCTGCTAGCAGGCAATCACCACACATTGAATCGCAGTTTTTCAACATACTGGTTTGCAATTTGCGTCAACTAAAATGGCTTTCAACGTAACAGTGATTGCCTGCTAGCAGAATTTCGCAGGGCTGCGTTACGCTACGTCACCCTGCGGCCTCATTTTGCGCCTTGTGTTAGACACAGACTCCTTGACAGCTCAGAGGCATAGAGAGGAGATCTTAGAGCCGTATTTGCTACTTCTCAGGGTTGAAATTAGCTCTCAGTTCCTTTTAATGGATGACAATCCTCCCAGACCACCTGGAGCTAAGAACTGCTTTGGTGCAGGAATGGGTGCAGCTACCTCAAGGATTTAATAACTGTCTCATAAACAGTATGATGTTTCGTTGCACAAGGTGACCATGCATCCTGTTAGCCTCATTTTGGCATACTGTATATTCATACTTAGTTCCTCTTCACGATTGTTTATAGACGTGAGTGGATAACAGAATTCGTGGCAATTGCAAACGCATTATGCTTTGAAGCAATTATGTGTCAAAGGTCACCGCTTCACCTGTCATAATAATAATCGATACTGTACTTGAAATAGCACCTGGGATCAGTACCTGAAATGAACTGCTTCCAACTATACTCTGCTACTGTGAATGCTTTGCGAGATTGTATTAGTGCTTTGAAGTCTTGGAGAATTATCTGAGCAGTGAAATGTTTGCATAGTAGACATCAGGTTGTTGTTTTACGAGTCGCATAATGTCGAAGGTCAACGAAACACACCCATATCTGCTTAGGATTATATTATCACACAAACGAAACAGTCATGTCCAAGCGTTGACTCATTGCAAACGAAGATTAATCATTGAACAGTGATGCAACAATAATGTTGTGGTGTTTGTCCACTTTAGTAAACCAAACAACACTCTACTTCCAAATGTATTAAACAAGATTTGTGTCGATTTTTTGCTTCTTTGACAGGTATTGTCACAGGCAAGACGCTGAAGCAATGCTGTAGGGCGAAAACTGCTAGTTTACAGTGGTTATTGTAGCTTTTTGCGCAATTTTAACAGTTTGCTCTCATCATTGATTATGTGGCTAGCAATCAGACTTTAGATTATCGAAATGCAAGACTGAGACAATAACATTGTTAAATAAGCTTCCTATATATTTACCTCTATTATCTTACTTATTTAATATTTTAAAAGAAACCAAAATGCAGTTAGTTTCTTGTCGAGTGGGCATTGCTTATCGTTGTTTTACAAGTTGTAAGAAGTACATGTAGATGGTAGGAGGCCGTTGATGGAAATTCTTTTGTTTTTTTTCCTGTTTGATGTTATTGGATGAAATTCGTATGGGAATAACCACCTTCATGTGGTGACAGATGTATCAAAAAATGTTAGCGATACGTGAAAATTTGACTTACAACTGCAATATACTGTGCCTGTATACACCTAGAGATCTTAAATAACATTGATAGTGTGCAATATATATATATATATATACGTAGTGTACTTACATGTTTCCTAGTTTTTATTAATTTTTAATGCATGCTACTCGAAATGATGTGAATTTCTCATGGGAACCGAAGGAAGTGCATCCCAGTGTTCGTATTCTGTTTTTTTCCTTCACTTCAATGTTGCCATCACTCTCACTGTTTTCTAAATAATTATCTTTCTGTCATTTCGTATGTTACTCACGTAACAGATATTTACATTATCATCTGTGTAGGTAGGGTGTACTTCATCCATCCATGTTGAGGTGATCATCCCCTCGTTTCAGAGTTTAATCTCCAGGAAATAATCCCTATGCTAATTTTCAAGAAAGTTATTTTGCACCAAGTTGTCATTTATCTCCCTGTAGCTCACTGCCTATAGAAATTTCTATACAGATCTGCCGGGTTTGAGGCAAAATGAAATGAGAATTTTATACAAAAGGAGGTTGTTTAAGAGTCTCCTTTAAACTTATATGTCTATGATATTACGAGATAGTGCGACTTACTATTTTCATCAGGGTTGCCTGTTATCAAATTTCTTTTGATAAATTTTTCGTATGAAATTGAAAGCCATTCTATTGCGAAAAGAATTGTAGCTTTAAAGTTATGTACTGTATACTGCAAAAGTGTGAATTTTAAATTATGAGTTGCTTAAACACTTCCATATCTCAGAGAGCTAATTGTAAATATTTTGCAAGTCTCTTACGCGCATTTTTTTTTATTTACGCCTACAACATTTTAATTTCTTTAATTGAAATTCATTAGAATGACTGTGTGATACATTTGTAAAAGAGGTTGCCATCTTTCAACGGAAAAGAAAGAATAGAATGTTGAGTGGTGACGTCACCCACAGCTGCTAACGCTCTTATCAGTGGCGCTGTTCTGTCAATAATTGAAGGAACTTACGTGACTACATTTTAAGTAGCTTTTCGTGGCTGTTGCCATGGAAACGTTCTTCTTTTTGAGATGTATTTACGATTGGACGCGCCACCAAAGTATTTGTATGAAAGTTTTTACATCAAATTGAGATGTATCTTAAAAAGAGATTCATACCTTTGTTTCACTTTCTCTTCTGAAAAGGCAGAAACAATAATACGCGGATATGTCATGAAATCATATTGAGTAATAAAATAATAAAAGAAAAGGTAAATTGGTAAGCTTATGTTTATACAGTCGTTTTGAATTCATTTAAGCATGTTTTTAGATTTTTAAGCTTAGTCATTCGAAGTTGAATACAGTTCATTTATGAAAAAAAATTGAAAAATATAAAACGCCATCCAATGCCAGTTATTCATCTATTTTAAACCTACTGTATGTGAATAGTTGTCAACAACGCGATAGTTGTCTATGTATGTTGACCACTGGTCTTTATCTTGAGTATTAATAAGTTTACCCCGTGTATTGTTTAATTAAATTCGACATTATGGAGTATTCATGACATGACCTAGATCATACAGGAGTGAAGATAATTTGACTTTTCAATAGACCATAACGTTTTCATTTTCAATTCTTGACTATGTATGCATTACGTTTCACACGCTTTATCGAAAGCCATATTGTAAATATAAACAAAAGTCTATGAACAATCCTAATTTATTCATACAATTGCAATTGTGTGTTCATTTTTTCGTATAGTATTGAATTATTAATGCGTGGAAATCCATTTCGATATTTTGGGACATGGTATTTTATAATGGAATCAAACAGTTGATATTCATCATCATCATCATCAAACCCTTATCCCGCCTATGGCAGGGTCGGGTCTGCAGGTTCTAGCCCTCCACTCCCGTATATCTCTCACCAGGTCCCCGTCCACCCCACACTGCCATGTCCTTGCGGACAACCTGTTCCCACGTCTGCTTCGGTCTATCCCTGCCCCAGGTGCTACCGACCACCTCTGAGCGGCGAATTGCATTGGACACACCAGTTCTCGTCTGATCACTGAAGTTAAGCAGCGCAACCCCAGCTAGTACTGACATGGGTGGCCGCTTGGAAAAACTGGGTACTTGGAATACCCAAAAACCGTCGCATTAGTGTAGTGTCTGTGCAGTCTCTGCATAAGAACTATGCTGTGGACGGGGCTCTAATGACCTTTGCAGTTGAAGGGCCCTAAAACACCAACAAACAACAACCGACCACCTGCATTCCTGGAATTGACCTAATGAGCTCCTCTTCCCGTCTTCTCATGACGTTTCCATACCACCTCAGCCATGTTGCTAGTGGGACTATTTAAGACGCTACTCTTCTCTAAGTAGGCCTAAAGTCAGACTGCCGTTGTCGTTAATATATTGGCGTTTCTTTCATTTTAAAGTAGTAGCCGTTAATCCAGATACGCTGCTGTTCTTTGATAATGTAAATGAAGTGCTTTTAAGATTAAGAATCTGATTTACGTGTCTGGTTAACTGAAACGTTGAAAGATTTCAAAGAGCACTGGAATACTATTTATGACCGTACACGTTTCAATTTAACAATCACTAACGACATTGATACAGCTGTTATCAAAATTGTCATCAATGGGAACAGTTCTCTGGAATTTTGACATGACTTGACTGTTAACTCTGAGTTATTTGTCCACGTTCGTTGTGTAAAACCATTTGTTTTATTCAATGACTCACTCTATAATGTATTTACTCATCATCATACCCTTATCCCACCTGTGGCAGGATCGGGTCTGCGGGTCCACTGAACATGCTCTGACTGGGGGCACCCCAGGTAGGCGTCTGGAACCAGCAGGAATATTGGCTTTGTTGTCTGTGGGGCGGGGGGGGAATGCCGGCCTACCCCATGTGTTCCAACACCATATTATACAACCAAAATCGAAATTTTCGCAGGTAAATTAATGCTTTGTTGGTTATAATATTGCATGGTGCCTGACCTATTACACAATAACAGTAAGCAACAGGGATATTCCAGACCGCATGCAGCCTATGGTGTATTTGCTCATCTAACTTAAAACTAGCTAGCAGTGTGAGACCCTCCGTCAAATGTTGAGTTTTATCCAGTGGTGGATCAGGAACTTGGAGGACTGGAAGCGCAACCTATTTTTGACGTCTTCTTCTTCTAAATACCAAGCGATGCTACCAAATCAATTTATTACTTAATAAAAATAATCATCAATCAATCGTTTCCTTAAAAAATAACTATTTTTAGCCTTTTGCAGTCACGAGTATGAAACTACAGTACTCACTTTCGGATATCCAGAACGCACGCTTGTTGCGCCTGTACGATGAACCTCCACTGTTTTATCCTCTGTAAAGGTTATCAGAAGTATTTTCTAGAGGTAAGAAAATTTAATAATGCTCATTGCCGTTACCATAGTCGTTCTTGCGAGTGAAACCCATTTAGTTCTATGGTATATTACAAGGGATTCTTTTTTCTTCTGCTTTTTTTCAAAGCTAAAGTGCTGGTCTAAGATGATGATAGTTATAGTATTTGAAACTGAATCTTAAAAACCACTTCTAGTAAGAGTAGGATAACTTGCAAGATTTTGTAACATTTGTTTTATGTTCTTGATCGCGTTGCAAACTACCTGTTCTATTGGTACATCTGTATGAAATTTCAAATATGTTCAAATAGCGTGTGAAAGTCAATAATGAATTACCAAATAGATTTTTTTTATTCCTTTACATTTATTTCATGCATGAAACAGTTGTTCAAGTTGCATGAATTCGTTTTACACATCTAAGGGCGCTTTATACTCTTTTTTTTTTACCTTGATATGTTCGTTTGCGTAGGAATAAGTATATCATCCAATATACGAACTCGTTTTGGTTTGATTTAGGTGGGAGTGGAGGGTAAGAACCCGCAGACCCGATCCTGCCGCAGGCGGGAGGAGGGTATGATGATGATAATTTTGTTTTGATATCTTCTATAAAAATTACAGGAATGTTTTTAGTGTAGTGTCTTTGGTGAAAAAATAATTGAGAGCTTGTAGCATGGTGCAACTACTTAGTGCAAATGCATATCTAGAGACTCATCATCATACCCTTATCACGCCTGTGGCACGTCCATTTACACTGCCTTACCTGAAAATCTAATGAATGCACCAGCTCGTCAAAGTCCGTCCAGAAACCTCCCTTAGTGGGGGTTATCAAGACACGTTGAGGGGCATATACAGTGATAAGGTAGAGCACTACTCCCTGCCACACTACTGTAACTAACATTTGCCTACTATTTATAGTTTTAACTAGGGTGACCCCTTGCTGCAGCTCCCTGTCAATACTATTCCTACCCCATTTGTCCCCCTTCACCAGCAGTATATATAAGCTTGTATCCCTCGCCAAGGGCCCTTCCACCTTGTTTATTGTAAGAAAGCTACACTAATCCTCCTATGCCTTAGAATCCTAACTAACTCTCCTGTTTCCTGTAATGGTCCCCACATTTCACGTCTCTAATCTAAGAGTAATCCTTCTCCAAATGACTGCTCTGACTGTGACACCCCAGCCAGGCGTCTGGAACCTGCGGAAGTATTGGATGGGTTGTCTGTGGGGGATGCTGGCGTACCCCACAGAAGACAGTCAATGCATTATCTGCCATGGGAGCTGAGGTCTGCACCCCCATGACATTGTGGAAGCATGATAACGATGGCCGGCGGTCCGCTCTCTCATCTCTGTTGCCGTCGACACTGAGATTTTAATCTCCTGCACCATAGGTTTGAACCAATAGGTCTTATTTCTGTAATAATAAAATGTTTCTTGTTTAGACAACATTTGAATTGTCAAATTCCTTTATACCGAAAATTGGATTGTTTATAAAGTAAATCCGCGGAATTTAAACTCTCCCATCCTTAGGAGAGAAGAAATCCGATTTGCATATTGACGCGAAACGTGACTAGTTAACAAATGACAGAAACCGCGGCTATTCAGAAATGATTAAAGAATTCTCAATAGTAATTTGGAGAAAATAACTCACTACTGTGTAACTTGAAGTGAAAAGGAGAAATTTCATTTCAATCACATTTAAATGATCAAAAATAAAAATGTTCTCCGCGTGAAGAACGAGTGTCACACAATTGAAAACGACAGCGTAGCGAATCACCAGAAAGATTAGAATTTAGAACGACAGATCTTCACCACATTCGTTTGAAGCGCTCTAGTAAATAAGGTGAAAGTCGTTTCCACTAGATGGCGATGCCAGTTATGGGTGTTGCGTATAATTTTTAGGACTAGCGGTATTCGTATTTGGTGTTATTTTGATATTGGGTCTATTTTGGCAGTAAAAAATAGCATCACTATGTAAAAATTTTATCAGAAGCTAGTGGACCGGTAACATTTTTAGTGGATTTGAAATTACTGTATTAATGTCTTTAAATGTACGTATTTTCCAGAGGGTTGCCCTACTATTAAAGTTACATTGATTTATTGGCTTATTATGCATCTGAGTAATAAGATTTGCATGCTAAACGGAAATTGCGACAGGTTTCATGTTAAAACAGCGTCGATCAATATAGTAACCGTTCAAAATTTGTCGTCGATTTCAATTTATCTTAGTTGTGTACTAAGTTGACAAATGTCTCAAAAATCGTTCTAGATGTCATTTTAATATCGCCCACCTTAAGATTTACTATCTTAATCTAGGTGATTTTTTTCGTACTTGGACGTTGAGAAAAGCAACATTTTCTATTAAAAATCCAAGAATTGATTAGTATAAAATCATATCTTTACTTAGTGTGTATATATACTATATGTACATGCATACTGTAAGTTTTGATATGTTAAGCGTCAGACAGAGTTTAGTATCTTTCTGGTTAGTATATACTGTATATCAACGCATATTTGGTTGAATTGATGCTCTACGCTGAATGTTTAGTGCTAATATTTCTGCTTAGCCAATTCATTTCCTTTCACTCCCTGTCTTTTCTCATTTAAGATAATAATCTATTAGATTCATCCATACATGTATAAATCGACGGCGTATATAATATGTAAGTTCTTTTAACGTTTATATTCATCGAAATTATTATATATTCAATATATACAGTATACTTAAATATATGGTGGAAAATGCAATGTGGCTTTATTCGGATATCTACAGTATATTTGACATAACATTTGTAAACCGAGACGGTTCCATTTATTATTTCACCGTCCTCAGCGTGTTAAGATCAAAATTGGTGATATTGGATTAGTGCGAACATTTTGGCACAAAATTTCGCAAAAATATGAATTTATTGACTTGGATAGCGTGTATAACTCCAGAGATCAAACAGAGAAAGGCCTAAACGATATTAAAGCACAATAGAAAGGGAGGACTAAAGATAAACATGAAGAAGACAGAATATTTTGCTTTCAATTGGGAAGGACAGGAAAATAATGGCGACGTACTCTCCGGAGGCGAGCTGGTGACAAAGATGCAAGACGTAAAGTACTTAAGATCAATGTTCCAAAGCAACGGGGAGATAGATTCGGATTTTACCAATAGAATCAATGGAGGATGGTTGAAGTGAAGACAGGCAAGCGGAGTCCTGTGTGATAGGAGGGTCCCAATCAAGTTGAAAGGAATGTTTTACAGGACAGTGGTTAGCGTATGTGGTTAGCGTATGCAGGTTAGCGTATGTGGTTAGCGTATGCAGGTTAGCATATGTGGTTAGCATATGCAGGTTAGCGTATGTGGTTAGCGTAGCAGATGCAGGGATTTGGGAAGGAGTTCCTAGATAGGAAGGAGCAAGGGAGGCAAGGGTGATAGGGACATACAAGGAAGCCTGAAGATTGCATTTGCAAATGTGCAAGGGGTGAGGAGGAAAGGGAAGTGGATGGAGTTATGTGAGATTATGAGGCAGGAAAAGGTAGACATCATGAGCCTGGCTGAGACACATCTAAGGGGAGAGGAGGGGTATGTAGTTGATGAGGTCAATGCCACCTTTTGGAATAGAAAGGGGGGGTGAGAAGAAAGGAGGTGGAGTCAGAATCCTTTGGGGGAAGAAAATTAAGGGAATAAGGTGGGGTGAAGATTGTAAGGAGCATGGGTGGATAAAGGTTCAGAGAGGAGGTAGGAAGCTGGCCATTGGGGCAGTATACATGGGTATAGAAGGTACGGGAGGGGGTTGGAATGAACGTATATACAGTTGCTTGCAGGAGGACATTGAGGCCCTGCACCTAGAGGGATATCAGGTTATAATAGTGGGGGACTTCAATGGGCATCTGCAGGAGAGTGGATGGGGTAGAGAATAGAAATGGTAAAATGCTAAAGGGCTTTGCATGTCAAAATGGTATGGCAATAGTGAACCTACTGAAATGCTGTCAGGGAAGGATCACCAGGGTGGGGCCACAGTATAGCTCCTGCATTGACTTCTGCTTGGTGGAGAATGAACTAGTGCAGGAGGTGCATGGAATGACAGTGGATGAGGAAAACAGGGTGGGTTTAGACTCAGATCATAATCTAATTATGATTAGTATGAAGGTTAGGAACATCAAGGAAAAATGGGCACAGGTGGGAAGTAAAGCTAACTGGCAGCTAAAGAAATGGTTTAAAGAGGAGGAGTTCCAGAAGGACATGGAAGTTGTACTGGAAAGAAAAGAAGTCACATATGTGGAACTTGTAAGTGCCCTAATAGATAAAGCAAATGAAGGACAGGGAAGATGTAAAGGGAATGGGATTAAATGGAAAAAAACATGGATGGATGCTGAGGCATGGGAGTCTATTGAAAGTAGGCGTCAAGCCAATAGGAGGCATAGGCAAGCGGTTAAAGGGGGAGATGACGAAAGTATCAGACAAGCTTGGGACACCTACCAGCAGAAGAAAAGAGGCGAAGGAAGTAGTGGGTAGGAAGATTGCAGAGGGGGATAGGAGGAAATGGAAGGAAATCATGGATGGGGGGAAACAGATGACAAAGAAATTTTGGAGATATGTCAGGGATAGACGTAGAGAGAGGAGTGAGGAGGTAGGGGATGGTAGAAAAGCCTTAGTAGATAAGGATGGTAGGAATATAACCAGTAGAGAAGGCATTAGGAGGGTATTGATGGAATATGGATGTGGGTTCTCCACTACAGGTGGAAAGGTGGTGGAAGGGCCACACAGAATAACAACCAGCTGGGGATCATCAGCTGGAGAGGCTTGCTTTACTAGGGTAGAATTAGATAATGAGATAAATGCATTGAAGTTGGGAAAAGCTTGTGGGGAGGACAAGGTACCGAATGAGTTTCTCAAAGCACTAGGGAGTAAAGGCAGAGAACTGCTCTTAAAGATATTTAATGAGTATTTAGGGGATGGAAAAATACCAGATGACTGGGGCATCACACAGGTAGTGATGCTGTACAAGCGCAAGGGAAAGAGCAAGGAATGTTTGGATAGCTACTGGCCAGTAGCTATAAACAGTTGCATTTATAAGTTATTTGCCGGGCTAGTAAGGAGGCGATTAGATACAATAATAGAAGGGTCAGGGAAATTAGTGGAGTTCCAAAATGGGTTCCGAAGGGGGTGCAGAACAGGTGATAGCCTGTACATAATTACACAGATTATGGAGGTAGTTCAAAGAAAGAAATGGAAGGCATACCTCTGTTTTTTGGATGCTAAGGGTGCATATGACAAAGTGGATAGAGAGAAGCTATGGACAGTTCTTCCCAAGTATGGGGTTAGTAAGGTGCTAGTGGAACTGCTCCAGAAGCTATATATGGGTACTAGGTATGATTTCCATTTGGAGGGAATAAATACAGGACAGATAGGTGTGGACAAGGGGTTGTGACAGGGCTGTCCATTATCACCAATTCTGTTCCTAGTGTACATCAATGAACTGGGGATTAGGCTCCAAGATAGAGGGCTGGGGTTTTCTCTGGCGGATGGTATCAAGTTGCCTGCCATCTTCCAATGTGATGATATAGTGCTGCTGACAGAGACAGAGGGAGAACTCCAGGAAGAACTGGATATCTGTGAACAGTACAGTAGGGATTTTCAGTTAGAGTTTGGTCAGGACAAAACAAAGCTGATGATCATAGGAGAGGATGTGCTGCCTAGCAATCAGGTACCAATCAAGCTTGGGGAGAGGGAGATAGAGGTAGTGTCAGAGGTTACATACTTGGGGGTTAAACTTACAAATGATAGGGGATACCTGAAAGCAATGGAGGAAAACATCGTTTGTAAGCTGAAAACCAGAGAAGGACTAATAAGGAAACTGGCATTCGATTCATTCTCAAGGTATGAATTGGTTAGGGGCCTATGGAAAGCTGTAGCAGTACCAGGGTTAACATATGGAAACGAGGTCCTATGCATTAGTAAAAAGGTAATGGACTGCATGGAAATAGCCCAGAGAAGGTTAGGTAGGATGGCCTTAGGGGGAAATAGGTTTACAGCAGTGGAGGCAATACAGGGGGACATGGGGTGGTCTACATTTGAACAGAGGGAAATGATTAG
This sequence comes from Trigoniulus corallinus, assembly GCA_013389805.1. Lineage (NCBI taxonomy): Eukaryota > Metazoa > Arthropoda > Diplopoda > Spirobolida > Trigoniulidae > Trigoniulus > Trigoniulus corallinus. Next base: position 16,790,524 of record JAAFCE010006949.1, on the reverse strand, counting down.
TAAGTTGGTATACCTATGCAGGATATGGGGACTAGAGAAGGAAAATCCAGTATGGCAGGTAAATGCATGGGTAAACAACATGAGGGTATCTACCAACTGGGAGAGGAGGGTAAACAGGATGTCAAAGAAGATAGGCATAACACTGCACCCCAGGGAGGGCAAGGAGGGGGTAATAACGCTGCAAAGACTAGTACAGGACAAAGTGAAGGAATGGGGGTTAGGGCAGTGGCGACAGAGTATGGAGGGAAGGTCTGCAAAGAAAACGCTGAGGGTGTATGGGAACAAGCTTAACATAGAGAGGGAGGTAATCTACGACAATACCTGGGAGAGCTCACTTCTGTTTCGGGCAAGAGCTGGGTCACTGGAGACGAAACAGAGGATGGCAACGATCACAGGTGGAGAGGAGGGCTGTGGATTGTGCAGGGATCAGGTGGAGGACGTCAGGCATGTGATAATGGTCTGCCCAGCACTGGATCACTGCAGAAGGGGTTGGGGAACCCCCACATTGGAGGTGGTTCTGGGGGTGGTGGGTTCTGGGGTGGAGCGGCTGGAATGGGTGCAAAAGGCAAAGTTGTTGCTGGGGTGCTGGTGGAGATCTGGGCATATGGGTCCAGCATGAAAAGATCTCGCCAGCAAGGTATCCGTCACAAAGGATTACATATTCATATTCATAGGTCGGCTAGGTTACTGTATATGGATCGGAGTGTTGGGCAGTGAGGAAGAGCCAAGTAAATAGAATGCAAGTAGCCAAGATGCGAATGCTGCGGTACATGAGTGGGGTCTCAACAGCTGATACAATTAGGAATTAGTGTATTAGAGGTAGCCTGGGGGTGTGGGGGTATAGTGGGAAGAATGAGGGAGAGTAGATTGCGATGGTGTGGACACGTCATGCGAAGAGGGGACGAGGAGCTCGTTTGGTCCATTACAGGAATGCAAGTGGTTGGAAACACCCGGGGCAAGGGGCGACCAAAGGAAACTTGGAAGCAGGTTGTCCGTAAGCTTCTGGTAGTATGTGGGCTGGGCGGGGACCTGGTTAGTGATAGGCGAGAGTGGAGGTCTAGAGCCCACAGACCCAACCCAACCATAGGCGGGATAAAGGTATGATGATGCTGATATAGGGTGTAGTATGACCACAGATATGTCCATCAACCAATTTGAATTCATGGAAGAGAGAGGAGTTCATAAAACATCCAGTGTGATCGTTTTATTAAATTCCTGTCATTTTGGGTTTTCATCCTAAGGTATTCGTAATATGCATCAAATTACTTAAAAATGTATATTTTTTTTATAGAAGAAATTAGAAAGGTTTCCATTTGTTGAATTTCATTTCGTGTTGTGTAAGAGTGTTAATTTTTTTTTGTAGAGGATTGTCATAATTGTTTTCTGAGTTACGGTCTTGCATCTTTGGGAATATTAATTTGGTCGTAAAGCTATTTCTTAAGGGTTTTAGACACAAGTTTGTAATTATAATGTTGATTAATTAAAACTGCCTATGTTTAGAAAAGAGCCTAAGATCTTGTTGCTCCAACATGAAACTAGAAGCCTCTCTATAGTTGAAGAGTTTACATGATATTCAAATGTTTAGTTTTCCTTGAAACAGTTGTCTAATAATAAAATTAGTAGATATGCGCAAAAGATATTTGACATTTATCTAATGAGATTTTATCTTTAATATTTTGTAGATTTCCTTTCAAAAAGAGAAATTTTTTTCTGCCTGATGGAAACGTAAGTCGGTTATATACTTATATTAATAATTTGACTTTTATTCATTGTTAATTAAAAAGGAAATCTGACAATCACTGAATTGTGGTATAATGAAATTTTTAAAATCTCTAGTCTATATTAAAAGAAATCAATTGTCTCAATGCTTTTTTCTTTTGCGAAACAATGAAGACAATAACTTTGATAATAATAAAAGTCGAATTGAATTCAATTTTTTTTACTCATGGCCATGCGCAGTTCAGACATTTTACAATAATGGAACCCCTATTTAATGTAGTTGAAAATTTTAAACTATTTGTTGTGACAGATTTTTATAAATAATTACTAGGCGAAATTTAACGTTTCAGACAGAAAAGTGCAATGGATATAAGAAAAACATCAGGATTGTGAGTGAAAATCTATTTTGTTGTTAAAATGACATGGAATATGCAACTCTCCATCCTAATCTTATTTATACCGTCAACATCCTTTACACGTATTGTTGCAACCACTGAAATAAAAAAACTCTGAAAATGAATCTATCAACTGATGACATTTTGTACAGACACCAATAAAATATCTCGTTAAAGGAGTGCCATATGATTTCCGCTATCAATTTTTCATTGAACTTCATACACTCTTTTGCAACACTGCATCAGTTTAGGATGGCGGCAGTATATTGTAATTTATAGAAGACAAGTTGTGGTGTTAGACCTTGCGTTTAAAACCTAAAATTAAATGCGAAAACGATTTCTTATGTGTATGCTCGTAGTTCTGAGAAACTCTAAAAAGAGTTTATATATGTGGCTCCACACCCTACCATCCTCGTTCTTTGTTCAACACTATCTGTACATATATTGAGAATCCAATACGATTTCTTATGTTGTCATCATGATGCATAAAGGAGAATTGATACCCCTAAGAGAGTATGTAAGAAATTACTAGTGTGCCTTTATGCAGCGAAATTGTGTATTATTCCATCCCTCATATGATTCAATCTGGAAATGAAATCCGCAGGATGAGGAGTAGGAGAAAGAGAGGCGAAAAAGATTTTTTTTTTCTCGTACTAGTTGTGGGAATTCCAAACGAAGAATCATTTTCCTGTCTCACAAGATGAACGTTGGGTGCCATTTGTTATCAAGCTTCAATATCAAGGACCACTTTCCAGTAATTCATCTCTGATGGAACCTTCCAACTCCCTGGACAGCCCAACCAGTTGCTAAGTAACGTGTCTGTCTTTCTCTCTCCTCTCTCTTATCGTGTTATCAAATAAACACTCGTAGTCTTTGCTTAAAACCACTTTCTTAGAGTCGAAAGAGGGGTTCTTCACTTCTAGTGACCTTCAATGACAATATGGAGTATAAGGGAAACAACATATTTCCACTAGACATCGTCGTCGTCGTCGTCATCATCATCATCATCACCCTTATCATCACAGAGCCCTAGTAATCTCTTCATGGTGTGTTTGTCAAACCGCTGAAAATTAACTTCATGATTACAACTAAGAGAATCTAATTTTGTAATTCGACTGGCTATTTTGAAATACAGAGCTTGATTTGACTGACATATTTTTGGAAAGCTTCAAAAATTCAATTTCAACGAAATGCAGGAACATTTGCTTTTCGAGACATGTTGATGTCAATGTCAGGAGAGAGAGAGAGACAGAGACAGCAAGAGAGAGCTGCAGTTAATATTAAAGTCCGGAAATTACATTCATCATGTAGATATGTAAGTGTCCTAGACCAATAGATATTCCTTTGAGCATTAGGGCTGATGTGAAGGTTTAAGGCCCTTTGTTTTAAGTTGATGGATCCGAAATTCGACGAGATAATGATACTTCTAATAATACACTATACTCTCAGGAAATGGTGATTTTCTTACCCTCACTGTCTCTATCCGTTGTCTCTTTCATATTGATGGAGGTTCTTCCTGTAAAACGCTTGTCAAAAGCTTCCTGAGATTTGTTTGCCGCTTTGTTGCACATGCATTGATCATCTAATTCATGATTACTAACTTTCGACACCACATCAATTGACAATTAAAGACTTTCTCTTGAATTTATAGATAGTGATGATGATGGTGGTGGTGACGGTCGATGTCATCATTTTTTAGTCCTCTCACTAAGATAAGGACATACCGAATAGATGTGATTGATGATTATACGGTGTACATCCTATTATGGTCCTTCAAATAGTAGGTATTTATATAGACTATTTACAACTCAGAATTTTAATGAGTAAAATTTTATTCGTTAGCCATCTTGATTATTGTTCACACTCATTTACCAATTTCATAAAGACATGTTTTACTTTCGTAGTGGCAAACCATTAACCACCTGGTCAGCTGTGCTGGAAAGGATTTTGACATAAGGTTTACCAAACATCCAAAACTGCTCATTAACCAGAGGTCTTACTGAGTACAGGATGATCCTTTTTGTATTGATCCAGTGTTTAATTATGTGCAGTACTTTAGTGTGCATAATATGTGCAGTCATTCTGACAAAATTGGTGATCATCATACCCTTATCCCACCTGTGGCAGGGTCGGGTCTGCGGGTTCTAGCCCTCCAATCCCGCCTATCTTCCTACCCCCTATTCGCGATGAGACTACCCCGGCTAGGGTGCCCCCAGCCAGGCATCTGGAACCCGCGGGAATATTGGACGGGTTGTCTGTTAGGGGGGATGCCGGCCTACCCCACAGAAGACATTCGGTGCATTATCTGCCATGGGAGCCGAGGTCTGCACCCTCATGACATTGCGGACGCATGATAACGACGGCTCGGGACCCGATCGCTCACCCCTGACGGCTGTCCGCACTGTGGTTTTGATCCCGCGGTCCGTAGGAGCTATTTTATTTCGCTCTTCCCCTTCACCCATGCAAAGGTTGGTCGTTTAGGCAGCCAACCCCCCAATGTGCAGAGAGGACTCCTAAGAGGACTAGCCATCTGGGGACGCGCCGCGTAGCAGTTCACGTCTGCCGATGGCTTGACAAAATTGATGATAGCGTCTTAAAATACCTCTATGCAGGCAGAAGTTCCCAATGAACTCTGGGCCCGACTTTCTCTTTCTCCAACTACCAATTTTACAAATGTTGATAATTTAGCCATCTGGCCTGCATCTGGAGGTTTAAGAATACTGAAAATTTGAGTTGTTTTCACGCTATAATTATTTATTGGTAAAACTAAAAGTAACAATGTTGTAGAATATATGGAACTCCCTGATATTAAAAAAGTTATTCACACTAATGTTCACAAGTCCAAATTCACATTACTGATATCTTTGCAAAGACGGAATACTGTAGTGGTGGCCTGTTTTGTAAAAGTACATAATGAACATTTTAAAAAATATGAAATTAAAGGGGTTTAATTTAAAATTTCGAAATAGGAAAAGAGTAGGTGGTGAGGTTTTATTTCAAGAAAGAAATCCGTAATCGAGAAGTAATTTCAAATTATGCATTCTGTTGCACACGTGTAGACAGACCTATTTATGTATTAGCTCATTTATATAGCTAGAATATTACTGTATATATTCAATTTAATATGTCAGTATTGAGTCAAAATATTCCGTACTTTTAGAATGAATATCTTAAAGTACTGTTTGTCTATATCTACAAAGCATTTTCTTAAAGTAACGTTGGCTGTCACATAATCGAAGTGAGGATAGAAAGGGTTTATGAAAAACTTAAAATATAGACGGTTACATTTTTTTTTACTTTTCATCTGTGCATATATGCGTGTAATAGGTGTGATTTTGAAAAACTCGGCGGCTTACCACTATTATCCTCTTTCCATCCCCATATCGAATATTAAAGATTGGAAGTGAATAGCAATGAATGTGATATATGACAACGTGAAACGGAAGTGATCTCTGATTTCAATCAAACTTCATCGATTGTCTAGCTTGTTAGCCTAGTTTTTATCCACCACCTATGTGAACCTGCTTGATGCAACAAAATATAATCTTAAGATGTAAAAAGACTGTATGTCAAGTTTCAATATGGGGGTCGCCATATTGGAACTGTTCCATTTTTATACATCGATATGATTACATTATCGATATGCAGCGCTGCGCGTGAATTGAAACAGAAGAACGTAATCATGGTGCCTTGATGTATTCCAATAGCCTAATACTGTAGGAGGCATCTGTTATGAAGTCTGTATTACATCACCCAGTTTTGTTGGATGATTTAATAGGGTCTCACTTTGAACCTCGTCTACTGTAATAACTAAGTAAAGTTAATACGTGAATTGCATGCGCCACCACCACACAATAAATCGGGTTTGTGTTACAGTATGTTCTAATGCACCGCACGTCCGGATACGCGAAGAAAGGAGCAAATCGAGGGTCTTGAACGTTCCATGCCACTGTCGAATATTTAAGTCAAATTATATTTCTTTAGGATCATTAATATTAATTATTATTCTATTATTCACAAATGGTAAGAATTTCACTCATCATCATGCCCTTATCTCGCCTATAGCAGGGTCGGGTCTGCGGGTTCTAGCCCTCCACTCCCGCCTTATCTCCCACCAGGTCCCCCCACACACTATCATATCCTTACGGACAGCCTGCTTCTACGTCTGCTTTGGTCTCCCCTGCCCCGGGTGCATTCAACCACCTGCTTTGATCTCCCTGCCGCGGGTGCTTCCATTTTTTTGGTTTCGTTGGTGTTTTAGGGCCCTTCAGCTAGAAGGTCATTAGAACCCCATCCCCTGCATAGTTCTAGTGCAGAGACTGCACAGACACTACACTAATACGACGAGCGGCTTATTGCGTTGGACACACAAGTTCTCGTCTGATCACTGAAGTGAAGCAACGCAATTCCAGCTAGTACTAACATGGGTGGCTGCTTGGGAAAACTGGGTACCGCTAATACCCAAAAATCGTCGTATTGGCGTAGAGTCTGTGCAGTCTCTACATCGGAACAACGCAGTGGACGGGGCTCTAATAACCTGGTAGTTGAAGGGCTCTAAAACATCGACAACAACACCAAAACAAAAAAACTAATGCGACGATTATTGGGTATTAGCATTACAAAGTTTTTCCAAGCAGCCACCCATGTTAGTACTAGCTGGGGGTTGCGTTGCTTCACTTCAGTCAGGGCCGGCCCTAGCGTTTGTGGGGCTAAAAGCAGCAGGCGAAAGCGGAACCCCAGTACTAAGATTTATGAAGTTGATTGCTTACCCTTGCAGTAAGTTAATGTCTTTAAACACATCACCATACCGTTATCCCGCCTGTGGCAGGGTCGGGTTTGCGAGTCCACTGAACATACTGTGACTGAGGTCACCCCAGCCAGGCGTCTAGAACCCTCAAAACCCGCCTGGAACACTGCAGGTTTAATGTCTTTAAACACACACGAGATCAAAATATTGTGTTTCAACATTTTTTTAGCCCCATCGCGGGGTGCAAGCCAGTTGCCTCGGTCGCATTACCCTAAGACCGGTCCTGACCTCAGTGATCAGACGAGAATGGGTGCTTCCAACCACCTGTATTCCTGAAATGGTAAGAATTTCACTCTATCCGTTAAATTCATGAACGTTCTCCTTTAGGTCCCACATTCAATAATAGTCTACTTTTATATTGGTGTATTCCAATCGACATCCAACGGGAGACTAGGTCCTAATGATTAAAATTATATCAGGGTGCTTTGTGAAACCCCACTTAGTATCCCAATAAGTATTGAGTTAATTCCGGTGAACAACGTTTTTTGTCTCTCTGTTGAGCTGTCAATTATGAATGCCTTAGTTAATACAATTTCGGGTGATTGGTATGACGATATACTGTATACAGGATGTGGGATTTTGGGCGTAAAACTATCATTTATAGGAATGCAATACATGAGACTGCCACACATTATGAAAAATATTTGGAAGCTATTGCTGAAGCGTGAAGCTTCAATTTACGACTCCCTCGAGGGGCTTTCACACGATTTGACAATAATTGAGATACGTACAGTGTGTGTGTGTATATGTTTAGATTTGTTTCTTGGTTGAGAAAGAGACAATCGATTTGGAACCACCCCTGTACAACATGATGGTCCACCGATGCCATCTTCATTATAATTATTTGCCGTATATGAAAACGCGGTTTTACTGAAACATATCGATTTTTCTCTTATCTTTTGTGTTTACCTTTATCCAAGTGAATTCAAATAACTCGACCAACTGTTGATGACAAGGCTTATTTTATTGAAAGAAAGTCTTAATGAATTTTGGTTGTGTTCTTCTTTAGTTGAAAATAGACTCCACGTTGTATAGATGCAATCGCATTATTACTATTTATTTTAGAAATTTACAGATATGTAAAGGTCTTTTATAAATGACGATGACAGAGAGGTTTGTTTTTCCATTTGCCCCCCCCCCCCCCTTTCCCGATATTTGAAGATGAAAGAAGGGAAACTAGAGAAGAGCGAAGAATCTTTAAAAAACTAAAAACCCCACGGTATTATCGTCTTAGACATCAGTAGCAGATTTCAACAAGTTCATCTTAAAGACTTTGATGTCTCGTCTGTTCGTGACAAATATTAGCACAACGAATGTCGTATTATTAATAGGGATTGTAGACAATTAATTAATCAAGTCGACATACTACCAGAAAAGTCATCAAAAGTGTAAAACATCTGCAGCCTACTGACTTTTTTTGTCTATAAAACAGCATATAGATGGAAATTGAACCAAGTCTCTGATTTGAAAAAAGTGCAACATCATTGAATTTTTAGAAGTTCACGTCTCCGGACGGAAACCTATGTCAGGCAAAAAGAAAGCAACTCCTAACCGTTTTCCCGCCTATGGCAGGGTCGGGTACCCATCTATTTTGTTCCTCTGAATGGATACAAGGGCGATATATTGGTCATTGTTTTTCCGCAGCCGGTTGCCGACCAAAACTGCAACTCCTGTACTTATTTATCGTCGGTCTACTGTTCGTTTTTTGGGGGAATTCCACCCACGTCAAGGGGCGAGCTCCTACACATGGAAGTCTTGTCTTATCTATCCGTCGCGTAGTAAAGAAGGTTCTTTTACGTGCAAATGACATCGTACACCACGCGGGACCTCGGTTTTACTTCTCATACGAAAGAAGGCACACTCAGGGCCTCTCTTTGGCCCGAAAGAAGCCAACCCACCTCGGTCCAGTATCAAACCTAGAACTACTAACGTAGTTGCCGAGCGTGCTAACCACTACGCCACCTAGGCTGGTTTTAAAGTATTGGTAGGAAGGTCAAAAGAATTTCAACTTCGTAAAGAAAGTTTGTACAGTGGTAGTACCTCGGGTTACGAACTTAATTCGTTCCAGGACTCGGTTCGTAACCCAAAACAATGAAATAGAGACAACCTGTTTCGAGATAAAATGAAATGTTTTAGTGCTGTGTAGCAAGGCTAATGAAAGCGAGACTGCGCATGCGTTCCACAGTGGGTTAAGGCCCCCGCACACCAAACTGACGTGTGTGTGCAAAAAAAGTTTTTGCTCACACCAAAAATTTTAATTGACGGTGTGAAGAGATTTTATCACATCGGTGTGTCAGTTCGGACTGATGTCAGTCCGAAGTGAGCGTGTGGTGGGGTTGCTCACATCAGTTGTTCACTTTTTTTTGTTCTGCGCATGCCCAAACATGGATAAACGTCATCTTTAAAAAAATTGCACCATGGGAACGGTAGAATTACTGGTTGATGCGGACAATCAAATGACGTCACATGACGTTTAACGAAAAGGAACATAAATACGTGACACACCAAACTGATCGTGGGTGGGCAATTCATTCCTTCACACCAAACTGAACACATCGATGTACACACACCAAACTGATCGTGTGTGGGGGTCTTTGGTGCTAAGGGTGGTTAGTACTGCATGGTCTTCATTTGTACTGCTCTTCCTCTCCTTCGTTCGCAACCCAAGGCACCAGGGCCCGATCTAAGTGGGGCACCTCGGACATTTGTCCGGGGCGCCAAAATTTAGGGGCACCATTTTGGCTGTAAGTGTGAGGACAGGGCATGCGAACATAGTGCTGCTTCAAGGGGCGGCAATTTGTCCTTTTGTCCGGGGCGGAATAAGTGCTAGAGCAGGCGCTGCAAGGCACTGTTCGTAACCCAAGACAAAAATTTTTCGAATTTGCTGTTCGTAACCCACATTGTTCGTGACCTGAGGAGTTCGTAACCCGAGGTACCGTTGTACCATATAAAATTTAAGGCTGATCCTAGTTAATTAACAAGGTAAGTAAAGGAAAAGATAAGCTTTTGGGCTTGATATTAAGAAGTTACTTTCTTGTACACACCCCTCAGAGAAAATTCGTATGCTAAATTGAAGTCTTTCTTGCAGTTTCGCACAAGAAATTGTGTTCCCAAACCTTCCCAAAGCCCCCCCCCCCTCAACTACACAATTGCCGAGTTTCTTTAGGAGACTCGTTGAATCTCGACGGTGAATTATCATCAATCTTCCTTATATGATTTCGTATTTAAAGGAAGGAGGATTTCTTCCTTCTTACTCCTACTTATCACCTTCCCCTTAAGTTTTTTTTAAGGAGATATCGTATCGTTTCGTCTAATTTATGTTTCCGTCTTTATTCTCTCTTTCCTTTTACAGATAGATAGATCCTGCATCTAAAAGGGAATAAAAGCACCTAAATCTCAACTACGACTCTTTACGAGTAGTTTTTAATTTGAAACTGAGTTTTTCAAGTGCGTGTATTGTACGTCAACTATTTAATATGTATTCAGGTGTAAAATTGGATATGTTTCATTTTTAACTACGTATGTGTATCATATCCAATGTAAAGGTTTAACATCGGTCTGTTTACATCGACGCCAGGAGGCGACCTCTTGCAACTAGGAATCCTGAGGGAGAAGTTTGTTGGGGGATGTTGAAGGGGAAGTTTATACAGGGTGGTGGTTTGGTCAGCTGCGCTGTATGGATCAGAGTGTTGGGCAGTGCGAAAGAGCGATGAAAATAGAGTGCAAGTAGCCGTAATCAAAATGCTGCGATACACGAGTGGGGTGTCGAGAGCAGATAGAATTAGGAATGAATATATTAGAGGTAGTTGGGGGCAATGGCGGATCCAGGATTTTCGTCAGGGGGGGGGGTTGAGCTAATACAGGGGGGTGAGCTAAATACAGGCCGGGTTTGCAACCCCAAAAACCCCACCCTGGATATTAGATTTAGGTAGCATGGGTGTGTGATGAGAAGAGGGAGGAGAAACTGGTTAGGTCGCATTACAGGGATGCAGGCTATTGGAAGCATCTCTGGCAACGAAAGACCAAAGCAGACGTAAGAGCAGGTTGTACGAAGGGATATGATAGGGTGTCAGGTGAATGAGGCTTAGTGGGAGATAGACGGTAGTGGAGGGCCAGAACCCGGATACCCGACCCTGCCGCAGGTAAGATAACGATATGCGTATCTTTTTCTTCATGTAGAAAGGGTTGTTTTACCTGTTGGTGATATCGCGCTCATCGTTCAAGGCCACTTCCTATCCGAAGTAGGCGCACTTGGGAGATTATCCCTTCAATCCACCTCAGCTGAAATTGAACCTCGAAATGGAGGATTGTGATGCCCCTAAGACTTTATTATATCTTCTAACCTTTTCCTGGCTATGGCAGGGTCGGGTATCCATCTTGTCCCCTTGATTGGACACAAGGGTGATATATTGGACGGTATTTTTCCGCAGCCGGCTGCCGACCAAAGTTGCAACCCCTATGCTTATTTATGATCGCTCTACTGTCGGTGCACTCCACCGACGCCAAGGGACGAGCTTCTACACTTGGGAATTTTGCCCCATCTACCCGTTAGAAGGGTTCTTTTACCAGACTTTATATTACATTTAAACTACAAACATTAAGTACCACTAGTTTGAAATTTAAAAAAAAATTGTGTGGTATAAAATATACTGGAGCGGCGAGTTGCGTTGGACACACCAGTTCTCGTCTGATCACTGAAGTTAAGCAACGCAAGCCCAGTTAGTACTGGCATGGGTGATCGCTCGAGGAAGCTGGGTACTGCTAATACCCAATAATCGTCGCATTAGTGTAGTGTCTGTGCAGTATATGCATTAGAACTATACAGTGGACGGGTCTCCAATGACCTTGTAGTTGATGGGACCTTAAACTCCAACAAACAAACAAAATAAAATATACTACAACAACAAAAAAAAAACGCCGCGAGGCAGATATTAAGTATTTTTGTTTATTTTGATTTTAGATTTCAAAAAATTGTGTGGTTTATTTATAGAGCTAATTAGTTTGTCAGTTTTTTATTAAGTGACGGCTGGTTTTCTCAAAACCTGGAAAAATCCTCTTTCAAACTCTTGAATTGGTAATGTAGATTTGGAATACGTAGTGCATATAGATACAGTAATTCCTAGAAGTCGTTTTGAAATACAGTATGTAGATTTGACGTAACATTTTAGAGCACTAATGGTGCCCGTACTATTTTAGGAGTACTTTTATACGCATTAGGGTTTATTGAGACTGAAACATCATACACGACTAAATAAATGGAAAGTATTTTCAATAAATGTAAAACTTCAAGATCAAATTTTTATATGTTGGGTGCATTATGATCTGTAGACGTGAATATGCGGTGAATGAATAGGTTTATTCCCTCCACAGAAATGCATTTCTTAAGAAAAGAAATACAGTCTTGAAAATGAGCCATTGTTTTCTCAAGCCCTTTATATGAAGTTGCAAAATAAAAATCCTAATGCAGGTTGCTAGACATGTAATATGCTATGTGATAAATAATTTAATTAAAAATTACTGCCTTCTCAGTATTTCATGTATAGATTTCATTTCTTGCATATGTTTTGGGATATTCCAGCCCACTAACTATCCTGGTGATCACTGGCGTAGCCAAGGGGGGTTTGGTAGTTAACTCCCCCCCCTCCTGCGCATTGGCTACCAGTTTGTAATCACGATTCAGTTATCTACAGTGAAACGCTATACACTCTATCGTCGGTCATATCCCCCTAGAAAATCCTGTCTACGCCAGTGCTGGTGATGGTAAAAGACAACTAAAAGGTTGATGGACATCAGGTGCGCCCCTCCTCTTCCACTCTGCTTATCGTCTGTTTAGTTGGGGTTTTACGGCCCTTAAGCAACAATGGTCATTACAATCCCATCCACTGCGTAGTTCTAATGCAGAGCCTGCGCCGTCACTACGCTGTTACGACGACTTGGGTATTAGCGGTCACCCATGTCAGTACTAGCTGCGGTTGAGTTGCTTAACTTCAGTGATCAGGCTTCAGTTTCATGGTTCTTACATAGGACTGAACTCGGGCCAGTGCAGTACTGGAAGTTTCACTAATGTACAGCTCTCCACTACAATATAGCAGACTGTCGATTCGTATCTCATCCGGATGTTGTTTTGTTTTTTGTTTGTGTTTTAAGGCCCTTCAACTACAAGGTCATTAGAGCTCCGTCCACTGTGTAGTTCTCATGCAGAGGCTGCACAGACACTACACTAATGCGACGATTTTTGGATACTAGCGGTACCCAGTTTTCCCAAGTAGCCACCCATGTCAGTACTAACTGGGGTTCCATTGTTTAACGATCAGACGAGAACTGCTATGTCCAACGTAATTTGCCGCTCATCTCATCCGGAATTTGGTGGTGGACAAAGGGGAGCGGACACAAGAGAATACAAGGTCAGAAATCGACAGATGACGAATGTTGAGAAACTCTGGGTTATTCAGTGTTTATGGGGTGATAGTTAATATCCGACTGAAACTCTAAACCAGGTACCACTGTGATGGGCACGATAACATCTGCACCTGAAACATTAAAAGAGTTTTATTCAGAAATTATTCAGGTAAATTACAGGTGTAGAAACTCGCTTTCTTTAGCACATAAAGGAACCCGTTCTGTAAGGAAAAACGCAGCGTGCGAATCTTGGAATGATAAATGATAATCATCAAACAAAAATACGAACGTAGGACATACCGTGCTCCTGTTACTTTGTCTACGCATATCATCAAAGGGAAGCCCTTGAATTTTCTTCTGGTTAGATTAGCCCTAGGGTAACCTAAAATAACATCAGGACACTGTAATAATGTACATTGAATTTTGCAATGATAGTTTCGGAGTGAAATGTGTCCCACTTTCTTTTATATATAAAATTTATGCGCGTTTTTGAATTTTTCTTGGTTGTCCAATTGAGGTAAGATTGTCAGTGCCAGATGTCTGGGAATTTATTGCTAGTGGTTGTAGTTATGGTTATGCGAAATAGTGTGGGATTGTAAATGCTAAGAGTTTGATGTTCCGAAAAAAATACTACTGTTGTCAGATTTTGATCCTATTTTTGACCATCGACATCTTAGCGTAGCATCTTTACAGCTTCTTGAAAGAAATGTTAGAAAATGTCATTAAACTTCATAACCATACTTTCAACGAGCCCACGTTTTTAGAAAATCTTGTAAGACAAAAAAAAAGGACAAGTCCTTCCTCATCCCTACCTGCCGTCGTCTTTCACCACTTCAGTCCTGCTGAACTGAGTATTATCTTATTTCGGGATGGTAGTTTGTTTGCTCTGTTTCGGTTGTGTAAGTTCGTGGCTACAGGTGCGATTTTGACCGAAGTCGTTTGCTGCTTTACGAGAGGAAGGTCCCAGACGCATCACATCCTATCAAATAGAAACTAAAGCATGATCACATGTTGCTGGAGTGCTGGTGGAGATCTAGATATGGGTCGAGCATGAAAAAAAAAACACACTGGAATGGTATCCATTACAATTGAATACATATTCACGAACAGTGTGTGTGTGTGGTGTAAAGCAACTCTTTCTCCATGGAGTAAACCTCTCCCGTGTACTCGTCCCTCTATGTTCCCGGTACCAACGGGCACTCGACCCTGCTTAATTAAGTGGGAAGAGGGTTAATCATTTGTGGGTTTACTTTTTTTTTTTTACGAGAGTCCCCTTTGATGTGTGACAAGCAGTGCCGCATTTACCATTAGGTTAAGTAGGCTGAAGCGTAGGGCCTCAACATTTAGCGGGCTTCAAAACTTACGAAAACGGCCTCAAAATTGAACTAGCCAAGGACCTGTCAACCTCTAAATCCGGCACTGGTGACAAGCGTTATTTAATAATCATTCATGATGTCGCTGCTGAGATTTGAACTCAGGATCTCCTGTTCACTAGACAGGCGCTTTAACCAGCTAAGCCACAGTGCAACATACAGGGTAACGCCCTGTTAGCAAATGTAGTACGCAGTAACGTATGAGCTATAGCAATTTATGTCGGTACTGAGATTCGGACATTCGGTACCCCATTTAATAGCCAAGCTGAGGCGTAACTAGGGGGGGGGGCAAGGGGGGACAGATGTCCCCGGGCGCAGAAGGCAGGGGGCATAAAAATGTACAGCAAAAATGCGCTTAGCGGGTGCCAGAGGGCGCAGATTTCGGTCTTTGTCCCCGGGCGCAGAATACCCTCGGCCTGCCTCGGTACACCACTGTAGCCAAGAACCCCCGCCAACTAAGCCTCGCCACCTGGATGCATGTTTTCAGATGATAACTTTCTTGTATGTAGTCGATCAAGATTTTTAGATAAAAATCAGCCATTATTATATTATAATTTTTGATGAAGTTCACGAGTAGCCCTTACAATAGCGAAGAGAGGAAATGTTGGCAATTCTAAGTAGAACAAGGTGATTGTGATACGTGCATGACCGGGTGTAAATAATTTAATGGCATTTTATGAACAGTCCTAGAATGGGACGAAATTTTGATGAGTGACTTATAAGTTATCTTTTCGGACGATACTTGAAGTGAGTAATCCAATATGATGTAGTTTTTGAGTGAAAAGAAGAGAAGCTAAAAGTTGGATTTCTAGATTTTGATCAATGTAAATAGCAAGTCGGTGAGACGTACGTCTGACGTCATTAATGTGACCGTTTTCCTTCTCGTACTCAATAAAATGTGCCATCTCTGTCACATCTTGTGTAACCCTGGCTTTACGGCCTTAAGGAACACATCCATTTGGGCACATGTCGTTTCTACGGTTACATGGCTAATTCCCCAGCTTCCCACATCTGCTAAGCGTAGAAGACACATACGAAATGAGGAAGTCTTTTCTATTCCCGTATCTTTCAATTCCCCTTTCTGCATCTATCTGTTAACGGTTTTTTTTGTTCTCAGAAGGGTGGATTGGCGGCCAATGTTTAACGGGCCCTACAGTATATGTGAGTAGAAAAATGTCTGCACTAAAGGAACAGTTGGTCTTAAGGGCAACCATTACCTTTAATGAATCTCTGGTTCAGTTTTCAGTGTCTTGTCTTTCTCTCTCTCTCTCTCCTTCTCCTTTCGTCTTTTCTCTTCACTCTTCCGTTGTCGATTTATGATGGTGCCAACTAAACCGTGGCTCTAACTTTGTGCCGGAATTACTGTATGTACCACGTGATAGGATGTAAGATATATGGGAATGGATAGACAAGAAGACCTTCTATTTTTTCCAGAAATCCATCGGGATCCGAGAAGAAAGAAGAGTATATCATTTCATTCGTGGATAATAACGAGCAAGGGTGATGGAAGGGGAGAAAAAACACTCCCGTAGAATAGATGCGACGGCGGATATAAGCCTACAATGTAATCGTCATTTTTATGTTCGTAGAATTCTGTAGTTGTTGAAGCCCGTTAGAGGGGGTTGTTGTTAGTCTCCGAGGTAAACCGAATTTATAACATGTTGATATTGCATGTGTGAAGATTTACGAAGACTTAAAAACGTCTAACTCTCCTTCTTCATATACGGTATGCTCCATTGTTTATCAGTTTAACGATATTGTATGATTTTCTTTTTCATATAAATTTCTGTTCGCGGGGTCCACTTGTTTGTATACAGGAAAGTAAATGACACACAAAAGTGGATGAATTTAGAATGAATGTCAGCCATGCTGTATTCTGACGTTATCTCCTTTGTTGCCGCCATCACCACCCTGTTAGGTTTATCGATGGAAATGTGATTGACCATACGTACAGTATGACAATATTTCCTTGGAATGTAGTTTTATTAACGTTAGCTTCCTAGAGATCCCATTTCTATACTGTACTACAATATTTTGTCTAGGTCTATTTTTATATACCGTATTACGGATTTGTGAGATTTGTTTCACGCTTGTGATAGCGTTTCCCCACCCCTAAAATCATTGCTTTCGACTTAGTGAGTGGAAACAACTTTGAAAAGATAACCCCTTCTTACTGTTCCGCCCTAATGATGTATTTTTTAGTTGTCCACATTTTCCTTGCTACTAAAAATTGGGTTTCAATATTTTCTCCCAGTTTAAACCAATCCAATGGTTGCTCTGAGTTTAAACTCTGAACGGAAGGCTTTTTTTTTTTACTCCTTGTACTCTTCCATCACTCAAGCGTGATGGCACTAAGTTGGTTGAATGTTGTGGGCCATCTCCTATGCGTTTGTTATTTAGCTTTTATTGACTATTTTATAGATGGGTCATCCAAGCCATTTTGTCGAAATGTTGGCATATTCTGTCTTTAGTACAGTACATGCAATGAATTTGATTTGGGACTTAAGGTACATAGTACGTCTTTCATTTTAAGATAATTTAAAAAGTATCTAGTGTAGCTTTTTTGAAAACAGTAAATTTTATACGACATAAAAAGTATAGTTATGTTTTTAATGACGACATTATTGGTATACCTCACACGGTTATGTGTAATATGTTGATCAGATGATTTCTTTAATGATTAAATGAAGTTTGTAAAAGTTTTAGAGGTAAGCACTTCGTCATCCGCAGTATATCATACAAGACGTTTTGAATACTCGATTAGAGGAGTTAGTTGCAGAAATGACGTGTCAGACGTGCACTTACAGTACGTCTTACTGTCTTTTTAGCCAAGTTTCTCTTCAAGACAATTACAATATGTTTTAAGATGTACGTAACCTCGTTAAATGTCAGCCCGCACACACACCATCGAAAATACTCCTTTAAGTACGAGTGTAATGTCATTAATAAACGTTTTGCGCATAATTATCATTTGTTGAAAATGGGCCGTTAGATGAATGAATGGATGAGAAAAGTACTTTCGTTAGTCCTATTACTGCCAAATGGGTTATATATTATTTAATTTAGACTTTTTTATGGTGATCCAGTATTAGGCGTATGAATTCCCCGGTGTCGGATTCATTAGGGGTATAGTGTTTTGTATAAAATCACCAAGTATCTAGTTGCAGTATGATAACAGTCGTCAAAAACTAGTTAAACAATATCGTGTTTGTTATTCTTGCTCGAGAAGCTGAACAACTGTAATTCTAGACTATTTTCAACCTCATTAGTCATCACTGGGCAATTAATCTGTTAGAATAGTTGCCGGGTGAATTCATGAGGCAGCCCGGTTGAATAAGGGTGGAATGGGGAGTGGCAGGCATCTGGCCGAACGATCCATTAATACTGCAATCCCTTACTTATTTAACAGTGGCCTGTTCGTCATGGATACCAGATTTTTGTTTATTTCGTTGGTGTTTTAGGGCCCTTCAACTACAAAGTCATTAGAGCCCCATCCACTGCATAGTTCTAGTGCAGAGACTGCACAGACACTACAATAATAGACGAGAACTGGTGTGTCCAACGCAATACAGCCCCTCCCTGGATATCAGAGGACGGGCTCCTTCACCTGAAAATGTTGCGGATACACACACGATTCGCATCTAACGGAATGCGCTTAGGACTTCTCTTTAAAGTTGTCAACATTAGACCAGCTATTTACAGGACTTTGAAGTGAAGACGTCACGGTTGAAAAGCACCATATCTTTTGGGAATGGCCCCTCAGCTTATTGATTAAATGGTAAAAGGTGCAGGACACATGTACGTATGCATTTTGCATATGTTACGTCAAATGAGAGTTATTTATCATCGAGTTTTACTTTTCTTTTTACTTTTCTATACATTTTTTGGTTAAAAAAGGGGAAGGTAAAAGATAAATTACAATTGTTGTCATAATGATAGATGAAGGCTAATTTTCTTTATAAAATATTCAGTGGCGTTGTTATTATTTTTTGAAAGCTCTAGAAATGCAAAATGATGTCGATGAAAATGGGAGATTATGAATTAAAAATGCTATCTTACTAGGTTTTAGATGAGATATAATCTTGGAGAGCGTAAAGTGAATGAATGCTCTGTTGTTTATGCTATTATTATTTGCTGTATTGTTGTTATTATTATTATAAGTGTAAATAATCTCCAGAAATTCGTCACTTCCGTTATGAGATTACATGAGGGAGGGGGATGTGCCAACTATTTATCGACCATTGATACTCTCGTTTTATATATAGAGCTTCAAAAATTAATCTTCCGGTTTAATTAACATATGGATGCAATGCCGTGTTACGATAATAGACAGTTGTCACGAATTATTAAAAATAACTACTATCACTACGTAGTCTGACGTAAATATAAATGGGCTTACGTGTATGGAATTGAAATTGTTAGATTTTTTATGTTTGTGTGATTATTTTAACACCTTTTTAAATAATTTATGATTTTCGTTGACTCATTTTGACAAGTTGCACGTCCATAAATTCGCATTGAATCGTGATGAATTACACTGAGGACTTCTTCAATTCATCCTCCAAATAAATTGACAGGAGATGAAGAATGTCAAAGGTACATGAATTCCAATTCCGTGGGATCAGGTGTGACAGGCGTATCCCTGTGAAGTATGTTGGCAACTTCTACAGGTCGGTCTTTGTATTAGATGGAAACAGGAATGCGTGCATGTGCAGGGTGGTAAGGACATATTGAAAAGAGTTGGGGTAAGGGCAGTAATGAGTAAGGGCATATTGATCCGGCATGCGGACTTCGATTCATGTAATGCAGATACGGGTGACCAGGTAAATGTCCCATAGAATTAACATTGGCCTTCCTACAGCTGTAGGCAATTTTCCGACAATAGAGGGGGAGATTCTACACGCATATCGGTATTTCATTCCATGTAGAAAGGGTTCTTTTAGGTGCAGACAGAGGCGAATTTACGATTTTGCCGCCCCAAGCTAAATTATTCTGCTGCCCCCTAAAAAAGACGTTGAACAATTTGTTTTGTTGGTGTTTTAGGGTCCGTCCACTACGTAGTTCTAACGCAGAGTCTACAACGACACTATGCTGTTAGGACGATTTTGGGTATTAGCAATACCCAGTGTTCCCAAGCGGTCACTCACGCTAGTACTAGTTGGGGTTGCGTTGCTTGAATTCAGTGATCAGACGAGAACTGGAACGTTCCTTAAATTCCTCTTGCTATGAACATGCCCTAAAAATGTTGTTACTTGTTTGTTCATGAACACCGTGCAGTGTAGAGACAATATTTTTATCACTGTTTCATTTGAATTAAAGAGAATTATACTATTTATAGCTTATTATTGTTAAGTTTTAAATGTACAACTCTGAATTTTGCCACCCTAGGTCATAGCCTTTTTAGTCTAGTTATAAATCCGCCGCTGCGTACAGGTGACCACATCGAACCACGGAAGGCGCACTTGGGACTTCCCTTTAGCCCAGAATAAGCTACCAACCCAGACCTGGATCGAACCTTCGTACAAGGACACTAAAGTCAAGCATACTCCCATTGAGTCTCCGATGCAGACAAACTTAGTAAAGGAACTAAAACTCGAGGACTTGGCCTCTGTGAAATTGGGGGATAAGTAAAGGCGCGTTCTCACGAGTCAAGTTTTGTTGATCAATTGTAGTTGTTCAAGAAAACTTGAATGAAAACTGTAGTGTGAACCTCTGTTTCAATCGAGTTGATCAACATTTTAGTTGATCAATAAAAGTTTGACCCAGTCAATCTTTTCTTGAACAAGTGGTGAGTCATTCACCATTACCCTTCAAGTGAACAATAGGTCTTTTGTTTAAGGCCCTTGTAGATATACAAAAGTGGACCCGTCAGAGGGGTGGACCAATTGGGGGTTAACCAAAATACAATGTTATCCACACAACTCCTTTTGACCCCATTTGTAATGTAACTGAAACCCCATTTGTACAGTGAAACTGCTGATCAGTTTCTATTGAAATGTGTGAACGAAAATTGATTCAAGTAATGTTCAACTTTTGTTGAACAAGTACAATTGGTCAACAAAACTTGACTAGTGAGAACGCGCCTTTAGATAGCCTGTAAGCATTAAATGGTCAAGTTTTCTTCCTCGTCATCTTATTTCACTAAGTAATGTTTTGAGCCCGAAATTGACGTCGTTATCGTCATGGTTCATTCAAATGCCGATAGGATTTTTTATGCAAATCAACCCCAGTCGAGTGCATTTAATTCGAAATGCCTTCATTATCTATTTAAATGAATCCGTTTGTAAGTCGTAAAGGTGTAAGTTGGAGCAGCAACACATGGCCTTTATAGGAATAGAGCCGTCATTTGCTTGGGTTGAATCTGCTGTAGAGATGTATATACACTTTAATTGCAATTTGCATATGTTTTAATCCCAAAGTTTTAGACCATTATCGAGAAAAGACCTTTTCGTTGTGTTTCCTTACATTTCTCCGTAATGAAATGAAGGAGGGGGGTTGATTGAAGAAATGCCTGTGTCTGTCTGCGTTTGGGAGTCGTTAAATGGGTCCTGCTTTTTAAGGTAATAATTTTCTTTCCACTACCAGTTTTAAAACTCTTTAAAACTTGGTGGTTGTGTATGTTTTTTTCTGTCTGTTGTAACATTTTTGAAGCATAGAAATGCGATGTTAATTTTATTTCTATTGCAGTTTTATCGTCACTTATTTAGATAAACTGAAAACGCCCGGGAAAGTGCCGTAAAGACGATGGTTACGATAAAGCTAAAAGTTCAGTCGAAACACTCTATCCTTCTTATAGGGGTTGTTGTTTTTTTATCATATAGCATTTATTTTATACCCTACTATGTTTTACGACTGTTCAACGTTTTAATTTCTAATTATCGTGTTAAATGGTACAAACATTAAATATCAAAATTCAGACCATATGCAGGGTCGTGATAATTCGTGCTTTGAATAACTGTTTATAGGCAGCAGTTAGAGTTTATGGCACTTAAAGAGTGGCTTGTTGATTACTGCACTCGTATCACGATTGTATGGGCTTGGGTTCGGTTCTGATTGAGTGTATTTCAACTGCATCTTGCTTTCTTTTCTTTCATATTTATCAAGTAGACAATATTTTCTTAGCTCTCTAGACAGGATTTGGTATTTTCTAGAAACAAACAATCATCGGTTCATTAAGAAGTATAATTTTTGTGCTCCAAGATTATGGCTTGAATTTCTTTAAGCTAAATTAGCTCCGAATGTAACATCCAGGGTACTATATATAAGTCGTGATAATTATAATTTATTATGGCCTACTTTGAGAATCTTCTGTAGGCTTATTATAAATCTGGAATTTTTTTTAGCTTTGGATTAACATGTTTGAATGCCATGCTGATTAAATTTCCTACAGGCAATATTATTAGGTACGGATGTGATGTTATAGCTATTTAATGAGATTTTTTTCTTCTTTATCTAACCCTTTCTCACCTATGGCAGGATGGCGCATCAATCCGTGAGTAGATATTTCGAAACTGAAGCAGAATGGGTATCAGCAGTACCCAGTTTTCCCAAGAGAGGCCGAACTGATGGGTGATTGTTTTGTATAACTTAACCTCACAATTCATCCTCAGTGGACCTTATAATTTACCCCCGAAACTTACACCGGGGCCTGTATCACAGTTAGACATTTTAACAAGTGAGGACTTTTCACCTTTTAGTGTTAGTACGTTACGCTAACGGGTTGGGGAGTAAGCCAAGCAGCCATAACAGGCCGAACACTAAGGCAAGGCGCAAAATGAGGCCGCAGGGTGACGCAGCGTAACGCAGCCCTGCGAAATTCTGCTAGCAGGCAATCACCACACATTGAATCGCACTTTTTCAACTTACTGGTTTGCAATTTGCGTCAACTAAAATGGCTTTCAACGTAACAGTGATTGCCTGCTAGCAGAATTTCGCAGGGTGACGAAGGTGGTGCAGGGTGTAGCAGCCTAGCAGGCAATCACCACAACCAGCGCAACCCCAGCTAGTACTGACATGGGTGGCCATTTGGGAAAAATGGGTACTGCTAATACCCAAAAATCGTCGCATTAGTGTAGTGTCTGTGCAGTCTCTGCATAAGAACTATGCTCTGGACGGGGCTCTAATGACCTTTGTAGTTGAAGGGCCCTAAAACACCAACATACAATAACAAGCTGTCTACTAGGGAGCGACTGTGTTGAGTTGGACACACCAGTTCTCATCTGATTACTGAAGTTAAGCAACGCTAATACCCAAAATCGTCGTAACAATGTAGTGGCTCTGCAGACTCTGCATTAGAACTACACAGTGAACGGGGCTCTAATGACCATTATAGTTGAAAGGCCCTAAAACACCAACGAGACAGAATAAACCCGTCTACTGCTTGTGACTTGTATTCTTGTGATGAGCCCTACCGGCTACATTTTTTCTCATAAAGTGACTATACCATCGTCTTTTCCCTCTCTCTCTCTCCTCTTTTTCTCAAACGACACCTGTTATAGCCGTTTCTGTTGCCCATGTCACCGCATACATTTGTAACTGATCACTTTTCCTTTTCTTACCAGAATTAGGTACCTACAACCCACTCAACATTAATGACAAGTCAGGTAGAAAGACGGACTACTACTACTACTACGGACTACTACGGGCAACTACGCCAGTAGTTCTAGGTTCGATACTGGACCGTGGCGGGTCGGCTTCTTTCGGGCGAGAGAGAAGCCGCGAGTGTGCCTTCTTTCGGATGAGAAGTAAAACCGAGGTCCCGTGTGGGTGTACGATGGCGCTTGCACGTAAAAGAACCCTCTCTACTATGCAACGGGTAGATGAGGCAAAATTTCCAGGTGTAGGAGCTCGCCCCCTGGCGTCGGTAGCATTCCCCAACGAACACTAGACCGACGATAAATAAGCGTAGGGGTGCAGCTTTGGTCGGCAACCGGCTGCAGAAAAAACTATGTCCAATATATCACCCTGTGTCCATTCAGAGGGACAAATGGGTACCCGACCCTGCCATAGGCGGGAAAAGGGTTAGGAGTTGCTTTTAGGTAGAAAGACGGACTGTCATACGAAAAGACAGGATTTCGTAACCTTTTCAACCGCCGCACCGGTGATGAGAATGCAGGGATATAATGGGCCTGAGTTTTATACCCTAGAGCCTACATGGAAATAAAATAAAGTTAGGGACCATAGAAAGTGAAGTGTTTTTTTTTTTTTAGAGAGAAGGCTTACCAGCAGTTTTGTGATTCGTATTTGGTCGTCAGTTATTTAGATGTTGGTATCAGCTATAGGAGTATAGGGTTGAATGCTTATATGCTACATCGGTAATGGGATATGGCAACATTCCCATGCTCTATAATTTAATCCTGAATGAAAAACGTTAACTTGAGTAAACAACCCCTCTATTATGTGTTAGTGGAGGAATATTATGTACCTTTTTTATATCTAGAAAAGCGAAAAGAAATATCTTGAAGGAGATGAATGTACCAGCGTATATAAAAATAGAGTAATTCTAGGGCTGGCAAAGCGAGGTCTCAACATCGTCGTCTGCCTAGTAGTAGTAGTTTCCTCAGTTGATGCCATTTGGTCGCCGCGATTACATTGTTGTTGATTTGTCAGTCGGAAATATAAACAAAACATAAAAAAAGACTATATTGCTCCGTTGACTGTAGATCCATGATGGTATTTTAGCTGTTGGAACCAAGGGTGTAATTTTAGACTAGTTCCATAGGTTCACTGTCCTGTAGTAGTTGCTGCTCTAATGGATTATAATCATACATGTGGAGGAGCAGAGACTGATTTTTCTAAACCACAAGATGATGTTTTTGAAAGAGTGATTTTAAGTTACATTGAGAAACATAAAGCAACTGCTAACCCTTTTCCCGCCTATGGCAGGGTCGGATACTCATTATTGTCCCTCTGGAAGGACACATGGGCGATCTTCTGGACGGCATTTTTAAGCAGCCGACTGTCGATCAAAGCTACAACCCTTAAGCGTATTTTCATTGTCTGCCTACTGTTCGTTGGGCACTTCACCGACCCCAGGGGAGCAAGCTCCTACACCTGGCAATTTTGCCTGATCTACTCTTTGCATAGTTGAGAGGGTTCTTTTACGTGCATGTAACATCCATCGTAAACCACACGAGATCATGGCTTTATTTTCCATCCGGCGGAAGGCTCACTCGGGACACCTCTCGCCCAAAAGAGGACAAACCACCTCGATCCTGTATCGAACCTGGAACCACTGACACAGTAATCGAATACTCTACCTCTACCTTCTGCGCCACCGAGGCGCGCAATCCCATTCTTTCTTTTCCTCAGAAAATTTTAAGATTCATATTTCTGGGTGACAGAGGTAGCGCGCTTAACTACTGCGTCAATGGTTCCAGGTTCGATAATGGATGGAGGTGGGTTTGAAAAAAGAGAAGGTGGTGGAGGAAAGTTGGTGGCCCGAAGCAGAACGCTCTCTGCTATGCAACGGGTAGGTGAGGCAAAATTCCCAGATGTAGGAGCTCGCCCCCTGACGTCGGTGAGTGCATCAACGAACAGTAGACCCACGAAAACTAAGCATATGGGCTACAGCTTTGGTCGGCAGCCGGCTGCGTAAAAACATCGCCCAATAGATCGCCCATGAATCCATTCAGAGGGACAAAGATGGGTACCCGACCCAGGCATAGGCGAAAAAAGGGTTAGTGGTAGATTTTTTTTTAAAAAAAAGAATGGGATGATTATTGTAAAAGTCCCTTACATTATTCATCTGAGTCTGTCTTGGTGGTTCAATGGCAAAAGTACTTCGTGAGTCCTCACCTTAACAGATATCTTCTTTTGAACGAGAGGAAACCCCAAAATGAGCCTTCCTTCGGATAGGAAATAAAGCCGTTACCCCATGTGGTATGTACGATGCCACTTGTGATAAAAAAGAAGTCTACAGGGAATATGTGTAGACTATAGATCGATAAAAAAATTCGGAAGTAGACGCTTGCCCCTTGGAATCGGTTGAGGAAAAGCAGCGGGTTCCATATGAATGGCGTCCAATAGTTCGCGGTTCCAGCGAAAGAAATAGGTACCCGCCAATGCCATAGGCAGGAAAAGGGCTTGGAATGATGATTACATTATCCGCATCTACACAGTCCTATTTTTTTTTAAAGAATCTTGCTTTGCAAATGCTCTTTTCTTTGAGTAATAATATTAATAATGAGCCACGTTGCTAAAGGCCTCCATTAAGTAAATAAATTGTAGACGTTTGCTAAATCTTCTTTAGAAATGAAGACATAAAGAAATACAGTATACATATTTTATTTTGTCTTAAAAACATTACAGGATGTCTTTTGGATGATATAGCCACTAATCGCACATAGTCTTTAAAAACTATGTTGCCTGCCATAGAGTGGAACTCTTATAATAATGAATTGTACTACAAAATTTGAGTTTGAATCCGGAAGTATTGCATTTTACTAGATATGCCACTGAGAAATTCAAAGTGATTTTGCCAATTAGCATTTTGGTTCAAGGAGACCATTTTCATTCGACGAAATGCGCACTTGGGAGGGAGCAGTTTATTGCCTTGGGCATACCAGTTCTCGTCTGATCACTGAAGTTAAGCAACGCAACTCCATTTAGTACTGACATGAGTGGCCGCATGCGAAAACTGGGTAGTGCTAATACCCAAAAATCGTCTCATTAGGCAAGGCGAAAAATGAGACGCCAGGGTGACGCAGGTGGCGAAGGTGACGCAGGGTGTAGCAGCCCTGCGAAATTCTGCCAGCAGGCAATCACAGCACATTGAATCGCAGTTTTTCACCATACTTGCATCAAATAACAAGACAACTCTGCTTCGCACCGCTTTTTGTTATTGTCACGCCAACTTCACGCAGGAAACTGCGGCATTGGCACTGCGCTCCGCAGGGTCACGTGGCGCAGGCACTGAGTCACGTCACCCTGCGACTTAACATACGCGACTACATGCTATCGTGTGAGCCACAGAAATTTATAGTGAGTCACCCTGCGTCACCTACGGAGACTGCGTCTCATTTTGCGCTGGGCCTTAGTGTGGTGTCTGCGCAGTTTCTGCATTAGAACTACGCAGTGGACGGGGCTCTAATGACCTTGTAGTTGAAGGGCCCTAAAACACAAACAACGTACTTGGGACCTTTACTGTCTAGTCTGAAAGAAAATACTGTACACCTCCTTGGAGACAGGATCTAGCCTGTGACCATGAACTCCACAATTCATTGCTGTACAGAAGCGAATCTTTCTGCATTAGAAAGCATGTAGTGTGTAGTCTGTTGTGAACGCCTTAAAATTCAAGTGATTACGGTATAAGCTAGTTGGGTGCAGGACATTTCCTGAAAGTAAGGACCGCTATGAATAACTGCTTCCTAGAACTCTTCTTGGGTCAATTCTTAATTCAGGTCTGAGTCTTGTACCGTATTACACCTTGTTGAAGGTGATAAATACATGACAACAGAGAAACTTCTAACTTCCCGCCTATGGCAGGGCCGGATACCCGTCCTGTCCCTCTGAATGAACGCAAGGGTGATATATTGGACGGTGTTTTTCCGCAAACGGTTACCGATCAAAGCTATTTATCGTCGGTCTACTGTTCGTTGGGGCACGAAAGAACATAGTAGAGAGGGTTCTTTTACGTGCAAATGCCATCGTACACCACACGGGACCGGGGGTTTACTTCTCATCCGTAGAATGGTGTACTCGGGGCATCTCCCTCCCCTGAAAGAAGCCAATCCACCTCGATCCAGTATCGAACCTGAAATCACTGGCGAAGTAAATCGAGCACGATACCTAGTGCACCACCGAGGCAGGTCTGATGAATGCAAGACACTGTTAAGAAAATGAGTATAGTTATATAATGACACTGTGCGACTGCCACCGGCCCTGGTAACTACGCAACTATAATGACGTCATTTGGATAGTCAACGCCTTTTGGACCATGAGTTACCTTCTTGTTGTTGCTGCTGCTACTAGACCTTCTACATTCTTTATCGATTGATTGCTCGGGTTGCGTACATGTTTACATCTTTAAAAGACGGAAATCAGATACTAATTCAATTTCGGCGCTGCATTATGTAAATTGGTACCTGTCCTTAAAGCTCCATCGGGACTTGGAGGTGTGCACTTTATAAACTTAAGTACTTTTTTTACAAATGCCTTTTTAGTTGTTGATAATAGTTTATGTAGATCCCTTCGACGCTTATCAGGCAAATAAAAATGTTATACTGTATTTAAAATTTATAAGTATTAATTAACTAATTAGTTTTAGATGACAAATAATCACCTTACACTGGTCAAGACTGCGTGTTGTTTAATTTTGTCCCATTTGGTTTGTTTATTTGTTTATTTAACATCGACTGACTTACTTCTGGCAATGCTTTACAGACGCTTGGAGAGGGGAAAGAGCCTGGAGACTTTGTTGATCAACACGTATACGTTTCTCCGTGTAAAAAGGATTCTTTTACTTGCATTGGCATCATCATATGCACCCCACGGGAGCACGGCTCCATCGACGAACTCGTTCACATCAGTGACTCAGCATATGTCTGCTTGACTTTTAGTTCTCGGATGTAGGTTCGATTCTGACCGAGATGGGTGAATTTTTCAGGCTTGTCGGGAACCTCAGGTGTTTTCAGCCTGATTGACAGTAAACTCGTGGCTCCAAGTGATGTGTAGGATGTCACCTTTACGAAGATTGGCATAACACTACACCCCGGGGAGGGCGAGGAGGGGGCAACAACAATGCAAAGGTTAGTACAGGACAAAGTTAAGGAGTGGGGATTAGGGCATTCTCGACAGAGCATGGAGGGAAGGGCAGAAAAGAAAAAAAACTGAGGGTGTATGGGAACAAGCTTAAGATAGAGGGAGGTAATTTAGGACAAGACGTGGGAGAGCTCACTTATGTTTCGGGCAAGAGCTGGGTCACTGGAGAAGAAACAGAGGATGGCAAAGACCACAGGCGGAGAGGAGGATTATGTGGGGATCAAGTGGAGGATATCAGACACGTGATACTGGCTTGCCCAACGCTGGACCACTGCAAGAAGGGTTGGGGAACCCCCACATTGGAAGAGGTCCTGGGGTGGAGGCGAAGATTAGACGTATGGGTTTAGCATGAAAAATCTCACAAACAAGGTATCCGTAGCAAATGATTACATATTCATTCATATTAACTCATGTTATTTGATACACCGCTTAGTGCGGTAACTTATCTGACTACGTGCTTATCCTTTGAGCTCACAGATTGCAAAATTAGTCCTGGTTAGGATGGACGACGTCATTCGAGGGCGAAAGAGTGGAGGACTCATCACGTTCACCTTTAGCCGGTTGGGAAGTACTGTGGCCGTGATCCCATGTAGGAGGAATACGATGTCTCCTGCACATTAAGTAACCCTTTTATTCTACATGAAGTCTACAAGAATTTACATATAGAACAACCAGATTCTTAGATGTAAGAGCCCTCCCTCCACTCTTTAGGCGTCGATAAACATGGCACAGCACCGGTGAGATGAGGATGGGATGTAGCAGTTAGCTGTTGCCCTCAAGGAGCATGAATGTAAGATCACATATCTTGCCTGCCTCTTTAAGATTGAGCTTCGGTTTGTCTTGTAAGCTGTCAATAGCTCTAGCTCCATGACAATGGAACTAGGCAGAGAAACTGCCTTTTTTTGACGCTGAACCTGCTGCCTTGTTTGCCTTTTGCAGACGCGCGTTCCTTTCATTCCAAGTTTTTCACACAAAAATGCAATAAGGAGATTGAATGCATTGAAGTACACTGTGCTAGACAGTCGTTTAGCGATCGGGCTGTCGCGACAATGTGTCAATAAAATCCTTAAATTAGCGCTGGTCACTGCTGACAATAAGATGATGACGTTAGATGACCATCATTTTGATCATCCCGTTTACCTCCATACTCTCGTATTGGTGAAGCTTGTTTATGAACCCATTTCAGAAATAGAGAAACACTGGGCGGGGGAAGTGAATCGCTTAATATTTTTAAGGCAGAAAAATGACCCATTTGATTCTAGTATCACGTCTGGTAACTGCACAATGGCAAAATCATAGACAACTGTGGTTTGATGTCCCACAGAACTGAAAAATAGGATCATCAAAAGAACTTGCAGTCATAATCTTTCTAGAATGAAGCTGTAATCACTAGGACAGAGGTCAAACGCGCCTGTTGCACAAACAACGTGTGAAATGTGGCCAATTATATCAGGACTTCTTATCAAAAGTCATCTTTGTTGCTTAATTCATAGGGTGCTCACAGTTTGAGCTAATGGTGCACAGGTTCGATCCTGTCTGAGGCGGAAGTTTTTGTTTTGGGCGAGTAACAGAGAAAGCAAAACCTCAAGTCAGGGGTGGGCAAACGTTTTTATGAAATGGCCGCACGACCGCTAGTACTAATTCAGACAGGGCCACGCGTAGAAAATGTCAAAACGTTTTTAATTATGATATCGGTACCTATAAGAACCATTTATTGATTTCATTTATTTTGTGGAATTATGATATTTAATGGAACATTTTCTAACATTTTTAATATAAAGTGCCATGTTTCCCTAAAAATAATTTAAAATTATTCCATTTCTGGCCGCTCTTGCACATTTCTAGATAATCTCACGAGCCGCATGGAATGCAGTGACGGGCCCTAGTTTGCCCACCCCTGCTTCAAGTGCACCTTTTATAAGATTGGAAATAAAGCTGTTTGTGCAATAAATTGTTATAGGCATTGGCGGCACTTTAGTAATTACATTTGTAAGTAGCGGAAGGGGGCATCTCACTTAGATATCTGGGCGGCTTTTATTCATTGATTTATTTAGCGTCTGCTTATATACTGCTGGAATTTACCGACGTCAGGGGAAGACGACATCTTTCACCTGCGAAATTTACAATCTACACATACATTTTTCTTTTCGAAATACAGCATGTAAGAATAAAGAGGGTTCTTTGGTGTGTGGCAGTGATGAGAAGAGACCTTGGATTTAACTCCTATGTAATGGAAAGCATATTTAAGGCTTCGTTCCTGGTCAGGATCGAACCTACGCGCTACAATCCAGTCGCCTCGCCAGCAAATCCAGGAAAGACCTGGCGTTAAAATGCTGCATTTATTATTAAAATACCCACAGGGTGACTGAAGAATGACCGATTGAACAATCTGGATCACATTTGAGGGCAGAGAGAGGGAGTCGTATGATCCTTGGGGTTTTTATAGGTTGATGGATGTAAGGTGTGGGGAAGGGAGGTGAAGAATGTTTACAATTCATGTGGACGGTGTGACAAGCAAGTCTGTTGTCGAAGCTCTGAATTTGTGGAGTAGGATATATGCATTGAAACCAATTAGGTGTAATTCATTATTTCAACCCTTTTTTTTTTGTGTCGTGTCATATGAACTTTCAGATTTGATGCAGAGTTATTGGCCATGAAAGTGTGGTGTAGACGTAATATTAACTTACTACCGACATTTGGTGATAATTCTAACATCGGAACCTCGTCTAGAATTAATGAATCTTGGTGGATGTGAATTTTATTCAGACTCTTAAAAATATTCACTCAGTTGACATGTCAGGGCTAAAAATGATTACAAATAATGCCAGACATTAATGTGAAAACAATGTTTATAAAAAAAGAAAGAGATTTATTAAGAATTATTAAAGAGGCATTTTTTGGGGCTCATTCTTGTTATAGTCGCTGTGGGGGAAAATGGCTTTATCAGTAACCGGAAATTATGCTTCAATTTGTTACATTGATGTAATTTTTCATGAAGACACAAAATGTTCATTGTTTAATTCTTAATTAGGGAAGTAGTAAGTTAAAAGTATTTTACTGGGTTGTCATTGGTTGACTGCTTTATGGATGAAGGAGGCGGGGGAGAAAGAGGGCCTGTAGTCGACTGGAGTTATAAGGGACTTGCATATTTTCTACGTAGTATGTGATGCGTACGAAACGTTACTTGTAATATATGTTCGACTAAATGTATACTTAATAAGCTTAAATTCATTTAGTGTTCATCAAAAGTTAGCATTAATTTTCAAAATGATAGTAGTACAGTGCATTGCACGTCTAATTCTCGTCGCTATGGCCGCCCCCATCACCCATACCTTTATAAACTAGATTAATGAAAATAGCATATACTTCCCCTTTGACTCGTATTTTCTCTCGCACTCTTTTATTCATTTTCAAATTATCTTCATCGGTATCCTATAATTTTACTTGGTTTCAATCAGTAATGGAAAAAAGAGAGGCCTCCAAGTTTTAAAGCAGAGTTGCAGTTTTTTGTCTTTGAGGTACACGTTAAGCCATTTTTCTCGTTTTTCATCATCCGACTAAAGACTACTTTTTTTTTTGTAAAAAACTTGACTGAAAGTGAATCCTTTTAATGGACTACATTAATTAAGGACTAATCGTCACACATCATCCTTCTTCCTTTCCTTTTTCTTCTCATTCAAATAATAAATCCTTTCTTATCTTTACCAACCATTGTTGGTGTCGTTGTTGTCAAGAATTGGAATGTCACTAATGCGTGTTTATTCTTTTCTGAACGCCTTCCTACGCAGCGCCGTATTCGTTAGAATTTTAGATAAATTCCAATGATTCTTCAATTAGAACGCGTATTGCAAAACGTTAAAAAGTCTAAAGTTACGTTATGTAGTAATACAGCAGTTCATTACTATTCGTAAGGTTGAATTCGTTAATTCGGAATTTGCAATGGCAATATTGTAACTCGTAAAACATTTAGTAGGTTACTTTATTATGATACTCATTCGCATATCCTCCTTTTCGCTCTCTCTCTTTCTCTCTATCTCCGCAATTCATAACCAGGTTTCTTTTTCTTTGAGCACAGATTCATAGACGACGCATGGACAGAACTTTTGGGTTATACAATACGGGAAAAAATAGTACTAGCAAAGGAAAAACCACACAAGACGTGTGTTGGAAGGAATAGAGGGCATTAAACTCGATCATGCAGTATACATGTAGCATTCACGCTACATTTATGCTACCACCCACACAGCAATGACATTAACAGGTTAATAAGGTAGGTTTTGGTAATTTGTGAAATGGTATCAGTCAGTTTGCACCTAGAATAATATATTAATAGTAAGATCTGACCAATACGTGTGTGACAGCTGAATTTCTGCGCTACACTGGACAATAAATTTGAAGTCCTTTACTTTTTTTAAGAGGCAAGTCACCCATTGTTAAATAACACCATCAAAATTGTCAGTGCATGACAAGTTTTCTCTGTTTTACTGTTGCAGTAACAGATTTACAGATTTTATACCCATCACCATTACTTCTTCCACGCCTCTGAACATTTTATAGGGAGACGTATTTATTGTCTTATCCATTCTCATTCTTGAAAGTGACCATGTAGCCCACTTGAGATTTTTTTAACCGCACTCGGCAAGAGTTAAAAGTGTCTATAGGTGAAATCATGCACTGCAATAGTTAAACACAAACTCGTGAAAGGACTATGAATTAATGAACATGCTTTCACTTGAAATATTAAAAGACAGTGATGGAAAGATGAGAAATGTACGGTATTTTAGTGTTTTTGTTTGTCAGAAGATACTAGATATTCTATGTGAGTGTGGTAGAATTAAAATTATTATTCGGTGTACCGTGCAGGCGCTTTGGGAAATTAACCTTATTAATGCCTCAAAACTCAAATGAGATGCAGGTGAAAGGTAGTAGAAGTGGCAGATGGAGACCAGGCACATGGCTGCATAATGAGATGGGTAAGGACCTAATGGAGGGTGGAGGGAGTGGAAAGCTTTAACTTGTAGATCTGACCCTTCCACCGATAGAATAAGGGTACTATTATGATGGTGATGAAAAATTATCACTTAGGAATACAAAAAGGAGCTTCTTATTTGAAATTGCCCTATTCTGTATTTGCGTTACAACGTTGCGGTCATATAC
The DNA here is from genome assembly GCA_013389805.1 of Trigoniulus corallinus. NCBI lineage: Eukaryota > Metazoa > Arthropoda > Diplopoda > Spirobolida > Trigoniulidae > Trigoniulus > Trigoniulus corallinus. The sequence continues at coordinate 16,756,913 of JAAFCE010006949.1, read as the reverse complement.
TGTATATATACGCGCTATATATCGTTTTTCATCTGCCCATTTTTTTTGTTGAACAGCAGCTGCGGAAGTATTCGATAAAGCGAAGGAGGAAATGACGTGAAAAAGTAAGTTGGAATATGTCATGTGGAAAAAACTCGCCAATCATACGCACGCAGTCATTAATTTTATTTTGGATGTGTGTCTGTAAGTATTCGATAGTCACACAAGAAATGATTACACGAAAATTAATTGGAAAATTTAGATGTTGCCAACCTCTTTCACTAAATAAAGGGGTTCTTTGCTCTGTTTTTGTGCATTAAACTTTGGTGCGTTTCAATACATCACCACTTAGCATTGTCCACTTCAGAAACCGTTGGTGAAGAATGGTGGTAGTTAGTTGATCGTAATATCGACGTTCCTTAGAAGAATGTGGTGGCCATTCTTGCAATTTTCATTAGATGCTGACAGGTGCAGTGTGACCAACAAGGTCGATGACTAGCATTCCGAAGCGTTGCGTGTAAGAAAGGAGAGCAATTGGAGAAGGGAATAGTAAGAGAGAGTCATGGTATGGTGGTGAGTGACCAGACGAACCAAAAATTACCTATAAGAGTGGAGGATGATAATGATGATGACCATGATGGCACAGTATGTGCTAGGAATGAGTGAGTGGCTGGCGGCGTCAAAGCTGATAAAAAGAAATCCAAAATCAGCTTTTAGCAATAAAATAGCTAAGGGAGAGAGGGATTTCTGAAGTGAGGTTCCTGAAAAATGAGAGTAAAAGAGAAATCAAAGATGTAAGGAAGTGCTTGTGTGCATGATCATCACACACCCTTCCAATGCCTCTATCAAGCTTGACTCCCACGGTGACACGGAGGCGACGTAGAAAGTGATATAAGAGTTGAATTCTGGCACGACAGCCGTAATGCCAGTCCATCTATGATAAGGCGTAAATATCCAGAGATCCGTTTTTTCAGTTCCACCGTTGAATGCAATCGCTGTCAAGAAATGATGGAGAACGTAAAGTAATAGGGCATCATTCTGCCAATTTGGAGGGTGTAAGGATGCTTTCTGAAGGATTTTCAGTAGAGTAAGCAAGGGTGAAGGTGATGTATGTGGGGGTGGGTTTGTTTTAATACTGTGTATGTCACTACAGAGTAGTATGGTATCGAACAGTGAGTGACTGTCACATCAGCATCACAAGCATGACTTTGTGTCTTGTGTTCGTCCTCCACTCTGTTTTTTTTCTGCCTTCAGAATTGTGCCAGAGTTCACTTTGCTCGTCATTTCAAAATGCGAGAAGCCATTACTGCCTTTAATCTGGTAGGAAGTATGATACTATTCCGTATTTCACTATTCTGTAAATGAATCCCGACATCATCTTGTGGATAAAACGTGCTTGTAATTCTTTTTTGCGCGCTCTTGAGACGATCTAAAATTTAGTCCAGATCATGAAGCTTTTAAGCAGTAAATTGCTTATAAGTTGTTATCTGTCATCAAATGAAAAGCTGCAAATAAAGTGCCATAGTTTGACCCAGATTTACGAATAGTGAGAATTAAACTTAAAGCTGATTGATGACTTTCAAGAATTTTGTGGTTAGCTAATGTATTTATTAGCGTTTGCTAGTTAGAACCTAGTCTCCAAAACAAACGTGGGAGCATGTTGTGCGAAGAGATATGATAGTGTGTAGGATAGATGGGGACCTAATGGGAGATAGGCAGGAGTGGAGGGCCACAACCCGCAGACCCGACGAGCGCGGTTGTGTTGCGTTGTATACACCAGTTCTCGTCTGATCACTGAAGTTAAGCAACGCAACCTCAGCTAGTACCAACATGGATGACCATTTGGGAACACTGGGTACTGCTAATACCCAAACATTAAAGAGTTTTCTGGCTGCGGTTCTATCCGACGTGCGCAAACTCAGATACGGCCTGAGTCTGCGCAGTTCACGATTCGTCTGCATTGCGTTGCGTACGTCGGACAGAACCGCAGCCAGAAAACTCTCTATTGTCGTAACAGCGTAGTGTCTGTGCAGACTCTGCATTAGAACTACGCGGTGGACGGGGCTCTAATGACCATTGCGGTTGAAGGGCACTAAAACACCAACGAAGCAAAGAAGGAGACCCGGCCCTGCCACAAGCGGGATTTGGGTGTGATGATGAGTTAGAACCCAATCTTAAACTATGTTGTTTTTTTCGATTGAGGATATAGAATGGATGGACTTCTTGATAAGTCAGGAACTAAATTTCCTGTAAAGTATATTATGGACGCCCCTCTCCATCTGTAACTCTGAAGTTCATGAAATACACAGTTGTAATTATGATTTGGTTCTTTTCTGTTGAAAATGTATTTATCGGATAAACGACATTGCCTGTAATGTGTTTGTACAGACATCAATCTTGCCGTTATTACTCACATTATTTTGTTACTGTTTTTCATCTTCAGAATTTCCACCATTTTGTTACTCTACTGTAGTGGAAATCGTTGTTGTGGCACTACTGTACGTACTTTATTGACTTTCGGATGTTATTAATGCTTTTCCATCAGTATCACAGTGTTATTTTTATTGAACAGCACGTTGCACACACGTAACCCCCCTTTCCTGTTTTATTTGCAATTCACGCCTCAAATTCCTGCTACTATGTCTAGAGCAACCGTAGTTTTTGTCAATTTGGTAAGGACGGAGTGAGAAGCCTTCCCCAGTAATCCCAGTACCAATATTTATAAGACTGTGATCTGAGTTACCCATAACTCCATCCATCCTTATTATTTTCAAATATTGAATGAATATACAGGTAGTTTGGAGGGGGACAGGCGATAACTTATACCCATAAACGAAACTACGGTTTGTGGGTGGGTATAAGTCACTCATCTGGCTAAAGGCGCACTTTAGGTCTCCCACCGACCGCAGTCAGGGGTGAACTTGCGTACTTTGTCCTTGAGGCACTTGTGGTATGCCATTCATGCTATAGATGTTGAATCTAAGTTGTTGGTGTTTTAGGGCCCTTCAACTACAAAGGTCATTAGAGCCCCGTCCACAGCATAGTTCTTATGCAGAAATTGCACAGACACTACACTAATGCAACGATTTTTGGGTATAAGTACACAGTTTTCCCAAGCGGCCACCCATGTCAGTACTAGCTGGGGTTGCGCCGCTTAACTTCAGTGATCAGATGAGAACTGGTGTGTCCAACGCAATTCGCCGCTCCCGTTGAATCTAAGTTATTCCCAGTTGACGAGGTTGAAATCACTGAAAAGAAGTTGCGGTGGCTTTAAATGGACAGCTAGCCATATGACCTCTTGTTAGACAGTCAATTATATGATGGGTGACCCATTAACCGCATTTCTCTGTAAAAATTGGACATATTCATGTATTATAAATTTTGATAAATATGGCATGCAATAAATGCTCTAAATTGAGTATCACTAGCATTTTGCAATCAATTAGATTTTACGTGGAAATTAATAAGGGGACCACGATCATGTTACCCTTTTTAATATGAATGTGCAGGCTATATTGTTGTAAATTGAATGGGTTTTATGATGGTCACTGAAAAATCTTATATGACCACGATGATTATAATGAAGCTAACAATAATTGGATGATGACTTTATAGTTGGCAATTTTTAATGAGGAAATCGATGCTTAGATTATTATTTTACTTTAGGGAAAAGCGTACCCTTTTTTTTTGCATTTAAATATACTTGTCACCTACAGATGACCCTGTTGTTTTATGTTGCATGTTTTGCTTCTCCAGGATACTACTGAACTCTTTAATCGTTGGCGGTTTGCTCTGATCAGTAAGTGGGTGGATCACTGGATGACCCAGTTAGGAATGCCATAAATTTAAATTTTGATTTTCATATATTTGATACAACTGTTCAACTAAACAAATCCATCTCTACCTATTGTATTTTAATGTAGGAAATGAAAACATAACATTTGACACTAAACGTTACATTTCGACGTTACACTGCGACTCTAGAAAGAGCGGCTGTATTGCGTTGGGCACTCCACTTCTCGTCTGATCGCTAAAGTTAAGCAACGCAACCCCAGATAGTACTAGTATGAGTGACCGCTTGGGAACACTGGGTGCTTCTAATAACCAAAAATCTTCGTAACAGCGCGTAGTGTCTGTGCAGACTCTGCATTAGAACTGCCCAGTGGTCGAGGTTCTAATGACCTTTGTATTTGAAGGGTCCTAAAATACCACCGAAGCTTAGCGACGTAATCTCTACTTTGAACCTACGACTCATCCTCAATCCGTCATGTCTGTATTCTTTTTGCCTTGCAGAGAGACGCCTTTTACGTTTGGGTAACATTAAACATTTCACACTGTGCCATGGCTTTAATTTCTATCCGATGAAAGGTTCAGTTCTGCTTTGGCCTGAATTACAGGGGAACTAATCTACTGTATATTTCGTAAACCACAGGACCAGTGGGGGGTGGGTAATATCGTGGAAGAGATGAGAGAGGGTACGTTAAGGGTATTGGCACGTAATGAGAAGGGGGTAAGGAACTGGTTCGGTCCTTTATAGGGATGGAAGTTATCGGCAGCACCGTGGGCCGGGGAAGACCCAAGCAGGCATGGAAGCAGGTATTACGAAAGGACATGGCGGTATGTGGGGTTGACGGGGACGTGTTTGGGGACAGGTGAGAGTGGAGGACTAGAACCCGCAGACTCGACCCTGCCACAGGTAGGATAAGGGTATGATGATGATGATGAGCAGTGCTGGGTATAATTGAAATAAATAGCACTGTACATTCTGTTAGGTGGCTTCCACCTCAAAACTAGAGGTGGTTAGAGTTGATTTGAAATTTATCAATCGCTAGAGCTAATTGCAGTTCAGGCCCAGTATTGATAGGAGCAAAGGGAGAGGTTCATTCAGTAGGGTGAACACTAATTTGAGAAGAAATTGCTCGTATTTGCGTTATAGTGGTGTAGAGCAGTGGTCTTCAAACTTTGTCGACTCACGGAACCCTTAGAACTATAAGATGTTTTGGGAGAAACACATCCCACCTTTAGAAAAGTATATCTTGCCGCTGCTAACGAATTTTCATTGTGACTCGCGGAACCCCTACAGGTTGAAGACCGCTGGTGTAGAGGAACCTCATAATTTCTTCAAACATTGCTTTTGTTGTTTGTTGGTGTTTAAGACCCGTCCATTGCATAGTTCTAATGCATATACTGCACAGACACTACACTAATGCGACGATTATTGGGTATTAGCAGTACCCAGCTTTCCCGAGCGACCACCCATGTCAGTACTAACTGGGCTTGCGTTGCTTAACTTCAGTGATGAGACGAGAACTGGTGTGTCCAACGCAACTTTGCAAGCGTTCCTTTTCGAATATGGATGATTTCCGGTTATGATATTCTTAAACGAAGTGCGCATGTGCACGTTTATGAAATTCTTTCAATGCCAGTTAGAACTTTGTTATTCGAGCACCCATTTATATTTTTTTTGTATCGAAATATCTTTTTACAACATAAACTATTAGTAATAAGTGTTCGGTGTAATCAACGTCATTTTTGTGTAGTTGAAAGTCAACTTCAATTATATTTGTCATTCTCCATCGATTTACTTTGATTGCAAGGTTATACCGTTAAGACTTATGATGCTCGAAGAGTTGCAATCAAATTTTTCTGTAAGTTATTGAAACTGTTTGTTATTATTACACTTTACTCCGTCCTCCTTTTCTTTTCATCAATCGTATCGATTTCGCTTAATGCACTATTATTTATTGAACTACAACTGTTACATTCTGACAGAGATTTTTTAAAAAATGAGACAGCAAGACATATTTATTTCATTGAACTCAAAAATGTTGAAAGACACAGAAAGAGCTCTCCAATGCCATAATGTACTTACTATGTAGGTGCACATGAAAATGGCAAGGTTTGTTTTCAACTTTAAAGAGCTGATATCTGTTGGAGTGCGTAATTAATCTTACGTGTTTATCATGGCTTTTATCACACAATACGAATAGGAAAAAAAAAGTGGATGATAACAAAATATTCAGATTGGTTATTCCAGTTAATGAATATCTAATGAAAAATTTAAAAGGAACAATAGTGTTTTGAGTTGGTGAATATACAGTAGTGAGCCATTGGTTTGTATTTATAATTCAAACTCATTTCATTGACATGATGGAGTTAAATGGCGTCATTAGGTTGATGTTTCAAAAGAAGGGAGAGACAGGAGAAAGATACGGTGGACTAACGTTTTATGTTGATTGATTGAGTTTGGAATCAATCAATTTGCTTTCAACAACGATTTTCGTGTTTCATTATGCATGTTGTCGTTGAAACGTTGATACATCATCTGTTTAAATTCAGACTAATATAATTTCTTCTGAGCAAAAGACTCGACATTTCTTCCGAAAGGACCAGTGCATTTATTAATCGTACTCCTATTAAGATGGTTATTGCTTTGTAGAAATCTGACATCCATTTACGTAAGTATATTATGGGGCAAATGTAGCAGCGCTTTCAAATTTATCGATGGTTTCAAGTGAAGTAGAAATTGAGTCTAATCTAACAAGCACCAGCGGGACCGGAAATTGTTATTGGAACTAAATAACAGTTTGCTTGTTGCACTTTTCTTGCTTGCAGATAGACAAAGGAATTCATGAATGACTGTGAACAGCACGCGCATGACTTTATTCAGTGATGAAGGTGGTGCACTACCCCCGGGGATCCACGGTACCCAACGTCTCTTTCACTAAACACAAGATAGCACCCAGATAGTTTTGGCGTGGGATTTGATCCTACACTTTCGTGTTTCCACATCTCGTTTTTCAAATTGATAATACATTTTGACTTTTTAATTTGATGTGTTTTGAACTTTTAAAAAAAAGCAATGTCCACTGCAGTCGTTAACTTTCCGAGTTTCACCAACGGTTTCACAAACTTCCTAATGGTGTGAGGGGCACGCCTTTTCGTTTGTTAATAGGGCGTTTTCCATGTGCCATGCAAGTTTATAAATATTTTGTACGTGATAAAGAAACCTCCGCCTCGCAATAAACAAATAAATGGTTTTAAATACGTAGTTCCTAAATAATGACCATTTAAAGCGGCACAACAAATCGGGATTCGCAAGAAATGTAAATTTTAATTAATTACCAGTATAATATAATGCCGCATACTATCTCTTTCCATATTCGTTTTATGGGGTTTCACGAAGCCAACCTATATCATTGTTAGATTTGATAATTAATGGTGATGGTAGAGGTTTATAATGATGTCCATTGGTTTTTGAAATGCCCGCTTCGGTCGTTCTACCTAGTAACGTAATGTAATTGTTAATGACATAACCAGGTTTGTAGGTTTACATCATGGTGCACCAGGTCATTGTGGAGTTGCTTGATTGGCCTGTTGGTTGTTAGGACTTCGACCCCTTGCTCTTAAGGCAAAATTAGCCTGAACAATGTTTCCTACAAAAAAGTATTTCCATTTCACTTCCTTTCCGCCTTGACCACGGTAGAACTTATAACCGTTAATTTACGAGTCGATACGAGTCCCCAAAACAGATCAGTAAAACAAACCTTGACAAGAGCCAAAATCATAACACCTTTTAAGTTCTAGTTCTAGTTGAATACACTCCAAGCAGCCGTGATAGGCCAAATTGGCAGTGGAGAGAATAAACTGTCATTCCTAACAATTGACTCATTCAAAAACCCCAAGGAACCTGAAGCATAGCATCTATTCTGTTATACATAGCCTGCCTACTATAATGGCACCTTCTTCCAGAAAGTTCTTCACCTTATCCGCATCAAGAGCATTCCATTACCGAATGACCCTTGGAAAACAGGACCAATAGTATGAGTCTGTTCGGGCCCTGATCTCCTTGAATTTGAACAAAGGATCATTTCTCCCCCTATATTCTACAAAGTATAACCTGCCATCTCGAGGACCCTCGTAACCTGTTTTCAACAGTCTGATAAACAGCTTAATGTTGTCTGATACCCGCCGCTGGCATAGTGAGTCCCACCCTAATTCTCTGATCATGTCTGACACACTCAATCTACGAGAGAACCGACTTAGCACAACTCTTGCTGCCCTCCTTTGGACCATTTTGGACTAAACGGAAACCAAATTGGACTACAGTACTCCACAATTGGCCATACCAGTGAAAAGTAAGCTATTTCTTTTACTTCCTTTATACTGTCCCCCAGCACCCTTCTAACCAACCGGAGGGCACGCCCAGCCTTCCCAAACAATTTGTCAGTGTGCTCCTTCCAGGTGCCCCGCGTGTTTAGGACAATTCCACGGTGTTTATGGGTTCCCCCACAAACCCGTGTGACATCCCATTCACTCTGAGTTAGGCGACCTTCTTTCTGGAGAGAACAAAACCAAAGGGCGCTTTCCGTTAGATGGGAAGTAAACTGTGGCTATAAGGTGCGCATGAGGGTGTGGACATCGTCATCTGCACACGAAAGATCTGCGGAACAAATTTACAGTGTGCAGTAACTCGCAACCTGACTCGGGTAAATGCCCTCATTTGTAGACAGACGTTAAATAACCAAATAAACGAAACTAAATTTTACTGGTCACTATTGAGCTTCCTGTATGTAAAGTCAGTGCGCGAACGATAGCGCAGGTTTTAATGACCAAAGCAGGAATTGTGATTGAATCCGGTAAACCACAATGGTTGTCATGTGCTGAGCCCTGTTCTCAAACATTGAGGCTTCATTTAGAGTGGCTCTTCGTTCACTGTTTAGATTTGGTTCACAGTTTATTTCTTGCAGTCTCAGTGTTTTCGTGATTGAACGTCCCTCTTGAGGGATCGTTAACTAATGATGTGTCATGTCTCTTTTGGGTAATACGGAACAACACGTTGATTGACCGCGCCACTTTGGTCGGCGACTTTGTATTCGGTTGGATAGCCTTCTTCAGTTGAACGTTGCATTTAATTTTAGCTTACATTCGTTTAAATTGTCTCTTTAATTAAAATATGTTATACAGTATTTCAAATGTAGATGGGTTTTTATGAATAGATTCTTGACTGGCCACTGCTCTCTAAGTATAATCATGTTTTTTTTTTTTACATTTGGAAAATATTGAATACTGGTTGGAGAGTCATCTACTAATCTGTAATTCCATAAAGCTCTGCCTGGAGTAATATAAAATATAAAGAGTATTTTTCGGCAAAGGAGAGGTAGTAATAATAATAATAATGCCCATGTTTTCACCAAAAATATGAAAATTTATGCTCACTTAAGTCACTTGATCTTTACTCTGAATGAGTTTATTTTCTTTGTATGATTAAAAGAAAGTTATAACGTAGTTCCCTATTAAGGCCATGGGCAATGCCATGCTAGCTTATCTCTTTCATTATATTACATCTCAGTATCAATAATTCACTTTGAAATACTGTAGTTTTTTGTTGCTACCGATATGTTGTGCAATTGTTTGTCAGCATAACTTCAGCACTATTGAAAGTAAAATTAATGATTTTTTTTTTCAGAAAAACCTCTCGTAGATTACCTGTAATACCTGTTTTGCAAAGTGGATGAACTTGACATGACCTTAATCAATATACGTTTCACTTTTTAAATGTTGTTTTCTCTTAACTTATTACACGATGCATACGGAGGTGTTCATGTGTTACCTATTGCAGGTCTAGTATGGGTTCCGGCTGTGGTCTCTAGACAAGATCTTTTTATAATGATTCCAGTTTAGATTTGACTTGATTTGCCCCACGTCATAACTGAGCTTCTGTATCGTTTCCACTAGTCTGTATTTGCCATTTTCTGATAATTCTTGTACTGTTTTTTTGTGTACTTTCGCTAATCGATCCTGAGTTGAATCTTGATTTGGGTGTTTCGGTGGGCAGCAACCTGGCAGCAACAGCAATCATCGGACTTGACTCTTTTCCACTTCATACCATGTCTCGTCTCTCGTTCACGTGTCTCTCTGTTCACTGTATTGGTTGTATTAGTCCATCATCCAACGTCGCGTCGACCTAAATGAAATCGATCTACCTCTTTATCTCCCTTTGGGGCTTCTCTTCGTATACTGAAAGCTAGCTGCTGCCATCATCTGCTATGACAGGCGGTCAAGTTCGTAATTGCATCACACATACCCGTATCACTAATAAATGATGTTTACCCCCCCCCCCCCCGCCATTATTGAACTGTTGGGCCAATTTTTCTATTGGATATCCCTCTGATGTGCCCCTCATTGACATTGATGTTGCTGCAATTGTCCTCATGTCGTATTTTAATAATGTTTTGGAGAAGTGACCAAATGGGCATATTGATATTTTCTGACCTGTGCTCGAACTACTTATCGCCCCGTCTTCAATTTTCTAGCCTCCCCTAATACCGTGTTTGGTTGATTCACATTCTTGTACATTATTGTGATTGGGGTTGCTCTACGAATAAAATTTCGCCAACGTCAGGTGATACTGGGGCAACTGGATCGGTTTTCGCCTGGTGTACAAGCGGACCGATGTTATCATTCATCACTTCCTCATTGGCGTGTCCAATATAAAAATTTACTATTATTATAATCACTTGGTGACCATGGTCCTAAGTCATTTGTGACCGATCCTATTCTGGACATTTTCTGAATGCTGAAGTTTGAATACTCATGGGCTCTAATTTCAAATTAATCGAAAACTCGCAGTCAAGTAGGCCTATGTACTGTATTTGATAACCCTCAATTGATTGCTTACTTGCCTAATCAGTTCATGGTACATATGTACTGTAGATTCTGTCCTGACTGAGACAGTTAGTGTCATAATTGTAAGTAGTGTAAGAGGAAGTAAAACTCAGATGTATGTCTTGTTGGATGGAAAGTAGTCGTGTGTAACGCGTAGACCCTATATAATAGTGACAAATGTTGTTTATTTTTTTGTGTAGTTGCCCAAAAATAATAAAGGGTGACAGAAAATTTGCGATGGGAAATTTCAGTTTACGTTACTAAGTCTTGGTGCTTACAAGACATTTACAGCAATGGAAAGAGGGGGCCTAAAGGTGAACATGAAGAAGACAGAGTACCTAGCTTTCAATTGGAGTGCCCAGGGGCATGGGGGTGAGGGTGTACCAGTGGTGCAACAGTTTCGTTACTTAGGATCACTCTTTCAAAGCAATGGGGAGATAAACTCCTCCGTGACCCATAGCATCAATGCAGGATGGCTAAAGTAGAGACAGGCAAGTAAAGTTGAAAGGCAAAGTTTATAGAACTGTCGTTAGGCCTGCCATGCTGTGTGGCTCAGAGTGCTGGGCGGCTAGGAAGAACCACGAAGGGAGAATGCAAGCGGCTGAGATGCGAATACTGCGCTACATGAGTGGGGTGTCACGAGCTGACAGAATCCGAAACGATTACATTAAAAGTAGGTAGCTTGGGGATGGGAAACATCACAGAAAAGATGAGAAAATCGGCTGAGGTGGTACGGGCATGTGATGAGGAGGATTATAGGACTGCAGGGGATTGGGAGCATCAGGAGTAAGGGAAGACCAAAACGGACATGGGAGCAGGTGGTGCAAAGGAACATGGAGGGGGACAGGCGGGAGTGGAAGATAAGAACCTGCAGACCCGACCCTGCCGCAGGAGGAATAAGGGTGAGATGATGATGATTATTACCAAGTCTTGGTGCCTAATTAGGATTATTGCGGAGTAATTTAAGAAAGAAATAGGACTCTATTGAGAGCAGTGAATTATTATGTAGGCATTTTACATTAGCATAGAGTTTTTCACTGCCTTTCGATACATGTAGTATATTTAAAAGTGAAAATTAATTATTAATTGACATTACCAGACTTTATTGATAGTCTTATGGCTTATAACAGTTCTGAAGTTGAAATGAATGTATTAGTACGGTTTTATTTGTTAAAAACTCCAAATTGTTTATCTTATTTCTTTGGAGGTTCATTTTGACAACCAGTTATAACGGCCAAGTATCGTTGTGTGTTTCATTTATACTCTACGACATGTGTCCATATTTCACCATTAAGAAGGATTAAACAAGGATCAGTAGAGAATTAACGAATATGAAATATTGCTCAGATTTGTGTCTTAAAACGCAAAGATCAAGTATTTTTTTTAACATTTACATTTGCCGAAAGAGTTAATTTAAAAATGCGTTCATACTAGTAATTCAAATGAAGATGACTGTTTAAAGAAGAAATAATTAAAGGGATGATATCTGAATTAAAATGTACTGTATATTCTATTACATGTACAGTAGACTCTGGACTATCCGGCCTAATGTGGCGGAAGGGCAGGCCAGATTACAATAAAACCGGATAGGCCGGAGTTCCAAAAAGACTCAATTCCTACTCCACCCATACTATTAAAAACATACCTTTTAGGCCAAACCCACTCTTTTTCATATTTTCTGACCATTACAGGCCAGAACTTTATAAATGTTTCTTGTGTACTGTACATTTAAAAAATTTATTACAGAAAAAGGAAAAATAAAAATATTGTACATATTTTAGGATAAATTTTATGATGTCTAACTTAATTTCCGGAAACATAAAATCATGTACACCATCCAGAATGAATACACACATTTAAAAATGAACAAAACTACTGTAAATGATTATACAAATAGGAAAAGGTGGGCTTAAGATGAAAGTATCAGTACAAGTCGCTAGACAGATAGTTGATAGTATGCTGCATGTAACTGCTCTGTGACTATCTTAAAAACAGTCTTAGAACAGTGGACTAATGGTCACTCTAACCTCAAATTACTAGTGGTATAACTTAGAGCAGTGGTCGCCAAACTGTGTTCCCAGGGTTCCGCAGTACATCTCTGTGGGTTCCGCGAGTCAAAATAATAATTCGAAAATCAATTATAAAACACCTTATGAAATTTTCCCCCGCATACAAATTAAGGATCAAATTCGAGAGTGGGCTACCTTTGACATCGTACTAAGACGTGAATGGCACCACCGATTGTAGCGAGATTGCAGGGAACTTGTATCACGTTAGTTACTTCCCTCGCCATCGAACCTGTGCTGACTTTACAAGAGTTCGTCATTGGCTGGGCAGGACAGAGGGGGTGCGAACTTTGCGAGCGCACAAAGCCCCGCGCCACTGACTGACTTTGCAAAATGAAAATGGTTTCATTTTATTTGCCCAAAAGAAAATTTTTGCTGCCGGCCGCTGGAAACTGGGCAACGGATTGCGAAACATAAAAGACGTCAACAAATGCTTCAAAAATTGCCGGCACTCAATGTGCGACTCTATATGGCTGCCACTCTAAGGCCGGCTCCCCGCAAGTCAACTTTTCACCAGGTCCGCTTTTGTTCGGACCGACCTAAATTTCAATTGGTGCGTTAATTACTGTATGTCTGAGTTTCCAAAATGTGTTTAGAGCGAGTTTCCACAGTTGGGACGTTTCCAATTCAGTTTTTTTTTTTGTTAGAAAAGGTTCTCATGTAAGCATGCGATATCCTGCCTGATTCAACGGAGACCATAACCTTCATTTGTTAGTATGTTACGCCAGCGGGTTGGGGAGTCGGCCAAGCAGCCATAACGGGCCGAACCTTGTGGAGGCTGCTCGCGGGTGAGATGGAGATAGGAGTGGGGGATGTATGATAAGGGAAATTAGCAGCATCCAATGTTCAACCAACCACCCATGTCGACACTAATTTGGGTTGGGTTGCTTAACTTCAGTGATGTGACGAGAGCCGGTGTGTCCAACGAAACTCAGCTCAAATCGCTGACTTTGCCTAACGTCCAATCTGAATTAGGTGTTCAAGATGCAAGTAGGCCTACTTCTCTCAATTGAGCTACTGAAACCCGTTAATTTTGTTGACAACCACCATATCGATATTGTTGAGGGGGGGCTTGATTATTACGGTGTAATACGTGAGGGGAGGGCAAATAATGAATTCTGTTAGGTGGCTAACAATTTTCTGTTGGTGTCCAGCTGTTTATGATTTTAAGACCACGAAACGTGATGACATAATGGCCGGCATTGTCTCAGTCGTCCACCCTTGACACAGTGCCACAAGTGTTTTAGTCTGTCACTCCCTCCACCTAAATAATCTACCAACCACTGAGCCGCTGGAGTTGTCTTTTTCAATATTATCACAGAGAGAGAAGATTCAAGGAGAAAGAAAAAGTTGGAGAAACGATAAATGTGGTAAGCGTTGTGTGTTAGCTGAGATAGAGTTTGATGGATGATGAGTGAACTATAGTAGTGAGGCGGTACGTCGTCGTTTTGTATAATAGATGTGAATTTAGGCAACTAATCGATCATGTTCGGCATATGTGGCCCCCCCACCCCCTCTGTCCTTTCGCTCTCTCTCTCAGTTTCTGTCTTTCTACTTGCCTCATTCATCCTCCTCTTGTCTCATCATTGCTCGTTTACAAAGCGTTGAATTGTAGCAAAAATCTCAGGCAAGTTGTAATCAGCCGGTTCTTCAAACATCCAAATCGTGTCTGCTTTCAGTTTCCGATATTTCAATCGTAAAAGCGAGCGTAATTTTGTGAATAGGGTTTTTGGAGCTTAATTTGATATTCATCAGGTTTGTTGTTGCATGGCGTTTATTGACTTGAGTACAAGACTCTAATGCAAAGTCGTTGTTGCCACTACATTCAATAAACGTACGCGTGCGTGACGGTGACGTAATTTAGTTCAGAATGGTTATAAAATATGTATATGTTTTAATAAAAAAAATATTTTTCTGAATTGAGAGAGAGAGAAGGGTGGTGTGAGAAGGTGGAGGAAGAAGAGAGGGTTGTCCCGTGGCTTGGTTGTATCCGAAATCAATGTAGAAAATGGTGCGAACTTGAGCAGCTGATAACTACTTACCATGTTATTACCCAAAGAGATACTTGACGGAAAAGGATGTTAATCAGAATGATAAAATTGAATGATGGAGTCGATGATGATTATGGAGTTAGAATGGATTGGTCTTTAATGTAAAACACGCATTTGTTTAATCATCATGAATCATTATTGTTATAATCATTAATTTTTCCTTTCATTTAATAAAGAAGTAATAATGACGGAACGTTTTGCTTGTAAGCGTTAATTGATCGTAATGTTGAAGACATGACTAAAGGACTTTTATTTTTCTTATTTTCATGAATATTTAATTTCGAAATTGGACTCTTTAGGTTGTAAGATGAAGTTTGAATTTGGTCCCAGTTGCTATAAGATGTGGATTTAAGAAATATAAAGTGATGCCAGATATGGGTAATTTATATAAGTTCGTTAAAACTTTACAATTTTCAAATTAACAAAAGTTTAGAGGCTAAGGCTATAGCTTGGTCTTGAACGGAGACCATATTATGCCATTTTGTATAGTCCAGTAGTTGATTCATGCTGCCATGTGCAACGATTATCCTTCTAGGCAAGATTTGATGAGCTGAAATCCTACTGGTTAATGAAAATGATGTCCAGCAATCTCTTGATACCCTTGTGTGCACTGACCTTTTAGAAAATGTCCTATTCTTGTAAATGTATTTAGAAATTGCTGGTAGGTAGTAGTTAGCAAAGTAAGATCCTAAAGGCAGAGATTAATATGCAATGTAGGAGACTATCATTATCATTTCTATTTTTTTCTGTCTGTAGCAGGATGGGGTATCTATTTGTTCCGTTTGTACGGGATGTACTGAACGATATACAAGTATTTTTTTTTACCCTAAATACATACAGTATATAGAAGGGGTTTTTCGGTGTAGCTGTTAGCGGAACTACCATTTTATTTCACTGTCAGCATACTTGGACTTCCTTCTCTCCCTAAAGAAGCCATCTGCTTCGACCAGAATAGAACCTGCAACTTTGGAATCGCTAGTTAAGTTGTTGGTAGACTTCTGTAATTCACTCCCTCTTCCATTCTCTTTATTTAAAATTTCAACTTTCGTACGAAATGAAGACTTGGAAGAGACATTAAGCTTAGAAAATGAAACTGCATTATTAAGACTTGGTCATGGAATGTCACCAGACATCGTAAAAATTTTTTTAATTTCATATCTCATTACTGGTCTTTGGCTGACATTGCTCAAAAAGTGATGTTTTTATTTTGATATTGGATAAATTTTAATGAATGTTCTGTGAGGTTCTGCCAGGTACTGAATTATTTAGATTTCATGAAGATCACAATCAAAATTGAGACATGAAGCTTAACGTGACCCCTAATATTTATTTGATAGAATAGTTAACCACATATGTTGTTGCTGTTGTCAACCAGATAATTCTGCGATTATAATGTTGTAGATGTTATCCTGGTTACTGCTCGACGGTGGTAGCTATGAGCTGTTGAATGGCCCATAAAACTCGCCAAAAATGTTCGGTAGTTATTGAGGGGTTATTCTCCTCTTCTTCTTGGCTGCACCTCCTCATATTAAATGAAAGGGAAATGAAGAAGAGAAAGAGTTGGCACTGGCTGGCTAGCTGACTGGCAAGTTGGTTATGCGTGTGTGAAATTACCATTACTGAGATAGTTTACAATATTTGGCCTTCTTTAGTAATTATTAGAGGCACATTACAGAGTTACAAAGGTCCTTTGTGATACCACGACGCGTAATTTTGTAACATGGCCCTAAATTGATCTTGTCGATTTATAAGTTAATTAATTGGATGGTGGCTGTCAGAAGGCAAAGGAATTATGGAAAGTGTAGAGGAATATTTCTTGAGTATTAATGTGCATCATGGTTCTTGTGGTTTGAAACATGTGGCTCGTTCAGTGAATTTATCGACGTTTTCCTCGAAATAATTATCCTCCAAATATGACTGAAATCGGTCGTTAAAAATTCATTTATGCCAAAATTCGGCATCTACATTTTGAACTAAACAAAATCTGTTGCCAGTAGAATCTCATTGACTCCATACTGCTGAATCGTTGAAAAATCAGTAGGCTCTTGCTTTGGGGCCATTCTCAAACAGCGTTTCTCCTCTTTTCTAGTGATTTTCTGAATGATATTTTCTGTAGGCGAGAGTGACGATTTTACTACCCACGGTAGGGGGACGTGTTATTACACCTGGGGAGCTTGTGAATCCACACCATACAGTTTACTCCATGTAGATGAAGTCGTGCATGTTATGCCACAAAACATCACGGCTTTATTTCCCATCCAACGGAAGGTGCTGGGGGAGGTTACCTCTCACTCGAAAGGAGTCACCCACCTCGCCAGGATCAAACCTACAGTCACGGACTCACGAGTTATGCATGTTACTTCTGAGTCACGAGTTGGGTTTTCACAGCCTGAACGCCAGGCGAATGTCCAATCCATCATCATGTCACCATCTGGCGATAAAATAGTTGATGTTATGTGTGTGTGTTATGTTATACTAACGGGTTGGGGAGTAAGCCAAGCGGCCATAACAACCCTTAGGAGGCTGCTCGTGGGAGATGAGGAAGTAGATGTAGAGAGAGGATATAGAAGAGGGGAAATTTGCAGCACCCAACGTTCTTTACCAACCACCCATGTTGGCTGTACATTTTTTACTGACCAAGGATATTGTTGGGATTACTTCTGCTGCTTAGATACTCCTTTGGGGACGAGAATTAGATGAGGGGAGGAGGAATCTCAAATCAACCAATTCACCACTAATAGTCTGATTCGACATATTGCACACTACTTGCGTTGGACATACCAGTTCTTGTCTGATCACTGAAGTTAAGCAACGCAACCCCAGTTAGTACTGACATGGGTGGCCGCTTTGGAAAACTGGGTACCGCTAATACCCAATAATCGTCGCATTAGTTTAGTGTCTGTGCAGTCTCTGCACTAGAACTATGCATTGGATAGGGCTCTTATGACCTTATAGTTGAAGGGTCCTAAAATACCAACAAAACAAACTGGCAACTTTCTCCTACAGTATGGCGAACTTTCAGACGAACGGCAATCCGCTCGGCAACTGCCTCAGTAGTTCTAGGTTCGATACCGCGAGTGTGCCTTCTTTCGGGTGAGAAGTAAAACCGAGGTCCCGTGTGGTGTACGATGTCACTTGCACGTAAAAGAACCCTCTCTACTATGCAACGGGTAGATGAGGCAAAATTTCCAGGTGTAGGAGCTCGCCGCCTGGCGTCGGTAGAATTCCGCGACGAACACTAGACCGATGATAAATAATCGTAGGGGTTGCAGCTTTGGCCGGCAACCGGTTACAGAAAAACTATGACCAATAAATCGTCCTTGTGTCCATACAGACATACTACCCGACCCTGCCATAGGCGAGAAAAAGGTTAGGAGTTGCTTACAGACGAACGGCAATCGTCACTTACAAAATTGTCGGTGGGAATGCAACCAATGCATTTCAATAAGGATAACCGGACGAACGACAGAAATGCAAACACGACAAAAGAGATGGGACATGTTCCATTTTCTCTCCGACACTGGCCAACGCACTGACTGTATGTGCATCAAAATAGACGACGACTAAAAGTTGACCGTCTGTGATGACTTGCCCACAAATTTAGTTGGTCGACAGTCTGCCATGGGTGCAAAGCGTAAAAATTGAGCCATCGAGGGCTGCACTAAACACGTCATCCACCAGTTGGTGGTTTTGCTAATATTAAAATAACTGCTAAAGGGAACATGTATTGGTTTCCTAAGCTGAGTAATTTTATGCGGTTTTTTTGTTTTTGAGATATTTTTTAGTTTGTAGTCTCCTCCTTCCCCGGTGCACCGCCTTTTTACCTCCTGTCCTAAATCCCTCCCTCTAGTGTAGTTATTTACTTACTCTTTACATGGCAATGTGTATTTTTTTTTTTTTATTAAAGCAAAATATCCTTAGTAAATAAAATTAAAGCGCTTGAAGGAGGTCGTCGAGCTTCTTTGTAGACCAAGCAAAACATTGGCATTTTTATCAATGTAGTCATCTTTATTGGAGGAGCCTATAATCGCCTTGCGACTCACGTATTCATATTTTATTCATGAAATACTACTACTATCACCACCACACCCCATATGTTTAGTTGATATACACTTTTTTTAGCTCTTTGGGCCATCGACAACATAAGCTTTGTGTTTTGTGTAGGATTTTTATAGGTAGATAGAGACTATAATACAAATAGGTATACAAATAAAGGAGAAGAGGAAGAAAGGAAAAGGTCTTTCCCTTGCCCCTCGTTCCCTTTTGTGTTTCTTGTATGAGTGGTGAAAGTTGGTTGCTGGATGTCAGAGTAAGAGAAGGGGTTTGTGGATATTATGTGTGAGACGTATAATAATGTTGTTAGTAATAGCATTTGAAGTAATGTAATAACTTTGATAAGGTTGGTTAGTTTTATTGTAATTTCGTAACACAACAGATGCGCTGAAATGTTGCAAACAGTCTAAGCTTAAACAACAACCACCCCATTAAATCGTACGTGTGTATATATATTTTTATTTTATTTCGGTCCTGTTTATTTTGATAATCATAATCAGAAATCATGTCATTTATTATTATTTTATATGATGTTGAGATCATTCTGCAAATGATTTTTGTGGTTTGTATTATTTATAGGTGCTGCTGTTTAATTGCATTGTTAAATGAGTGAATTATTGTTGGTTGAATGCAATTTAATTCATAATACGTAGGTTTGCATGCCCATAATGCTGTACTGGAGATATGAAAATGAAGAGAAATAATTTTGTAATGAAAAAAAAAGTCAACTTGAGCACTACAATAATATTTTTGCATCTATTGAAAATTGAATTTTTAATGAACCCCCCCTCCCCAACTCTCCACCTCTATGTTTTTTACCTCAGGATTTCTCTACCTGCAGGTAATAATCTCTTAGATTTCGTCCCGCTGAAGGGAGGAATATATGAAATTTCCTACATGTCTGAAACACGTCTGATCTCAACTAGGAACAAAAATGCATACCCCCAGTGCTGTGTTCATTGAGCTATCGATTTCCTGAACGATTCTAATGAAGAACTACGCTATTGATGGAGGAAAAACCTTTTTATCTAATCTCTGAGGTGGAGGGCTCAAGGCGTGTTCCAATATCTGGTAGTTGTTGACTACCACTCCCTGTTAAAGTCAGTGGTAACGTGCTTGGCGGAAGTGGATGGAATCGTGGAGGATGTGATCACGCCAGTGGAAAGAACCCTTTGCATTGGGAAAATTTTCAGGTGTAGGAGCTCGCTTTTCCCCACAGACGTCAGTAAATTACGTTCAGCAGTAGAAAGGTCGTGGTAGCCACTAGACAGGAGAAAGAAAATCCTTATCGATATTACTCGTATGTTGTCAGATCGTGACGCTATCAAATCTTATTGTTTTCAGGATTGGTGGTGAACAGGATTGGTGGTGAATATGTCATAATCATCATCATGCCCTTAACCAGCCTGTGGCAGAGTCGGGTTCGCGGATCCACTGAACATGCTCTGACTGGGGACATCCCAGCCAGGCGTCTGGAACCCGCAGGAATATTGGCTTTGTTGTCAGTGTGGGGGGGGATGTCGGCTTACCCCACGTGTTCCAACACCGCATCATACAACCGAAGTAGAAATATTGCATATTGTCTGACCTATTGCACAATAACAGTAAGTAACAGGGATATTCCATACTCCATGCGGAAGGCGTCTTTTATGTAGTCTTCTTAATTGGAGAGAGAAAAAGCGGCTGTCAGTCAGGGGAGAACCTGCGTTCTTTGAGCTCAAGAGGTAAGAGCGCGCTACCTGACCTACTGATATCTGCTGGATATATCGACACCTTCCCGGTAAAACATCGTAAGCGCCATTTCATAAATTTTACAGGAAATGAGAAAAATATTCTGATTTCCTCATTCATTCTTATGCTTATGATACTTTTAGATGTTAAAAAATAAAATAACTATTTAACGTAAGGTAAAACTGATTACAGTATTAATAAAGACATAATATGCAGAATTTGATTAAATTAAAAAGTGAAAATCTCAAAAAATGTCGCTTACGACGTTTTGCTGGGAAGGTGTCGATATGGAATTTGTATACATATTTGTTGGTTTTATAGCCCATCAACTATAGTAGTCATTAGAGCCCCGTCCACTGCGTAGTCCTAATGCAGAGTCTGCACAGGCACTACGCTGTTATGACGATTTTTGGGTATTAGCAGTATCCAGTGTTCCCAAGCGGCCACCCATGTCAGTACTAGCTGGGGTTGCGTTGCCTAGCTTCCAGTGATCAGACGAAAACACTGGTGTGTCCAACGCAATACAACCGCTACTTGGATTTGTTTGTTTGTTTGTTGAAGTTTAAGGTCCCGTCAACTGCGAGGTCATTAGAGACCCGTCCACTGTATAGTTCTAATGCAGGGACTGCACAGACACTACACTAATGCGACGATTATTGGGTATTAGCAGTACCCAGCTTTCCCGAGCGACCACCCATGTCAGTACTAACTGGGCTTGCGTTGCTTAACTTCAGTGATCAGACGAGAACTGGTGTGTCCAACGCAACTCGCCGCTCCCGCTACTTGGATATATGGAAAGGAAATTTGTGCAATTTGATTTCGATTCATGCATAAACCCGTGATAGTCGTCGACATTGTGCAGAGGATGCACACGCTGACAGCATTATTGAGAAAACGCGTCATATACCTTGTAAAAATGTCAAGATAAAGCCACTAGAGTACAGTACTTATAGCGAAGGAAGTAAGGAAAGAAAAAGAGGGTGAAGGGCAATATTGGTGGGACACGAAAAGTGTGAATAGGAACGATCATGTGATCCTATGATAACATAATCTTCATCCTAGTGCAGTGAAATGGATACAATACTCCTACAAAAAGCAGTATTTCTTAGCTGTACCTGACTGATGATTGACTGGCTAGCTTCTTCAGGTTTTGAATAATATATATATATATCTCATGCCACCTGGTCTTCTTACATGGTTTCTATCTGCGGTCACCGCGGATTTCCAGACTGTTTATTGAACGTTAGGAATTAGCTAAAATGTGATGGTAACGTGTACTTCTCTACCAGTGCTACTTTCATTTGACTGCAGGCACTCTGACCTCACCATATGTTCCATGTACAGTATTTAAAAGACTCAATTTGAATATTGCCTATTGTCTTGTGTGCCTTTTCAATCCCTTGTTGTTTTTCTAATAAGCTCTATTCCTACTAATGTGCAGTAGTTCCCTGTTTATCCTTGGAATCAGTGCCGGATTTACCACTAGGCTAGTTAGGCTGAAGCCTAGGGTCTCTACATTTAGTAGGCCTGTCGTTCTCAATGTGACATACCTTTTGACTTCTTTCCATCGTTTATATACCCCACTCTAGATAAAGTGAGGGACAGCCTCAGAATTGGATTACCAACTACAAGACATATTTACTGCGTACTTGGCCTATTTTTTTGATGTTTCAAGTCAAGACTTTCTTTTAATTGACTTGTTGAGCTAGTATATATAAGTGTTGTTTGTTTTGTTATCCATTTCCTGAAACTGAACCACTGTAGAGACATCTTTATTGATGACTGAACAATCCTTTGAGGAGTTGATGTGTCCTATAATTTATATTTCGCTGTAGCTAATCACGCTATGGTTGAAAGGCAGTGTGGAATTAAATATACGTAATTGGTATCTTGAAAAGGTAAATGTCATATTCTGCTCTCTTGTTTTCTGATGGAACTCCTCAGTGATGACCAGGCTGGAACGTGTAACCTGAACTGTAGTCAGGGCGCATTTGTTGTTTGTTTGTTTGTGTTTTAGGGCCCATCGACTTCAATGGTCATTAGGGCCCTAGTCAGGGCGCAAGCACTATAATTCGAAGGTTCCTACTTCTGGTTTGTTTAAGTCTATTCTCAATTCAAGAACAAAAAGCAACTCCTAACCGTTTTTTCGAGTACCCATCTTGTTCCTCCGAATGGACACAAGGATGATATATTGGACGGTGTTTTACCGCGACGGGCTGCCAACCAAAGCTGCAACCCCTATGTTTGTTTATTGTCGGTCTACTATTAAATGAAGCATTCTACTGGCGCCAGGGAGGGGCGAGCTCCTACACCTGGAACTTTTGCCTCATAGTAGAGAGGGTTCTTTTACGTGCAAATGCCATCGTACACCACACGGGATCACTGTTTTACTTCCCATCCGAGGAAAGGCGCACTCTGGACCTCTCTCTCTCCCCCGAAAGAAGCCAACCCACCTCGGTCCAGGGTCGAACATGGAACCACTGACGCAGTTACCGAGCACGCCACCCATTAAAATTATAATGATATGATTGCCCTAGGATAATGATATTGGTGTAGAGGTGTCTCTAATATCTCTCAGCATCATCTGCATTATGTCCTCCAGCTACAATAGGACACAAGATGCTTCCAATACAAGGAAAACATTGATGTTGTCACAGGTTGTTTTGAGTAGCAGCTTGCTGAATAACAGATATTCATATTGGCCAATTCCGTGAACGTGCAGCAGTAATTTGAGACGTATTTTATGAATGATTCTCACATGCAAGATGGCCTTCAGTAATATTTCTGTGGTTGCAGCCTCATTTTGAACTGGTTGTTGGCTCAATTTACTGTATATGGTTTATTTCACGATGCACAATATATATTTTGCAAGTTTGAATATGAAAATTTAGCTTCATATGTCATAAAATTTTTATTGCTTATGGATAAAAAAAACAACAAAAACAAAAAAAAAATATGACTCAAACTAGATCTTTACGTTATGATCCATTATGACGTAAGCGAAATACGATTATATCGATTTGGAGGTCTTAAGACCTGGTACAAGAAGATCCTCCCAGAAATTCACTTTTGTGTGTGTGTCTTACTTTTATAAATACTCGATGACAAAAAAAGAAATGTCTTGATAAGTGTTTTTCTAAGTTTTTTTTTTGTTTGATGTCAGTACTCTGAAATGATATTTTAAAAAATTGATGATTTGGCAAACTTTTGGTTTCTCGTTATCGGATTTGCAAGGAAGTCGAAATACGTCATATCCTAGACCAGGGAGATTTTGGTTGTTGTTGATTTGGTGGCATTGAAATGCCAATATCATAATCCTCTTTCTGAAAAGCTGCTAGCTATGTTTTGTCACCACGCATCGTGCGTGTACTTGTTAGATCAAACATCAGTGCGCTTTAAAGACAAAAAAGCCGAGTTTCAGTTGATAAACTGTTTTTTCTCTCTTTCTCTCTCTAAATAATGAAATAATAAAGATATATTTAGCACATACGCTTAATAACTATTTAAGCTTGTTTGTTTTTCTCGCCACCTTTTTTTTACAATAATATTACCGTTCTGTTCTCAAATTAGGTCAAAAAAGCATGGTAGCACATTAATGGAGCACCAAACCATGTTTAGGTCCTTTTGACAGCGTCCTTTCCTGGTGAAGCAGTGATTTAGGGTACGATTCCTATAAGGTTATCGGACACAATCAGACAAATAAAACCATCAGTCCTCCTCTCTAGCTCATGTCGGTTTCCATCTGCTTTGATCAGCTTATTGCGTTGGACAAGCTAGTTCTCATCTGATCACTGAAGTTAAGCAACGCAACCCCAATTAGTACTGACATGGGTAACTGCTTTGGAGTTTGTTTGTTTGTTGGTGTTTAAGGTCCCGTCAACTACAAGGTCATTAGAGACCCGTCCACTGCATAGTTCTAATGCATAGACTGCACAGATACTACACTAATGTGACGATTACTGGGTATTAGCAGTACCCAGTTTTCCCAAGCGACCACCCATGTCAGTACTAGCTGGGCTTGCGTTGCTTAACTTCAGTGATCAGGTGAGAACTGGTGTGTCCAACGCAATTCGCTGCTCCCTAACTGCTTTGGAAAGTGTAGTGTTGGATTAGTGTAGTGTCTGTGCAGTCTCTGCATTAGAACTACGCAGTGGACGGGGCTCTAATGACTTTGTAGTTGAAGGGCCCTAAACCACCAACAGACCAAGCCAAATCCATCTGCTTTAGTTTACTCTGCTGTTTTCTGCGCGTGATGCTTGCGAGTTGGTGGATACTCAACTCTTTCGTAGACAAGAAATGAGTTTGTTACAAAGGAAGAGTTGAAGAATGTACATTCTTAAAGTCTTATGTCACTAGCAGATGAGATATTAATATTGGAAACCAAAATCAAAGAAGGATGCTGATGATTTAATACTTTATCTCTGAAGCAGCAGGGATGCAGTAGCAGCAGCAGCAGCACAAGTCTGTCTTTTTTTAACCCCTTGTTTTCAATTTAAGCCTTAGAAGTAGTAAGTAGCAGCTTTGGCTGTTACGTAGCCTAATAGTGATACCTTTGAGTTTTAATTTAACACTAGTTTATATACCCATAATACTTACTCATTTATTTATTAAATGAACAAAGAAAGGCACGCAATTTATGAATCAGAAATGTCATTTATCATATGCGAACGTCATAGTGAATTACAGCAATAACGAAAAAAAGAGGATATTAGGAAGAGGGAGGAGGTGTGTCTGTGTGGCACGCCATTCCTCATTTGATAGCCTTGAATTCATTCTTCCATCTTCGATTAATCCTTGTAAAAAGAGACCATTCATTTGGGAAGGTAGTTTAAGTATAAAATTGCGTCGTCATCAACTTCAACGTTTTTCTACGTAGAAAGCCCTTTCACTCCTTATATACTAGATGTATATGCACACGGTCTAGTAGCAGCAGTGTACAGCATTAAGTGTAGTATTAACTGTTTAATCGTAATCCATCTAATTCCTTGCTATTTAGTTTTAGGTCCTTTGAGAGTGTTTTTAAGGTTTAAAGGGGGCAAAGCTTGCAAATCATACTGACAACTATGACTTTTTCGTTCCCCCTCTCCTTCCCTTCCTTTCTCTTTTCTTCAATGCCCTCTATTACATTTTAGTTTGTTAGTTACTATTTGGACCTGCCTCGGTGTAGCGTGTTCGATTTACTGTGTCAGTGGTTCTAGGTTCGGCACTGGATTAAGGTTGATTGTTTTTTTTTTCGGGCGAGAGAGAGAGAGGCCCCAAGTGCGCCTTCCTTCGGATGAGAAGTAAAACCGAGGTCCCTTGTGGTGTTCGATGGCATTTGCACGTAAAAGAACCCTCTCTACTATGCAACGGGTAAATGAGGCAAAATTCCCAGGTGTAGGAGCTCGGTGGAGTGCCCTAATGAACAGTAGACTCACGATATATAAGCGTAGGGATTGCAGCTTTGGTCGACAGCGGGCTGCGGAAAAACACCTTCCAATATATCACCCTTGTGTCCATTCAGAGGGACAAGGTAGGTACCCGACCCTGCCAAAGGCGGGAAAACGGGTTAGGAATTGCTTTTGTGAGTTACTATTTGATATGTAATAGGATTATTTAATGGCTCGATCAGCATCATACCTTTATTTCACCTTGGGTATTTTTACCCACAGCCAGCTGCCAGCCTAATGTTGACCCCCCCCCCCCCCAGTGCAAATCCTGGTCTTCGTTCCTTCACCAACGTCGAGCTCCTACGCCTGATAATTTTGTCGAGTTACGCGTTGCATGCAGAAACGGTGCAAGTAACATTTTAAACATCAAACGGGCCATCCGACGGAAGAAGTACTTGGGGCCTTTCTCTCGCTCCGAAAGAAGGGTTTCCTGTATTGAACCTCGAGCCACTGAGGCAGTAGACGAGGAGCTCGCTATCTCTACACCACCGAGGTGGGTCTCTTTAAAGATAACGTAAGTACTGGATCGAAAATTAGACTGGGGCAACAAGCAAGGGTCTGATACGAGTTTATTTTACTAACATTAACATAACATTCCAGCTAATGGAATGCCCGGCATTACTCATTAGCCAGTCCAGCCACCTTATCCTCTTCCTCCTAGCATAAAATTTTTTACCCTTCCTCGGACAGAGGGGGTCGATTCTTTTGCAGACGAGGAAAGAACTTTGTACCTGTCTACCACGCGCTCAGTTCCAAAGTGGACCAAATCCACAAAAATTTGTACAAATATTAATCCTAAATAAAAGCACCTTCTGCAAAGTGCTAACGAAGAAGAGGCAGAGAAAAATAACAGCTGTTGGCAACGCATCACGTTTTTACAGCTGGGAATTGAACTGGGGTACATCTGCACACTACACGAAAGCGTGCGTGGCTCTTGACTGAAGCTCGCAGTGTGCAGGCTCGTTCCTAGCCCTTTGTGTCCAGTGGTAAGCTTTTGACCTCCTTGTTGCGAGATGTGCAGTACCGCATGGCATACCATTTTCTTCATGCTGTCCTGTCCGTTTCTATTTTAATGCTCTGACTGGTTTTTTGTTTCCGCTAGCTTGGATGTGCTGGACTCACGAGTGCCTCCTGCCCTATCATGGAAGGGGATAGGTAAAGAGGAGTTATTTGCCCCCTTTCCTCTTAAAGATAAGGTATTAAGTTAAAATCAACGGGAACTAGGAGAAATATTTCAATTTCTTGATATGACTGTGCGTATGCTGTGTTTGACGATGACAACGACTATATTGTTTACGGCAAGATGATAGCATTACAAATACTCTACGAGTTACCTTGGAAACCCTGGAAATGGCGTCTCAGTTTGTCACGTCGATAGAAATAGGCATATTTCGGCGACAAAGGCAATATTTTTTTTTTGTGTGTGCGTTATGTGGTTATGTCTTATTGCTGTCTGTCGTCAGTCATCCCAAGAACAACAAAAAGTCACTCGGAGATACAGTGTGTGTGTATTTATACGCATGCCATTTTCGATTTAGAAATATTGTCTATAACAGCACAGTTATTTCTTCAATTGTTGATGTCCCTCGCGACAATGTTGTAGCTAATCGAGTTTCATATAGCAACCATCAAGTAGATTTTATATATATATATATTGTCCGTATATTGTCCCAACCAAAATAGAGTCCAAAACTCGTGAAGCACCCGTAATGTGCTATGTCTTATTATGTGCGAATGTCGTCGCACAATGGATATCTTCCCTATATCAGTGGATAAAAATATAGGAGTGAGGATGGAGCTAATATTTCTTTGGATTGTTGGATATTGTAACGTTGTTAAGAAATTGTGTATCAGCAAGAGGCCTTCCGGAGTGTTTTTCATCAATTTATGTTTTGTTTCTGCGAGATGTCGGCACAGGCCCACACACAAAATGTCTCCATATTACTTCAATACTGTACATTTCATATGAAATTCAGTATTTACTATTTTAATTTAAATCCATACATACAGTCACACGTGTTGCTACCTCATGTAGGTTCTAGGGTGGAATAAGCAGGTCCATTGGTAGAATGTTGATCTTTTGAGCCCGTGGATACAATTTTCCTCGTCTCTGCAGGCGGGAATTAGTAGAATAGAAATGCAGAGGTAGCGTGCTCAACTACTGCATCACTGATTCCAGGTTCGACACTGAATCGCGGTAGTTTGGCTTCATTCTGATGACAGTCCTTTCCGTGTGCTTTGGGAAGTAAAGCCGTGACTCCATGTGATGTCTACAGTGTCGGAGGAGGAAAAAGTGCCCCAAAGAAAATATAATAGGTCCGCGATAAATAAGAATTAGGGGTTGCAGCATTAGATCGGCTGCCGGCTGAGTAAACTACCGTCCAAAACATGATCCATGTAGCGCAGTGGGACAAAAATGAGTACCCGACCTTGCACCCATAGGCAGGAAACGGTTTAGTACAGTAGTTGCTTTTTGCTTTCCAGTAGTATGGCGTGGTATTTTTGAGATTATCCAGCCGGTGTCACACGTTAAAGTGTAATTAAGCATATACCTCAAAGTGTCCCCTTTTACGTCAAAGTGTCCCGGCCGTTTTCCATTTTACCCGGTTAGGTTTTTTTTGATTCGTTGGTGTTTTAGGGCAAAATTATTGCGAAAAACAAGTATTTTTATGAATAAACATTATTTTTGTAATGACAGAATTGCAACTTGAGTGTGGTGACGTTGAGGCCAGGCAGAAGGAAAACAGAATTGAGATTTTTCTGTGTCTAGAAAATGAGATTCGTACAAATGGGATATTCGTGGCTACACGAAATCATTCACAGAATCGATATGTGTCTTCTTCGCGACAGAAGGGCGGGGGACCAAAAGACCGAAAGCAGAGATCATTGTAAAGGTATATACCAAAGACAATTCATCCCTTCATCTTTCACCTCAATCGCTAGGTAAAATTAATAACCAGGTAAAATGGAAGAGCATTGCATCATCTACGACAGTGGTTCTCAATGCGTGTTCTGCAAACAAATTAAATGCAGAAATAAAGGCGTTGGAAAAAAAATTGATACAATTTAAAAATTAAAATAATTTTTGGATGGGATTGTAATCAGCAAACGACATCGTTGTTCGTTTTATTGTTATATGAAGTGGTAGTAAGTACCAAGTGTAGAAAGTGTACAAGCTGACTTAAAGCTGACAGTGTAGCGTTCCCTGGCTTCAAAAGGATTGAGAACCACTGATCTACGAGATGGTAAGTTAACATTTGATACAAATTACGCCTTGATTCACGTTGCATATCTTCTCTGCAGTGCATATGTGCTATGCAGAAAAGAGACTACTTTGGGCATCAGCATTCGGATCTAAATGGTGGACACTTTGAGGTACTCAAAAATTGCCTCAAAGTGTCTGGCTGGACACTTTGAGGTAGACCCCGAACACTTTGACGCGTGACACCAGCCTGGCCCTATGGCACGGACGAATCTGGAAGTTCTTGCTTTCCACTCCTTTGTCATATTCTTAACTGAATAGATTTTTTTTGTTGTTTGTTGGAGTTTAAGGTCCCATCAACTACGAGGTCATTAGAGACCCGTGCACTGTATAGTTCTAATGCATATACTGCACAGACACTACACTAATGCGACGATTATTGGGTATTAGCAGTACCCAGCTTTCCCGAGCGACCACCCATGTCAGTAGTAACTGGGCTTACGTTGCTTAACTTCAGTGATCAGACGAGAACTGGTGTGTCCAACGCAACTCGCCGCTCCCTTAACTGAATAGATGGACATGCGCACTTGTGTGGAAGGCACATGTGTCGTTTTAATGAATTCATGTCTTCTGTGCTTTATATTTAAGAAAGCAGTCTTTGAAATCTGCACTTATTCAACCTCATTCTGGGAAGAAGATAAGTGTACTTGTGTGTCATCTCGAAGAAAAGGTACACTATAGTTGCAGCAGCTTTGGGATTTTTCGTATTGGGTGGGAAGCAAGTTTTTTTTTTGTCTTTTTGCGAACAAATGAGGTGGTGGGTAGGAACGATTTCCTATTTCAAACTCATTTAGACATATTCGTCCATCCATACATTTGAGAAATTCAAAATGGTAAAATGAAAGTTGCACTGTTACAGTCAAGTGATTTATGACGAAAGCAAGCGATTTCTTTCCAACTTGAAAGATTCCTAACTATGTACCTATACCCTACCAATATCTTTTCTTTCTTTTTTTTTTCCTGAGTGAAGTTGTCGTGATGGGGAGACGAAGATTGGAGCTCTTCTACTTCGTTCCTCCTTCCTGACGTGAATGGTTTGTTGTCCAAATTGATTTTTCTTTCTACGCGTTTTATTTCCTTAGGAACGTATAGATAGAAAGGTATGTATTTAGAGATACGGTGTACGTAGGTGTACACCCTCGCACATGCACATTGATACAATATACATCATCTTATTCTTTGGGGACAAATAGGGGAAAATGAAGGAAAATGGTGACTTGTCTTCGTTTTTTTTTTCTTTATTCGGCGAACGCCAGCGAGCTTCTTGGTGGGTTGTATTGACTCCATAATGTTTAAATTTCAATCACAGTCAAGGTTTTTAAACTCTGAACGTTGCTTTTAGTGTCATGAAAAATGTGAACATTGATCGAACTAAGTGTAATGTTTAGAAATCGGTTCGGTTCATTGTTCATGGAGACTTTATTTTGACCGATGTTGCCACAATTTCGAATACTACAGGTATGTTGGAAATGATTTTTAGAAATCGAATTCTTGTTTTGTAGTTCCATCCGTTGTAGTCGTTCCGTGCGCCCCTAGCGAGAAGTCAGTAATGATAATTTATGATGTGTAGATCAAATGGGACGCCGAAAGTTTTATTTTTTCTTCCTTCCCCCACTCTAATTTCATATAGGGCCTACAGTGTAGTTGAAACCCCTCTCTTCCTTACTAAAAAAATTACTGGTTAATACAGGGATTTAATAATGGCATTGCTAGATTATCGATATACAACACCTAAAGCAAAGCAACTCCTAACCCCATTCCAGCCTATAGCAAGGTCGGGTACCCGTCTTATCACTCTGAATGAACACAAGGGCGATCTATTGGACAGCGTTTTTCCACTGCCGGTTGCCGACCAAAGCTACTGCAACGGTCTACTGCTCGTTGGGGCATCCCACCGACGCCAAGGGGGCCCACCTCCTACACCTGGAAATTTTGCCTTAACTACCCGTTGCGTAGTAGAGAGGGTTTTTTTACGTACCAATGCCATCGTACACCACACGGGATCTCGTGTTTACTTCTCATCCGAAAGAAGGCGCACTCGGGGCCTCTCTCTCGCCCGAAAGAAGCTAACCCACCTCGGTCTAGAATTACTGACGCAGTTCCCGAACGTCATCAATATACAGCACATACACAAATTATTCCTTCACGTGTCACTACAATAAATATTCATGTTTCTGAATTTCCTTAATTGTTTTTATTTCGTTGTGTATCAAGATGCTGTTACATGTTTTATTCGTTCATTATGACGCTTTGCAAGACTCACAGACCACTGGCCACTTGAGCTCCTACCATCGGGATTATTACCTCTCATACTGTTTCTATTTTCTGTTCTGGATCACCATACACGTGGCGAGGCATGTGCATCACTCGGATATTGTTGCTCTCTACTGAGTCATTAGTTCTAGGTTCGTTACCGAATCGAGGTGTGTTGAGTTCTTTCAGTTGAGAGAGGGGGGGGGGACTTCCAGACGCTTTCCATCGGATAGGTGCCCGGTGAAGGAAACGTGCCCCAACGAAAAGCAGGCCGGGCGATAAATAATCTTAGCGGATGCAGCATTAGGTTGGCAGCTGGCTGCATAAAACACTGTCTAACACAGCGCTGGTCTAACAAATTGCCCGTGTGTCCCAATGAGATAGAAGTTGGTCCCTGATCCTACTATAGGCGGGAAAACAGTTAATAGTTATTGTTTGTTTCATTGACGTCTACCTTGTGACTCGGCTTCCTGGTTCGCTGGGTAATATTTTTACAGGTTTGGACAAGCTTTGCTTTTCAGGTGTCAATTTTTGAATACCAATGAATGGAGTTACAGAAGTCAGGCTAGGCGGTTCGGTATCCTGTCCAGGACTTACATCCCTGTGAGTGACCTAATAAGTCCTCTCCCCCTCCTCTCATACCATACTCTCTTCTCTGAATTACCTGAAATATATCTTTTGTTGAATACCGTACTTTTTATTAATTGTAAGGCCTCGATAAGAATTTTTCACGTAATCCGGCGTTCGGAATCAGCATCACTGTAGAATCCCTCCCTTCGAATGGCCCCCAGGTACCTTTCCCAACTTTATTCATTCCACACTTAGGTCTGAAAAGTCATATCCGAGTCTATGGTATCATTATATTTTGCCAAATTACTGATCACAGGTATTTGAACTCTACATTCATAACGTCTATTGATTGCCTGAATTACAGCAATTCGAAACTGTAAATAAAGGTCATCGATATTTTAGACGACGTATCGATATAGTTGTTGTGAATGTAGATCGATATTTTGACTGAAGTATTTGTCATCTAAAGCCGTATCCCTAATCGTTATTCAGAAAACATTTATTTATACGAACTTGTAGGAAAAGGATGTGGTAAATACGTTGTGCACTTCAGCGGAAAATGGTCTAATGTTGTCCAAGATGTACAACGTTGTTTATTTTACCCTTCTGCAGTACGTGTTCAGTATTTCTTTTAAGTTGATTCATTTCTTCATTGCATTTTTCCCCGAGCAAACTAAAAATCAAAGGAATCTGACAACAAAGTGCTTGACATGATAATAATAATCAGGATTTGTTTTGTAACTCTAAGAGTAATCTTGGTACTAAAAGTTTACTGTCGAAAGCTAAAGTAGTGGCACTTAGAGTGGGTTTGCAATGTTTCCTGCCCATTCACCAAGCCTCAACCAGCTCCGACTCGGGTATAGTCAAGATCTCCTGGTGGTGCCTTCGTAAAGATTTGGGAAACCTTGGAATTATTAATAGTATGAGGGCTACTTCATCAGACGAATTCTGTATGAATTCTGTTAACAAACCAAACTGACAAACATTTTTGTTCTATGCTAACTTGGGGATGTACGATTCGTGTCCTTCATGAAGAAGGGTGGAAATTAAAACAAAAAATCAAGACTGGTTCTGGGAATGCAGAAGGATAAAGAAAGAGAGAGTTAAATCAGTGATACCCGAATTTTTAAGTGCCATTACTCCTTCGCCTTCTTCTACCATACCCGAACCCATATTGACTGTCTCTTCCGGCTCCCAAACCGCCACCGTAGGGGTCCATTTCTGGGCCCCTTTATTGTGGCGGTGCCAGCCACTTCGGAGACCACAGATGCTTCCCATCAACGGGATGCATCTTCCTTCCAGGCCCCCCAACTCGGCCCCACCAACCTCTTTCCCCGGAGGAGGTTGTGGGTGAGACAGGGGAAAAGAAACCACGGACACCCCGGGCTCCTGTAGCAGGGCGCGCGTGTCCTTCGTTCGAGAGGTCCAGGCTCGCTTGTCAGTGGCCGAAAGCAATGGGCGGCGGTATGCCCTAAACAGGGCATGATGGAGATTCCTTCTCCAAGCTGGAGGAGGGTGACCCAGAAATAGACACTCTCCCTTTTTCCGCAATGGCACGGAGTAAGGGGACGAACAGGGCAAGGCCTAATAAAGTCACGTGATGGTAAATCTCCTTTAGTAAAATTGTCTCATCTCCTGCCACAGGAGATACTGTGCTGCAACAGGGTAACCTCGTCGCGGGGTTACATGGCATTTATGGACACCCAGCAGCGGGGAAGCCACCCTGTAGGAGGGGTGCCAGAGCCAAGCTTTGACTGGATGCTCACAACCTTCCCCAAAACCAGTACCGCTAGGTCAGTGAGCCAACAGGAGTTTGGACGCCTCTCCCTGACCTATCGGGGCCATGCTTTTATCTACACGGATGGGTCGAGGGATGGCACTGCTGTGGGTTGGTCAGTCTTTACAACTGGTTAACTCATAGGGGCCACTTCCAGGCGTCGCCAGTCGTAACCAGGGCTAGACAGTGGTTTTTATGTGAGCCCCGGGCATGTTGGCATAATGGGCAACGACAGGGCGTATGCCCATGCCAGTCAGGTGGCCCACCTACCGGACGACACTGACGTTGCTGTTCCCCCTCCTATGCTCTACCAATTGTTCGGCCGGCCGTTCATGGTCAGTGGCGGTCCCAGTGGTGTGCAGCGATCGCTAACAAACTCAGCACGATTAAGGACACCCCCCTCCCCCAAATTGGGTGTCCTCATGCCGCCAATCACGGAGGGAGGAGGTTGTTCTTGTCCGGTTGCGAATCGGTCACGCCTGCCTCACCCACTCCCACTTACTGCGAGGTGAGGAGCAACCATTGTGTAACAGTTCATAACAGGGAGTCTTAGGGCCTGCGTCCACCAGCGCAACGCAACGCAATGCAACTGCAACCCAACGCGTTTATGACAGTTGCGTTGCACATCCCTTCGTCCACCGGCGCAACTCTCTTGCAACTTTTTTTTCGTCAGTCTCGTCCACAATGGTAAACCGTGCAGTTAGTTATTGTAATGTTGTTGTTGCATATGGACAAGTGTGATGACAGAGTCTTTATTCAAGGCTCTTTGAAAAATAAAGCGTTCTTTGCAGTGGCGTCGCTAGGGTTGCCGTCACCCGGTGCGGGGACGCCATGGTGTCACTCCCTCTCCTGAAAAAAAGCTGCTTCTTCTGCTTTAGTGTCACCCATTTGTCTTGGTGTGAGTGGTGTCACCCGGTGCGGACCACAACCTCCCCCCCCCCCCCCCCGCAGACCCCTTGTGACACCACTGGTTCTTTGCAATTGGACAAATATGTGTATATTGAAATGGTGTGTATTGAAAGCGTTCTTTGCTGCGTTGCTGTACTAGCGTTGACAATAAAAACTTGAAAAAAGTCGCACAAGCGTCGGCCATGCAACTGACATGCCAGTCGTTTTGCAGTTGGTCGTTTGCCAGTCGATTGCAAGTTGCGTTGCAGTCGTCTAGGTGGACGAGCAACTACACAATAGCAAGGGTCCGACTGGGAATCGACTCCCATCCAACGCTAAAACGATATTTTTTCGAGTCGGATTGCAATCGCGTTGCGCCAGTGGACGAAGGGCCTTAATCCCTGTTATGATGAGGAAATAATCTTGATGGCTATTGCGTTTTTATCTTTGTGTCTGTTTTGGCCTATTGCCTTTTATCAGTGTGCCCTTTATGGCTTTTGCCTTTTACCTTTGTGTCCGTTTTGGCTTTGCCTTTTCACCCCCACCGTGGTATGCCTGTCTTCTGGCCCCTAATGACTATTGTAGTTGAATGGCCCTGAAACAGCAACAAACAATAACAACCCAGTAACTCAAATGATAGTTTGGTTGACTCGAACCCATGGTCACTAGAGTGAAGGTTCGATCCTGGCGGAGTCAGGTGGTGTCTTGTCAGCAACATTTCAACCTCAAGTTGCAACATTCTGACGATACCATGCTCTCGTGCATAGATGACGCAAAATTCCCTGGGGTAGGAGCTCGTAGTGCCTCCAAAGAGCAGTAGACTGACGATAAATAAGCGTAGGAGTTGCAGCTTTGGTCGGCACCCGGCTGGGGCAAAATGCCTTCCAATATATCTATCACCCGTGTGTCCATTCAGAGAGACAATATAGGTACCCTACTCTGCCATAGGCGGGAAAAGGGTTAAGAGTTGCTATTCAATGGTTCATGCCTCTAAACATCGATAATGGCATTCATTGATTTATATACAGTAATATTATTGGTACTACTTAAATTTTAAAGCTCGTCTCCATTACATGTGTGAATTATTCATTTGTCATCTCCTCCAACAATTTTTTTTTAACTTTTTATAAGCGTTAACTATCTATATGGACGAATTGCATGTATTAGGAAGCTTGGGGTTGGGGGACATCGCAGTAAAAGTGAGGGAGAGTAGATTTAGGTGGTATGGACATGTAATGAGAAGAGGGGAGGAGCTCGTTAGGTCCATTACTGGAATGGAGGTGTTTGGGAACACCTGGGGCAGGGGGAGACCAAGGTAGACGTGGGAACGGGTTGTTCGTAGGGATAAGGGTACGATAATGGACGAATTGCATGTACAGTACTGTATTTTCAACTCCAAGCAACTCCTAACCCTTTTCCCGCCTATGGCAGCGTCGGGTACCCATCTTGTCCCTCTGAATGGACACAGGGCGATATTTTGGTCATAGTTTTTTCTGCAGCCGGTTGCCGGCCAAAGCTGCACCCATACGCTTATTTATCGTCGGTCTAGTGTTCGTTGGGGAATGCTACCGACGCCAGGGGGGCAGCTCCTACACCTGGAAATTTTGCCTCATCTACCCGTTGCGTAGTAGAGAGAGTTCTTTTACGTGCAAGTGCCATCGGGCACCCACACGGGACCTCGGGTTTTACTTCTCATCCGAAAGAAGGCACACTCGCGGCCTCTCTCTCGCCCGAAAGAAGTCGACCCACCTCGGTCCAGTATCGAACCTAGAACTACTGGCACAGTTGCCGAGGGGAAAAATTGTTTAGTCTAGTTGTGAACGACCCACAAAATTGTTGTTGTTCTACGGCGCTAGGCAGTAGAGAGAAAGAAAGCGGTGATGACGTAACTTATTCTTCTAGAATTCTTTTTTTACTCGGGAAAGTTTTTTTGTCATATGAGAATGTCCTTTGAAATGATTGAATATTGCGATGAAAGTAGTGGAATCTTTTCGATAGGTTCCTTATTGAATCATATGCAATCGATGGATTGACTTGAATTATTAAATTCTCAACGTTTGGAGGAGGATGTTGAAAGGAGGAATGAAGACGGAAGGTAGGAAGACGCTAGAGCGAATGATAAATTATAACCCCCCTTCTGTTCCTGTGTTACCCTTTCATGGTTGATGATGGCGATATCTACTTCCACAAGTGGTAGTTTCAAAGTACAATAAAATGTCAATTATTATCTGTCGTTAGATGATGATTATACGAGACGAATTATCAACTTTTCATGATTGAACCACTGCACTACCTCAAATTGAATTTTTACTCTCAACTATATGAAAGGCAGCGAGTTCAATTCTCCAGTCGAGTGCTCCTCGGTAAGACAGTTTGAACATGTATTAAAGTAATGAAATTTTTTTTAGATATTAAACAATGTTCCAGACTATCCGTTGAATAAGGTTATAAATTATTAGATACTGTACGTCTTGCCGTCTTCATATTCGGCCATATATTTTTAATACTACCTCAGTTCTCCTTGATGCGTCAACTGCAAATGCTGTCGGAGAGAATCTTAAATTATAAATGACGTATTTTTTTAGTAGATTCTGAATGTGTTTATGTGCTGCGTAGTTGTCTTTCATAACTTCCTTTTACAGTTTAAATATTTGACGTACATTTAAGAGTAATAATATCAATAAATACACGAAAAAGATCATGATTTCCATAATACGTTTAACCGTGGGTGGAAAGCATACGTCTTATAAAACCAATACTAGTAAATGCACAGCAATAATATTTTCACAGTGCCCGTTTTCCTTCAACTTCAAGGAAATTCTTTGAAGTTGATTAACATCTTCAGGTAGTGTGAAACTTTCTTTTGATAGCAAAAAAAAAAGTCAACCTTGTAAGAAATCAGATTGTTAGTTGGATAGATATGGAAAAATACAGCGAGGCTTGCAAGAAGCTTCAGGATTAAAAACAGACCCTTAAAAATCAATAAAATTACTTAACACTTTATTTTTTATCACTTTCAATCTCCTTTGTTGTTGCAATGTTCTTGGATTTGGATCACCGTGCAGAATGGGTGGGTAATTTCTCTCATGTCGTCGTTTTAAAATATTGGTCACCGTTGTCTATTCTTTCCTTTCATACAACGGCAACATTTCAACTATGTCATCCAACAGAAACTGAAGTGGTCGGTTGTTTGTTACGTGTCGGTGAAGTATATTCAGCAGCCAAAGGGAAGGAAATATGATGATGATGATGACGACGAAAAATCTAATTAAATTGTCATCCGCAATAAAAGGATAATTGGCATTTCCTCATAAATTGGGCACGTTGAAATGGAGGCTGGATGAATGTGACGAGCCAAGACTCTTTCTTGTACCAACAATATATGAAGAGTTTGTGCAGGAGGTTGGATGACTTCAGGCACCCGATACACACGTATCATCATCAGTACACGCAATGCATGATATCATACTTTTTTATTGGAGAGATTTTTGATGGAGAGTAAGAATGAAAAGAATTCGCCATGCAAAACTTTCTCCCACTTTGTCACTTCTATTTTATACATCTATACTATGAAATAGCTCTCTTCCAAGTGCAAGGGAATCCCACTCCGTGTTCAAACCTACCTGTTGTCTTGCTGTGCCTTAATATAGGAACCATATTTAACTGCAGTGAGAGGGAACTTATTTGGCAAAGCTTAATTTTAATCGCCATTCATTTTTACAGCTTTGATTTACCCCATCTCAGTTGCGCAGGGTCGACTACTGCTTCCATGGTTTCATGTTCGATACTAAATCGTAGTGGTTTGGCTTCTTTCAGACAGGAGTACGAGTCCCATCGAACTTATAGCTCGAACGTATACACGGAACTTATAGCTCGACAAAATTCCAAGGTGTAGGAGCTCTCCTCTCATGGCGTCGGCGGAAGAAAAGTGCTCCAATAAAGAGAAATAGGTGGGCGTTAAATAAGCATAAGGGTTGCAGGACTAGGTTGGCAGCCGGCTGCATAAAAATACCGTCCGACACAGCCCATGTGTCCCAATGAAACAAAAAGAGGAGGGAGAAGGGGTTAGTAGTAGTTGTTCTGGTTTCAGGGTTTTTATTCATAATGAATTTGGTTACAGTTTCCTAGCGGAGTTGGATGTTTTCTGCACGTAGAAGAACATTTTCTATTTGAAATACCATCATCTCCTTCGTATCCGATGCCTTCTCATACTGACTCACGTATCATAAGTAGGTCATCACGTGTTTAATAAACAAATCGATTGGATCGTGGTCATTACTAATTAATAATATTTAAATCTACTGGTAGATAGTCTTCTTGTATATTTGAGGAAAAAAAATTTAATTCCCAAGGCATATAGAGAATTTATTTTAGTGTACTTAGTAGCACAAACTGGAATGAATATGATTGTAGGAAAACAAATTCGGATGTTACCCACAGGCGCATTGGAAGGTGGATGAAGTGGCGACAGGCAAGTGGGGGTGTTATGTGGTAGTTGGATTCCAATATAACTTCAGGTGGAAATTCAACAGATCGGTTGTTAGACCAGTTATTCTGCATGAATTAGAGTGTTGAGCAGTGCAAAATAGCACTGAAAATGAAGAGCAGGTGGCAGAAATGCGCATAGTGCGCTATGGTACAAATGCGGGTGGCAGGGGCAGATAGAGAAATAAATAAATTTATTAGGTAGTAGTTCAGGGTTGGGAATCACTGCAGAGAAGAAAACAGAACAAACTGAGGCGGTATGAGCATGTTAGGTCAATCAAAGGATTGCTGACCCTGGGAAACGGATGGTGGTTGAGGTTGATCAAAGTGGGTGCTAGTTGGGAAATCAAGGGAGTGGAAAGCAAGGACTGGCAGATCCTATCCTGTCATATGGGAAATAAAGATGTGATGACTTAGTTGCATAAACCACATTGTGTGAGATGGAATGTAGATTGTTCCGGCACTTTTCGGGTGCTGTTTAGGCAGTAGTGGTATTTTTTAATGTAGAGTAACTCGTTGAGAAAGTTGATTTTTCGACCATATTGTTGTCTAGTTCTGTCTCAACGCGTCGTACGAGAAGACAAAAAGGGTTGTGGTATTAAGTCGCTGGGAAACTACTGCCCATCAGTTCACCCATGTATGCCCAGTGCCTTCATTTGCTCTTTTCTCAATTTGTGGCCTTATCCTGTCAGTTTCTATCTCTCCCTACTCCCTCCTAGTGTTTTGAACCCGTGAGAGAGAGAGAGAGAGGAAAAGGGTTATGTAAGGGCGTAATATTGGTGTTCCAGTCTATGTGTACACTTAGGATTAAGATGGTATGGTGGAAGACAAGTAGTGAGTCTGCCCTATTTTGCAGCGTCCGCATGATCTCTAATTGATCATTAGGCGGTCAGTTGGAGCCAGAAAAGGTCATCGCTGAGACCATTATCAGTTGAGCAGGAATTATATAA
The DNA here is from genome assembly GCA_013389805.1 of Trigoniulus corallinus. NCBI lineage: Eukaryota > Metazoa > Arthropoda > Diplopoda > Spirobolida > Trigoniulidae > Trigoniulus > Trigoniulus corallinus. Next base: position 16,716,751 of record JAAFCE010006949.1, on the reverse strand, counting down.
AAGAATAAAAGAAATGAATTCAAAGTTATAAGTGGACTAGGCTAGCTTTTATGATGATCATTTTTGTGCTAGTGAGTGACCAAATGAGGACCTTGTAATCTTAATGGTCACCATTGTGCTGACCACAAAGGCCAAAAAAAATTTAGGAGAAGTATGGTCACCCGAACACATGTGAGTTGAGTGAAGAAAATTAGGCAACGGTTAAATGTCCGAAACGCTTATCAACGCCATCAAAGACACACGTCTGTGGAATAAAGTTGATAATCGGTAATAAAGTTTAGTAGAAGGTCTCCTGCAAATGACCGATTTACTTCAACCAATTTTGTCTTGATATGTGCTTTGATTACACTTTGGACCCTTTAACGAGGATGATACATACTCGCTTTCGGTCGTAGTATATTTGTAATGGCTAGATACATCAATAGACGATAAGTTAGATGACGGTCGTGTTTTTGAGTTGTATATTCGTATGTTTTAAGTGGTGGGTTCGATTCTTGTGCAAGGGATAGGTCTATAATATACTATAGAGATGGCAGATAAATTAAGACGGAATTGATAAGAAACTGAACATAGTAGCTCCTAAACTACATTATCTTCTTCTTCTGCATGAATTGCATAAAAACTAGTGGATTGCTTTTATATAGATAGCTGGCCAACTCGGAGAATTGGTGTACCAAAGCGTTAAACATTATCTGACGAGGACTGGACAAACAACTAGCAGAGTTAATTTATTAAAAGCGTTTTCTCATTTTATTTGGAAATGAAGATCTCCCTCTCTCTCTCTCTCTCTCTCTCTTTCCAATAATTTAATAATGAGATTTCAGTAGATACCAGATATTGCAATCGCAGATGATCAAAGGCTGCAGACAATGGCGAATCTGTTGTTCAGAAATTAACACCGTGATGCGGATGCAGTCGTTCTTAGCTCATTGACAACCTCACTTACATCTAGGAATTTTGGTAATCTAGTCGTACCCCCCCCCCCCCCCCCCCCCCCCCCCCCCCCCCCCGCCTTGATGGCGCAAGAGGTTGCGTGCTCGATTACCGTGCCAATAGTTCCAGGTTAGATACTGTATCGGGGTGGGTCGGCCCGAGTGCGCCTTCCGTCGGATGGGAAGTAAAGGCGTGGCCCTGTCACCTGTGTGGTGTACGATGCCATTTGCACGTAAAAGAAGCTCTCTACTATGCAACGAGTAGATGAGGGAAAATTTCCAGGTGTAGGAACCCGCCCCCCTGGAAGTGCCTCTACGAACAGTAGGCCGACGATAATAATTCGCTTAAGGAGTTGTAACTTTGGTCGGCAGCCGGCTGCATCAAAATACCGTCCAATAGGTCGTCCATGTGTCTATCCAGAAGGATAAAGATGGGTATCCGGCCCCCGCTTCTGACGAAGCTTAAAATCGGGACAATCCCTATTAATCGGGACGCCTGGCAACCCTATTTTAAGGTTAGAGATTCTATAAGTTGTTGATATTAATGATAAAATAAAAACATCCTATGCAAACTGTCCACGAACTTTGGTGGATTACTGCAAGAACATTGGCTGTCACCTAGCTTTGAGAATGAAATCTTTGTATGGATTGCTGGATTGATTTCATGGGTTGGGGATTAAGCCAAGCAGCCATAACAGGATGAACCCTTAAGAGGCTGCTTGCAGGAGATGAGGAAGAAGGAGAGGGGAAATTTGCAGCACCCAACGTTCTCTACCAACCACCAAAGTTGGTACTAATGTGGGCTTGCGCTGCTTAACTTCAGTGATCTCACGAGAACTGGTGTGTCCAACGCAACTTGGCTGCACATGCAACGTCATTTTGACGAATCAAAAGAGATTTACCGATTAATCAAGTTGCAAGGAAACACTCGTCTGTCAATTTATTCGGTTCAAAGATGGCGGCAGTGTTATCAAAACCGTTAAAGGGGTTAAATGAGTAGTTGTCGTCATTACTAATAGATGGCGATAAGTAGTTTTATAATTCTGATTTGATAATTGAACGTCGATCTGTCTGCTCTGAATGTGATGATTAACGACTATTTTTAAATATTGCTGTCGGTTGTTATATCACCCCGCCTCGGTGACGCAGTTGGTAGCACACTCGGTAACCGTGTCAGTAGTTCTACGTTCGATACTGGACCGAGGTGGGCTGGCTTCTTTCGGGCAAGAGAGAGGCACCGAGTGCATCTTCTTTCGGATGAGAAGTAAAACTGAGGTGTCCCGTGTGGTGTACGATGTCAGTTGCACGTAAAGGAACCCTCTTCGCTATGCAACGGGTAGAGGAGGCCCCCTTGCGTCGGTGGAGTGCCCCAACGAAACAGTACACCGACGCTAAATGAGCATAGGAGTTGCAGCTTTGGTCGGCAATCGGCTGTGGAAAACACTGCCCTATACATCACCTTTGTATCCATTCAGAGGGACAAGATGAGTACCTGCCCCTGCCATAGGTGAGAAAAGGGTTAGAAGAAGTTGCTAACGGTTGTTATCTCCGTGACGCCTCCTTTCATCCTCTGCTAAGTCCTTTTGAAATCCTGCCATGGGCTGGAAATAGGTTTGTTAACTAAGAAGTAGGAGATTGCCCTAATTATGATTTTGGAAGTTAATATTGAAAGTTGAGTTGTGGAGGAAAAAATGTGCGCACGACTACAAACTTAATTTGATTTGCAGACTGGAAGGTGAGATAGTGCAGTAAACAATAGTCAGGTGATGTGGTTTATGACATTTTAAAATCACCTAGCAACACTGGAAGTATTTCAAGAATTGGGGAAGAGGACTGGTGGGCTAGGTATTTAATTTGTAGTTTGTCAGTATTGGGCGCGACGGGCACCATGATAAGGTTGCTAATGGATTTTTGGAAATGAATAGCAAGCAATTTAGCGCTTTCTTTATCGATATCGATTGACAAGAGAAAAGTTGTGTCTTAAGATTTGTCCGGTCAGTATGATGACCACTCAGGTCGATCAATATATCTTGACTCTCCACACATTGTTTCTCTCTCTCTCTGTCTGTCTCTTTGTCCGTAATTACTATTGACTGATGTTATTTGGTATTGGTTGTAGATAATTATATTTGATTCCAAGTGCTTTTTCTAGAAACATTACCGTCCCCTAAATATCTACTAAAATTTATATTGGACATTATCCATAATAAAGTCTTAGTGATTCCGAGATGTAAGCAATAGTGTTTCATTATTTTGGACAGAAAGGCAGAGGGCTAAGACTGATGCCTGCTTGAACTGAAAATGAAGGGCCGCTTTTTCTGAGATGGAGTTTATTCAGTTTTGGCGTTGAATGTGAATTTCATAAACAATTTTAATGAATGGTGAGCTTGAGAGATAAGATCGCCTCCGCCCCCTCTTCTATCATCGCAAATAAAATTGAAATAATCGCTCTCATCGTGTTGTACAGTGTTTTTTTAGTACTTTATCTCTTGAGAAGAAGAAAAGAAATGATAATATAAGATGTGGGGTTGTATTGAAAAGAAATTAGCCTATCTCATGTAGTAGCAGTAGTAATGATTAATTTTTGAACCATTAAACGTCCATTAAAACGTAATCTTCATGGCAGTCTAGGCAATTTAAAGCTGGTCTAATTTTGTGAGGTTTTACAAGCCTGAATTGCTGGCGAGTGTGAGCAACTGCACCTATGAGATGGTCACCTCATCCCTCTTAACTCTTTAATATTCATAGAGGGTGGTGTCGTAGATGACGACAGGTTAGAGACAAGTTTCTACTCAGTTAGTATCAGTTAAGATGGTTTTATACTCACATAAATGGCTCCCACGTCAACAATCTCTAAAACAGAAAAGATGTTGCATCCATATCTAATATACATGTTATTATGAAACGCTTACTCTTTCCTTCACTCTCATATCTTCCTCTTGAATTCTAACTTCAAGGGACAACGAAATGGCAATTCTGGAACTGAGTTCGAGACCTGACCCTAAAGTCTGCGTTGTCTGCTCTAGATCCAAACGCGGACTTGGTACTGCAAATGCTCAATCTTCTTAATCAAAATTGCAAACGTGACTCTCTAAACCCTAAGAAAACCAAGCGAGCCCAAAGGACGACGTATCCACAAGAAAAAACTCAACAATCACTGGTTTATTACAAAATCTTAGACACATATACAACAAAAAAAAGGAAGCAAGAGCGACAAAATTCAAAAGGACCAATAAAATCTCAACATACGTCATTTCCTCAATGAATTCAAACTGCCTATACAATGAAAACATAAAATACTGTAAATAATGATGCATTGATGACCATTGGTCACCTCCAGCACCAGTCAATACCAGTTACTTATCAGTAACCCAAACAAAGGAGATTGACTGCAAGAAAAGGCCCCAGCCCCCTTTAACAGACACTAAAACAATAGGGTGACCAACTCCCATTTCCTGGCCTTTATTCCTTACCCCATGAATGGTCATTAGTCACTGGACATTAAACAATACAGGAGCTGGACCCTGCAACTGACAGAAAACACACAATATTCAACACTTCCTATTTTTATTTTAGAGACAGACTAATTTCTTGGCAGTGGTTTCCATATGAAGAGCAGGGATCGTCAATCCACCCGTCGTTTATTTTGTTTGAACATGTGTTTGAAGTCCAGTTAGTGGTAAAGTCATCTTATGGGGTGTCCTATCTCAGTAAATCACTTGGTAGCTCTCTTGCGGTGCTTAGTCGGTTATTTAATTTGTCGTTCTGTCTACTCCAAATGCCATTGACTAATACCACAGGGAAGGAGGACGCAACGGGACAGAACAAGCTCCTACACTTGATTATTTTGCTGTTCTACATATAATTTTTTTTCATGGGGACTGCTTGGGAATTGGAAGGAGTGAGAGCCAAATGTTGCAGATCCGACTCTGCCCTAGATGTCCCTTGATGAGCCCGGCAAAAAGACAATCGTATCAGCTTTGAGTGTTGATTCGTCCTGGTTTGGGCCAAGTAAAACCTGTGATGTGCACCATATCTTTGACGTACCATAGCAGAGCCGGTCCGAGGGTATATTCAAACGGTGCGGTCGCACAAGACCTCGTCTCATGATCCACGTCTTGCAGTTAACAACTAAGCAACCACTAATCCTTTTTACGCCTATGGCAAGGTCGGGTACCCATCTTTGTCCCTCTGAATGGACGGTTCCCGACCAAAAATGCAACCCCTATGCATATTTATCGTCGGTCTACTATTCTTTGGTTTGTTGTTGTTTGTTTGTTTGTTGGAGTTTAAGGTCCCGTCAACTAAAAGGTCATTAGAGACCCGTCCACTGTATAGTTCTAATGCATATACTGCACAGACACTACACTAATGCGACGATTATTGGGTATTAGCAGTACCCAGATTTCCTGAGCGACCACCCATGTCAGTACTAACTGGGCTTGCGTTGCTTAACTTCAGTGATCAGACGAGAACTGGTGCGTCCAACTCACTATTCTTTGGGACACTCAACCGACGCCAAGGGGCGAGTGTCTACACCTGGAAATTTTGCCCCATCTACCTGTTACATAGTAAAGAGGCGCACTCCGGGCATCTCTCTCGCCCGGAAGAAGTCAACCACCTCGATCCAGTATCAAACCTAGAACCACTGACGCAGTAATCGAGCGCGCTATTTCCTGCGTTACCGAGACGGGTGATTCATGTCTTGCCAAATTGAAAAATAAATAATTTTCTTTTTCTTCCCTAAAGCCTACAAGTATAGACTTCCACAATGACGTTGTCCCGTGGAAGCCGTAACTTGAATTTAATTCTAGGAAACTTTTCAGACATTCATAGGTTTTCTTTTCATTTGTATGAAGAGGCCCCTCCTGAAAGCTTTTGCACCAGGCCCCACTTTTTCAAGGACTGGCTCTGCATTGGGGGCCTTAAGTGTCATACAACAACGCTGACGGACTTGATGTTTTTTCTTTCTCATCTGGAACGAAAGTAGGCTCATGTCAGCCAAACACAACCTGAACATCTTGAGCTCAAGCTCATTGAACTACTGAGACGGGCTCGATACAATGAAGCATTCGGATGGGAACAGGTAATGGCAGGACATCTTACATATTTTGTCAAGGTTGTGGATTAAAAGTGGTTTATTGTACTGCTTGTTCCCCCAACCATCACTTCATCGAGGATGTAGTTGCTGTGTGCAACAACAGTCTGCATCGGTAGCTCAATTGGTAGCCTGCTTTACTCTTGAGTTCATGGTAGGCCAATTCGATATGGAGTTTCCTGGGTGACAATTGGAAAGGCTGCTGCCTGCCTGCCTGCCGCTGTGTATTGCCATTGTATGCAATTGATCTATCTGTCTCCCTCAGTTCAGCAGTTGATTGAATATCAAATAACTGCGTTGTTGTTGTCATCAAGCATTCCGGTAAATAATCTTTCTCTCTCTCTACCGCCCCTTCTGTGACTATCAGGGCATTCACCTGGACAACATCATCATCTCTTTCCAATTGACATTCGTCATTCTTCTCTATTTGTATTTCTCCATCAAAGCAAAATTTTCCTAAACGACTTATCTTTTCATTTATTCAACATATATATATGTGTGTATGGATTGATGGAAGTGAAATACAGGCCCTAGTGTTAGGAGAAGGGAGGAGTGATAGAGGTATTTGAAATACCAACATGCAGGGATATAGCACACCCCTTCTACTCCCTGCTCCTCCTCCTTCTTCATGATGGAGCGAAGGATGTTTATGATTGAAAGAGATTTTTGCATCGTTGCGTATATTAAAAAATTTCGGTCTCTCTCCCCCTCTCTTTCTCTTTACCCTCTTGATCCCTTTATTTTCTGAGGTCGATATCAGGTTTTTGTGGCACAGCTATGCATTTTTTTAACGTTGCATCGACTACCCTTTCACTCTTTCCCTCATTTTCGTACAACTTGTTGACGTCATTTTTTTCCTATGACATGTTGGTTTAAGGGTCCTTCTCACAATACGAATTTTTCTGGATTTCTTTCTCTCGTCCCACCCTCATTCTAAATAGTAGCGTTTTAGAAACGCAGGTCATAGGTGTTAGACGACCTAAATGGAGACTTAGGAATGTAAGATCAGGAAGAATATGGTCGGGTGATCAGTAGTGTACGGACCTATCCCTTTGTTAAAGGAATATGTCCCAAGGGTGGCAAGAGCGGTTTTATTGCGTTGGGCGCGCCAATTCTCGTCTGGTCACTGAAGTTAAGCAACGCAACCCCAGATAGTACTAGCATAGGTGGCCGCTTGGGAACACTGGGTACTACTGATACCCAAATCGTCGTAACAGCGTAGTGTCTGTGCACACTCTGCATTAGAACTGCGCAGTGGACAGGGTTCTAATGACCTTTGTAGTCGAAGGGCCTTAAACCACCAACAATACTGAGAGTGGCGATGCCGGGTTAGACAGACCCCGTTCCAGCTTTTTCGCCGACCTAGTCAAAAATTGTTTTTGTCCCCCTTTGTATTTTTTTGACAGTGAATTTTTGTAGGTATTTTTTTAAAAAGTAAAAACTTTATTTTATGAAAAATAAAATGTATTTATATAAAAAGATAACAAAAAATATAACATGCTCATGTCTTATAATTTTTTTATTTGTTTTTCTAAATTTTAGTTTTTCTTTACACCAATTTTTGTCTCTCCAACAAATGCCACCTTTGTCTCCCCCTAGATCTGGGCCTGAGGTTAGAACATGCCTTGGTGGCTCAGTGGTAGCGTGTCTAAATCGTGAGTTTGACTGGTTGCTTCTTTCCAACAAAGGGGGGAAATGCCTAAAGTACGCTTTTCGTTCATGTCCCCCTGTAGTGTGTTCGATGTCACCACTGCAGGGTAAATAACTGTTTTCTACTAGGAGAAAAGTAAACATGTAGATAGGCAAAATTCCCAGGTGTAGTCTTCCACTAGTAGTAGATAGGGCGACGTTAAATAACCAAATAAACCAAACCAATTTTTTTTACTATTGCAGTTAAAGGTAATAAAAGAGAAAGCGTAGGATCGATCTTGAGTCATATGCTCATGAGACGAACACTCTGCCACTGAGTTGCGAAAGTAAGCAATCAATCTGTTTGTGGATTGCCGAAATTCTGTGTCATTATAAACGCAGAGCTGTTTGTAGTAGGCTATAGACATTTCCTATGGATTGTTGCGCTACATGATGGCGCATACGGTAGGCAGCATACTCGATACTGCGTAAGTGAGTCCAAGTTCGATACTGCTTGGTAGGTTGGTGTCTTCCTTGGTAAGTTCCCCAGTGTCCCTCCCTCCGATGGGAAGTAAAGCCGTGGCTACGTTGTCACCACTGCACGTAACAGAACCCTTTCTATATGGAACTTGCTGATCGGCAAAATTTCCAGGTGTAGGAGCCCGTCCCATCCTTGGCGTCGGTGGAGGAAAAAGTGTCCAAACATAGGCCGGCAACAAATAACCATAGGAATTGCAACATTAAGTTGGCAGTCGGCTGTGTAAAACTATCGTCCACGTGTCCCATTGGAGTAAAGTGGGTCCCCGACCCCACCGTAGGTGGAAAAAGGGTTAGCAGGTGTAGTTGCGTTGCATAGTGGAAAGATGATTATTTTCTCTATCTCGCTTAATTTTGGATAAGAGTTACAGTACGTATGTCGAGTAATTCTAATTGCGGTTAAAGCAACTCCTAACCCGTTTCACGCCTGTGGCAGGATCGGGTACCCGTTTTGTCCCTCTGAATAGACACAAGGGTGATATATTGAATAGTGTTTTTCCGCAGCCGGTTGCCAACCAAAGCTGCAACCCCTGTGCTTATTTATCGTCGGTCAACTGTTCGTTGGGGAATTCAGCCGACGGCAGGGGGGGGGGGCGAGCTCCTACACCTGGGAATTTTTCCTCATCTACCCGTTGCATAGCAGAGAGAGAGTTTTTTTTATGTGAAAATGCCATCGTACACAACAAAGGACCTCGGTTTTACTTCTCACTCGAAGGAAGGCGCACTCGGGGCATCTCTGTGGCCCGGAAGAAGCCAACCCACCACATTCCAGTATCGAACCTAGAACCTCTGACGCAGTTACCGAGCGCGCTACCCACTGCACCACTGATGCGAGATGTTGTGATTCAGATAGAATATTTAATTTTTTTTCCTGTTGTTTGACGATGACGTTTGATGACATGGCTTTTATATTTGTGTAATCCCCCTATTATTTGCTTATCAGTTTAAGAATAGTGAAATGTATGATTTCTTAGATACCATAAAATGTTTGACTTTCATAAGGTCAATCAACCAACCACGTGGAAATGTCTTGAGCTTAAATCCGTTCATGGAATTGAAATTTCACTTATAGATATTTGCTATGATTCATAGAAAAGTGCACATTTTCAGAACTTATTCATAGAAATGTCACATAATAATGTAGCTAGTTAAGTATCGATCATAGACTTGGAGCAGACATACATATTAATTTGTTTCCTTGAACTGATCATATTTAGATAAAATAGTTCATTCACTTTTTTTCGTAGCAGTAGAAGTACAGTACAGGCTCTGAGTCCAAAAGCTCAGAAATCGATGATAGAAAGTGTAGTGATAATCATTTATATACAGTATCTGTTTATCAGAATGGTTCACTTGGAAAGAATTTGAAATACAGTATTTAGAAGATCAAGATTTTTCAGTATGTTGCTTTTCATTACTTGAGATAACCAGTCTTAGCCTCCCCCCTACAGGGTACCGGACGCAGTCCTCTAATTCTAATTAAACACCCCTGCAAGCAGCCCTGATAGGCCAAATTGGCAGTGGAGAGAATGACTCTCATTCCTAATTTATAACCCATTGAATCCCGAAGGAACCTGAAGCATAACATCTATTGTGCCCAATATTGCATACCTGCTATAATGGCACCTTCTTGCAGAAACTTCCTCACATTATCCTCCCTGAGAGAATTCCATTGTCGAATGACCCTTGGAAGAAAAGACCAGTAATACCAGCCTGTTCGTGCCCCAACCTCCTTCAATTTGAAAGGATGATCCTTTCTCCCCCTATAGTCCGCCAGGGATAAGCTCACAGGCGGCTCATGGGGCAGGCAAACCTAGGCAGCTGCCTAGGGCGGCAAATTTCATAAGGGCGGCCAAATTAAACAGGCACTTCCTTGCCATGCAGTCTATCGGTCATTTAAAATGTTCATAATCCCGGGGTTCCCAAACTTCTCTGATTGGTGGGGCGTTTTCTAAATGTTGGCTTTCTCGAGGCGCCTTGTTGCAGGGCCTTAGCAATGCATTGGCATTGGGACAAATGCCAAGGGCGTGAGGGACACTCGGACAGTTTAGAACTGCATTAAATTTAATTTGGGGGGGCGGCGATGCACCCACTTGCCTAGAGCGCCTAAAGATCACGAGCCGGGTCTGGATAAGCTCCCCCTGGAGTACCCTCATACCCTAATTTCAGCAGTCTGTGAAAAAGCTTAATGGGCCACTGTTTTCATCCCAGTTCCTGCTCCTGGAAATCTTGTGCCGATTTACACACACTTTAAAAGTACAGTATTATGCCGTGCATACAGGGTTCTTGACGTGCGGTGATGTTATCGTATACACCCCATGGAGCCATGGTTTTATTTTGCATCTGACGAAAGATTCGCTTGTGGCTCTCCTGCAACCATACAACCTGCGTACACTTGGCGTTTATAAGGGCAGCCTCACACTGGAGCCGACTACGAGCGACTTTTAGTCGTCCGTAGTCGTACAAATACGCACAAACGATCCCATTCCTTGTTTCCCTATGCATCCTCTCACTTTGGCTGCGACTCAGTCGCCCGACTACGTGCATACACTTCCGACTTGCGACTAGATCCGAACTGGTTGGGAATTTTCGTCCGACTCTGTGCGACTTGCACAGTATCTTTTGTTTTATAAGTTTCTTTTGCGCTTCTTATCAATGCTGGGGGGGCATGAGTGGGGTTTTGCTGAAGCAAGTCGTCCGACCAAGTCGTGCCTAATGTGAGCACTCAAGTCGTCCGACTATGTCGTGCGTAGTCGGAGTCGCACATAGTCGGCTCCAGTGTGAGGCTAGCCTAAACGCGCGTATACTGATGCACGTAGACCACTGACGTCATGAATCTGCAACAGGCGTCCTCCGTCAGTACAAACAGTTGTACGTTACTTGCGAGCGCAAGCAGCTTTCAAGCTCCAAAATTTCCGAACCGATTTTGAAGCGTGACGCCTGGCATTTGTGCATACGCGGCTCGCCTTTTAGCAAATTGGACTGCAAATCTACCGATCACATCTTCATCATACTTTTATTTCGCCTGTGGCAGGGTCGGGTCTGCGGGTACACTGAACATGCTCTGACTGGGGGCACTTCACCCCTACCCACAACCTTCACTGGGATGCCTGCAGTATTTCCCCAAGGAGTCCTTACCCTGGCTATGGAACCATCATTCATATCCTGTACTATTGAAATAAACTCATCCTCTACCCCCTTTTGCGTATTACCCCCAAAACTATCTGTTGTGGGACACCGTCATGAGCCTCCTCCATGTCAGTAAAGATCTACCTACCACTGAGCCACGGAGACAGGATATTTTAAAATTTACGATGATTTCTTTGTCGTCACTTTTAAGAGATCTGCATGGATCCTAATAATAACTCATCAATATCCAAAATTTCTTCTCTGAAATAGGGAAGTGGGGTTCTCTTCTCGTCCACTAAATGCACTCAAAAACAATTTTGTAAAATGTTAAGCAAACCTAAGTGGCATTTCTAAGTTTCGCCAGTTCAGTTTTCACCATCTACATAAATGTCTGGACCTTCCTCGCGTCAAAGGTAAAAAGTCCTTTCTTTCTATTTGGGGAAAAGTTAAAATTTTTAGATCGGTAGAAAATGGGAGGAATTACAACGGCAATTGATCGTGCTTTTGGTAGAAATGAATATCCAAATATGGTCAATTAAGACGACAGGAAAAATTGATCGGAGCAAATGCCGCAAGTGTACGTAGGTGCTGGGGCGTTGGTAAATTTTGAGGAGTTCAAGCACCTAGTATGAGTGTTCTAGAGCATTGGAGAAGTAGATTCAGATGTGACCAGTAGGATCAATGTATGGATTGGATTAATTTTATGGGTTGCCGAGTAAGCCAAGCAGCCATAACAGGACGAACCCGTAGGGGGGTGGATGGGAACCTGGTTGGTGATAGGCGGTAGTGGAGGAGCAGAATCCGCAGACCTGACCCCGCCACAGATAGGAGAAGAGTATTATGATTGTTCTATGAATGACCCTTACGCGTTTTTTTTTACACGGGGTAGTAGGCCTGACTTCCGCGACCAAAATTTGTAACGAAAACCTCGTGAATGTTGAGGGTCTACTGTACTGGAATTGATTTCATCAACTGAAATTGCCGCAGGCTTGGCTAATTAATAAATGTCCTTTAAAGAAAAAAGATAGAATCGATTCCCACGCTCAGTTTTCACTTTTAAAATAAATTCCATGAACAAGTTTAACCTGCCGCGGTGGCGTAGTGGTTAGCACGCTCGGCAACTACGCCAGTACTTCTAGGTTCGATACTGGACCGTGGTGGGTCGGCTTCTTTCGGGCGAGAGGTAGATGAGGCAAAATTTCCAGGTGTAGGAGCTCGCCCCCTGGCGTCGGTAGCATTCCCAAACGAACACTAGACCGACGATAAATGCGATAAAGAAAAAAACTATGACCAATATCACCTTGTGTCCATTCAGAGGGACAAATGGGTACCCGACCCTGCCATAGGCGGGAAAAGGAGCTGTTTTTTTTTTTTTTTTTTGAACAAGTTTCACAACGCACGTATCCAAAACGTCAACTTTAAAGATATTTGAGAAATTGACCTAAGTTGGTGGCGCAGTAGGTAACGTGCTCAATTTACTGCGCCAGTGATTCCAGGGTCGATACTGGTTCGAGGTGGGTTAGCTTCTTTCGGGCGAGAGAGAAGCCCCGTGTGCGCTATCGTCGATTGAGAGGTAAAACCAAGATCCCGTATGGTGCACGATGGCATTTGTACGGCACGGGTAGATAAGGCCAAATTTTCCGATGTAGGAGCTCACTCCCTGACGTCGGTGGAATGCCCAACGAACAGTAGACCGACGGATTGTTGTTGTTGTTTGTTGGAGTTTAAGGTCCCGTCAACTACGAGGTCATTAGAGACCCGTCCACTGTATAGTTCTAATGCATATACTGCACAGACACTACACTAATGCGACGAGTATTGGGTATTAGCAGTACCCAGCTTTCCCGAGCGACCACCCATGTCAGTACTAACTGAGCTTGCGTAGCTTAACTTCAGTGATCAGACGAGAACTGGTGTGTCCAACGCAACTCGCCGCTTCCTAGCCCGACGGAAAAGCAATGTGCAATCTATCGCCCTTGTGTCCATTCAGAGGGACAAGATGGGTACTCGATCCTGCCTTAGACGGGAAAAGGGTTAGGAGTCGCATTTGCTTTCAGAGGAGCAGTACAAATATCTTCATACAGTCCGAGATCCGTGAGTTCCCGAGAGGTGTGAGCGGTCACACCAATTCTCGCCTGATCACTAAAGTTAAACAAAGCAACCCCAGCTAGTACTGGCATGGGTGGCCATTTTGGAACACCGGGTACCGCTAATACCCAGAAATCATCGTAACAGCGTAGTGTCCTTTCAGACTCTGGACTAGAGCTACACAGTGGGCGGGGCTCGAATGACCATTGTAGTTGAAGGGCCCTAAAACACCAACGGATCAAATGCAGAGAGGTGAAGTGTCGCAATCCCTTTGCCCTTTTGGTACCTTCTGATGAGCGTGGGAGGAAACATAGCAACCTGAATATTCTGCTATCCAGAATGAGAAGTGGGACACAATGCGATAAACAGATCAATATCTAAGTTATAAAATGACATTGAAATATAATTTCAACAATATTGATGATGAATTTACAATTTTTGTTGCATTGCCTAGTCATAGTTGTTCACTAATATTTCCCTATCAACAACAACCTTCAATTGTTACTTTGTTTTCCACATATGGTAACATTGTTGTCGGTTAATCGGTTTCTAGGCAGACCCAAAAATTCAGCAATGCTAATGACCGAAAGTGGAAGTGGATAATGACCTGTGGTCATGTGTCCAGGGGATTGGGTGTAAGCCCTCTGACATTCTATTTTATAGTGAATGCGTTTACCCATGTATGCCTTCCGCCTCTACTTTTTAGTGTGAAGGTCAATGTCATTGAACAAAAAAAAAACATACAGGTATTTACTCTTGAAATGCAGTACTCAAAAACTTGTATTTCTATCTACTTCCTTTTTTGAGACGACTCCTCAATCCTACCGCCAGAAAATTTCAGAGGGCTTTTCTTCTCTGTAAGACTGCACTTCAAGTTTAGACTTTCTTCTTAGAAATATTTTCTTTTCAAATTAATAAAACGGCTATTATGTATTCATATATTTGCAATTTGATGACCCCTTTTGGAAAACTATTGGCCTAACGATGAATAATTGGGTAGTTGTTTGGTGACACAAAAGCCACGAAAAAAACCCGGCGACAATGCATCCAGAATTGGGGATTGAACTCACGTCACCTCGTGTCAAGCGGAAGCGCCACACTATACAGGGTGTAATTTTTTAAGTAACCAATTCCTTTCTTTCAAAAACTATAAGATATAGAAAAATGTTTAGGAAAAAGGTATAATTGAAGGAGGGGGTCATTCATTTCCTAAAACAGTTCGGATATTTCGGCAGTAGACTCGGGACCTCTCTCTCGCCCGAAAGAGGCCAGCCCATCTCGGTCCAGTATAGGGAGCGGCGAGTTGCGTTGGACACACCAGTTCTCGTCTGATCACTGAAGTTAAGCGACGCAAGCCCAGTTAGTACTGACATGGGTGGTCGCTCGGGAAAGCTGGGTACTGCTAATACCCAATAATCGTCGCATTAGTGTAGTGTCTGTGCAGTATATGCATTAGAACTATACAGTGGACGGGTCTCTAATGACCTTGTAGTTGACGGGACCTTAAACTCCAACAAACAACAAAAAAAATCGGTCCAGTATCGAACCTAGAACGCAGTTACCGAGCGTGCTACCCACTACGCCACCGAGGCGGGTCATCCTAATTACTGTGACGATAATATATATTTTTATACACAATGCAAAAATGTGGCACAATGTCTTCATTACACCCACTCCTTATTATTTGGGTACCGTTCACTCCGATCGAACCATGCACTGGCGTCAAGTTCATATCGGTGGCGTAGTGATTATCATGCTCGACTTCGTGAGCCCATGTTTATAGGAACGATCCTGTCCAAAGCAGGCTGCATCTTTAGGAAGAAGGAAGCCCTTAGTGCAACTTTCGTCGGATGGAAAATAAAGCCGTGATCCACCTTCCCCAGAGATTCGGGTCTCCACGCATGGCAAACACGTGGGTAGGCGTTTTCTTACGGTCAACTCCCAGAGGAGCCTACATTGACCAACACCAAAATGATATTCCAGGTTGGCATTCCCTGGGTCTGCCCGATTTAGTCGACTTTAACGACATGAAGTGGGGAAAGTGCCGTGTGCCCATTCTACTCCGGGCATACACGGAGATATGAACAATATTGTTGATAAGGGTAGAATTTTGGGTCACTGAATTCGTTAAATAAAAATAGTACGTAAGACGAAATGACCCAAATGGAAAAGGTGACTTCAGCTTTTATCAAACTTGTTTTTTTTTTCTGAGGTAACCTGTGATGTGCTTCAGGATTGGATGTCTAGCCGCAGTCTATTTTTCTGGTGGGAATCTGTTGAGAAATGAAAGGACGCTTGAGATTTACATTGTAAATCAGAGTAGGCGTCGTTGTACTTGATTATAGTTATATTAGATCATTTATTAAGAGTGTCACTTGATTGGTTTAATGAAACCCTTCACTATCGTGGACATGTTCAGTGTTGACTTCATCCTGGTCCTTCTCCTCCTTACTCCCTAGTTCTCTCTACCTCTCTTCCTGTTATTATTTATGAACTTCATTAAAAAATCAAAAGAAGGATGTTATGCCGAAAAAGAAATGGCTTCTTTGTTTTCTGTACTGCCTTTACTGGGATTCGTTTTGAACAGGTATAATTTGCATTTTTAAAGCCAAGCGTGTGCATTTTCGTTAATCAATCATGATAAACTAGATGACATATATACCGCTGAGAAAAACACACTTGTCAGCCGCCTTAGATTATGAATTCCCCCATCTTACGTAATGTTGTAGATCGGGTGACAAAGTTATCGTCAGGATTATTGTTTGTGTGACATAACTGTGATAAGTATTCAGCAATTTAGCAATGGATCTGTAGACCGATTTAATATGTACTCTTAGCTTAGCTGTATATTCATCGTCTTTGTCGTTTACAGTTTGAAAGTTATTATTATGAATTTTGTAATCACTTGCAAACTTTCTGTCTGACTTTTGAAATGACTTCTCCATGCTTTTCCTATTCTTCCCTGCAATTGTCCCAACTACTCCTGAATGTGTCAGTCAGAATTTGTATAATACACATTATAACTGAGCGCGCTCTCTCTCTCCCTCTTTTCTCAATATATACAGCATAAAGCAATAGAAAATGGAGGAGGAGTAAACTTCTCTATCAATATTTCGATCCGAAATTAAATTATGACGTCAACTTGGTGTGATCAAATTGATTCTCACCTCATTGAAGGTTCTCAAATGTTTGCCAACAGATGGCAGTTTTTGCAATGTGAAATTGTTATTATACCACTTATTAGATCTCTCTCTCTCTCTCTCGATGATACTAATAATAAACTAAAATGTGAGAATTGCTTTCTAAAATTGAGATTACTAGGGTTGGGAGAGAGGGGAGAGCAAACGGGAGAGAAAGAGAGGCAAGTAATACGGAATGAAAATTGAAATTGAGGTCTCTTTAATATTGGCATGGATACTCTTTATGAAGGGGTATACTATCTGCTTATTTTCCAAGTTTTCCTCCTTGCATTTATATATACAGTATTTTTTCTTGTCCTCTAGGGCTAAATTTAGCCGATTTTACAATCTTATCTAGTGAAGGGGGAGGGAAGAAGAGTTAGTAGCAAGAGACTAGGGAGTATTTTCTTAGAATTTGTGTATTCGATGGGATACATTTTTTTTTTTCAAAACTGCCTTAGGAAAATTCTGTCTTGGCCATGTTCATTTTGTGATTAGATTGAATCATTCTTAGTTTAAAGAAAATCAAAGAATCAAAAACGCTTGTAGTTTAAAGCCAAATTGAACAACCTTTTTTTGCGTGATGGTATCACAGTTAAAAGAAGAAAAAGAGAGAGAGAGACGTCTTTATGGAGTGGAATTGAATTTAAAATCACATCGCGAAATTCAATGAAGCCTAGAAAAACATTTTCTCACATTCTACTTTCAAAAACCTACTACAGTGTTTAATAACGTTTCTTCGTACCTCCTTCTCAAATCACTTTAATTGAAGGTATAATCAAAAGAAATCAGCTTCGTTATACGACTTGTTCAAATATTATTATTCACGGATAACTTAAGACTCTCTAGTAGAGACATGAACCGTGTACATACAGTACATCTATTAGGATGAAAATCTGTCTTCATTTCTTTACAAGACTCCAGTGATTATAGTTGATATGAGTTTACGACGTACACTGTAATAGTAGATTATCAAACAAGAAATAAGATAGTATTTTCTTTCAATAAATAGTATCATTTCCTTACTGAGATGGTGGTGTGTGTGTGCCTTTTCGGATGTCCACCAAAATACTTGTCCTAATTATCGTCATCGTGATTTATCACGATGAAGTGGTGTGGTCCTTTTCATCTTGACGTTGTTGACAAGTCAATAGTGGACATAGTGACTCAACAACTGACTCAATTCTTTCTTCAAAATGCTGTAAGTTGATGATTCTCATTAGTAGTTTTTGGGCGTCATCTTGTTGCACTTGTTCAAAAATTTCTTCTTACTTTCTTTCCCATAGGCGGCGGCGATTCACTACACTTACGTAAAAGTTAACCAAGGTCAGGTCCACCCTATTAATTTTAAAAAAAATACATACTGTTAATATGGTTTTTTAATAGAAAAATACTGCCTAACCTAGTGGGATTTCTAGAAATTGGCCTCCATTTGGGTTTGGTCTTACGAAATTTGAAAAGAAAGATAACAAATAGGCAACTTGTCTGATAATCAACTACCTCCCATCTAGAGTGTTGTTGCTTCACTCTTGGGAGTCATAATAATCATTTATAGTATTTGACATTTATTAATTAATTCAAAAACAAAATTTTTGCCCCATCCTTGACTATACATAGAGAAGGAGTTGTCAGTTTTACAATAATACAACTTAGTTTGATATGTGTGGTTTTTTTTCTCCTCAAATAATATACAAATTATCATATCTTTATCAAATCAGTGATTCTCCCTAAATACCAGCAGAAATGGGTGGACAGTAATTGGTTTTTTTTTCGTAGATTTAAGCAAACTTTGGGTGGTTTTTAAATGAACAGCCCATTATTTTATGAGTTTATAATAACGTAGTCATTGTAATGACGATTAACTTGCTCATTAATATTATAAAATAACGAAATGTCCATTTTATTTTACTTGATGATGTGTACCTCTGTAAATAGCATAACGAACTACATGTAGACACCATATATGTTATGATTATGAATTCATTAGCCTTCTCAGAAGAGTGAGTGGCTGCTATTATCACGAATTACTAAGCCAACATTACTCAAATTATGATAGTTAGCAGCATAATTTGAGCAATCAGACATAATTGAGACACAAGAACATGACAAAATAACATTTTATGAAATAGGCACGAGTAGACTTTCTGATATTAAAACATGTGGACGTTTAGCTCATGTACTATAGTAGAGGGCTTTATCATATTTGTATATATTTTTCCCCGATATTTAAGAAATGGTCTCATCCTGCCCTTTATTGTGATTAACTGTATACTAGGCCAGTGTTTATCAAAGTGCGGTTTACGCCCCAGCACTTGGCAGCGAGAATTTCCTTGTGGGCCACAAATGTTATTGCTAAATACTGTATGTATGTGGTCAGGTCTCTTAGGGGCTAGTGGACCACTGAGTTTTATATGCTTTTTCGAAGAGGGCCACGATCAGCTATGTGTGAGAAATTACTGTACTAGGCCACTGTGCAGCTGTGCTTCTTTTTTTTTCCTCAACTGGTTACATGAATGTGATTCTTTTAGTTCTTCAGGTTTTGGGCTGTTCACCAAACTCATCCACCCATTGGTGTTTCCTTGAGTTAAATAGTGAGAAGTTTGAGGGGCGTTTTTTTTTATTAACAAGAAACCTACATATTGTCCTATATAGAAAGTGGAGAGTGTGTATGTGCACACCCCAATTGGTTTTCAAAAACTTTTTCTCCCTCTTCGCAACCATATCTCTGTAATTTAGTGACCCAGACCTGTTTTCAACATAAGATATGGTAAGAAGCATATTTTTTTTAGTTGAAATAGAGAACTGGTTTCTTCTTTGTCCGATTTTTTTTTTGCAAAGAGGACGCTCGGGATGGCTTACCTTTTCGAAGACGACTTACTTGCTGCATTTTCAGTACACTATACTAATTCATAGGGAACACAGACTTCAATACTTCAGAAATGATGAGTAGTTTTGGTTGCCTATTCCCACGTCCTGTCGTCGTGACTTTTCCGACCCCTGTTTTAAGTCAAGAGTAGTTTCTTCTCCAGAATATCAATTGCAGTTGAAAGTGCTGTGTTTACCTCTCTCTCTCATCACTTTCTCGCCTATTTTTAATAAAGAGCTGTGAAGAAATAGACTAAGACTGTATACGTAAGGCAACGTGAGAAAATAGCCAGCGTTAAAAATAAGTATTAAATTATAGGAGAATATGTAGATAAAGGCAGTCAATTTGCAGTAATTATACTTAGGATAATATGGCAATAAAACTGGAATGTGGCTGCTAATACAAATAGCCTAGTTAAATAATTTTTTTCCTACTATTTTACGTGATCTTAAGTTTATGAGCTCTTATTTCAACTTAATTTCATATTGTCCATACAAATACGCATGTAATACTGAGTACGCTATTTCTCTTCAAGTTTTCAGATTCATTGGTTCTTTCAATATTTGTTAATCCACAGAATTTTGAGCTTTCTTCTGTATTATAAGAATCTTGTTACAAGACTTTATATAATCTGTTATAATGATCCATTTGATCCATATTGTTTGTAACAAGCTGTGGACTCTTCAAGTGTCGTGCAAGTTGCCATTCATGCAGTTTGTAGCCTTGATGAGTATTGTTAGGTAATGCGGTTATGCAATACTATCACCTATAAGTAAATTCATTCATCATTTATAGTAAATTAACCCCTCTGCTCACTGCACATTTTAGACGAAAAATTATATAACTAAATGATCTAACTACCAACGAAAAATTACCTTGTTTGGCATATGCATACTGTATGATGTTTAGAAGACTACACAACACAGCACAATTACGTAATGATACATACAATGCTTGAATTTCGTGAATCGATCTTTCACTTCACATTCAACAAGAATTCATAGGGAGAAATGTCTATGGATTAATTTTATTTAATTATGCATTATATACTTTACTTACATCTCCGTGCTTCTCCATTTTAATATTTATTATCAGTGGAATCAGAACTAAAAATTTTGTGGAGTGGAATGATAACCGGGGAATTCATTCCGTAAGGTAAGGAGACGAAAATAACAAAATAAACACAGAAATGCTTCATTGATAACCGGATGCTGCCAGAATTCTTGAAAGAAAACTGCTGACTGCTTCAGTTCTCCTCTCGTTGTTACTAATAAAGTGCAAGCAAAATTAAGTCAACAATTTTCATCTACCACGGCGATAACTATACAAATTCAGCAGAGTTTCCATTCGGATGAATTTGAGTAGGGGGACAAATACACTTTATGTTCCCCTATGGCTTTTTGAATCGTTTACATGTACTCTTGTGGCCCATGTTCATTATGAATTTTAATTAAGGGTATTTCTTCACAGAATAAGGAAGCAGTGCATTGCGATACAATGCGTTTGCTTTGTGCATGATGTGATAGAAATGCTGGTGAGAAGCTGATATTGTAACATCTGAAATGAAAGTGATGCGTCAGATGATTTTAATGAATGAAAATCCATATTCTTAATACGCGAACCACGATGAATATAATGAACGTATCAGAAATGCAGTAAGCATTCTTGCTGTGTATTATTTCTAATTCTAATAGAAGGTTCTAGAACAGTGAAATACTGTATTTTAATTTAACAACCATTGACATACGGTACATCTCAGCATGGTGGAGACATTTTTCTCTTCGTGTTGTTGCGGTTTAAAATATTTTAAGGTTAATTAAATACTGCACAAACATAACGATAAATATTATTACAGTAAATAATAACAACACGAAAGAAAAACAAGAAGTACAATCGTAAACTTTGGTAGTGCGCTGTTAGATAATTTAAAAATGTGATCTGTCCTTCCAAGTGTGTACTTGAAAGGATGCAAGAATCGGTTGTGGAAGGTTGCCAGAAGTTGAGTTGTCATTTGGTTTGCGCGTGCGTTGCGTGTATTGTTCGGTCGGACTGCTATCCTTGCGGGTGCTGTTGTCTTTGTTGTTACGTGTGTTGAATTCATTTTCCTACACTATTACTTTGTGAAACAAACTTGGAGTTGTGTGAATTCATTTTAAACGATTTCGATATTTGTACTTTATTTTTTAACCATTAGGCAGATTATCGGTTTTACTTTTCGATTTGTGGTGGTGAGTCATAATTCTTTATTACTTTCAGTTTTCGTTCGTTGTTTTATTTTGTTGGGAATTAAGTTGTGGAATCGGCAATTGAGTAAATTATATGAATTTCTAATTTTTCTCTCTCACTATAGGTGTTAAGGAACGAAATTTTAATACACCTGTATTAAAATTTTGAGTTTTTTTTTTCGAAAAAAGGAAAAACTGTTGCTGTATACTACAACAAAAGATTCTGTCGTGACGTTTAGTGCGCTAGTAGTGTGTTGAACTCGTCATCCGGGTTTCTATAGCAACATAAAACTTAAGTTTTGTAATTATATCACATTAGTTCTACATCATAAAAGGCTTTGTTCATTTTAATAAGCATAATGCAGATAAAACGCGACGAAACTGGACTTATTAATAATAACAACATTCCTCAACGAAGGAGCCCAAAGGTAAACACTTTAACTTTACGTATTATCATTGTTATTCTCTGTATGCCGAATGTACCTAAAATTCTTTTAGTGTCTCTTGTGTCACCCTAACAGTGCACCACAATCACGGTATGTTGTGTATGCTAGTCGCATTTATCCCGTGAAATAAAAAGAAACGTTTGTGAAACTGAAATGTTACTACGAGCTTATTTACTTCTAGATATAATGGTGTATCTTTTTTGGTGGGAACTTTTAGAAGAGCAAAACGAAAGTGCTACAGCAGTTATTTGTTTAGTTGTGTCACTAAGGGCTTGGGTTTGTGTTGTCAACTGGCATGTTGTTTGATTTCAAGGGTTGCTCTCATGCAGGGTTGTGCATGTAGATTGTAGTTAGTTAATAATATGAATCTTCTTGGTTGTTTTCAACAAGTGCCTAACATGAAATTGTCAAGAGAGGATTGTTGTGACCTAAGTTGGCTTAATTGACTTGGATACGTACACTTCTTTTAAAGCAATACTTGTAAGTAAATACCTGGCATTGCTAGCTATCAAAAACACGCAGGTTTTATTTGTTGTGAGCCTACAATTTTATTTGATATAGCACATTCTCTACAAGTTCACATTTTTTTTTTATCCTGTAAAGGCTATACATGTTCGCATTTTGCACATTGTTGTGTAAATATTATGTCGCATACATGTTCGCACTGCACAGCTTTGATGCTACAGACTTATATGTACAGTAAGTCACTTGCAAACTTTGTTTTTTTATTTGGTTGATGAATAATATAACACTTCCTGACTAGCATTCTGCTACTTAATGTGCTGATTTGTTATTGTGTTTTATAGCAAAAACATTTAGTGATTATCAGAGGAACTCCCCCTGAGATATTAGACGAAATTTCATGCTATAATATTTATGCAATTTGGATATAACAGGATATTATATATATTTTCATACATAATTTTAATGTTAGCTAAAATTCCAAGAAAACAAATGATTTAGTTTTGACGATAATGTCTTCTTGTTTATATATGTCTTATCTGCATCCATTTTAGGTTTGCTGATAACTAGCTGATTGCTTGGTAACATTTACAGTTGCAAACGAGACCGATTGTGAGTTACTGAACTTAGACATTATTTTAGATGTTGCTTGTTTAGCAAATTTCAGTTAGACGTGTTGTGAGTTGTTGTGTTTCTTTTTTTTCGTACAGTATCTAACTTAACTTTGTTTATTATTATTATTATGAGACTTAGGAGTGTCGTGAGATAGAGAAAGTGTAGTAACTCTTGAATTACTGCAGCTGCCTGTCTGCAATATTTGCTATAAACATGGTAGTTTTCAAGCATCAAGGTAGAGAGAGCTTCACTAATAGCACATGGCCGAATTTCTTCATCGTAATAACAGATAACACGACGCATTACATTTAAATTAAATTGTTGGTTAGCCCATCTCCTGAAAGTTTGTCTTGACATTTATCATATACCAATGGCAAATGGTTTTCTTTGTGGCTTGGGTGTGGTATTTGTTGATAACAGGATATGTTGAACTTTAAAGGTTATTATTTATAATTTGAGGTTCCATGTGGCATTGATCACTGAGTGAATATTTTGTTTTTGCTACCATCAAGTAAGTCAATGGCCAAAGATGAACTGGAGGGAGGTTCATAAAGGTTTCTCTCGTCTCTTGATAGTTTCCAATATAGACTAGGGGTTATATGACTAATTTACACCATTTGACTCTTAAATTCATGATAAGGTATATAGATCTGAGAAGTAGGGTATGTTTAAGTTTGGTGGAGTCTGCAATAAAAGATAGGAATAAAAAGGACTTTTGTTGATAATGTTGACTGCTGCCAGAGATCTCCTTTCGGTTTTGCTCTCTTCGGAATTGCTTTAAAACCAAATGATGTCTTTAATGTTAATGGTTGATGTTGGTTATCTTCTCTGTTATCAGTGCTCGCTCGCTAACTCTTGTCTCGTAATTCTCCCCCGGGTTCATTTTCTGACAATGACAGTGGAAATCACAGACTGGTTTTGAAAGTTTTTTTCTTCCCCTCCTGCGATTTTCCCTTCCTTCGTCAAGAGGTGAAACCAGTTTCTCGACAACTTCGTACTGTTTCGGTATTTTGATAACGATAGTAGTATTACGAACTTGGTTTTTAATGTCAGGCTAATGACCGCAGCGTTGTTCAGCTGCACCGCCCCGGGTACAACTCTTACGAGCGTGTTATTCCAGTCATTTCGCCGAAATACGTGTTGCTGGTTTTTTTTTATAATTACTCTGTTATTGAATCTGAATACCAACGTGTTTAGTAAACATGTTTAAAAAAGTCAGCAGTTTGCTTTCTCGATTTTTGTTGTTCGGCGGTTTGCTTAGTGGCGATTATTACTTGCTCTTTGTCCAACACTCGCGAAAGGTTTTTAAAAAATTCTTTTCATGAACGCAAATTTGAATCTCTTAACAATTTTCTTATGTTTAAATGAGGGCACTGACACTTGTTATAACAACTGACGTGAAGAGAGGGATAGAGGGATCCTGTCATCAACCATTCCACACCATCTTTCATATTCAATAAAATCGCTGTTAATTAGTGTACTGTATATCATTTTCTAGACTTGTTTTCTTGCTAAAGTGTTTCAAATGCTGCTTTTCAAGATGTACGGTGTCATTTTTCTGACGTCCGTTCAAGGCACTGATTCTAAGGTCATCTTACCCTTGGCTTTTGTTTGATGAATGTAGAGTGGTGGAGGGGGATAGTTTTTCGGAGTGAAGTGGTCTGTTTCAACTTTCTCCCCCTTTCTCTTATTAAAAAAAAACTAAGTCTTGATGTTAAACAGACAAAAATTGAAAGGAAGTCTGTATGTTCCGAAGAATAATCATCAGTTGGGGGATGTTTGATGGCAATTATAGGACCTTGATAATGCCAGTTTTGTTGTGCTGTCATCTGTATGTATTATAAGGCATGAAAGTTTATGGTTAAGATAGAGTTTGGGGAGTTAACGTCGCTTTATATTGTAATTTGTTGATTAGTTCATTGCGTTCATCCATCCTATGCCACTAGCTCATATTTATATGGTGTAAATTTACATAACAGATAATGTAATTTTCTGTAGGATATTACTATTTATGAATCGTAATTGCCATCGTCGTTGTTTTATGTACATAAAGAAGGACCTTAATTTTGCGTTGTGGACCAGTCTTTTTTTCATGAATATTTTAACAACAGTAGCGCCATCTCACGCTATTAATTAACGTAATTAACTCATTTTTACGTTATTTGGTCACATTTCCTGCAAATATCTCTAGATACTAAAACGTCGACGTTGTGAAATCCACAATTTGCGATGGTGCATTTTGTTACTGTATTCATACTATCGTTTTTATTTCAACGTTTTGCTAGTTTCACTCTGCCTCCAGAATGTGTGTAAAATACGATGGTTCCAATGACATCTAGTGCACCGAGCGAAATAAATATGTACATATGACAGACACGTGACATGTTACGTGATTAATGTTCTTGCTCCTTGCAACATATAATATGCAAATAAAACCGCTGAGCTCAGCTAGATTAAAATATTGTTTATCGATAAAACTATTGAGATTTTGTATGATTGACATCAACTTGTATAGTCTGCACATAATTGAATTTTAACTAAGCTTGTACATATATATGTATGTGTACCTTTTTTTTTAAAGATTTTATGGAGCTCAAGGAAGAGGAGGCGAGAAAGGATGCAATATTCAAATACTTTGTAATTGTACCCTAGACTTTGATTCTGTGACCTGGAAATAATGTTTCTCGTATCCTAAGTAATGTGTTTGTGCACTATCTGAAAATTAATTCGTTAGATACGAGCATCATTCCTGGCTAGACCGTTCCTACTCGTTATTCGTTACAGCCGATTTCCTAAAAGTACTTTATATTTATGCTTTCCTTCTTCACCCTTTTTAAAGTAGTTTACGTTTAACTTTAGTCAATCCTTTAATGGTCGTTACACCAGTATCAACCAGCTAAAGAAAAACGCAGTTTTGAATTTAAGCTCGTGTGTGTTTTTCGTTTCCAGACATCCTCTTGTCATATTGACATTACCCAGGTGGTCCTAACGCAGGCTTTGTTATTGTCATTGCAAATAGCGTTTGCGTGTATTGTCGCTGACCTAATTTGTACAGTGTTTCTTCCACTCGATGAATGACCGGGATTCCATAATATGTACGTCTTAGACGTCACTTGCCCTTCTGACCATTTTCAGAAGGTAGTTCATTGTGTTAACAACTATAGCGTCACTTGGTAATGTTCATGAAGTTGCTCACTGTAAAGACTACGCCACTCGTTGCTTTGTTGGTCAGCACTTTACTGTATAATACAGTAGAATCTCGATATATCGAACCTCAGGGGACCGTGAAAAATAGTTCGATATATCTGAGATTCGATATATCCAAATCCGGAATTATATGTAAAGCTAAAATTTACATCGGGCGGGACCGGCGCTCAAGCTTCGATATAAGCGGGAATAAGCAGGATTTCGATATAAGCGAGTTCGATATACCGAAGTTCTACTGTAAATAAAGTAGGTTTTAACCAGGGAGTGGTCACCAACTACCCTGAAATGTGACTAAATGATGACGTTATTTGTTCGAAGGTTAAATTGTCGTCACTAGTAACAGTGAAAATACTATATCGAAAATCGCAGACTGTGCGAGACCTCTGACACTTTAGGAGTCGACATTTTGCCCCTCGTAATTTTTGCAGTGTATCATGCTGTGCCAAAGTAGTTCTTCGTTACGTTATTTATATCGAACTATAAGTGGAATGCAAGGTCAGTATCGTATTTGATAGATGGTTGACCTCGAAAGACTGCTAGGCAGTACCTCATCTCCCACAAGATGCCACCAGTGATGTCGGATGCCTTTGACTGTAAACTTTTCATTCCCATTAAAAAGGTCAATGAAATTCAGATTAAATAGAAACACAAGGTCATAAAATGCATGTCCTGCACGTATTTTTCACTGTTGAATAGGGTTTTTGAGTTGCAAAGAGTCGTTTAGTGATTATAATCCTTTTTTAAAACTGCAAAATTTATTGTAGCGTAGAAATAGGGGAGGGGAAAAAGCCTACAACTGAGGAAGATTTGTTCGAAGTTAAAACTTAGTTCCACATCAGATATCCCACCCCATTCTCCGTGAAGATAGTATCCTTTGAAATGAAAAGGGGGGGGGGGGGGCATATTTGTCAGATGCTCATTCGTATAGCACAAAGTTTTGATACGCTTTGTGACTTTTAACATAACCCTCTTTCGAGAAATTTTTTTCAGTTTTGGAAAGTGCTGTATTAATGATTCTGGTTATGAACCCGGGTCACAATGTCATCCGTGCTACAGCAAAAGTCGCTGCACTAGCTGCTTTGAAGAAGACATTGAAGTACTGGAAAGGTCGCATGGCTGAGACCATTGAAAGCGCTGATGTAAAATTGTTTTTAATAAGTTGTAAGAAATACGTTTTTGAAAAAGGGTCGTCCATTTACAGTACGTAGACACGTGTGGATGACCTACCTTGAGGTGATGCGTACACGGTACGAACTTCTGGCTCATTCACTTTATTTCTGAATTTTTTTTCACCGGACGTTCCGTCTAATGCAAGCACTTGCTTTGCGCGACATAACGCAAAACACCAAGGTGTTTTTCGTTTTTGGCACGCTTGAGCGACTGGTACAGACACTATCTTATCCTCTCTTTCTGCCAGGTACAAAATAACCACTTTCGTTTAATATTTTGGTATTTCTAGAGCATGAGAATTACGTTTTAGCTTTTTTTTCAATGTGGTTAGTCTGAGGAAGTTGGAATGAGAGGTTAGTTTCTTCGCTGTATTGAAAAGGGAGTGTGGGAACCGCCTTCCCTTCGTCTCATTCCCCTTTTCACTTCTATAAAAAAAACCTTGGGCCGACATTTATGAAATGTATTTATTCGTAGAGGTCATTGTTCAAAATTTGTTTGGTTCCTGTTTACTGTGACGTCTTTTTGAAAGCTTCATCTGCATTGATTGTAAACCAGTAGTTGATGACATATAAAGTTTGAAAAATACCACGTTGTTTAGGCAACAAGTTGAACGTCATTGGGACCTGTCTGGTGATCTGCTGCATTGTGGTTGGGGACTGATTCTGAGTGCTGGTGAAGTACCTGAATACACATACTTTTCACTGAGCACTGTCATAGTTGGCTAAATGACACATGACTGACGTTTGGTTTTCCAGTAGGACAATTGACCAGTGTCACATGTAATTGGCTTTTTTGAAATCTCGACGTGTATAAGCACAGAATAGTATTGTTATTCTTGTGCTGGAGTTCTTCGCAGAGGGCGCTCATGTAGATAACTCGTCTCGGTGCACTTGACATTATAGTCTTAAATGGCGTAAATCTCGTTAGGACGAGCAGTCACCCAAATTGAACCGAGGCACTTAAATGAAAAGACACCTCCACTCCCCCCCTCTTCTTTTGCAAGAGATAAGGCTCAACTATTCTCTGCGCAAGACTGCGTGACTTGTTTATTTCTGAGTGTATGTCGTGTGGACCAGAGCTGTGACGATGCATGCCTTGTTTGTGAAGAGCACCTTTTTAATTGTTTCACAAATACTACCACTACTGCAGTATATGCTCAAGTCGCCTTCTTCCTCAATTTTCTTCTCCTTTCCTCTGAATGTCGTTTAGTTAGTCGTTTAATTTCTTGTGCCTTCTTTTCTTCTCTTTTGTCTATCTCTCACTTCCCTTTCCTAATTCAAAAACTGCATTGGTTTTCAATTTGGCAGAATGGTTCGTTCAGTAGAATTAGTAGTAGAGCTTACATCCGGAATTGCAAGCATCCCACATGAATTGTTGCTGATAAGTTTGTCGTTTTCTGATAGATAATGAAGATGTCTATTGTAGCAGATATTCATAACCAATTCTAGTGGAAGCTTGATGGATGATAAAATTCAAACTTTTTCTTCCTTTTGATACTCATGGGAGGTGCTTGTGAATCGATGGATATTGTAGGAAAACTGCTTGGTTGGTTATTGGGCCAATTTAGCGTTGTGGTTTGATTGTTGAGGAGGAGGGGGTTCGATTCTACACTGAATGGCACTGTCTCCCAAAAGAAAACCGGTGACCTCGGGCTGGATGGAATATGCATTCGTATGTTCACTGGACAAGTGTGTCAACATCAGAAGTAATTTGAAGCTAATTAGCGGTAGTAGATGTCAGAATGCTCATCATTGAAACTAATTTTAAGTATGCAGAGTTTAGTTGATTTTAATAACGAGAAGGAGAGAGAGAGAAGTGGGTTGGTGGTAATTATAGTGGTCAAACGTTGTCCTCTCCCTAATTCAAAGTCGAGAGAGCTAGAGAGAATTAACCCTTTTGCTAATCAAGTCAGTGTTAGGATGCTAATTTTTTTATAATGATTGGTAAGAGTTGACCTTCTCTCTTGTTCCTTTCTTTTATACTTTCTGATAATTTGCATAAATTTGTGAAACCTTTTCTTTCTCATTTCCGTTGTCACAGTTTAAATAAATGAAAAGAGAACATTTATTATGTTTGACTAGTTACGGGTTATGAAAATTTTGATTAATTGTTAAGTTGAAGGACGTACTATTTACAAGCATACGATGTGCAAGTCTGCATATGCCAAATGCCATACTTTTTTTGATGGCAGATTTTGCAATGTTTGTGACTTATTGGGCACACGTGACCCCTTTTCCGCTCTTTTTTTGTTTTCCTTGTGATGGCCTTTCCTTAACAACTTCCTTTATTTTTTTTTTTAAATTTGATAAAATCTAATTCGGACGTTTTCATGCATTGTTTTGTCACTGCATTGTGATATCAAATTGCGTGTATGTCGTGAATTACTGATGATAACAGGAGTTTTGAATAGGTGATAGTTGCCCTTGTTTGTCGGGGATCTTTGATTGCAATTGTAAAAAGATTTGTGGTTTATTTCAAGCGAATAATATTCAGCTATCTGTGAATAACTGTCGATTACCATTAATGAAGTGTTTTAGGGCCCTTCAACTACAAGCTCATTAGAGCCCCGTCCACTGCGTAGCTCTAATGCAGAGACTACACAGACACTACACAAATGCGACGAATTTTGGGTATTAGCGGTATCCAGTTTTCCCAGTGTCCATGTTAGTGCTAGCTAGGGTCGCGTTGCTTAACTGCAGTGATCAGACGAGAACTGGTGTGTCCAACACAATAAGCCGCTCTTGTTTAACAAGGTTAGTGGAATAACGTCACCTGGTGTGCAGGTGACCTACAATCATTTTCGAACTGTAGGGCTCTTCTGTCTTCCTCCTAGATTCATGAAATCTTGAAACATCCTCCTACGGCTGTGAATTTTGGACAGTTACGTGCCACCATTATGACCTGCCTCGGTGGCGCAATATGTAGCGTGCTCGATTTACTGCGAAAGTTGTTCTAGTTTTTTTCGAGCGAGAGAGAGAAGCCCCAAGTGGGCCTGACTTCAGATGAGAAGTAAGTGTCCCAACGAAAAGTAGACGGACAATAAATAAACATAGGGGTTGCAGCTTAGGTCGGTAACCGGCTGCGGAAACGACGGTCCAATATACCACTCTTGTTTCCATTTACACGGACAAGATGGGTACTCAACCCTGCCATAGACGGAAAAAGGGTTAGGAGTTCCTTTTTGTGAAGCCACTGTAATGTTACACCGTGCTTACTTAATTCAACCTCAGATCCTTGTTGTTAGTTTGGATTGTTGGACGTGATTGGCACCAGGAACCTTTCATCTCTTTTTAACCAAAGTAACTGAAGGAAATTGGCCTCGTTGGAGATGAGCAGGCGCAAGATGAGCTCGGGAAGACAAAGTCACTCGATCCATTGTGATGGAGGGGCTGATCATTTACTTCATTGTGACTCATTTTACGTGAATGGGGAATCCAATCCAGGAGGGGGCCACGTTACCGTCCTGGAGTAGAGGTAAAAGAATGAAATGGTATATTGATATTGTTGTCCCTCCCTTCTCCAGTGTATGATGGTGTTAATTACACACGATCCTGAATTTGGAAGCAGAAGAAAGAGCGGAAGTAGGGTATTTAAAAAAACCTGGGAACTCTTGGTCGATCTTGTTGGACGGCGAATTTATGTTGACCACTGCAGCGTTGCAGATAGCGTAGGATGCACTTTTAATTGAAACTTATTAGTACACGGTAGGGGAGAGCCAGAATGTGTCGTGTAAGTATATGAGAGAGAGAGAGAGAGAGAACTACGGAGTTATAAGAGTACACAAATGCTGCAGATAGTGAAAGTTGCTTTAGCGATTAAATTAACAATGACTAAGTTAATGTTAAGATTGAATTAAAAGAGTTGCTGTGCCACATCATTCAGAGTAAGTTATCAAATGCAGTTTGGAATTGACTGCAGTTGTCGAAATGACTCCCTTGTGGCACTTCTGGCGTTAAAGTTGGTGATAATTTAGAATATAAATTTTCGGAGATGCACCCAATTTCCTACTTCATATACAGTATGTATATATATTTTTTGTATAGAAGGTTCCCGTCCTTTCTCTGCTGTGCTCTTGCCTTTAAAATTATTGGTAAGAGATTTGGGTTTGTATCATCAGTTTAGATGACTGGTGATGCAGTGGAGATCTTGATATTACCTTGATATAACGTTGTATTGCGCTAAAAGATGCGATGATGACCATTATAATGTGGACGAACCTAGCTTGATCTCTCCCTCTCCCCCCTACTGTCTACTTGTTGTTGCTGTTACTACTTTGTGTCAATTGAGTGTGAGAAATGTGTAGGAGAGAGAGCAAAGTTTTAATGGATAATCCTAATTCAGTTTGGTAAATTGCGATGAGGACGAAAGCAATTGATATAACAAGAAAAGTCTTGACGGCGTAGCTGTATTCGTGTTGTTTAGTTATTTAGTTTCATTCCGTAAGAGGTCAGTCTCCTCGAAATTACTTAGTTTTAACATAACTGGCCTTCCCTTTAATTTCGTTTAAAGAAAATGATTGGGTGCCAAGACGACTAATTTTCTCATCAAAGTTCCCATGTTAGTGAGAAGTGTTGGGTGTAGATGGGTGACTTGCGTTTTCTTCAATACCATTCATGAGGTGTTGAGTATAACCCCGATTATTGTTATCCAGAGTTCACTTGTAAGGTCACATCGGGCAACCATGTTAGACCAGAGGTTTTTATTCCCTATCTGGCGAAAGGCGGATCCGCCTCAACAGCGCAGATGTACTGCATTAATGGTTCCAGGTTCGATACTGGATCGAAGTGGGTTGGCTTCTTTCGGACGAGAGGAGGTGGAGGAAAAGTGCCCCAATGACGATAAATAAACCGACGATAAATAAACATAGGGGTTGCGGTATTAAGTTGGCAGCCGACTGCGTAAAAATACCGTCCAATTGATCGCTGTTGGGCCTCAGTGGATGGCAGTCCTAGCATAGGTTGAAAAAGAGTTAGTAGATGTTGTATCTGAAGCAGAGAGTAGGAATTCCGCCTTCATAGGTATCTAAATTATTAACTACCTTTAATGCACCTGTCGTGGGATTTGGAAATAAAGACATAGTCCAGTCTGTTGGTGGTACGTGAGATGTCA
The DNA here is from genome assembly GCA_013389805.1 of Trigoniulus corallinus. Lineage (NCBI taxonomy): Eukaryota > Metazoa > Arthropoda > Diplopoda > Spirobolida > Trigoniulidae > Trigoniulus > Trigoniulus corallinus. The sequence goes on along the minus strand of JAAFCE010006949.1, from coordinate 16,684,059 downwards.
CCTGCAGGTAAAAGAATCCCTTTCTTCACAAAGAGGAATACGTGCAAGTCCTTGAAGTTCCCCAGTGTAGGAACTCTCCCCTCCTCATCTTTCCAGTAACGTTAAATGAAATTAACCGGAAAAAAAAAATTAAATTTTTCTGTCGACTTACGTTTATAGCATAAAGCAGTGTTTGGAATAATTCCTCTTGAAAGTGATTTGCAGAATTTCAATATATGATGATGCTTAAGGCTACGTATGTATGTGTGGGTCTTGAAGTAGAATAGGTCAAATTAAAGGATTACGATGTCCAGTCGACCTTTGATATTTAACTGTCACATCATAGAATCGGTCCTGACGTTTGCAGACTGGGCATCGTTATTTTAGGACTGGGGAAATACGGAGATGCAATTCTATGAAAAATGTTTGAAGAGCACCGCATTACAAGCAGAGTCTCGCGAACTATGGGTATTCGATGTTTAGCCAACAAACAAGTTCTTGATATTAGGCTGAGGGAAAGGGTTCTGTTTACAGATACTGCAGATGATTGATGCTAGAAGGGTGACGGTGTGCAGGGTGGCTTTGGAGGTGCCTGACTGAAGATAACAGTGAAAAAGTAGAATTTGCGGACTAGATAATGGATCTTCGACCCAACTTATTAGCGGGGCGGGAGATGGATAAGAAGGAGGAGAAGAAGAAGGATAAGTTATCTGGGTTCCTGTCACTCGACAGGATGGAGAGTAATTTCTACGCCCCTAATCCTCTGTAAATGTTTTAATGAGTGGATGGGACAGTTCAACAACACAGTCGTTGTGCGTGTGTGTGTGCGTGTGGGGGGGGGTCGTACTGCCCTCTCCTCTCAAGATTTAGCATGTTTGACGTTTCTAGGCGCTGCTGTTCTTCTTATAGACTGCTTACATTCAGAATACTTAAGACGTCGTGATATAAATAGCCGACTAATCTATATAAAGACTCTTTTGTGTCTGCATTCTAATACTGCTTATGCTTACCAGTTGGTCAGGACGAAGAAAATTTTTTTCTCTTCTTATCATTGCATATTTTTTTTGATGAATACTTCATGTACCTGTTGTAGGCACCCGCCTCGGTGGCGCAGAGGGTAGCACGCTCGGTAACAGCGTCAGTTCTAGGTTCGATACTGGACCGAGGTGGGTTGACTTCTTTCGGGCAAGAGACAGAGAAGTCCCGAGTGCGCCTTCTTTCGGATGAGAAGTAAAACCGAGGTCCCGTGTGGTGTACGATGGCATTTGCACTTAAAGGGAACCCTCTCTGTTCTATGTTCCACTAACGGGTTGGGGAGTAAGCCAAGCACCCATAACAGGCCGAACCCTTAGAAGGTTGCTCACGGGAGAAGAGGAGGTAGGTGTAGGGGATGTAGGATAGGGGAAATTTGCAGCACCCAACGTTCTCTACCCATGTTGGTACTATCGTGGGTTTGCTACGCTTGACTTCAATGATCTCGCGAGAACTGGTGTGTCCAACCCAACTTGGCCTCTACTATGCAACGAGTAGATCAGGCAAAATTTCCAGGTGAAGGAACTCGCCGTCTGGCGTCGGTGAAATACTTGATGATAAATAAGCATAGCGGTTGGAACTTGGTGTGAGGTGTAGGGCTTATAAAGAGTATCGGCCGATAATAGAAGAGGAATTTGGGACTTTGTTTGGACTTTGTTTTTGGGACTTTGTTGCGCTTTTGCCCTTCAGACATGGGGCAGGCTGAGAAAGACGAGAGATCGATGTGCTAATTCAAAACGAATAATAATAATTATAAAAGAGGTGGCATGTTTGCGTGCGCTTTTCAGTTGTGAAGGTTAGCACACCTTACTGCTGGTTTTTGTGCCATTTCTGGACGAACATCCCTGTAATGACCTTGTAGTTGGTGGAAGATGCACCCCGAGTTTTCTGCCTGACCTTCCATAGACATGTGGTTAATTGCTTCTTATGCTGTGCTGTCGCAATACAAGTGAGAGCGGTTTACCTCGCAATGATGTAATTGTTGAATTTCAACATTTGGAGTTGTATTATAAAGTGAAATTGTAATCATCAGCGTTATAGACAGTCGTCATTCTGACGTACGTCACATGTAGCGTTTCCTTCCCTTCCCCTATGCATTCCTATCGATAACTGGAATCTTTGCCGGAAGTTGGACCCGTGAATGAAGTTGACATTTAGTTCTAGAAAATGGTTGGTTTTCGGGACGACGGATTGGTCACAATGACGAGCTTATCGTCGACCAAATATAAGAGATGACAAGATGAAGGAAAAGAGGGGTGATAAAGAGAGAGTTGTGCTCATTTTGGGTGGGTTGTTAGTTCATGGGACGATTTATGAACTTACGACGCTTCGATTACTTAATTGAAGCATTTGTGTTTGCTTATGGTTACGAGAGTGTTAATAATTTCGGCTACATGATTCAGGATAGTCATTAGTAACTCACTACTTAATTTTGACAATTTATGATGACGAGAGAGAACGTCGTTGCGTAATCAACCATTTTTTTTTTTAAATTGCCGTGGTATTAGACCATAATCAGCATCTGTGTTCATTGTGGGTGCTACTTGTCGATACAGTAGCAAGCAGCCTTCTTTCCAACCGTTGGCAATAATTTTAACGTTAGGTCTGACCAATTATCGATCGACTCATATGAGTTTAGAGTAGTTATAGTTACATTCCGAATTTTCTACTTAGTCCTCTCCTCGGCCTGTGTCCAAGTGAAGTCATTAATTTCCATCTGGTGTCCGATATTTCTACCGTCCTGTAATTGCACTAATTGAAAAATGATCGGTCCCTTGAAATCATAATTTTTTTTTTGCAGAACGAGTAAGTCCAGCCTTGATTTAACCATTTTCTGAGTAATTCTATGACCACTTTCATCTTACGTTAAGGGCGAACTGTCTAAATTGGTGCTCTACAGGCGTAGGGATGTGTTAATAGGTAGATTTCAGGAAATCGAAACAGCAGACACGTTTCAATACACTCATGCTTAAAATCAAGAGAATAAACTCATTTATTGAAATGTCAAAACCACTGAACAGAATTAAATAAAATTTGGGATGGAGACGGAGCAAATACGCAACAGCAGTGTTCAAAACTGAAATGCAAGATGGTGCCGAAAATGGGGCTAATACGAGGTATAAGTCACCTATAACAGGCGCACAGGTTCTACAGAGAGTCATCATACTGTTTATGAGACAGTTGATGTCTTTGAGGCAACTGCACCAAAGCAGTGTTTAGCTCATGGATGGCTCTTGGAGGTGGTTGGCGAATTACAATTCACACCCCAAGTGCATCCCAGACATGTTTTACATTTCTATGTCTACGTCACTAACGGGTTGGGGAGTAGGCCAAGCAGCCATAACAGGCTGAACCCTTAGGAGGCTGCTCACGGGAGAGGAGGAAGTAGGTGTAGGGGATGTAGGAGGGGGAAATTTGCAGCACCCAACGTTCTATACCAACTAGCCATGTTGGTACTAACGTGGGTTTGCTGCCCTGATTTGATGCGCGTTTTATATATAAATATTTATCCCCTTTTACGGAAAATGCAGTGTTTAATTGTATCCAAACATATAAATAATTAATAAAGTTATAATGCAAAAGAAAATGTAATGTGCAAGCAAACAAGCAGCAAGCAGCATGCTGGACCGATCGGTAGTCTCCAACTGGTTTTTTTGTTCTCGACCGTTCTGACTTCTCTAAGAATCAAATCTATTTTCAAATTCAAAAAGAAGAATCAAATACGTCACCACTTGTGTCTGAGTTCTACAGAACACCAGTGGATGACGTGCAACAATAAAAGAATGTGTAACGTGCTACAATACCCCCTGGCCAGGAATTAACTTGGTAAAGTAATTACGATCATCTGAAAAAGAAAACTGATGGATCAAAAATCAGAAGGAACATGAAACCGAACATGTGATTTCCGAGCCCGAGAGAGGAGAGGAGGGAGTAGGTGTAGGGGATGTAGGAGGGGGAAATTTGCAGCACCCAACGTTCTATACCAACTAGCCATGTTGGTACTAACGTGGGTTTGCACTTCAGTGATCTCACGAGAACTGGGCCCTGTTCTGTAGGATTGAGATATGGAGAACTGACTGACCAGTCGATCTCCTAAATATCCTCACTTTGAAGAGATGCATCCCCCACATTTTGGGCCCAGTGTGGATGAACTTTGTTATTCATAAATAACAACTAACACCGACGCCAGGGGGGGCGAGCTTCTACACTGGGAATATTGCTTCATCTAGCCTTTGCGTATTAAGAAGGTTCTTTTATCTGCAAATGAGATTGTGCACCACACAGGGGCTACGGCTTTACTTCCCAATCTGACAAAAGCCAACTCACTTTGATCCAGTTGACGTAGTAATCGACCACGTCGCCTCCCGTGCCACTGCAAAATGCCTAAAAACTGCTTTTTTGTGCAGTCAGTTATGTAGGTGGGGAATTCTAAAAAATTCTGGTTGTATGAAAGTGGATAAAAATTATGTTCAATATCTCAATCCGCATAACTCTGAATTCGCGTAAAAAAAATTTGCATAAAAAGAGGTTTATGTGTATTCGTGATCTTGCAATGGTATTTTCCCTGTTGTAGGACATAAATTGCTGTTCTGTATTACTCTGTCCCCATACGAAATTTTATTAAATTCTGCCCATTAGTTTTTGAGACTAGTGTAGTTGTTTTCTCGTCTGGAAATGGAGTGATATGTGGCAACGAAATGTCTCAACTTTAGAGAAGTTGGACATGTGCTAGCAATTATCCCTATCTTTCCAGTTCCAACTTTTAGAGTTGAGAGTATAAATGGTTGATTTCTTTCAACAGAAGGGAACTCGCTAATCCCCACTCCGCCAGACGTAGGTGTATCATCTGTTTGAACTGTAAGTGGAACTGACATCCTCTTAATAGATGATAAGATGACCATCAAGACCGGTCGACATTGTGTCGAGTCGACGCAATGAGTTTAAAGCAATGCATACTTTTGTAGAGCAGAGACCTCTGCGTTTGCAAAATGGTACAGCAGGTCACGTCGCTGCTCAAAGCTGTTGACGAATTTCGATTCAGTCTGCCGATTATTCGGTGTACAACGTTATCATGGTGATGTGTAAGCATTTTAAGAGTACGTATAATGATAATTGCTTGCCAATAGTTTATTTACCATTTGATCTGCACTTAATGTACTCAGCTGAACTTTGACGGCATTGATAGGAAGATGCTTTTACACCATTGTGTTTACTTTATGACTAAAGCGTACGTCATTATTCATGTAAAATGTGAAGAAGGTTTATTCAGTCAGTCATCTTTGGATTCTGATTATAATCGACTTTGGTGAACGGGCTGGTGATATATCACACCACCCATCACACTGAATCACGGCATTTTACTTCTCTTAAATTAGGGGAGGCGTATTTCAGGAATCCAAATTTATCAGAGATTAAATAATCGACCTCGGCCAGGAGCGAACTTGCATTCTTTAGGCTATGGTCTCCCACCTGAGATAATACACTTGTGGGTATGTACAGCAGGTCCTTTGCAGGCTTTCTAACACCTACGTGAAATAAAGATCCTGCCTTTTATCTGAAGAGAAACGGCTGACTTGAACAGAGGCGAACCTGCTAGTTAAGCTCGCGCATTTTTCCTATTGAGCTGACTTTTTAAATTAATGAGGTATGTCGTTACCATACACCCAACCCTGACGCAGGCGAAGGGTTGGCGGGACCTAGTCCAACTCACAACCCTGGATCACACACTACCATATATATCCCTTCGCACAACCTGCCCCTACGTCTGCTTTGAGTTTTAATGTAGTATTCAGTATAAATGCTAAAAAATGGGACTCCTCATACTGATTTGATTCTGTGGTTCCCCACTTGTTCACTCCACCAGCTAGCAATTTGAAGCAATGTCATGTGCCATAAATATTATATTCACTGTTGCGTTTGAATTTTTGTACCGAAGGGAGGAGAAGAAATTACGATGTACACGGGGTTATTATTTTGTTAGCCCTCTATATCGCTGAATATTTAAAATGTATATCATTTGTCTATCATATGATGTACATTATGATAAAAATGGAAAAGGGGGAAAATACGACCAACATTTGATATCGATCCTATTGTTTGTGGCCTTGCAGATGTGCTATCATGATTCTGCAGTGTTGGGGCTTGTACACGCATTACAATTAAGTTAATTCACAGAATTGGTTTCTTTATATAGTGTATGTGCACATTTGTAAAAAAAAAAAAAAAATAGTGACTAATGTTGCCTATTAGCGTCTCATTCATATGTATCCTTCTTCTCAGATGATGATTCTTAGGAAGGAAGACTTCCGGTGTTAATCATACCATGACGTTTCCTTAACCCCTTTCAGTCTTGTGAATTAATTATTTTTATTCCTTTGTACTTGATGAGAGGGAGGGAGGTGATATACACAGAGTGCGCGGCAGAATGGGAATGTGTCGAATTATTTTGCCCTCTTGTAGTGTCTTAGGCAATAGAAATTATGAACGGAAGCTTGTAGGCTCTTTTGGATCTTGTATATTGAAAGAAAACCATGAGAAGAAACTAGAAATCGGCCCTTTCTCATCATCTATCACTTTTTTTGTCTGTTGAGACAATTATCTTAAATTACCGTGCTGCTGTTTGTGCCATTATTAACCGAAACAAGCTTGCATAGTATTGCTGTTGTTGTTGTTGCGTCTCTCTTTCTCACCGGAAGTGGGTGGAGGGTGAGGTTATCTACGTGATCTTATATACGCATTCTTCATGGCTGCTGTCGTAAGACACTCTCCTCTTATCTTACTACATAAATGTAACTCGTTTGTTGTTGTTTTTCTGATTTCAAAGTTCATTATTGCTACCTGATTAAAAGAAACAGATTATGGCGCATAATCAAAGGTGAGATGTTCGACAGAGGGAGATTAATGTGGTGGAGAGAGGAGTACAAGAGTTCAAAATACCTGTGAATGAAATACGTCTTCATATCCCTTTGATATCCGATTCGACAAGGTTCGCTCACGGGCTGATGACATGGTACATTTTGTATTTGGTTACTGTGGCGTTACTTTCAATCAGACAAAGCACATTTGAGGCTTCCTATTGCCCGTGGTTTCGGCCATGGATTAGTTTAGGGTATATTGAACTGTATAGAGGTGTTGCTTGAGCACTTTAGGAACGGAATTGAGGGTGAGTTGAACATAAATTCATTCATAGGTGCTATGGAAGATCCCCAATGTGAGTTTAGCACCTAACGATCGCTTGTCGAAGGGTTAGGTCAACTCTGGTGTATTGAGAGGAGGCACTTGCTTTATCTAACCATTTTTTTCACCTATGACATGGTCGTGTACCCACCCACCCATGAATCTTGAATTTCTAAGCAGAAACAAAATGGTGAATGGGGCCGGTCAGCAGCGAATTAAGCTTAACGCACACTATTCTGACGCGACGTGTTAACACGTCAGGTCAGATAGCATAATCACACAACATATGCAACATGACATATACCATGTATACATTGCTCTGATGCCCACTGTAAAAGCGTCAGGGTCAAGTCAGGTCAGAAAAAAACCTTCAATTAAAGTATCTGATGCCTTAACACGTCTGACGAAAATCTAAAAATCTAGATCTTCGTCTGATGCGTGTTATAGCACTTCACACATTAACACGCCTCATCAGAGCAATGGGCACATCACCATTCAAAATAAGGTAAGGGATTTTTTAACACGTGTTGTGGCGTGTTAACACGTCACGTCAGAGTAGTGTGTATGCAGATTAAGTATAAGATGAAAGTGGGAGACATAAACGACCGGAATACAGCAGGTTGAACGCAAAGAGAGAAATTTGAGCATAGGTTACTCAAACTGGACAGGGAGCGGTGAGTTGCGTTGGACACACCAGTTCTTGTCTGATCACTGAAGTTAAGCAATGCAAGCCCAGTTAGTACTGACATGGGTGGTCGCTCGGGAAAGCTGGGTACTGCTAATACCCAATAATCGTCGCAATAATCGATGCATTAGAACTATGCAGTGGACGGGTCTCTAATGACCTTGTAGTTGCCGGGACCTTAAACACCAACAAACAACAACAACAATCAAACTGGACGGTGGTTCTACAAGGATGTCTGCCAATCTACTGCCAAAACCCTTTTAGTCGTCTCGTGAGATATGCCAGAGATATAACTGGCCAACTGCAGGTGTGTTGTTGAATTCGCTTCGTTTCTTCTGCAAAGTATATTTAAGGAGCATAAACCGGAAATGCTTATTATATAGATATGAAAGATGTTGTACGCGAAGATAGGGTAATGTAGTGGATGAAATTGAGGAAAATCTAATTGAAAATTTAAAGATTACGTCACTGGTGGATTTTACGAGGAACCTACAACTGTGATAGCAGCAGCAGCATCAATTTCCCTCGCTTTCCTTAACATTATTGCGTTTGTTGAAGTGGAGAAATTGTAAGTTGTGAAGAGTATCTCGAAATAATGCAAATAACAATAATAGTAATAAGGTTTTATTGTGAAATGATACCGAGTTGCATTTAAAATGTAGGTGGAAGCGATCTAAATTTGACTGTGCGGGACTTATTTTTTTTCTAAACCTCTTATCTACCTACCTGTGCTCTTTTGCTTCTCTTTTCGTTGTGTCCCACTAAGAGTCCTTTCCTTCTGAATTATTTGGGTAATGAAGGGAATAATAATCTTCACGAACTTTAATAGTGATGATACGCTGAATTTCGTTTGAGAGCTTTACGACTCCTTTGTAGTCCTATCCCATTTCGTAATCTTCTCAACCCATTTTTTTTTTCATCCGGAAAGAAGCTTAAATACGGAAAACTTCATAAATAATTCATCAAGAATGTGCATTATATTTCATTGGACTTCTTAATAGCGAGTAAAGACAACTTTTAAGTGAACCCCCGTCACTCCCTTCCCCCTTTCTTTTCTCCACCTTACCTGCACTTTGTGAGTAATATTTTGAAAGTGCTGTGGAACCTGTCGTAGAATGTCGAGCGAAGGGGTTAGTGGCTATTATTATAAATTTTAACTCCTCCTACCCCTAGGACTGAGAAAGAGAAAATCATTCAGTGCACTGGCCTTTCGACACTCTCCTCTCTCCTTCCCTCTCCCTCTTTCTCCAATTTTGTCTTTTTTTGGCGAAAGAGTGAAGGGTTTATTGAGTTTTATTAGAAAAAAAATTTTTTTTTACATGTAATGTGTGAGGATGCTGCTGGTGATCATCGTCGTAGTCAATATTTTCCTCTTTCTCGTTATGATCGAATACTTGGAGCGACATTGGCAATCCAGTATTTTAATGGCATTTCAGATATTTGTGGAACTATTCCATTAAATTTCGAAATGACTATGATAAGTTGCGCTGACGTGAATCCATAATTTTGGACTCGCACAAGTCCACATGTCAGCTCTTTATTGTAGGTAGTCTCTTTTCACGCACAACCCTCTTTTTTTGTCCTGTACTCTAACCCACTTCCCATTGTTAGCAGGGTTAGGCAGCCATCATCTTCAGATATTCAAACGCAGAAACAGAAGAGTAGAAATAGATTTAAAAAATAGACAATTTTAGAAAAGAGTCACAAAAGAAGATGGACAGCCACTTAGCATAGTGGATCTTAAGTGACAGGTTGTCTGTAAGCTGATGTCACAGCTCTCTAAATCATCTCTTAGGGTGATAGACTGCACTAGGCACCTGATTCCACCTAGGAATTCACACCAGAGGTAATTTTTCGTTTTGTCGGCAAGACAAATGGCTATGCCATTTCTTCCTCTTCCCGATTTGTGACCGGTAAATAACATACTGGAAATTTGGCGACTGGTAACCGTGTATTAGAGTTTCGGCAGACTGATATTCCAACCACAGATAACTGGATGGTGAAGTGATGCTAATTGTCCATTTGAAGTGCAGGCAACTCGAGTTCAACTCTAGATGTTTTAGAACTGTAATTTGAGGACCGGCAACATGTTGCAGACTGGTATAGTCCATTGAGAAACTCTACGGTTATTTTGGTATGGGACAGAACCTGTAGTTTTCCTAATTTATTAGACTCTACTACTGTCTAACTTCGGATATCAGATAAGAAAGCTTTCTCAAGTGACCTGTCCCGGACCCACCTGTTGACCAAAATGTATTCCTTTTCTCCTCCATTAAACATTGTACTAGCTCTTCTGGTTGTTTAAACCTTTGTACCCAGGGGTTTATTTACTACGGTAGTACATCAGCAAGGGTACAGAAACTTGTTGGAGTCATCGGACGGGATTGAACTCGCAACCCTTTATATAATAGCACACATTCATGGTGACGTCAGAGGCTGCGTAGCAGCAAGGATAAGTAAGCAGGCAAGAAGTACCAGCGATTCAATCCTTCATCCCACTTCTAATCGAGAGGGGAAGGGTAATAGGGTGCTAAACGATGTTAATTTTAAAGTTTTGGATGCTGGCCATTTGCAACAAACTAAGAAGTACATTGAAGCTTTCCATCCTGTCAAAGTGTTCCCGTCGGCCAATGTATGATATTTTCAGGCCTGGCAACAGCTGATTTTATTGTCCACTCGGGTTACTAACTCTCTGGCTATTGCTTGACCACTATCTTGGGCCACTTTGATTCGCATTTCTGTTTGGAGATTACTGTATTCTGGAGTTTACGGCGGCAACACTGCCTGCCGGTTGCGAATTTTGGCTTCGCTTTTGTTGTCGTTGGCTTGAACGTAGTTTGTGAATGATTTTTGTTTTTTTTTGGAAAAGTGCATTCATTGATTGAAGTTGTTCCTTAGTATCAATTGTCGATAGGGTGGGGTCTAGTGACTTGTGGAACCGGAAGAGGACGATTGGCGCCGGCTAGTTTGTGCTCGTTGCACCAGCTAGCTCACTTTGTCCCGTATTGGCACAATAATAATGGTTCATTGTAAAATGCCAACTGGTGGTCGGTCTTTCGTGAAAAAGTCCAGTTGGTGGTGGTTAGGCAGTCAGCCAGTTATTTGTAGCCGTGATCGATGGCGCCGTCCACGGCTTAGCCAGTCTCCCCCTTCAACTATAGGTTATCTATACTTACCTATGTTGTTTGGGTAGTAGGTGGACTTTGAATATCGACGTATTCTGTAATAAAAATTTCCTTGAGTAGAAAAGAAGAGAATTGTTTTGAAAAGTTGCATCTTTATATATTTATAAAAATGATTATTTTCCAGATATTTTTTTGGTGATACATTTTCAAGCTATCGAGTTCCCACCGTCAACCATCATTATTTCGGTACCTTTCCCTCTTGTTGAGGCACCTCCTCATCCTTCTTTCCATTGGTGGACCACTGAGAATCTATCTTCTACCCTAGAAATATGAAATGGGATACTCCGGAATTGTTATCCCTTTTAGCTTTTGCGAGCCTCTTTTCAGGTCTCTCCCTCCCCCATCTCCAAACGCCACTACCACTACTGTCCCGCAGCCAGCTTAACTCTTCACCCCTCCTTTCCCTATGCCTCTTTTTCTACCTTCCTTCCCTTTTAATACTACTGTACAACCTTTATTGTTTCCTCTCTTTCCTCTTCCCCCACTGCCATCCCTAGTCACCCTAAGTCTTTCTTCCTCGAAATAATTCTTTTCTCCTCTGTAAGTGGCCCCCCCCTTTTTTCTGTGGAAATGGTTGGCACTCCTCATAGAGGGTTTCCCCCTTCTCTTTCTTTCCCTTCTTCGTATTAGGTTTTGTTCCCTATGTTACCTTTTCTCCCCTCACTGTGGACTATATATTTTCCCCCTCTCCTTCCTCCTGCAACCGTATAACCCTCCTCCATCACCCCTTGTACTCCGTCCATTTCAGCCCTGTAAACCTAGTGACTAGGATAACTTTTATGGCGTAACCTTTGTCAAGGGTATTGGGATTGTTTGGAAGATGAGTTTTTGAAGGTGGTGTGGTATGTGGGTTGCGAAGGGAAAGAGAAGGGGCATCATCCGCTTGCAATCTCAATTGGTTGTTTAAATAAAAAAAAGTTTATCTTGTTTTTCGTCGTCGCTCCTTAGTTTCATGGTCATCCACCCACTCATCCCATCTCCTTCATCCCCTCTAACTATTATTACTGTATTACTATTACTAGTACTCTCTCCAGGCTTGGTCGTCCTGTTATGTTTTTTTTTTCTTTTTTCGCCTTTTGTTGCTATCCTGCCTGCCTACCTACGCCTTTTTGTTCTCCTCCTCCTTCTCATATATCGTTAATTTATGTTAGTGTGGTTGAGAAAACAATGATAGGAAGTTGTGGCGTCCGTATTTATAGCATGACCCCCCACCTCCCGTGTCGGATTTGGAATGTGTGAAAGGATATTTCATTGGGGGCTAGACAAAGTTGAAAGGGTCGTTCGAAAAGTGGCGTTTTTCGTGATTGACTATTGGACGCCATTTCCTCCTTTAGCAGCACTAAAGGGCTGTTTGCCAACACTAGGGGGAGCCACAACGTTGATAGCCATCGAGGGACGTGTTTGGCCCACTTACACACACACCTCTACTCCTAGTATTTAGCCCGCCTCCGGTAGCAAAGTTAGTAATGTGTGGTTTCTCTTTTGAGTTCATTATCACAATTTCGATCCCTAAGTGAAGTGCACCTGCCGTTCCGAGTGGGAAGTAGCGCTGTGGCGTCGTGTGGTACTGCTTATACACATGAGGCACCTACACGAGTTCTTTCTAAGTAAAAAAAAATAGTGTGTAGGTCGGAAAATGTCCCAGGTGTAGCAGATCGCCTCCCCACCCCCGCTTCCTGGCGGTGTCGGTAAATGACCTTAAATAACAGACTGATTTTAAATAACCGAAAGATTTCTGACTTGGGGCGGACATCAACTACCAGGTAGGCTACTACATGGTTAGGGCACGTGAAGTTTACTCCCTCGTACGAAAACACTGGTCTGAGAGGGATAGGCAACATACCAATTGACCTATCAATGTTGACTGCGTCATTCCCCCTCTTCGTCGTTTTTTTTTTTCGTGTGCTATTGAGTACGTGATTGTAAATGAAAGTAGGTAAAGGGGTTAATTTAATGTATCTGAGTTATGTGATGGTGAAATTATAAAGATGGGTTGAGAAATTAGTGCTTTACTGCAGTAATTTAATTAGATGAAATTTGAATTTCATACGCATTTTCTTTTCAGTCGTTATTGTTATTGTAAGCGGCGAAGGTAAGGTTGTTGAAATTCCTGGGCATCCACCTGTTGGGATGTTTACTGTGAAGGGAGAATAATATTTAATTCTTATTTATTTATTCGTGCTAAGATACAATGGGAAGGTGCTTGTTTGTAATACTTGTTGATGGAATGTAGCAAGAGGAGGACGTGACGCAATTTCCTGTTCTGCGTCGTTAAAGGGGTCATTCATCGCATGACGTTTTTTTCATCCGTGATACATTCCTCAATGTGTTGTTGTTGCACCACCACCACCTTTATTGACGCTTGACCCCATCTTCTCGCCTTATAACAGGGTCGCGGGTACCTATGAATCTGAAAGATTACCCCCTCCACCTTTAGGGGTGTTTGGAAGGTTGCGAGAGAAAAAACACCCAGGATAGTGATGCCAGGATTCAAATCGATGATCATGAACTTTTTTTCAGGTTATCGACGTCATTCCCCTCGATACTATTATGTGAGGGAGAATAATCAGATTTTCAAATTCAGTTTTTCGTGAAAATTTGCTCATTTGGATTTTATTTCCGTTCCTGTCTTGGTTGTCAGGCCTCTCTTCCCACTTGGAGGAGGCGCGCTCCACGAACATATTACGGATAGGCGGTTATCATTCAGATAGGATATGTCGTAAACCGAATTTTGTGTGTGCTCTTTGAACAAGTTTCGTTCAAAATTGACATATAAATACGCTCGAAAACTGAATTGAAATGAGTTTGTCGACAATGACGATGAGAGCAAAAGGGTCTCTGAGGTGATGGCGGATGCCTGGAATAGAATGTCATTCTGTCCCTCTATCTCTGTCGAATTTTTGAACGACATTTATTGCATCTTTGCTATCCCGCCTCGGTGGCACAGTGGGTAGCATGCGGAGTAATTTCGTCAGTGGTTCTAGGTTCGATATTGGACCGAGGTGGGTTAGCTGCTCCTTTGGATGAGCAGTAAAACCAAGGTCCCGTGTGGTGCACTATGGCGTTTGCACGTAAAAGAACCCTCTCCGCTATGCAACGGGTAAATGACGCAAAATTTTCAGGTGTAAGAGCTCGCCCCTCCCCGGCTTCGGTGGAATTCCCTAACGAACAGTCGACCGACGATAAATAAGCATAGGGGTTGCAGCTTTGGTCGGCAAGCGGCTGCGGAGATACGCCGTCCAATATATTACTCTTGTGCATTCCTCTTGGGAATATTTTCGTGAAGGTATGTTGTATGTTAGTAGCCTGCTTTGGTGGCAGTGGTGGTACCACGTTCGATACTGACCAAATAAGATGAGCTTTTCACGCGAGACGAAGCCTCGCCGCAAGTGGCTCTCCGTTGAAAGAGAAGTAAGGCTGTGGTTTGTGTGGTGATGTCACCACCACTGCATCCTTCCTATATTGCTGAAACTGTATGCAGATAGCTGCCCTCCGACGTCGGTAAAACAAAATTGTCCCTAAAAAAAATTGGATGGCATTACATTGCCAAGGACTTGTCCCATTAGGTCAACACTTCATTGACTCCTTTCTTCTTCACTGAAAAGTGTGCCACATCTTTTGTTTGTGACGAAAGTTATGGTTATCCCTCGCCTCGCATCCTTTATTTTTTTTCTGTATTGTATGGAGGGGGTCCTGCGCTTGTTAAGTCTTATTCCCAGCGGTGCGGAAAGTGAGTCTTAGTAATATATACCTTTTTAAGAAGCCAAGGACATCGATAATTTACTACATAGTATTATGCATATTGAATTTGATTATGTATACGTTGCGTTGCCGAGTTTTTTTTTCGGCGCAGCATTTCATTTTTTTTGTTGTACATTTCATTTGGCAAACAAGTGCTCGCCACGAACGCAACACACCTAATTGCTACCGGTTACGTCAGGGATGAGGCCGGGGATGATAAGTCCGCGGCTGTGAGTGATGGAGGATAAAAATTGGGTGGTATGTCTATCGTCTTTGTTGTTGTGATCTCGTTTTCCTCCTCATCGTCATTTTGGTCGTCGTCCTCTTCCTCCTCCACCACCACAACCACCACTTGACGTTCAAATCCTCTCTCCACACCCCTCCGCGGTGGTCATGAATTCGGCGACTTGTGTTGACGGTTGTTCGATTACGAAGGTCTGGTGATGAAGCCGGTGCTGGTCACGTGATGGCAAGAGGAGCCAATGAGAAGTGAATGTGATGCGCGATGCGTGACTAAGCCATTTTAAGTGAGGGGGTTGTTCATATGTGAAAGGATGTGGTGACATACGTACGGGTTGTGTAAGCTGTAAGCAACTGGTCGGTCTTGGCTATGACTAAGGTTAGTATTTGTAGTGATGATAGTATATATGTATATGTATTGTTTAGTTAACAAGCTGAGTGATCGATGCCCCCTCACCCACCTCTCCCCTGTTCCATACACGTTTTGATGTGTTTTTTGTTTTAAAACGAAAAAAGCCCACCGCATTTCTTCGTCTTGACGACGGTTTTTCGATTTAGACCTCTTTGTACGTGTGAATTAGTTTGGATTTTGTTGTTGATTTTTATCCCCTTCGCACGTAAGTGGCAGAATTCAAGCGATTGAACTTTGCGCGCTCCGATCTCTCCTCTCTCTCTCTATCTGTAATTGTTCGTGGGTTTTTTTCGCTCGTTTGAATATACACGCACATATTCTCCGTTCGTCGTGTTGTTCGGGATTATAATAGGTGTGTCTGTCTCTCTCTCCTTGGCGCTCTTTTTTTTATACTTTTGAACAACACAATGGACGGGAAGTATATTATAGTGGAAAAGTAATAGTGGCTGCGGGAGTGTGTGAGGTTGAGTAGAAATTATTAAAGTACATATCCATATATACAATTCGTGAAGAGAACGATTGATTTCTCTGTAAAATCATCTCTCATTCGGTGACTGGAAAGGTGTGGTGTTGATGTTATTACTCGTCGCCCATAGTGGTGTTGTGTTGTCTTCTCTTTTCGTCGTCCACTCTTATACAGTCAATTTAAGGATTTCAGTTTTAATTCTTGAAAGAAAGTAAGTGTGATGTGTGTGTAATTTCGCCTGTGTTGTTACTTCCTACTGTTTTTTTTTTTGTCTTTTTTTCCATTATCGGGATAATTCCGAGTTTTGTGTTCCTGTTTATTTGGTTTCGGATGGTGTGCTATACTATAAACTCGGAATTTTAGCGTGAAACAATTGTCGGACACCGTAACACCGACGCGCGCGCACGCGCTCACCTTGATAGAACCACACTGAGGGGCTTCTTTTTCTATAGCGTTTTCATTGGACGACGTAGCGCGGTGATAGAACGCCGGAGTGTGGCGCTTTTGGCGCGCGGTATTCTTCTGTTATTGTAATATTTTTTTTTTATTGTATTTTATTTGGTTTTACATATTACTTGTTCGGCAATAGTTGTTAATAATGTTCGTCGTCGATAAATGAAACGTTGGATTAATTGTGGGTATTTCGCGAACGTTTAAACTTTAAAGATTCTAATCTACTGACATAGTCATTGTTGTGGGTAAGGTTCTCATTTTATATTGTGCTTTTCTATTCCCATAGCTTGTGTGATGCGACGAGCTTTCATTTGTGACCTATCTGTGGAGGAGGGTGCTATTTTAAGTTGACTAGAATTAGTAAGCAATGAAACAAAAAAAAAACATTTTGGACAATCGCGCTTCTAATGTTTAGTTAGTTGTATGTCGATGAGAGTTAGAGAAAGTGTTTACTACTACTCAACAGTGTTGTTGTTTTCCCTTGTCCGAAGTAGTGAATCGAACTTTCAGCATGACTTGCTCTGGAAACTTCCGCTCCTATATATGTACATTGTTAGTGAAATATGACAAAAAATGCCTGGTTATTTAAATGTGGGTTTAGGATGGAAGTAATTAATTAAGAAAACTTTTAGTTGAGTTCGACTATCATCCTGCGAGTTGTTGTGGGTGCATGGCTAGTTCAAATTGCGTTGTCAAACTGCAACACAAAAGTTTTGACCGCCAACAGCAGTTTTATTGGGATAGTAAAGGAACTTTGAGGCTTTTTTTTATCTACACACAAAATACAGTAATAAATCCTACGCGGTGGAATAAATATCGGTATCCTGTGGATTAGTTTGAAAGGGAAGCCAGGTATGCTGTATGGATCAGTGTTGGGTAGTGAGCAAGATCCACGTCAATAGAATGCAAGTAGCCGAGATGCGAATGCTGCGGTATACGACTGGGGTGTCAAGAGCTGATAGGAGTGAGCATAATGTAGCCTGGAGGTGGGGGACATCGTGGAAAAAATGATAGCGGGGAGAAGGAGCTCGTTAGGTCCATTACAGGGATGCAGGTGGTTGGAAGTACCCGGGGCACGGGGAGACCGAAGCAGACGTGGGAGCAGGTTAGCCGTAAGGATATGGTGGTGTGGAGTGGACGGGGACCTAGTGGGAGATAGGCGAGAGGCTCGACCCTGCTACATGCGGGAATGTCAATCCAACGATAATTTTCCTTTGCATAAAGTTCGCGGATTTGATTGTAATTTGAAGTGGTAAGTCCTCGAGAAAAGAATAAAAATGCCGAAAATGTCAAACTTGTTGAACGTCACCATTCTCCTGTGTGATATTAGGTCACTGTTGTTTATTCAATGCTATGTTGGCGTAGAAACGGACTTCTAAGTATACATAAAGTGTAAGGTTTTTCAGGGAAGAAGACGTCGCAATAGTGGCCTTGAGGCGAACACCTGTTTGGGTTCCTCGCATACTATAAACACAAGTTCTACTGTCGCAGACCTGATAATAAATGGGGTTAGCTGTTATTAATAGATAGCAGGTCATTTGTCAGTGGTATTGTAGCTCGTCATTTTACTCTTTTGACGATTAACACAATGATAAACAGTACGTTCGAAAGATTTATTTCAAAATTTAAAGTTCGAACTTTGAAATGGCATTCATGCTAGATTGGCTGCTTCAGTAACGATTTTTATTGACCGATATTATCCTAAACCTCTTTATTATTTATGGATAGTTGTTCTCATCACAAACTTAGAATTCTAGCGTCTTGGCTGAATCCACCTTTTATTTCGCTGTTAATGACTAGAGCAATATGGCTTGTCAGTTACTTAAGACGGGGCACCACGTCCACACTTGATGCTGTGATTAATGAAAAAATACTTAAGACTTGTCAAGGATGATCGGCATGAAGATTGAAAGTGGAGTACCACAATGAGAAACAACAAATGTATCATTTGGATGCATTATTGTAGGTGTTAAATAGGTGCAGTTGTGTTTTTGCTATGCCCATAATTAAATGATCGGCTACGAAGTTATGTAGTTAACTTAGTATTGGTTGTTTTAGTTCAACGTCGACTTGCATGTCACATATTAGGAACTTTATTACGCCTTTCCCCCCTCACTTTTAAGACGAAATACTAATAATTTGAGGGCCCGGATTGATTTATGATGAAAAATCTGTGCTCATGAGTCATTTGAAGGTTTTAGTAATGAAGCTGTTGGACAGTTTCAAGCGTTGGGAAACGTTATCTTTCGACATTATTTTAGTACTACGTTCATCAGATGATGTGCTTCAAGTTGAAGTAAGGTTATGTTAATAACATCAATTATCATATACGCACTATACTCGCGAATACTGTGCAGTATGGCTTTTATAATATTACGGTATTTTACTTGGTTTTAAACAGACTTGCTCTCTGAAGTGTAACTGTTGAACCGGGTGCAGGCATTCATTTTATTAAGAACATTAACGAGCGTTTATTTCTAGTGCAACCGTTGGTATAATTATCTTCACTGGCTGCGGTGGGGACGTTATTAAATAGCATAATTAGCGTTTTTGATATGAGACTGAGAAAGTAGAAAGTGCAGGGTCGAGAACGAAGACCTCGTTTTCTTTAAAATTGCCTACATTTTCTTACCCAGTGTGTCATATGAAGTTTGAGGTGAACCATTTGTAAATTGAGAACTTAACCTGAATCGTAGTTGCTTCACTTGAGTACCTCTTTGTCCATTTGACATTGCGACTTTAATTGCCTTGTGTGAACTCCACGAAGTGTATGTATACTAGCGAAACTGATGCTTTGTGTCCTGTATTTCAGATTTTAGGAGACAAGGATTTCAGATTGAAAATTTCTCATCAGATGAGGTCACGGTTGTAATAGCAATATGCAATTTATTCCTTCAAGTTAACATCAAATGACGTTTTAACGGTGGAGGTAAGGGTGGGGTTAATGTTTTGTGTCGCATTTTATATCAAATGAGGCGCGAAAAATAAGATTTTTATTAGTAGTGCGGTACTCAGTTGATTTGGCCTGTCTTTTTGAATCTCCTTGCAACGTACGAAGAAACGCTGTTGAATTTTACAAATTTATAGGATGAAAAGGATCCTAAGAATGGAGCACACATACTGTTGTAGTGGTAGATGATGGCTTAACTGCCCTTGTTTCGTCTCAGAGTAGTTTTATAGATTTCTTTGCACATCGTCGGTCACTTGATATAACTTGTAATCCCATCTTTCTTTCTGTGTTGAAATTGATACTCTGCAGCTTCATTTCTTTAGTCTGTAATGGTATCGTTCACCTCCTGATGCTTATTAAAATTCGTCGTGACTTTTACTTTACCAGAGTTGTATATCTTCATGTAATGATGAGAGATGTCAACAAGCACGAATTGAATACGGTCATTGTGTACGTGTGCCTAGGTAGCGAGGCTGCAAACAAGTCTAGGGTGTGTCGTATATTGCTCCAAATTGTACTAGGCAAATTTAATATAGTCATAGCAGGAAGCGTGATGGCAAGCAGTCCACAGCACCCCCTAATACTTACTACCATCAGCAACACCACTTTTTGTAAATGTCCTTCAGTTTCCATTGTTCATAAAGTGAGTTAAGCTGTGTTTCATTCGAAACAACTGCTGATCCCATCTTTGAAAATGAAAAGTTATACTATGATAGCGCAGTTTTAGATAATAGTATGTGATCGTTTCTCATTGATGGGTCTCTCCTCCTCGACTGTTTATTGGCATGCTTTATTAAAAGCTATAAAACGGCCCTTGCTTGTCTTTGCTACGAGATTCAGTTGGAATTCTGTCCAGAATTTTAAGAGGGTGTCCTATAGCGACAAATGGACTACGTTACTCCTCCCTCGAAAGAAAAAGAGGTCATTTGTATCCGTTGACGTTTAAGGCTTTGTCTCTTGTAAAAATAAGTTTAGTCTTCGTGATGTTGTATAGCGTAACGTCTAGTGATTTTTTTTGGTCCCTTAGCTTCTTGAAAGTGCATTTTCTGACTATCATTGGTAAGGTCAGTAGTGAATACTCTTGTAGATGAACATGACAACTTTTTAGCCACATGGTTAGTGTACAAACTGGCAACTCATTGGAACGTAAAAAAGGCATGACATGTGTTCTCGGGTTAATTTAGTGGGTTGGAAATTTTTTTATCCACGGTGTATCTATATTGTCCACTGACATCGCCACTTTTTTGAATAATTATGTCGTGAATTGCCATTCTTTTTGCCGTTTATGAAGTGCCGCAACGTAAGTAGTTATGCTTTTTTTTTTTGCCCCAACCTAATGCCTTTTGGACATCTTGCAGCTGATTGGGTAGGTGACTTTTATAGAAAACCCAATGTGACAGGCAGTCCTTACCGCGTCTTATCAGTTTAGGGATAAAAACATTAAGCATAACACTGTTTTACGGCTCGGTAAATTATTAAGTGTTTCAGATTGTAAGACATCGCTGAGTGAAAATGAGTGAAGAAATAAGAGGATTGTATAGAAAACGCAGACGATGCTGTGAAATCAGAGATGAGCTACAATTTCAGGAAGTGTGAAATGTGACTATAAAGCTGTGCTTTTCATCTTCAGATAAAGTAACCATGTATCTAAAGAGTCCCCCTATCGAGACACTGTTGTTGTCGTCGTCGTCGTCGTCCTATTGCGATTCTTATGAGGTAGCAATTTTAAAGATTTCAGAAGCTGTTTGCAAATCTAGAACCTCTTACATTTTCAAAGTTTCTTTCAGGGGAAAACCACTTTTAGATATAAAACATAAATTTTTGAGTATCTTCGAGACAAACTTTTATCCTTTTTTGTGCTCAACTCTGTAATGCTGTTTATAGCTGAATTAGCTTATTTTGAAGTGTCTCTGGGGAATTTTTTGTTCCTTCCACTTCTACCTCACAACCCTTTCTCCAATTTCTCTTCTGCAACGCTGAGCACCTATTTCTATTGCCTTGGAACTTCATCATTTGATGATGGTCTCCTGAAATGGACACCACTTACTAATCATCAGCGGTACCGAGAGCTGGAAATGAATTCCTCAGTTGTCCATCGTTTTGCTCGACTGTTTTAGTGACCTGGGTTATTAGTTTCTGCTGATCCGATTACAAAATGAGGATGTGTCCCACTTAGTTCCTTTAGTCAACTAGCTACGTTATTGCAAGTTTTTGATTTTAGAGAGGTCGTAGTGGGTTTTGATTTACAAGTGAGGCCTTTGTTAGTTTATTTAGTTCATCCATCTATGCTTCGCCAACTAATGAAGGGAGTGCTGTTTTTTGTCCATTTGTGTTAACTACGAGTATGGTTAATGTTTTTAAGATGATCAGTCATCGTCATTCTTTTATTTTCTCTTCTTTCTCTCTTTACCCTCCACAAATTTTGTTGTGGCGCGTATAAACACTTTCTTCATAATGGACTTGTGCTGCAATTTGTTATAAAAATAAAATGTGCAGATCTTTGTCTTATAGAACAGTATATTTATTGTCCTGACTTCCGCGTGAGAATAGTTAGTCTGCTGAAGTTTTCGGAGAATAATCATGCTGTTGTCCTATCTGTGGTAGGGTCAGCTGCGTGGGTTCTCTAGTTCTCAACTAGTGCTTATCTCCCGCTAGGTCTCCATCCATGCCACCTCATCCCTTCGTACAACCTGTTCCAATGTCTAATTTGGCCTTCACCTTGCCCCGGGTGCTTGCCTCCTTCCGTCTCATTATGTGACCATACCACCTCAATCTATTGTCCCGTCTTCCGCGTTTTTCTTAGTCTGGTTTTTATTCATTAATTTAAAATCTTGCCTAGGCGACTATTGGCGGTCAATAACTATGATCGTAACACGATCAACACGAAGTGAAAATGTTCAGGGGCCTTTTATCTCCTTGGCACTTTTAGCAAGACGGATTCGAGGTCTCGTAATACGCGTATTTCTTGAAGGCGAAGCTTAAACATGTTATATTGGATCAAATTTCATGGTTAGGCTGATAGATCGTCTACCTGTCGAGTGGGTTCCGCAGTAGAACATAAAGGATCGTTGTATCGCCCAGCTGCATATAAGGGGCGAATGAGCATCAAGTGATGTGTAAAACCATCATCCAAGAATTTGCCTATGAATTCATATCCTCTTATCGCTTGCTTTACCTTTCCCACTCCGTCTTTTCAGTTTTTAGTCCACGTTATTTTCTTTCTGACAAACCAACTCATGGGAATCCGACGCTGTATACTTTGAAGTATCGACCCTGCTACCTGCGATGACCTAAGAATGTCACCATTTTTTTATGAAATAAATTCTAGGGATAGAAGGTTGTTCGTTCTGTCATTGAATGACAGAATGACTAAGACCGAGAAATCAATAAAATCTTTGTAATTTTCTTTATTGAATTTAGTTAGATATAGCATTTGTACATCTCTTCCTACTGTAATAGGTCTTTAATGTTTATTTCAAGATTGGTGGTGGAAGTTAGGGCAACCGAATAACTTTGAACCAACAGATTAATATTATCAATAAGTAGTTTTGTTGTGTAAATTATACGCGCCATTGGTATTGCCAACAAGTCGTGTTAGTACAGGTGCTAACGTTAGATGGGAGTTAGAACAGATAACAGAAATGGATATTAAACCTGGCCCTTGAGGGTTTCTCGATGCCTTTATTTCCTGTATCTTGAACCTGACACTTTTTTTATGAATTTATGAATGTGTGCGGAAGGAGGTAGGTGTACGGTCTTTGTGTAAAGGAGGGTTATCGCTATAGTATTCCCGCAAAAGGATGAATATGGCAGCACATTTTTTGACATGCGACTAATAAAGATAATATTAAATTTGCGGTGTGGTTTGTTATTGTTGTCATTCGTGAAGTTGGTTATCATAAGTGATTTTTTTAAAGTAACGATGACTTACTCATCCGGTGTTTGTCGCTACTGTTTTGCAAATTGGTGTTGAACATTGGCTATGATAGTTATTGAATTTTGAAATGTGAGAGTGCATTGCCTGTCTGGCTTTTGAGATTATATGCTGGTGTTTTCAACTTGCCATTGTTCTTTCACCCCTCTCAAAAACTAGTCTAAATTGAACGAAATGGAGTTTGCATGTTGGAGTGATATTCTGCGAAATTACTTAGGGCTTTATTGATGTACATGACGTGCCAGTTGTCCTGGAGGTTCAAAAACAGGTGCTAAAAAAAGCGAACTTGGGCGTAGTAAGCTGACTAGTTGTTTACCCTTTCGTTGGTTTTTTTTACTTCGTTGATCTTGAAAATTAGAAGGGGAGAGGGAGAAAGTCCACTGCACCAACTGAATTCTTGTAAATGAATAAGCTTAAAGTTTCACCTGATTAGCATATTGCCTCGCAAATTCCAACTTCAGGGCAGTACTGTTGGCAATAGTGAATTTGCGTACTTTTGCTGGCGCTCAGCGACTTAGTTTGACATTAGTACGACTTGGGGGAATATACAAGTAAGAAAATCTATTCTTTTTGTATTTAGTTGGTTAAAGAAATGATCTATTACAGCCATTTCTGGGTTTGGCGGAAACGAGACAACTGTTGGCCCTATGGCCTATACTGGTTCTCAATGCACCCTTGATCGATCTACGGAAACGACGGGAGACATCCATATACTGGGACTGCTTTTAAATTTGGGATTAGTCACTAGCCGATAGGCTGACCCCTGAAACTTTTGGGACCGAGGAATTCCCCTCTGTCATTGCCTTTAACTTTCATCTGCATATTTTTTGCGCTGGAATGGTGCTTGAGCGTACAAGGGACGCTGCAAGGTGGCAAAAACTTTGATCTCTTTGGCTCTGAAAACTAATCTCCATGGGTTAAAATTTCTCTTTGCTCATTTAAATGTTGACTAGTCGTTATTGTTATTATAGAGATGAAGTTGGATGGAGTCTCTATATGTAAACTTACCCGTAAGATGTTATTGCACGTTCCCTTTCTTGGTTGTGGATTATTTGGCTTCCGCCGATGGTGACACAAATGTGTATTGTTTCTTTGGTCGTTGTTGGTATTGGTTTCGTTAATCCATGGAGAATTTAGGGTAGTATCGAGCGGCAGGGGGGCTTCAACTAGAGATTACCTAGATGATGAAGACGTACGGAAGCGTTGAGGTAGCAAAGTTATATGGATTTGTTGAAATCGACCACCTGTTAAGAGAGAGAGAGGGGAGGTAATAGTTTCCTATAACATGGTTTCTTCAGGGTGACCCTTTATTTGTATTTTAATCCCTTACATGTTTTTCTACTTCCTCTCACCTTTTCGCGATTTCTTTGTTTTGACTTTTTTCCAACTTGTGCGCCGTATTTTGCTCCATATTTTCAGAGGACCCTGGTGAGAGGTATTTTTTTTATAAGCAAAATGAATTAGTGATAAGTTATTGTATTACTTATTTGGGACATGAGGATGTTCCGACGGGGCCTCTCGTTAGTTTTAAATTTAAAAATGTATTTCTTTCTCACCCTATGTATTTGGGTTTATTCAAATTTGAAATCTATATTCGGTAATAAGATTTTTTTTTACATGCTGGGATGATCGTCGATAATCGAGGAGTGATAACGCGAACAATGACTGCTCTCTAGAGATTCGCGTGTCACTTTCGGAATTGATCCTCCGTTCCTGTACAGAATCCTAGGGTGTGGACAGGAAAATAGTTGGAGGACTCGAGAGAACAGAAGTCAAACTCAAAACATCCATTTACTTTTAAAAGTACTGAGTACCTGTTGCTGGCATCTCGGATTCGAGATTGGCCGCTCCTCTTCTAGCATCATATCCAGGATTTTCAAATCCATCCATTCTTTTCCAGGTGTTGATGAAAATCGTACAC
This sequence comes from Trigoniulus corallinus, assembly GCA_013389805.1. Lineage (NCBI taxonomy): Eukaryota > Metazoa > Arthropoda > Diplopoda > Spirobolida > Trigoniulidae > Trigoniulus > Trigoniulus corallinus. Next base: position 16,658,884 of record JAAFCE010006949.1, on the reverse strand, counting down.
AAACCAACCGGTATGGATGATGAAATTTCCCTTTTTTCGTTACCAAGGTGGTATGGATGCTGTCTTCCTCGCTCGACAGCCCATGGCCGTTTTCGCGAATCTTTTAGTTTGACAACGTTGCCTCGACTATCGTCCGCTGTCATTCATTAAATGCCCCTATTTTCTTTTTGTATGATATTTGACTCTCTGGCAGGCTTTCTATTGCCTTTGGCTAGGCGTGACACTAGTGATGGTGTAGGACACTCGCTTCACAACTTCTGGAACCCTAGTCCATTTCAGTATTTATCTCTAGTGATGTTGATTTAAAAGCAAACTAGGTTTGGTATGCATACACGGTGGAGTGATGAGCTCTAGAATGAGATGAGTGGTCAATACTCAAGAGGAGTGGCGTACTATTCCCAGCATCTTAAGAAAGTAGGCATTATGAGAAATCACTAGATTGCAATTTTCGACTGTGCACGTAATAATGTCTCTAAAGCACGTAGTGTGTATGCGTTTGTCATTACTGACAGCATCGGATAGCATTTGCTGATGGACGCAGTCTAATGCGAGCTTTGAATAGACTACATTTCACTTCATTTTCGATCATCTCACGTTAATTACTTTTTGCCAGAAAGTATATCTTAACGATCATCGTCTGTTTTAGCTGTGTGCAGTGCTGTTAAATGGGTTGAAAGTCGGCAAAGGGAGGAATTGATTACACGGATCCGTTTCCCCTTTATTTCATGGTGGATTCGAGAAGTACACAATTTCGTTCATCGACTTTTATTCCCATCTTCGTGACTGTCTGGTTGGGTGAACTAGTAACGAGGTTATTGTTGTGTCGCAACTGAAATGTGTGCTGAAGAATACACCATGGATTTGAACCTGACGGCGGCGGTGGTGGTTTGTTCTACTTAATGACAACGAGCAATTTTAGTTGAGCTTACTTGCAAGTTAGCTAATAAAATTATTCGTCTCATTATCTTTGCCATTTAAACCTTTCTTGGAAATGCGTTTTCCGGCGTTTTGCGATAAATCTACAGAAAAGATTTTTTTCTTTCATGATCTGTTTAATGCCAGCGAACGACCTGCTCAAACAACTGACCAATAATATAATTGTCTTTCTTACAACAATGGCATAGTCACCCAGTGTGCCGTGGAAGTCGTATTACTTACAATAGTGGAATTTGACCACATTATGGAAGATTGGAAGCCATTAAAAACGTCTTTTTTCAATGTTGTATAACCTGGCTAGGATATGTAATTAGTTGAAGTGCATTCTTGATGGAAAATCGTCTGTGGACCCGTGGACTATCCTGAGGATGTTCACTAGGCGACTACCTTCCGTGTATCTACCCTGCAGTCGTAAAGTCGCATGCACTGCTAGTGCATTCAAGACTGCTCTACCCAGCTAGGCCTGTTTCAAATGAGGCACCCCTTCCGTGTCATATGGACAGCCTCGTAATTACGACCGTGGCTCAACTTCTGCATATATAAGGCATACCAGGTGGATGTACAGTAATTAATCATAATTTCTGCCAGTGTCAGTTTTGTTTTTAGATTTCGTGCCTGAGAAGAATAGCAGTTTTGTTTTTAATTTCGGATTAAAAACTACTGTATGTGTATAGGTGAGAGCACCTGTTTGCTTGCACTGTTGAATAATGCAGAGAATAATTTACTTTATTGCAAGCGGTGATGGAAAAGGTCATGGGTGCCCTGCACAGTATTGACCCCGTTGATTTCTGTAATCTGATACAGAGATATACTAATCCTTGTAAAGGCCATTGATTTTTAACGTGGAGAGCTTCAGGGCAGACATTATTACGGTGTTAACGGTCAACTAGAGATTTCGAAAAATGTTAAGAATGTCTGGAAGTAATTTTTAATGGTCTTAACCCTTCGCCTTTTGTCCCTGCCTTGTGGTGATTTGAAATTTTTATTTGCAGATGCCGTTTAAAGTTATTAGTAGATTTTAAATTATTTACTCTCAATGAACCATTATGAGCAGCCATCATCAGTTGAATTCACGTGAAAATGTGAGGCCTCATTAAATTCGTATCAGATGTTTAATTAGTAAATTTAGCGAAATAATTACGGATCCGATTATTCGCTATTAAAATTTGACGTTGGTGTAGGACTCTAGGTCTTGTCTCAGTAGTAGTCGTTCTTACAGCATTTAAAAGAATGGTTTTTAAGTTGTTTTGGGATGTTGTACATATGCGTACTGTTACTGTTCAGATTGATTTTGTTTTTACTGTTCGGATAATTTTCTTTGATGACTTTTATTGTCCCTTCGTGAAAATGCGAAACTTACAGAAATTGAGCGAATTTTAATTTAGTTCATTTCTCAGTTGTGTACGTGTCGCTCTCTTTCACTCGGAGGTTGGGTCTTGTTATTTCTCATTACCGGATGAAGTTCTCTTCATTTGCATAATTGTTTTTGCGTTTTGAACTGCACCCTAGAGACTGTTTCCACGTATTGTGGGCCTGGAAATGTTAGTGAAGTCGGCAGGTATCGTCTCATCCTGTATTATTGCGTTTGCATTTAAATTTCACTGTGGCCTTTTTGCTGTTGACGGAAAAGCAACCGCAAGATGATTTTGTTTATATACAGTCGATGTGGTGTGTGCAATTCACCAAGTCGGGCTTTAGCAGGTAGAGAGAAATGGACCAAGAGTCTTTTACCTCCCCTCTCTCTCCTGCTCTGCCCACCCCCACTAGAGCCTTTTTGGAATTGCATTAGGATTAACACGTTGTGAGAGGTTGTCACTGTCCTCGCGATTGTACTTTGAAATGTATGCTGTCATTGATTAAAACGCTATAGGAATATTTATCCAGATGAATGGATTGATGCAAATGTATATGACGGATGCCCACATTCCCCTAAAACCTTGACCTAAAACACCCTGGGGAAGGCTACCTTTTGTAATTGTAAAGGCAATGCTGTGAAAATCGGGGACCGGCATCGGTTTCAATTCCTCTCCCCATCCTATTTTCGACTGAAATCTCGTATTATGTTGAAATTTATCTGTAACAGTATTTATCCATTCGGATGTTGATGAGAAAGGGTTGTAGTAATAATAGTCACTGGAGATGATCCTAGGGCGGTGCTTCCTAGTCCATTATCGCACGACCTACTATTTTCTCTGGATTAGTGGTGAAGAGGGATGATGAAAAGAGCGTGTGCCTACGCCTATTTTTCAGGGAGGTTTTTTGACATCCGTCAAACTTTCTAGCAAATGTTGGAGTGTGCGCACTTGTCGCCTGTGTTCATATACGGCGGTTCGCTTCGGACACGTTGGTGGACTTTCCAATAGGTGTAGTAAAATCCGTGGTATTATGTGGGCGTGCTGCATCATGTCATGTACCCGACCTGAGTTCTGAACACTTCAATCTGGTATTCTCAAGAACCGGCGATGAATGGATGTATTTTATTATCTATTCTTCTGAGGAATATTGTGTCCCGAGTTTTAACTGAGTGCGGGCATGAAAAGGAAGGTGAAGGGGTTGCAGGAGGAGAGCACTTGACTGCTGACGTTGACCAAGCTTAATGAGATAAATATTGTCATTGTAGTCAGAAAAGCACTTCTTAGTGGACACAATGAGACATTCAAGAGCTGTTTAGTATTCGTGGTGAAATCTTAAGAAGTCTTACGTCACTTTAATATAAATGTCAAAGTTCTAAGATCGTTTAGTGACAGTAATGGATCCTGGGATTTAGTTTACAAGTAAACGATTTTAGTTTTAAAATGTATATGATCGACATGGGGGATGTGCATTGCATTGTTTATTTTGACTCCTCCCTGATGTTCCCCTGCTGGTGAAAGTATGTTGGGTTTGGTTTCCTTTTAGTATGCTGTGCGGAAGCCCGAAATTCAATTTCCAGCAGAGGGGAGAGAAAGAAGCTTGTGTAGTGGTGACGTACCGCATTAAGAATTAGCCTGCTTATGTCCAAATTAAAAATTGCAAAAGTATTTGCTCACCCACAAAAATGCCGCCAATTCAAAAATATTGAGAGGTAATTTAAAGTTGTGTACTGATTAATCATGTGATACACGTTGAATTTCGTAATGTAGATTTGAATTCGTTTTAAGTGAAAAAACGTGAAAATGTAAAGGCAACAAGTATTTGCACAATTCAATGAACATGATAAATATGCTTAGAATGTGGAGTATAATTATTACAGTCTTAGAGCACATTAATAAATGATGGTCCAGTATTATGGAATGTATTTAAAGAACCAGGGTTAGCGCTGCAAAGTGATTGAGTCAAGGAATGGAAACAAAAGTGAGCATAGCAGAGGTACTGGGGTAACAGCCCCCAAAAAACCTTCTCCTGAAGCCTATGTTGATAAATTTTGCGTGGCAGTTCGAGGCTAATTGTGGAAAATTGTCGGCATTAACGACATTATACTCCAAAACAGCTAGTAACACACACCACCACAATCTCCTGACATTAATATTATAGAGAATGTGTGGCATCAGTTAATGTGCAAGTGAGAAAGCATGAATTTACTAAAAAGAAAAAAAAGTGTTTGCAGGAATAGCTCAAAGAAGAATGGAACAAATTGACCGTAACTTCATGAAAGTTCTGGTTTATTCAATGTCAAACAGATGACCGCCATAATTGAATCACGTGGTCTTCATACAAAATATTGTCATTGCGTTTTTTATTGTTTTCTAATGTTGGTTAAAGTGTGCAAATACTTTTGTTTGGTTTCTATATCTTCAAGTTTTTGCAATTACAAAAAATGCAAGTGCTAATTTCAAAATAAAATCAATATCACATGATTAAACAGTCCAAAACTTGTAATTTTCTTTTCCTGTACATTTCTGAGTTAGTCTTTCTGGGTGCGAATACTTTCTGGGGCCACTGTATAAAGGGGGTGTACAGGTGGGGTTAGACACCTGACTACAGATATGTAATTCCGTTTCAGGAGTTGAATGGATTATTTTTCTGATCCATGACGTACTTCCCGCTTGACTTCATAACCGTCCTCACGTTGCCGTCGTGAACCTTCAGAAGTTCTATTTCGGGTCTTAATGTTGTGTTTAATATGGAAAGTGGTGATGGCACCTTATGTTCGAAAGGGAGAAAAATAAGCCAAAACCTCTTGAAAGAAACCAGAGATGTTTTCTGGGTAATTGATATCAAAAATTGTGGTTGTTATCCAGGTATGGAGGGGGTAGAGCGGTGATAACTTTTGATGATGGCGTTGCAAAATTCTGGCAACTACGATAGGATGATGTTAAATAAACCAATCAATTTGGGAGGTTTGTGTGAATGGGGGTGGTGTTGACTCTGCGCGGATGTAACCATGGGTTAATGTTTGGTTTTCATCCAAACGCTCCTTTAAAATTTCTAGGAAATGACGTGGCGACCTGTTAGTGGATAATGTTGCCACAGTGCGCAGTTCACGCCCATGGAGGAGTTTTCGTAGTCAAGGCTTTGTTGTTGCTTACTGCTATAGCTGCGGGAGAAATTTGATATTTTAAACCTGCTACGGATGTTTTTGATTACTTTGCAGGTTGTTTAACTAAGGGGATTTTTCTTAGCTTTTAAAAACTGTGGTGAGTTTGCTAGTCCTTGAATGAATTTGTCGATTGGTGGAAGGGAGCCGCCGGTCTTCTTCTTTATCCGTCGGTTGGAAAGTAAAACCCTGACCCGACGTGTTCACTCTTCCTCAAACCTTATGAACCATACCCGTTCTTATTCATCACCCTATCACCAGGCTCAATCTTTTCACCGTCAATTGCGATAATTGGATACGTAAATGTTCCGTTTAAGGATAATATCGTGGGTAATGGCCATCTAGTCTTTGGTATACAAAGCTCCATCCTTGTTTTGGGGTTATCTGTTCACTTTTCTGATTGTGATAATTTCTCCGACGTGCTCTTGTCGCTGAGCATCCACCTGGGACAATCCAGGATGCACTGAGGGGGTTGGTACACCCCAACTGTGAAGAGCACTGATGTAGATAGTATCGGTAATTAGCTTTTTGAGCCAAACAAGTAAATTGAATATCTGATGAAACGGATAATGTAGCCAATCCGTGCTCAGGACCTTATTTTAGTATGCATTAAAAATTTGTTAGACAAGGCTAAAGAGGGAAGAATGACCATCATTGATGGCGTGTTTGGGTCGTTGAATTTTAAATGGCGAGCGTGGGGAGAGAGGATTGTATTTCAGCTATGCAAGCAAAGCACTTGTTGAATCGATTGTGATATTTGGAGAGAGGATTTAGTTGGACTACGGTGCTGCCCTCTCACTGTGTGCACCTTGTTGTCACACTTTCAAATACAGGCTGTAAAACTGAAATGTGGCGGAAAAATATATTTTTTTCTTCCACTTAAAGGGTGAAAGCAAATGAAGGTGGTTGTAGTGGCTTACAGGCTTCACCGGTGTTTCTTCCAAGCTTAGGTCTTGTCTGACGTATTGTCAATGAAGACAAATGACGATATGACAAATTTTGGTATCTTTGTTAGATATTAAAAAATGCTTTTGTTTCTTGAGGAAAAGAAGGGAGCGTCTTAGTTCCTCTTTTCTTAAAATGAAAGGAAGGTCGCCTGTGAATAGAAAGGAGTGGCCTCAGGTTTATCCTTTTGTAATGGTAAATTGTTAATAACTAACAAAGGAGGAAGGGAGGGGTTTAAGATCTTTAAATAGCTTTCTTTCGCAGGTGCACTCAAGTGTGATTACCCATTTTTTTAATTCCTTTGATGCTGCACTATTATTTCGTCTTATGGGGTCATTCGTGTATCACGTTGTCAATTGTAAATTACCCTCATGGAGAACTGAGGGGTAAAGATGATCTTTAGGTTAGGGTCTTTTTTCACCACCTTGAAGGTGCGCCGGTTATTGGAGGGCGCCGTTATTTTGAATAAAAACTGCTTGCTGATTTAGTAGTTGGGTCCTATTTACACTCGAATTTATAACGTAAGCATCAGTGTTTGTGTTGTAAAGGATGGCGTGTCCTAAATATGTAGAATTAGTTGTGGGATAGGGATGATGGACAAGGTTTGTCGGACGGAAGGGGATGAATTTTATGGTATGCATGAATAAAAATTTTGGTGATGGCGATAGATTGCTTTCTGATGTGGCTTTAAATTTATTTCATCTTATTTAGACCTGTAATGGACCTAACGAGCTCTTCCCCTCTTCTCGTTACATGCCCATACCGCCTCAATCTACTGTCCCTCATCTTTTCCGTGGCGTCCCCCTCTCCAAGCTACCCCTAATATACTCTTTCCTAATTCTATCAGGTCACTCAGACGAAAAATATCGAGTGTGGGATTAATATTTTTGAAATTCCCGGGAATCGAGACTACGAAAAATCTTGGAATTCTCGGGAATAAATTCTCGGGTTGTCTCGGCACAGAATCATTGGTCCCAGGTGTTGGTGAATTGATGTCTTTCCGCTGAGTGGCATTAGGTGTGTCCTCAAAGATTAACTTCTGCGAGGAATTCTAGGGTCTCTATTATTGTTGGCTGTTGCTATCCGAATTTCTTGATTCCCCTTTCCTTATCCCTTCCCAGGCCTGCTACCCCCTGTTTCATTTTCTGTGCCTTTTAGATGATCAAAGGAGGAGGTGGAGGAGCAGGGAAGTAGTACAATGATCTGTACGATTACTAGACTGTGAAGTCAAAAATAAAATAAATAAACTGTCGACGGAGGAGAGATGTTGCGAAGTTGTATTTTTGGCCCAGGAGTGAATCTTGCATTTAGTGTCATATTAAGGTCACGACATTTGTAAGAGGTGTCAGTTTCGTGACCGCTCTCCCTTCGTAAATTTATGTTTATTAAGGCCAATAACTGGACCGCTAGGTGGCGCTTGGCTCATTGCATAGCGATCTATCTTGGTGCGTCGATTTTTTGGATTTTGTCTGAAAAAACAACACAAATAGAAGAACCAAAACCGCCTTTTTCAAGGCGAACACCTTGTGATTCCAGAGGACGGTAGGATTGCGGTTTTTTTGGGCCCGTTGAGTGGTGTGAGAGGCTTGGTGTGAGGTCGGCATACTTGGCCTAACCTCACGCCATTTCTGCTGCTCCCATCGTGCTTCACTGCAGCACATGTGTCATCTGCATAGACAGGCACTGGGCTGCATTGGAGCTAGGAGCCCAAATTTATCTGCAGAAAATATTTTAATCATTTATTTCATTATATATTTATTTAAATGTTTAATTATTAATTTACATATTTACATATTTTATTTATTATTTTATTAGTAATTTATTGGTTATTGGTTTGTGGTTTATGGGTTTTGTAGTTAGTAGTTTGGTTTAGTTGTGAAGGGACTGCCAGGTGAGTGTGAGACCTCCACTCACTTGGCAATGATTAGTCCACTAATGAGTGTCTCCTGTGGGGTTGGACGGCACCCCCTCACAGGTTGCCCTGCTACTATCACTGTGGGTTCTGGACGTCTGGCTGGGGTGCCCCCAGTCAGAGCTGTCATACCAAATAAGGGGGGTAGACTTAGACTAGGCACGTGGAATCTGGGGACCCTCTCGGGGAAGACTGGAGAGCTAGTAACAATTTTGAAGCATAGGAGGGTCAGTGTTGCATTCCTCCAGGAAACGCGTTGGAAGGGTAATAGGTCACGGGCCCTGGGGGAGGGATACAAACTCATCTATGCAGGTAGTGAAGAGGGACATTATGGGGTGGGTATTGTATTAAGTAGTGAACTACAGCAGGGGGTCACCTCAGTTAGGAGAATTAGTAGTAGGTTAATGTTAGTTTCTGTAGTTTGGCAGGGTATAGGGCTCCACCTCATAAGTGCGTATGCCCCCCAAGCAGGCCTGAGTGACACCATAAAAACAGCCTTTTGGAATGATTTTGATGATTTGGTACACTCAGTAGACAGTACAATTAGACAGGGCAGGGGAAATGAGCGTCTGATTATTGGGGGTGACTTTAATGCACATGTGGGTAACAATGGTCTGGGATATGAGGAGGTACATGGGGGATGTGGGTATGGGATGATCAACCCAGAGGGGCAGAAGGTCCTTGAGACAGCAAGAGCACACGGCCTTGCATTGGCCAATACTTGGTTCAAAAAGAGGGAAAAGCACCTAATCACTTTTCAGTCACCACAGGGGAGCTCCCAGATAGACTTTTTCATGGTTAGGATGCAGCACAGGGCAGAGATCCAAGACTGCTGGGCTCTACCCAGTGAGGATTTCCAGAAGGAGAGTGGCCATAAGCTGCTCATGATAGAATTACTAATGAAGGGGACAGTTAGGCAACATACTTGGAAGGGAGAATCAGTTATTAGGTGGTGGAAGTTGCCCACCAAGGCAGATGAATTCCAGCAGGAGGTTCTCAGCCAGGTTGACTGGGAATGGGATGGGTCAGCCAATGCCATGTGGGACAGGGTTGCTAGGAAAATTAGGAGATGTGGTGAGGCTCTCTTAGGTAGGGGTAGAGTAGGAGGAGCTTATCAGGGTAGGCAGACATGGTGGTGGACTGAGGAGGTGGAAGCTGCAATCAAACTAAAGAAGGTAGCTTTCCATAGGTGGAGAGAAATAGGGGACCAGGTTTCAAAGATAGACTATGTTCAGGCAAAGAAAAATGCCAGAAGGACCATTGCCCTGGCCAAGTATCAGAAGTATGAGGCACTATATGAAAAATTGGGGACAAGGGAAGGAGAGAAAGCAGTTTTTAGACTGGCTAAAACCAGGGATAAAATGAGTAAGGACGTTACCAGGGCTATGACAGTCAAGGATACCAATGGTAGGGTTCTGTTCCAACCAACAGAGGTGATCAAAAGGTGGGAGGAATACTACCACAGCCTCTTAAATACTGTCACCAGTGTAACAGCCACAGCAAGCAACCCAAGCATAATTCCTCAGGCAGTGGACAGGGTGAGTGAGGCTGAAATCGTCAGAGCCCTTCACAAAATGAAAGGTCACAAAGCAGTAGGCCCAGATAAGATCCCCATCGATGTTTGGCACACCTTGGGGACCACTGGCATTGCATGGCTTGTGAAGCTTTTTAATAAGTTAGCAAAAGGTGATAGGATGCCATCTGCATGGCGTGAGAGTTGGATAATTCCATTGTTCAAGGGCAAGGGGGATGCCCAGGACTGTGGAAACTATAGAGGCATTAAGCTAATGAGCCACTCTATGAAGCTGTGGGAGCGAGTCATAGAGTGTCGCCTCAGAGAGCAGACTAGGGTCTGGGGAAACCAATTTGGATTTATGCCTGGTAGGTCCACCATGGAACCAATCTTTATTCTAAGACAGATGATAGAGAAGCATAGAGTAGCAAAGAAGGACCTCCATGCAGTATTTGTTGACCTGGAGAAGGCCTATGATAGTGTCCCTAGACAGGTACTGTGGAGCGTTTTAAGGAAGAAAGGGGTTGATGAGGGCCTTATTAGGGTAGTGCAGGATATGTATGAAGGTTGCATCACTAGGGTGAGGACAGCATGGGGAAACACTGCAGGTTTCAACGTGCTGATTGGGGTGCATCAAGGGTCAGCACTTAGCCCATATCTATTTACGCTAGTAATGGATGAGCTGCTGACGGGAGTAGGGGAATGGGCTCCTCAGTGCCTGGTATTTGCTGATGATGTGGGACGGCTAGAGGAGTCCAAAGAGGATGCACAAAAGGGCCTACAGGACATTAAGACAGCAGTGGAAAGTGGGGGTCTCAAGGTGAACATGAAGAAGACAGAGTACCTAGCTTTCAATTTTAGTGACCAGGGGCAAGGGGGTGAGCTTCACTGTGGGGGAGACAGGATTCCAGTGGTACAAAAGTTTAGGTATTTAGGATCAGTTTTCCAGAGCAATGGGGAAATAGATTCTGATGTGACCCATAGAATTAATGCAGGGTGGCTGAAATGGAGGCAGGCAAGTGGGGTCCTGTGTGACCGCCGGGTCCCAATAAAGTTGAAGGGTAAGGTCTACAGAACCGTCGTTAGGCCAGCTATGCTGTATGGGTCAGAGTGTTGGGCAGTTAGGAAGAACCATGAACGGCAAATGCAAGTGGCCGAGATGCGAATGCTGCGCTACATGAGTGGGGTGACGCGATTGGACAGAATTAGAAACGATTACATTAGAGGTAGCCTGGGGGTGGGAGATATTGCGGAGAAGATGAGAGGGAACCGGTTGAGGTGGTATGGGCATGTGATGCGAAGGGGAGAGGAGGAGCTTATTAGGTCCATTATGGGACTGCAGGTGGTTGGGGGCACCAGAGGTAGAGGAAGACCGAAGCGGACATGGGAGCAGGTGGTGCAAAGGGACATGGAGGTGTGCGGGGTGGAGGGGGACTTGGTGGGAAATAGGCGGGAATGGAGAATTAGAACCCACAGACCCGACCCTGCCTCTGGCGGGAGAAGGGTGAGATGATGATGATGAAGGCCAATAACTAAGAGAGCAAAGAAATGTGTGGTTGCTAAGACGTCAGGACTTTTTCTACTGATGATTTCTTGTTTTTGCCAAGACGTTAATGTCATCATTGACATATGTTTGCCTGATTGATTAACCGTAACCATCTAATAATTGGCTGGGTTTAAAGACGGGTTTTGTAAATAGTGTAATGACGTAATTAGTGACGTAATTTTTCAGATTTTGCTCGTGTATTTTTTGTTACTTTGCCTGCCATAGTTGTTGGACAGTTTTAGTCGCCGTATTTCTTTCTGACGTGTTACACTCACCTGCAGCTGTGAGATGCCCTTCTTATAAACGATCGATAAGTTCTACGAATATATGTATTGTTAATAGAAGTGAATATTTTACCACTCGATGAGTGAGGGGGATGTCTGTTTTTCTCTTTGTCATACTCTTTTTTCGGGTGTCAAGGATCCGTGAGTGGACAGTTGACACTGAGCACAAACGTGTCCAGTATTTTGACCTTTATTTATGCATGAAATGTGCTCTCTTAGGGCTTTCCGTCCTTAGTCAAAAAGCTTGTCATCCATCGACTGACCTCTGCCAGGGGACTTCGTTGTGCCATGAAATAGTGTTTCATAAATCAGTTTGCCAAGGGCGGTGGCGGGAGGCTGCTTTGGTGGGGTGTAGTCATTGTATTGCTGCCGAAAATAAGGGTCGGTTGTTGTTGAATAGGAAAATTGAAGTCCAGCACAATTATTTCTTAAAATATTAAGATATTTTTGTCTGATATGCAACTATTTGATGTAGGTTAGGTTTATTATGTTTTTTCCTACCACTTTTTGAAATTAACGTTTTTTATATGTAATCAGGGGGTTTGAAGGTTCGTTTAATACCTTCATTTCCCACGCTTTTCCACTAACTGGTCATCAAATGCCTCATAATAGGTAGATGTTTCCCCCAACCCCAAATTAGAATAAAAATAATAGTGTTAATAGGAGATGTCCGTAGTTTCCCCCTCCTTAATGTTAATACTTATGGGAATCGCTGAACCATTTAGAATATTTTTATGGTGTCCCATTTCGTGCTTTTTTTACGAAATTTATGCATTTTTTTGCTGCACTGGCCCCTCGTTTCGTTTTGAGACGAGGGGCCTGTGATGGAGATTCCTCTCCATCGTTCGCTCCTTCCTATTCCGCTGCCTGTTGTGCCTGATTGATTTTATTTTTTTTTTTTTTTTTTGGCATAGATGTGTGTAGAGTTGTGAAAACTGGACGGTTCTTATCATCGCCAGGGCAACACTTAGTTAAAAGGATGTCCGCCTGAATGGCCTGACTAATGGATATATGCTCGACTGTGTTAGACCAATTACTTTGACGTAACCTTGTGTAGAGAATGATCTCTTTATTTTTTTTTGATGATGGTTTTAGAGGAAGAACGATGGTAGTGGTTGAATGAATGATTCGCCGGAGTCAGCATAAAGTTGATTTGGGGATTATTTCGATTTAACTTGGAATGCATTATTAGTTAATCTCAAAAAATTGACTCCTTTCTAAGAAAGAGGACGAAGAAAACCGATTCCAACTTTTTAAGTTTGCACCCCATATTTGCTTTAAGGAATTCTCAAACAACTTGCACTTGCTACTCCCTCACCATGATGTCCTCCTGTCCTACTCGGTAATATAATTTGGTGGAAATGTTGAAGGTGTGGATGTGTATAACTTCCGCAACAGGCGCTGCAACGCCGTCTGATCAACTTCCTGTTTTTACTACTTACTAACATGCTTTTCGTTTCGAGGCCAAAATGCTCTAGTATTTTTTTTTCTGCTCCCTAAGTTGTTGAAAACACTATTTGGTGGGCACTTCGAAAAGTTTCAAGAGAAAGCTGGCCTCAGAAAATCGGGTAGCATTAAACAGGGGCTGTGACATTTGACCGGTAGCCAACAATGTAAAAATGCTGTTCAGTGATGGTTCCACTCTTGGCTTTAGTACCATGTTACTTTGTTTCCGGACAAGAAAAGGGTCGTAAATGAAGTTTAGGGGTAATATTCAGCTTACAGTATTTCTGCTAATTGCCCATGCTGGTATTGATGTTAAATGACAAAAATTGGTATTTATGATTGACCCTCGCTCTCGTTGAGGCATCACCACATCGCGCACCTGGTGCGCCGGGTTTATTATAAGGGTTACGATTAGAACAATTAATGATGACCACGAGACTGTTCATATTTTGGGTAATAGAGGGCGGGTGTTTGTTTGTCCTTGAAGAGCGTGGGGTCATTTCATCAATTTTCAGTGTACCGGCTATGTAACTGGAGCGACTATTGTTTGAGGGAATAATTGCATCTCATGTTAAACAATGGGTAAAGGGAGAGGTGATCATTTCAGGAGTTGCCGTAGCTTTGGTAACGAAAGGAATGTTGGGAATCAGTGTAATTTTCCTCGTCAGGATAACCAGACAGCGGTGGTTGTTTTAAAGATATTTTCGTCTTCGAGACCTTTCTAGAGGTATTTGATCCGGAATGTAACCTTGTTTTCGGACCTAATGTGCCGCTAATCTGGTGCTAACTGCACCAGACTGCAGCAACATGTAAACTGTATTGCTGTTAAGTTTCAGTTTCTGAAAGCTTTTGCTCTCCTGTTCAGTGATCGGAACGCCTTGTATCACTATTGTTTATGTATGCTGCATTTTCTCATTCCCATGTTGCAATCTAAATCTGTGTTGTTTAAGTTAAAGGGTTGATCGGGTTGTTAGTGTTCATGTGGTGTTTTTTTTCTAACGCAATTAGTAAGGGTCGTTTATCAAAAGTTTATTTCCAGAAGTTAGTGGAGTGTTCAGATTGATGGCATTATTTATGCTATAGAGCGTTGAGGTTTTAAATTAGTCGCTGGTGTGCTCACAGGAAGACTGCGTAAAATATTATTGGGTGATGTAGGACGTAAGACATATGACTGACCTTTAAATCTTCTTGCAAATTTTTTTTAAGTAAGTTAAGATGGTCTATTATTATTCTTCCTAACCATCATTCCTGTTTAAATGATGTCCAGAAGTCGACAGCATGCACAATATAATGTACCCCTGGTTACACATTTCTCCATCGCTGTATTGAAGTCTACCGATGTGCAGGGGCCCGTAAATAGTACCATATAGTCGTCGTAGGAAATTAGGGGACAGTCTTCCGTCCTATTTATTTTCAGTCCTGATCCATTCGTCATCAACCAGCTGCTGCTTGAAACCTTTAAGAGCATCCATTTAATTACGTCGCACTTGGTGTTATCGTTTAAAAAAAATCTAAATGCATCCTAACCCTTCAGCTGGAATTTGTCTAGGACAATGAATGAGGTTAGGGTTTAATTTAAATAATAGCAATTACTTTACTTTATGGAGGTTGTTTGAAAGACCAAACCTAGAGCTGTAGAAATAAAATGACGTATAACAACCTTTCAATAAGGAATGCAGGTGATTGGGAGCCCCCCCCCCCCCTGAGCAGGGGGGAGATCAGGGCAGACGGGGGAACAGGTTGTTCATAAGGATATGATAGTGTGTGGGCAGAACGGGGATCTGGTGTAGGAGATAGACGGAGGGCTAGAACCCGCGGATCCGACTGCCACAGGCCGTGTAAGGGTATATAAGACCGTTCAGCAACCCCTACGAATCTAAATGTTGGACCTAACTTCTTTCTAATGACGGTTTTTTTGTATCGATATTACAGGACGAGTTTCCTAAGCATGGGAATTTTGCAGATTTACCTTTTCACTTCACTCCATGTAGAACATGACATTGTACACATCATAGCTAACCGAAGGGCCACTTTAAAGCTTCATTTTCACCTGAAAGACTAGATCCACCACGATCAACCCACAACTGGACCTTATCTGCTGGTGACGTCAGACCCATTACCCACTGAAACGCCGAGGATAATACTGTGGGGAAAATTGGGATGTTCAATGATTCAGTACCCTTATTTTTTAAGGGATATACAGGAATGCCCTGGAAACCACCCATGAAAAGTTACCTCGTTTTGAGGGGTGATACCCCAGTGTCTGTCCATTAAATTGTGTGGTATTTTGAGCTTAGGATATATAGGATTTGCCATGTTCCGTCCCTCCATTTTTGTTGATATATATGCACGTCTTGAAGGTGTCACTTGCCCTGTTGCCCCAGTGTTGAAAGTAAGGAATCAAAAGCATCAGCTTTTCTTGCCTCTTTCTAGACGTCGTCACGTGTTATAGAAAGATTCTATGCGGCGTAAAGAAATCAGAGTTGCCGGAATGATTAAAGATATAATAATTTAAGATGGCGATGGGTGACATGTGCTATCTTCTTTCTTTCCGCCGAGTTAGTTCCTCCGCCTTATACCCTTCTCTTTATGCTGTATCTCTGGCTCTCCCCTCGAGTTAGTCACTAATGTTGTGTCAGAAGAAATTTATTGAACGAGAAACGGCAGGGCAGAGATGAGGGAAGGAAAGGGTGGTGACGGGATTTTAAAGCGGAGTATGCCAAATGAGGGAGGGGAGGGGTAAATTCACTTAATATTGACATTGGAGATGCTAACGGGGAGGGAACAACTACGGAGAATGAAAGACTAAGAGGGTAAGACGGGTTATGCATTAAAAAAACCTTAAATTTTTTTTATCCGGAATGTCTTGACACTGAGAAGTAGCTAGCTGTTGAACATATGCTGTCATTTTTTTTTTCTTGTAAAAAAAAAAAAGAGAGAAATTTATCTCTCATGTAGTTTCCCCCCTTTTTATAACATTACGAGCACATTCTCGACGAGGACACTTTTTTCTTGAATTGGCATTTTTTTAACCTCCCCCCGCCCTGTTATATAAGAGCTGTTTTCAAGATCTTGCCACTTGTGCAGTATGTCAGCTAGACTAGTGTTCTACTCACCATCCTGTTTTTAAGGTGTTATGCTGCTTTCTTCTTATTCCTAACTGGTGTTGTTAATCATTCAAGGCATGCTTTTTTTGCGGATTGAAAACCCAAATTGTGGTTCGTGGTTGCGTTGCTGTTCCGTTAAGTTTGGTGTTTAAAGGACTCGCGCCTTTTCAACAAGTCCTAAAGTGGATCATTTCTTGCCCATGTCCAAGTAAAAAGTATCTTGTGTACACCATGAACTTGATTTTTTTCGGTTTATTAATTTCCTGTCTGGAAGTGCCCCATCAAAAAATATTTAGTCATTCTGTCGTGTTTGCAGAATACGTAAATTGTTTTGTAATAATATAGTTAGTGGTGAACGTCGACGAAGACGAAACGAACGATACGAGGTTAAATGAGGCAAATGCGCAAGCTCAATTGCTGGTCTGCTTTTCGTGAGCATGCACAGTTGCCTCATTTGACCTCGTATCGTTCGTTTCGTCTTCGTCGACGTTCACCACTAATGCCTAGTTCCGTATCACCACGCTTCAACGCTAATCACGTTGCCACTGATGACATCTTGATGACGTTTTGTGCTAGTGCGTTATGAAGGGCCGCCAGCGCAATTCCTTAAGTGCAGCGCTTTATTTGGAGTCACCGCACGCCGCCGTCATGTCTTACATTATCCTCCACCATTTTTCAAGCAGACAGCTCAACCGCCAGCCAATCAGAACGCAGCGGGACGCTATGTAAGTTGACCACTGGTCAACTCAACTACCGTCACGCATAGCTGCTCTGCGGCACCCCAAGTAGCAGTGTGACGTCACCGTTAAACGTATGCCGTTTGACCAATAAGAGCGCACCTCCACCACATGACGTACCCGTCGCCCCTCCCCTCTGCACAAAATAAGTTTTACGTTCCCGTTGCTGTTGTGAAGCCCGCTTAACATTAAACGTTTTAACCCCCATCCTGGAAGGACGCAAAGGTTAAGACCTATTCCCTCCTTCTAAGGCTGTCTGATGTCGAGCGTGTCTCGTCGGGACGTTATTGCCATTTTTTTTGTTCAAAGAAAAGACTTCATTGATTATGTAGTGTAGTAGTTTAGTCTCTGTAGTTGTCGTTTTGAGACGAGTAACTATAAATAACGATCAACCCAGCGGAGCAACCATTGATTTGCTTGCTAAAATGCAACATGTATTATCGCTACTTTTTGCACATTAATGATTTTTTTCCCTCCTCTCTCGTTAATGTATGTTATTGTGTAGTGGAGTCTTGAGTTGAATACTAGAAAGATTTTGCCCTGAAGATTCATCTGTATTTGCATTTGATATTGATTTTTTTTTATTTTTACCCCACTCATCTCTATCTTCCTTTCTCTCGTCACTCTACTCAGCAGATGGCAATTCCTATTTTTAGTTTCTTTATGATTTTTATGGATTACGTTTTGAATGGATGCAATTAGGATTTGATAGGATTTAAACGTTTAATCTTAACGTATGGACGTGCCAGTTGGCCCGCAATCTCGGCGGCCTATTTAGTTATGAGCTTTTCTTTTCATTGATTTCGTCGTCATCAGCTATTCTTACTTTACCACTAATAGGTGCTCAGCAATACCGGTTCTTCTTCTTTTTGTCCGGTTTCTTACACTCGTGGTTAACAAGCGAGTGACCTTGTTATAGTATCCACTCGGTGCCCATAGATCACGAGGTCATTGGAGTATACGGAGGTCACCTTGTGGTTGCGTTATCAGGTGTTCTCTGTACTTCTCGAATCATCTGCTTGTGAGACAGACGCAGTCTAAACTTCGACGTACTCTTACCACTTCTCAATGGCCCATTGTCAGCGATCCATGGCTGCAGAATCAGTGTGGAACGGTTTCTTTCGCGCAATAGGGAATACAGCCCCAGGTGAACACTGGTGGATGCTATGTCGTGGTCACTTGCAGCGCCTACAAGTAAAAGAATTCTTCATGGGTCAAACTATTATACGTAAAGATAAGCAAAATTCCCAGGTGTAGGAGCTGGTGTTATGGATAATGACGTGTCATTAAGGTTAATTAATTCGCGCTTCCGCCCGCTAGACTTCTTTCCCTTAACAGGTATGGAGTATGCCTGTAACTGACCGCAACGGGTGGAATATAGCAGGGGTGGCCAACTTTTGTGTACATAAGATCTACTTTTTTATCTTAAAATTGTGTCGCGATCGACTTGTTCTCATAGGCGTAGTCAAAGTGGGGAGGGGAGGTCCGATACTGGACTGTAATGTTTCCAGTATCGAACCTGGAACCACTGACGAAGACGTAGAAACACTGAGCCACTACGTCACCGAGGCGGGTCTTAAGTTAACATATCGCGAGTGATCGACCAAAATTGGCTTTGAGATTGACCGGTCGATCGCGATCGACTTGTTGGCCACCCCTGGAATATAGCACTTCATGTTACTGATGCTAATGGCGGATGACAGTTTGAGATTACTGTAAGATTGCACCACAATAGCTTCTGCTGTTGGGTTTCTTTGCGTGATTCGTTTTTGGGTCTTTAGATGTGATGTACCTTTTGGTTCAAAACGGAAATGGGCGGAGGAAATATGATTGATCGATGAAACTGTTGATTTCATAGTCAGTTTATATCTTTGTCAAATTTTTAATTAGGTGAAAAAGATGAAATCGATTACTCCTCCTACTCCGCATTATGAAATCTCTCTTCTGTACTTAATTTACTGTATGATGTGCGAAACTGTATTTTTAATTTTAATTTAACTGTCAAAAACGGTTCTCGGGCGCCGAATAAGTGAATGGAGATGTGCGTAGACCTTTCGTGTCATGTATGGCTTTTTGGTGAAGTTTGATTTCGTAGTCGACGTTAAATGGCTTGTGATCGTCCTAGATGAAGCATAAAATTTGTATTTTCGTATTTCGGTTCTGATGGGTTTAATAGTCGGGGCGTGGCATTTCATGATTCTCTGTCCTTTTTCATCCACCTCCTCCTGGTTTGGTAAATTATAAATGGCTTGAAATGCTGACAGGGAGGGGGGATATTCACTTCACCCCCTTGATGATCATTTCCTCTTGTTATCAAGTGCTCTCGCTTTTATGGCTACTTCTGGATAGTTTTAAAAGCGCGTGATTTGTCTGGTGACTGACTGATCTTTTTTCAGTTACGGAGACTTGACTACTGTTCCTTTAAACTTAGTGGGGTTTTTTCCCGTTTCGGTGGTGTTTTAGGGCCCTTCAACTACAACGGTCATTAAGCCCCTGTCCTCTGCGTAGTTCTAATGCAGAGACTGCTCAGACGCTACACTGTATTAACGGTACCCAACGTTTCCAAACGGGCCACCCATGTTAGTACTTGCTGGGCTAGCGTTACTTCAGTGATCAGACGAGAACTGGTGTGTCCAACCCAATACAGCTGCTCTCGAAACTTGGTGGGACGTTGTCCATCTGGTATTCGGACACCTGAGCGCAACAGACATGTGTGTTGGTGGAGGGGAGAACGCATGATGGGTACAGCACAGAACAAATTGTAATCTTAAAGAGGAGAGGTTGTTGGGTTGGGTTATGATGAAGGCGTGGTTTTTATCGCTGATTATTTTTTAAAATCAATAATTACCTATTGGATGACTGTAAATTATGATATCGAACCTCTCTTAAAAAATGAATAACAACATATCCGAAGTGTCTGAGAATTGACCACAGTTCATAAGAGTAAAAAACACCACCTTCACGACTGTCCGAATGACGAGTTTTCAACAGAATCGAATGGTTAGAGACATTGAATTCTAGGACTGGAGCAAGATGTCAATAATGGTTGTAATAAAACCATCTTGGAGTTCTTGGAAGCACATCACTAATTTGTTGCCCATTTTCTTGGTCATTGGCGTTAGTTTCGGAGAATACTTTTAATGTCGAATAGTCTGGATAGTGAAAAGAAAGAAGTATTAGATCAAATGGTCTGCTAGTGACCATAAATTCCCAGTTGACGTACGGTGTTGTAGCAGGCTTAGAGGAAGTGGCGAGTTTTAAAGTTGTTTGGATGAATCGGTTTATATCGCCACCTGCTACTGTCACTTTAAATAGTCTATCTTAAACCGGAAGTCGCTCAGCGTATACGCTTTTCTGAATGGGTTTAAGATCGGTTTAGGAATTTGGCGAGTGGTTTTTGTCACTCCTACACTGAGGGTGTACTGTTGTAATTAATGTCTATTATTGTAAAGAGCGAGCATTTCCAGAAGGGTGAGAGTCTGCTACTTAAAGAGACCGAATTTGAACCGTAGACAGGAAACTGTGGTTCTCAGAAGTGATGCCGGTTACCATCTGTTGATATTTTTTTCGTTGACTTTTTTGTTGAATGAATGGGGATGTGAGTTGCTGTTGTGTTGGTTGGCACGAATTTCAAGATCAAGTTGTTTTGTCCCCCTTCCCCACTTTTACGTGAGGCACTTCATTATTAAAAGTTTTCAGCCATCTTGAATAAATGTAATTCTTGTGTCTGCAACTTGAAAGAAAAGTCTAACAACAAAGAGGAATAAATGTGTTGTCATTATTGATGGCGACATTTTAACATGGCGAGGAGAGAAAGAGTACTAGAGGAAAGGAAGGTTAGGTTAGTTGAAAAGGGGAATGGGGGCTATCGTCATTTTATTGTTTTGGCAAGAGGAGTGTTATTGCATGCATTTTGTATTGGAGATGTGCCCGACAGGGTGTAAGTTGTACTAGTTGGCTGCTGCCCCGACGACAACGTGTTGATGTTTGGACGTGGGCCAAAGCAATTTGTTATCCCTCTTCATTCCGACTCCTACTACTCTGCGCCCAAGTTAGATAAGAAACCCGTTCAGGGCAAAATCTTTACATGTCATCTTTTTGTAGCGGAATCTGGAATATGCCTGTTTGACAAGAGAAGATTTAAGACTTGTCTCTAGGGTTGACATAAATCCTGATGATGGTGTAATTAACAGGGTGAACTTGGTAAGGCCATACAGCTGCCATGAGAAATCGGTTATTTCCCCTAAACCTGTTAATACGGCCAGTGTATGCAATATATACGTGATTTGCATGTTAAAAGTTCATCTTGGGAGATGGACTCGTGTGATACTCCGTATGAGATGTTTTTGTTTTGCGACTGTAATTTTGTGTCAGTCCTGCCGTGTCCTTATTTTGCAGAGGCATGTCACTCGGCTTTAGTTGTAAGTGGGCGAAATTGGTTTGATGATTGTTTCTTTAATATGGTTGAGAGGAGGATAGGGATCGCTGTCCTCCAAAGATTCTGGGGTTGTGCCATCGCCACTAATGGGGAATAAACTTGGACTGACCTGCACATCCGCCTACTGCCCTACAAATAAGGACGCTGCCATCCTGCCACGATTAGTAACTTCTTCATATAGGCAGGCTTTTATCCCTACGTTAGCCATGTACCAGTGATGACTTTTCACGAGTGGCATCTGTCAGGCAAGAGAGGGCGTGCACGCAGGCGCATAATGTTAGGACTGGAAGGAAAGCGTCAAGTGAGAGCTTTACGTTTGGGATGGTAAGTAAAGCTACTAACCTGAAGGGCGTGTGCGTACGATGTCAACTATTCCTAAAAATGTTTGAGCATTAAGTTAAGCATGCATCCCCAGCTAGTACTGGCATGACTGGCCGCTTGGGGAAACTGGGTACCGCTAGTACCTAAACATCGTCGCATTAGTGTATTATTTGTGCATTAGAACTACGCAGTGGATGGGGCTCTAATGACCTTGTAGTTGAAGGGCCTTAAAACACCAACGAAGCTAGAAAAAGTGAAACCCTTTCTTCGCGGAAATAGGTACTGGAAGTCGTTTATCATATGCAGGAACTGGGGTGTCACGTTAAGTGACCTTCGTAGAAAACGTCTGTGCTACTTAGTTGCCTAATGTATCGCCCTGGTTGATAATGGGTTCTTACGTAAGTTGAAATGACGGCGTACCACTATTGGTCACTTTTAACAGCTTCATGATAAGAAGGGGGAACCCTCTCAATCTTTTTCTCCATTCTCCCTTTTTCTGAAATACAAAATCATTTTAACGAAGGCCCTTGTTTTTTCTCTTGATGGCGGTTTTTATAGTAGTGTGTATTGGTTCTTATGATGACTGCGTGATGATATTGCAGTAAAAAAAAATAGAAATCTCGATATTAAATGCCATTCATCAAAATTATTTCAGGGGGAAGTCGCTAGAGATATGGTGTGGTTGTTGATGTATAGTTGCTAGATTGGGAGGAGCGACATTTTTGTGCCGCGATTCCCCCTCTCCTGACAACCCTCGTCTTCTCTTGTATGGTCTTTTGAAGTGCGCAGATGTCTGGGTAATTGCACTTAACAGAGACTAATTTTTGGGAGATTCTTGTCAAAAGTATTTCATCAATGTCTACTACCTCTTCCCAAGGCTTTTTTTCTCTGTACGGTTTTATTAATGGAAGCCCTCAAATTTCATTTTGATAGCGTCGTATTTTAGATTGTTTCTCTTCTTCTTCTTCCCCAATTTTTATGGCGTCATGATGTAGTGACTGTCAAGGACTTGAAATGTGGGCTACTGCTGCTACTACGTTTGTCGAGCAAGAATAAAAAAAAATTTTTTTTTCTCTCCTTTCAGTTCTTGCTACATATCTATCCGTTGGGTATTGTTGTAATGAAATAGACGACACACCGCGAGGACCTTTTACTTATTATATTGAGGGGCAAGGGCATATTAAGCTGAATGAGAATCTGTCACTTGGACTGCTGCTACAAAGATCTTTTCGTACACATAATGACAGGTTGACTGTCAACGGTTAAGAGTAATAGAAGTTGTGCAAGCTTTCGTTAAAGAATGGTCTTTTCAGGATTATGAATCGTCATCAGCTTAAAACTATACAAGGTTTCTCTTCTTCCAAGGACCTAGCAGAACTGGTAGAGACAGGCACATAGGGTTTTGCTCCACCAAAGATTTTATTCCACCGCGAGGGACCGTTTGCTGCTTTTCAGTGTAGTCGGAAGTAACAACATCTAGGTGCAATTCGTCATGATGGAAAGCAAGACTGAGATTTGGATTGTTGTGTGTGTGTACGTGTTTAATCAATCCTATCACTCTTGACATGGTAGCTGACTGGTAATTGAGAGAGCGTTATTTGTGGAATCACAACAAAGGAGGAGGGGGTTTGATGTGGCGATAAAGGAGTGCAAGTTTCCTGCTGCTGTCTTTCTCTATCCTAGCATCTTAGTTTCTTATCAAGGATGACGTGTATCACCCGTTGATAATAGCAATTAGGAGTAATGGAGGGCTCTTGCTCCCTTTCTCATCTTCCACCTTGTTCCCGCGCTCTCCTCCACCAACCAGTGAATTTTAAAATTAGCATTATTCGTCAATGTGTTTTTGGTGGTAAATTGCGCCAAGAGAGAGAAGTGGCACTTAGGGATGTGGCTGACTTGTCTTTTCAAGAAAGGAATATGGAGCCAGTATGGTGGTAACGCAATCAAAATGTGAAACGTACGTTAATTAATGGACAACTCTACTATGGAAACAGTACAAGGAACAGGTTTTTCATTTATTAGAGCATTAATTTGGTTGTTAATTTATGATGACACTTGATCGATCTACGTTCCCCATCTTTTCACCCCATCCCACACTTTCGCCCTCTCCTTTCTCTTTCTCCTCAGCATTGTTGAACCTGTTCAATATCACAAGGTATCATAGCTAGTTGTAACCCAAATGTGTAATGTTGTGATAATTAAGCGTGTAATGCGTACTTTTTTTTTTTTTTTCAACATGTAATCGCGATTTTCTCTCACTGGACCTAATCAGGAATTGATCTCACGTCTGTTTTTTTTTTTTGGCAGGACGGGGTGTTAGTGCAGTTCATAACCTCATTTTATTATTGATGTTGAAATTGACACTACTGGAACTTAGATACGGGGAAAGCAGTCGACCTCACTAACCAAGTTTACAAGGGCACTGATTTTTTTTTTTGTTCCTCAAGTGAGATAATTCATTGTGTTTGACCACTGGACTTGAACTCGCTATCACCGACTTAGAAAGCAAGTGGCCGATGGATTTGACATGTGGAGATAGGCGATGGAAGGATGGCAGTAGTGCTGAAAGTAATAAAGAGAGTAGGGGAAAAATAACTGATTAATGAGGAAATGTGTGCGAGGTATTTATGTCCTAGTTAGGAGGGGGGGGGGACGATAACTTCGAGCAGCATCCTTGACTGCAGGATAGCTTGGGGGGACGGTCTTCTTCAGAGATATGTAGAGTGAGTCTGTCCATCTCCTTTTGATGAAATGCTGCTGGTAGTGGCATATAGGCAATCGTCTTAATGAAGGACAAGAGTAAATGAAGGATCTTGTGTAGTTAGGAAGATAAATTCATCGTGACTGACCTCTTTCACGCTGCGCCTAAGCACACAGATCCGGGTATGCATCAAGATTTGATGATGAATGTTAGTAGTACGTCGTAGTTATTTTTATGTCGGTTTTAATGCGAGAGTGGCATTTATTTATTCTGGTGCTTGGTGTATATTTTTCTGGTCTTCAAGTGTTTGCCTTGTTATGAGATTAAGGTGGGTGTATTATTTTCTAAAGGTTGTCCAACTGCTTCATTAGGAAATCGTCCAATTCTTTTCTTGAAGTTGGCTTTAAGGAAACATCAACGTCTTGTCAAAAGCAATCATCATCGTTCTAGCCTTATTCCTCTGACGGCAGGGTAGTCCATTGTTTTCCTTTCCACAACGTTTCATTTCTGCTTGCCTGCGGGCGCAGGTTTGATCCTGACCGAGGTAGGTGACTTTCTCGGGAGGTAGAGAGAGGTCAACAAGTCCGCTTGTCGGTTGGTGCTTAGGCGTGGTTTTTTCTTCGTGGTGTAAGATATACCTGTAGATCGGCAGAATTCTCAGGTGTAAGAGCTCGCCACTCCTTCCGCTTGTCCGTAAATTACGTTTGCAGTAGAGGCGGATGTTCAATATTTAATCCAACGTCAGTCTGGTCATGTCGCCTATAGACCCCTGCACTCGGCATGTCGTAAACATAGGGTTTTTTGTCATCTCATGATTTCCTGCATGTATTTGACCCAGGGTAAGAATTCTGACTTGACCGCTGTGGTTACTGTCCTGGAGACTGATGGTCACGGCTATAATGGAAATCTGAAAAGTGCCTAGACTGTGTAACGAATTTTCTGAGTAAATTAGCAGATTAAAGGATCAAGAGAATGTACAGTGGACAAGGTTTTAATTAGTTACCGTTAATTGACCACTTAAATTATCGGTTTTATTTGATAAGTGAATAGATCACTTCAGGAAACCTCTTCGGTGAAGGCCTATTTCTTTGAGGGATGCCGGTCATCATCACTGTTTTGATTAAATTGCTGCCGTTTTATATGGGATTTTAGTTCTCGATTGTGATGGAGGAACGTGTGGTCACTCAGGCAAGGATAGTCATGGTCTTTTTTTTTTTATTTGGGTTAGGAATTTAGAATTCTTAACGCGTTGGCTTCTCGAGATGGTCTTTAATCCTTTAAAGAGGTTGCGTGGTCGTCAGAATTAATATAAAGGCACCTTTTTTGAAATCAAACGTTTTCAATCGTTTGAGACTTTCCCCGCTATTATTAACTGGCTTTCGAGAATGTATGGTAAATACTCTACAGCACTTTTCGAAAGAAGTCGTCGTTGACCAATGGGTCATTTGATGCGTGGGTTGGTTTAAAGATCGTCGCGTGTAGTTCAGCAACGACGGATTGAGAAATTTATGTTTACGTGCTTAATGACCGTGTGTGCTTAGCACTTGTGTTGTCATCTTTATTTCTAGCGGTTAACTTCGTTATGGATGTCCACTTCGGATCTCTTTAATATACCACAGGTCTGGAAGTCCAAAATTTCCGCCCTGCGTCGTTCTGACTCTACGATCTATCGATTCAACAAACGCTTAACTTTAGATAGTCGTCGTGCAACACTACACGTGTGATGAGTGGACAAAAATGTATCTGTTATTGTAGTAGTCGTCGTTTCTCCTAATTTTATTCACTTATCGTTAAGGTGCAGACTGTGCCTAATTTGAGTTTCAGGGTTGCTGACTGGTGCTGTCGCACACATACAGGGCCTAGATCCTTTGTTTCCTTCCTGTATGACAGGATAATTTTTTTAGTCCTTCCCGTTGTTGGAGAAAGCAATCAACTTCGATCTAGGGGCGAACCTGTGCGTACTGAACTGAAGGGGGGGGGGGGGCAAGCTTTTACGACTTATTTAAATGTATATTAAATGGCCCACTATTCCCGAGTCTTATAGGACCTTTTCCTGTAGTTGTTGGAAAGACGAAAGGCAATGAAGGTTAAGGGTCCTGTAGTAGTGGGTGACTTTTGTTGTGGAAACTTAGGTCGGTGGTGTAGTCTTACTTCTTAAGACTCTTTGAAGCTTGCAGCGATGTCTCACCAGCCCTTGTTTGTCCCTGTTTCTGATTTCTGCCCTTTGAATATGATGAAGTCGTTTTGAGTTGGTTTTCAAGAGCTAGCGGCTCTCTTTATGCTTGTTTCTTGATTCTGTCTGTAATATTGCCTTGAGTTGGCTGTTAAAGGATGGTGATATCTTGTGACACACCCAATTCCCCTCTTCCATATTCGTCTGCCCTTACTAGCCCTCCTTTACCCTTTTTACTGGGTACCTACTGTGGATTTCTAAATTTTCACTAAGTTAGTTTATGAAGTTGGAAATGGTTGATAATACGCTTCACTATCTTGTATATAAAGTAGCGCTCACTTTGACTTCCTTTAAGGGGAAGTTTATATGGAAAATGTAAGGGGCATTGAATTACTCTTCCTCCCAATCTCTCTAGCCCTTTTCCCTTTCCTTCTTCGCCGTATCTCTGTTCTGTGAATTGCTATAGCATCAAATAAGAAGATATTTGTATGTAAATTACCTCAGTTTTTGATGTCCACAAAATTCTTCTTATCCGGATTTTTTCTTCTTCTCCCCTTCGGTCTTTCTCCTGCTTAGTCGCTCTTTTCGTCTCTCTCCTTGGCTCTCCCCCCACAATTTTAATAATTTGAAGAAAGTTAGATCTCTCCAAATTTTCTGAAGGTAATTTGAAAACGGTTCCGTAGTTTAAATACGAGCGTGATAATGCAATGCACAGCTTCGAGTCACTCATTATCTTGCATCTTAATAAATATTTTTTTGCTTCAATTTCTTATTTTGAAGAAGCTCTACTGCAGTTTTACAACTATGTGGAGCTTACAGCTGTTTTATTTCCAAGGCTTCTTGTGAAAAGAGGTAAAATTTCGAGGGTTTTTGAATATACGAAGGACGAGAAAGAGGAGAGATTTTTGTTTTATGAAGTGAAATATCGTTAAAGATAACGTAAGGAAAAGAGTTGAGACGGCTTCAACTCCTTTTCTCTCATTCTCTCCAGCTCCCCTCATCCACCTGCGACCCCTTTCATAAAATTAGAGGTGAATTCTTTACCCTCTCTACCGTACACCTAACCTATACTGATTCGTGATAAGAGGATGCTGACCTCTCTAACAAATAGTTTATTGTATTTAATTGATATGACACGGTTCTGTTAACAATGGAGCTTCAGAGAGTTCAGATGGCGGTTGAAGGAGTTTGAGACATAGGTAGATAATAGTTATTTAACGACTCTTACTTCTACTACTGCCACCAACGCTACTACTGTTCCTGTCAGTTTGTGAAACATTTGAAGGTGTTGTAAAAATGTTTCACATCCTTGAACTTTTCAACTCTTTATTTCTTTTCTCTCTTTCTCTAAGCATCGTTTCTATTTTTGAAAATGAATTAGAGGTTAAAAAAATTTGACTATCATCGTTATCTTCATTCACCCCCTTCTCTCTACCCACTCTAAACTCTGGCGTACCTAGTTTTAACTACAAATGTGGTAGTTTATAACAACTTCTGACCTGTGTTTTCGTGATGGTGCTATTTCTCAAATATTTGAATTATTTTAAGACACGGCAAGCTAATAAATGGGGCAGTAAAGTGGGACGTTTAAGTAGGGGATTACCGATCAGTTGTTGCCCAATTGAAGACTGGTCTAAAAGGGCTGCACTTCAGATTGAAATTGGAGGAAAGGGATTGTGGTTGCTGTCTCGGCGAAATGTGGTCTTTAAAAAATGCTTAATGTGGCGGGCCTTGCTGACATCAAGAATAACCTACCTGATTTTTGCGTGTCATATACGGTCGGCTACAGAGGTAAACATTTTGATATTAATTGTGGCATGACTTGACACCACCAGTCATGGCTTGTCCAGAGACAGTTTTTTTGCTTTCTTTTGAATCGTTATGAGGTATTGAGACACTAATATGAAGTTCATAGCACCAGACAGCTTAAATGTACTTACAGTAGTAAAACCTCAGATCGAGCCCCTGGATACAATGACCAATCTCTTTGTACGTTGAACATTCCATGGTATCAAACATTCCCATAAAAATTACATCACGTAATATCACATGAAACATAGTTTGAACATAAACATCAATTTTTATCCTGTTAGTAATGTTAGAATACCTAAAATTTTGGACTTCGTACAAGTAAAACAAAATAGTTAAGGAAAAACTACCGTAAAATCTCACGTAAAGTCCGCATCTCAAATGTAGTCCACTTTAGCGATGGGCATGTTTCTTATATAGTCCGCACTTTACAATTCCTACCGTAGCCAGTGGCGCGACTTGTAGGGGCAATGGGATCAAATGAATTTGAACATGAAATGTCGCTCTGGCGGTGAAATTGAAATGTGAAAGATTTCATATTGCATTATCATATAAATAAGGACGTATTGTGTGAAGTCGTATTGTTAAGTGTAATAAAATGTTCAGAAAATGAGGAGCATTTTTCATTGAGAACCCTTGGCAACGTGCAGCCAAGTTGCGTTGGACACACCAGTTCCCGTGAGATCACTGAAATTAAGCAGCGCAAACCCACGTCAATACCAACATGGTGGTTGGTAAAGAACGTTGGGTACTTCAAATTAGCCCTCTCCTTTGTCCATTCACCTACCTCCTTATCTCTGCGGTCAGCCTCCTAAGGGTTCGTCCTGTTATGGCTGCCTGGCTTACTCCCCAGCCCTAGAAACTAATCCAGATATTCATTTATAGTCCGCACTAATTGACCCAATGTTTCACGTATAATCCGCGGGCGCTACGTGAGATTTTACGGTATTCGCAATAGGCATTTTGGACCATTTGGTCCTTGGTTCATCCTTCTATGAATCCATATAAGAATGAATTTATCAACTATTCGACCACCCATAGAAATATTATTTCAAGACGTGATTCCAACGAAAGTGCACGGAGTTAAACTTGGAGCAAAAGTCATGCCCATGGCGCCATTGCTCATATAAAAAGCATGGTTAAATAATTATGATATTAAATGTAAAAAGGACTGAAGAAAAGTAGTGTTAATGATGAAGTGAATGCTTCGTTCTTTATTTTTTTTTATTGTGGACTTGCAATGGAAAATGATTCCTGTGTAAGGACCAATGCAGCGGGGAAAAGCCCTCAGTGTAGCTACCTGTTTGAGAATTTGAAAACTTCAAGGCTAGCACTGGATGGCTTGAACAGTTTAGGGAGAGACACAACATTCACTCTTCTCAGTTATGTGGCGAATCAGTAGATGCCACTATTTTATTCTACTGTCTCATCTTGATACAATGGGCAACTGTCTACACTGAGCACTATTGAACGGAACGGCATGTGCTCAATGTAGACAGATTTTACTGTATATATATTTTTTTTCCCCAAAAGTTGTCTTTATTGCATGGACACTCGATTCAACTGTGGCGTTGGAGTTTGTACCACGTTGAACTCGAGAGAGTGGAGAAAGAAGCAATTTGAACGTGTTGCTGTCGTTTCTGGTCGACTGAATAATTTCGTCATGAAATGGTGTCAATTCAGTGGAGTGGACGAACGAACACCCCGGACTCAGTGGAGCAATGCAGACGAAGGCTTTATCTAAATGATGAAGTAGAATTGTGTAAGGAACAGATTTTAGCTACCAGTTTTCATATGTTTAATCCGCTCTCTGTTGGTGCCTCATTTGACTTTGACGAATCATTAGAAATCTCACTATAGACGTCCTCTGATCGTAGCGAAATCTTCCTTGGAACTTGGTAATATTGAAAATAGCTGTCGATGGTGACTTGTAATTGACCCTTGTTAGCTTTCCATGTTAATAATGAGCCGAATTTGAAAATTGCTGTAGAGGCGAGAGGCGGAAAAATGGTGTGTGTGTAACCCCTTGATTGAATTATCTTTCAACTCTGTTTACTTAATGTAGTGTGGTATGATTCTCCTGAGGCACAAAATTTAAACCCCGTTTTAACGAGATAGCATTTTATCATGGCTAAGAGAAATAATAGTTGATTGTCTACCTGAGAGTTCCATGGTTAAATATTAAGACTGTGTAGCTCTTACATGATCGTAATGAGCGACAGGTAAAGGTCGTCTGTAAGTTACTGTCCAAATTTACTATTCTTCACGAGGTCACCGATGTTCACTCCTTTTCATTTTTTCTTGAATGGGCCAATTGAACCTGATTTTGAGACCATTTATCAGACCTGAATGTAGGGGAGAGGCTCCCATACAGGAGAAAATTGGTTGTTTCGTGCAGGTGACTTTGTAGGCATCTCTTGGAACCGTGACACCAAGCACCCCTGAAAGAATTCTACCTGCGAATTATGACCTAAATAAATTGAATTTATTCCATGTTATAAATGTCTGAAATTGGTTAAATGGTTTTCGTAGATTCAGTAAGGCTGTTTAATGATTCCCACCTGGGCTCCGATGACCGAATGATTGTAAACATGATTTCTCGAAGGGCTCGCTCGACTTTACATGAAATCCCGAGCTAGTTAGTCCTGTAGTTTACAGTACTGTCATTTAAATTTAAAATTCTCAAAGTCCCTCCTTCCCACGTCTCATCATCTTGGCCGTAATATTTTGGTTTTAGGTCGAAAATTCGTGACATGATTTTTCCTCTCCAACTGTTTGACTGACATCCTCCTGAAGAGCGATATTCCTTTTCTAAAGAACGGATTGCATGTCCGGTGAAGCATCTTTGTAAGTTTTACAATGCTAAATGTAATACGCACGAACTTGGGTATTTAGCCAATTGTTGTAGGGTATCCCGTATCCTGTCTGCTGCTGTTGCCTACGTCACACGTTTTGCGAATATGATCAAATCAATAGTTTTCAGGACAGGTTTTTCTCTTCCTTGTTGCGTGAAAAAACTAGTTAGTGCTCCCTGGTGATTTTTTTATAAGGGTTTAGATGTTTCGATTACCTGCAGCAGTTTAGGGTCCATTTACGACGGTAAACTGTTTCTGGGAATGAGAGAGCATGAAAAACTTATTTAAAATGTAATTTATATATCGTCGTCATGTATTTCAGATCTTCGAAAATGTCGATTCCGTTTTCGGAGTTTGTGGTGTGGAGCAGGTGAAATTGAAAAATCCACACACGGGACTTTGATTTGTAGTCCCTAGTGAAAGGCACTTTTTGTTTTCTTCCCCTTTGTCGAGCAAGACCACTCACGACTTCCGGGAGGGAACCTGCAGTTTGAGATGTGGTCTGTACTCCATCGATATGTAATTTATACAGGATTAGATACCTATTTTTGTTCTGCTGCTCCTTTCCCTTCTCCAGCAGTTCGGGTGAGGCATTGTTCCAAAAGCATTGTAGTGTCTGTCCTCATTTTCTGGCAACCATTGTTAGCTTCCTTGTGCTTGACCACCATCTATGTGAAATTGAGGTAAAATTAACACAATTCGAATGAAGGGAAGTTGAAGATATTGTGAGAATTTGACTAACAATTTTTTAGGAATTCACTCATTATAGGCTACCAAAGAGTTAATTGCCCGCTCGTGATTTAATTGTAAGGTCAACTGGAAAGTCCCGTGTTGAACAACGCTCCTTGCATTTCAGTGAAAGATCTCGAACTTGTTTTTTTTTTTTAATGTAAGATGGGAACAAACAGTTAATCAAGAAGCAGCACATAACAATTAGGTGGAGAGATGAGCTAATTTATTACTCGCCTTTTCCACGTTGTGCCACTTAGTGTAGACCCTGGATCACGTACCATCAGCTACGTTCTTGTGTATGTCGGTGTATATATGTCTTATACATATTTTGCATACCTCTTGTGAAGTCGTCTTGAAGTTGGAGGTCAACGCAATGATGTAATTTCTACCTGGTCAACCCTGGTTTGTGGAGTCGACTAGGGTGACCGTTTTTCTTTAATATGCCTTATTGTTAAGTGTAATGCTTGGTTGCTTTGACCTAATTATGTCGTCATAATGTGCAGTGCATTCCAAAGTAACATCCGACCGTAGTAGAAAGGGTTTTGTGTAAGTAACCCTCTTATGAGTTTACTAGGGTGATGCCTTATGCCCCGAAATGTACTTAGGTGTTTTTTTTCTGGTGGAAAAGACCCTTATCCTGCCTCTGCTAGTTTAGGCCCTGCCGCTGAAGAAAATTAGATGAGAGTCAAAGAGGCAACGGACATTGTTTCTTGACCACATCAAGAGCCAGGGACTTTGGGGTTTGTCAACTGTTTTCTGAAAAGGGCATAGCTTTCTGTGAACGCCTTGTAACCGTTTTAGATTCGATCCTGCAGTCGTATACTGAGAAAAACGTCCATTATTTAGTAAAGGGCGATTGGGATGTGCTTAAGTGTCGTCTATACAGAATAGAAAGTAGATCAGTCAAGATTAAAGGTGTACAAGCACCTCGGAGTCCTGAATTTGGCGCGGTCGGTGCTTGTCACTGATTGAAAATGTACCCTAGAGACTTTTTTGAGGGACGTTGCTATTGGCACCTGTGATTCCTTAACTGCTCAAGTGTGTATGCCAGGCGGAAAAAAAGTCAAGTCACGTTTCAAATGGCGAATAATAATGGATGTGCGCGAATTTTATCAGTTTTTTTCCTCTCTTTTTCAATCCATTTAATTCGATTTGATTCATTTGAAAACACTGCGCATTTTGAAGTTGCCATGTTGAGAGGTCGTGAACTGGAGCATGCCTTTGGTTTTTATGCACTTGGTCGCCGACGTTGTCGTTATATGGAATTTCAGTTATCAAATTTGCACATATTGGCCTTTGTAGTATAATCTTATGGGAAGAGAAAGAACTTAATAGGTCAGGGACCATGTAGTGAAAATGTTGATGGAATCATAAGGAATGTGGAGGGGGGGGGTTGTGAATCCCCCTCCTTTTGTCCATCATAGAATGAAAACTGTCCCCTCTTCTCTCTCTGCCTTGTATGTGTGTGTGTTGCGCCGTGTGGGTGTGTTTTAGTTCTGGTGGGTGACCGCTTCTTGCATCGATTGTCAGCGCGACTGCCCTCTATTGATGTTGTCTTGCTTTATGGTAGTTTCGACGACGGTTGTTGTCTAACTACGAGAATTTTTCTTCTGATTCTTTACCTCACCCTTATTCCGCTTGTGACCGCAGGATTTCAGAACAGAAACAAAGTAGTCAGAGGGGGAAAGCAAAATGGATGATGTGGAGGGGCTTGAGCAGAAGGGGGCTAATTTTATTTCACAAGCTGCTGACCTTATATTACCACTTCAGTCACCTTGCATGACATACAGTGATGGGTACCTGCATTTTAACTCCGGATCCCATCCAAGAACACATTTTCTAATTTGGTTACATGCAAGGAATTAAGAAAATCGCCAGCCCTACTTTGGACATTCAGCCTAGCGTGCTTGGTGCTAGTCTATGATAGCATGTAAGGTCCTGGCCACGAGCACGACAAAAACCCTACAAATTTTCCAGTTGTAGAAGTTGGCCTTCTTGACGTCGGTAAATTACCTTCTGAAGTAGCTAGGCTGACGTTTAATAGCTAAATGAATAAAACGGTATTTTAAATAATCCGAATTTTTGTTAGGAAAATGGACGAAAAACAAGACGAGGATTTCCATCCAGTGTCTTTGATGCTGTAATGAGGTTGTTGACAAAGCCTGCTTAGTGGTCACTATCGTTTACCAAGGCCGAGGGACTTTTAACTCTGTGATGTCATGGGAGCGGCGAGTTGCGTTGGACACACCAGTTCTCGTCTGATCACTGAAGTTAAGCAACGCAAGCCCAGTTAGTACTGACATGGGTGGTCGCTCGGGAAAGCTGGGTACTGCTAATACCCAATAATCGTCGCATTGGTGTAGTGTCTGTGCAGCATATGCATTAGAACTACGCAGTGGACGGGTCTCTAATGACCTTGTAGTTGACGGGACCTTAAACACCAACAAACAAACTCTGTGATGTCATGGTGGTGAGGTGATTTAACCATGCCCTCATTCTGTTATTTAAGGAAATTCTGAATTGGACTATGATTAAATAACTTGGACACTATTATCCTTCATCGTCGGGTGTGTGGGAAAAAATCATAGATTGATTTTGGTCACTACTTAGTAGATCTCTAGAGGCCTAGTAGGGCTTTTATGGGCTGTGTTCGTGGAAAATGGGGTTTCCGTGGAATCCAACTTCTTGTCATGACCTTGCTTCGGTTCTTTTTCCGCAAATCCTTCAGATGTTGGTTTTAACTTAGAACTTAATGATGTCTTGCAGTGCGCGCTAAATCCTCATTGCTATCATCTCCCTAGCCAAAGAAATCTTTGAGAGAGAGAAATGGTGTGTTAAGAGGTATCTTCTTTTTCGATAAAAAAAAAAATTCCGCATTCAACGAATATTTCATGTTGAAATGTTCGCGAATGGCTTCTAGGCGCCAAACTGGACGCTTTGGGTCTGAACAGCTGTCAGTTTGATTTATGCCAATTACCTACTACTGCCTTTTCTGTAACAGTCCTTTTGAAAATATATGTCCATCTTTCTTTCTCCTTTTTTGGGACATTTGTCGCCTTAGCACAATAGTAGATTCTCTTTTTCTCTTTTAAGGACAGTCCCATATTTTAATGTTTTTTTTAAGGGAAAAAGAGAAGAAATCCTCTGGGTTAGGACGTGGGCAGGTTGGGCTTCTTTCTCTGATGGCAAATGATGGATTTTATGGAATTATGGTATTATTGTGCTGCTGCTACTGCTGCATTGCAGCCGTTGTTGAGCTGTGGTCAACGGACCATTTCTCCAGAGTCTTGGAATGACTGGCTTATTTAGGAAGAATTTATATTCGTTGTTGTAGGTAGGGAGGGCGGCTTTAACCATCCTCTCGTTGACAATGGTGAGAAAGGATTCACAGGATTTCGAATTTTTTTTTTTTTAAATTTCGGCGGTCCATTATTTTGACTTTTCT
Organism: Trigoniulus corallinus; assembly: GCA_013389805.1. NCBI lineage: Eukaryota > Metazoa > Arthropoda > Diplopoda > Spirobolida > Trigoniulidae > Trigoniulus > Trigoniulus corallinus. The sequence continues at coordinate 16,623,468 of JAAFCE010006949.1, read as the reverse complement.
TTTAATTCGGGTTGGATTTTGTCGTTAGTCATGCTGACAAGCTGGAAGTTCAGTTCAGCCATTGATTTACATTTAGAAGACAGGCGACAGTTTTCCTTTCAAATTATTGGATGTGCTCTCAAAGAAGGGAAGGGGGCAGATTTCTCAAGTCCTTCTTCAAGCAAATCTTTTAACCCTTTTCATCCGCGTTAGACATATTACAGAATTTTTAGTCTGATATTGTTACAGTTACTCTTAGGATGTCCTGTACTTTTACGCAGGTAGGTACCGTCGATATCCACATAAGATCACAGCGTTACCCCCATTATCACTCGTCTAAAGACGGAATCGACCTCGACCAGGAGCGAAATCTGTAGGTTTATCTTGAGATCTTAAGGCAAGTTACTCTCAAACTGAGCTGCTGAAGCCCGCTGGAACTGATGACTTGATAACTTTTCTTGAAACTTAATTGTCAACGATCTAAAGTGACCATCCCATTCTGACTACAAAGAGTACCAATGGTGTGTGAAACCCTTCAATCCACCAATGGTTATATCATCTCAATAAAGAAAGGTCATGTCAGCAGAGGTGGAGGTGCGACAGGTTCGATTCTGATTGAGGTCGGTCGTATGGCTCGCATCAGGTATTTATCCAATGTCCAAGAGTAATCGTCTTTACCCTTGAAAGAAATATAGGTGCAGGAACTTGTCATGTGGAGTAGGTCACGCAGATAACCATCTAATGTGGGGCGGGGATTGTGGAATTCGAAGTAGAAAAATACTGAATTTTTTATACTATTGTCAATGTCGACTTTGACCAACAGGTTGGAGTAATGGATCGACCACCTCCGATGGCGTTTTTTTTTTTGTTCAGTAAGGTATTGTGAGACGTCATCGGCCATTTATGGAACTTGGCTAATATCCCAAGAACCTTTTTGTGGCCAACTTTTCACACCTGGCTGTGATAGTAAGGTTTCTGGCCGAGAAGTAATACTGGTAGAGTATTATTTCGCTAAATTTGGTTCAGTTCCAAGTTCTTCTGCAGATTTAATGTAGTTTCGACTCTTTTATTACGAAATTTCGCTTTTACTGTGAGGATATTAATAATAATAATATACTGTAAGCAGGTGTTTAATGTGACTTGTTTTTGTTTGCTACCAGGACTGTATTTTTTTGACCAACATCATTCTTGATGTATAAAATTGTTATAAGTTTATTCACCGTCTCTGTATCCTTGAAGGAGATTGGATTGAATTCATGGCCAAAGGTGGATGACTGGAATTAGATAATTACGTAATTTATATCCAGTTGCTTTTACTTGTATGCCAATGTTGCAGCTAAATGCATCATTGAAAACGTGGATGTCGAAATATCTTTGAGTTATATTAACGATGTTGAAAATTGAATGACCGGCGTTTTAAATATAGACGTTAGTAGCATGGTGACTGTAACTAAGAAGTTTACGATCCACATTTTACGGTGAATTTATGATGGTTAAAAAATAAAGTACAGCAGGAATCTGAATTTTTATTTTCTCTGTTGACTTTCTTGAATTTTATATGCCGTTTTCATTAACTAATCTCTGGGCTCTTTTTAAACAAAATTTTTGTGACGCGTACAAGGGTTTTTTCTTCTTGTACGAGTTAATGCTACCCGGTGTGAGCACTTTTTATAGGCTTGTGTTTTTTTTTGGCATTTGAAAGGGTTAACTACACTTTAAAAAGGGTTGAAATTGGAGGTGGCGAAGGTTTTTTTTTATTATTATTTTTTGCTCCGACTGCAAGATCTACCTGTTACTTAGATGTAGGTGAAAGGGAGTGAGTGACGAATAGGGATGTCAGTTTGTTGGGACTAGGCACCCTAAATTGAGTACTTACTGGCCTACATTTTGGACAGTCTGCCTTTGATATTTAGGTTTGCTTTTGTAGTCGTTATCCAACCACTGGCTTACTTTCGGTTTAATCGAAGCCCATTTGTGTGAGTGCACACATGCCACCTGTATGGAAAGTAGTCCTAAGCATCCGAATGGAGAATAATAAAGGTCTTGAAAGTGATTTCTAAGTAGTATTGAGCACACTATGGTTTGATTTCTGTACTGGTTTGATGCAGCTTCCCGGAACAGGTGGCAAGCAGTTTCAAACCGGACGCCCTATAAAAACCCGTCGTGTTTCAAAACCATCTGCGCTGTGTTGTGTCCGTACGTACACTGCTTGAGAAATCCAAAAGTTCGACTCAACACCTTAAAGGAATTTTTGGTCAACAGCTCGAGACAAACAAATTCAGTATTTTACAAACAGACTTACGTGTTTATAGTCTTTGAAAATGTCCCGTGAGATGATGACGCCAGCCCTAATTTTAGTCTAATGGAACAATTGTTATGGACGAACTTGTTAATTCATAGTTATAATAGTAAGTGTGCGCTCCCTTTAAGAATGGTAGGATGGGTTAGGGTATTTTGTTCTTGGTATTTGCACTCAAAGGGACTGAAAAGCGCCTCCGTTACTTAGACACCTGCTGAGATTTCAGAAGGGTGCTTTATCCGTTGATGTTAATTAATGCGACAGTATATACTAGAAAGTGTGCATTCTTATTTTAAGTATGATGTATTATTACATGATAATTAATGAAGTGTTTTTATCTTTTTCAGGTAAGCTAACGACGTTTGGATTTTTCCTAATCGGTATTACTATTCATGGCAACTCATCCCTCCTTACTCCTCCGACGTCCATTTCCTTACTCGAACCCTATTCTCCTTCCTATTTTTGGTGGAAAGTTGCCTATCAGTAATGGCGGCATAACGGCGCGGACTTTTCCAATCAAGGTAAAAATAACAATTGTCATCATCACCATCAATCAGGAGTAAGACGTGGTGTCATCGTTGCTGCGTGATGTGATGCTAGTTAGCAGCACTTGGCATGATGCAGCGGTATTAATGTCCTGTCGACACGTTTTTTTGGCCTTCTGTCCCACAACAAAGCTACATTTAATCCGTTAATTGTAAGAAATAGTTGTTCAATTGGGATTGTTCTTTTAGGTCTCGGGACTGATTTGTAGTCAATATCGCCTAGTGGTCAGCAGCAGACTTTGTCATAATGAGCGCTGTAAAGTCTTCGTGCTGTAGAGGACCGTTTGATTCTTAAAATAGACTTGACTGTCCTGGGGGAATTCATAGCCTTTTGGATCATAGTGTTAACTCACGAGAGGTAGAAATCTAAATTTCCTGTCATCATCATCGCCACGTAATATTCTGGGTGCGAGTTGCGTGCTGCAGCTGCTGTTTGCTACCTTGTATGGCATGCCAACACTTATTGCCTGTAATAGTGACAGTAAGTTTGATCTCCACCCATGAAGTCGGGCGCGGTCGAAGTTTTTTTCTTCTTCCCGCTTTGGACCAAGCGTATGTGCTTATAGCCAATTCGGGTGGTGGTGCGGTGATGTGGCAGTGGCCTTCAGCATCAATAAGAGAAAGTCACGACACTTACTTTGAAAGCAAAACGTTTCTTTTGAGTAGGAAACAATGTTAATTCGGTTATCATAATATTAATAATTGTTCATGAGGTACTAGTTTTATGATGATTATTATTATTGCCGCATTTGATATTGCTGACACCCCTCCCTTTTAAGGTCTTTTTTTTCTTTTTGGTCCACCCAACTTGGTCGAGACAAAAACGGTGGCCGCGCCGCGCTATCATCCTCCTTCCCCCTTCCTTTTCCATGAGGTAGATTAATAGTCATCTGGGAATTGTATATGTTTGACAGTTCCTAATTGCAGTTTGTTGCCATTTCTAAGAAAATAGCAGCATTTGAAACGAAATACATTTTTAGCCCCTGTTCCTCTCCCCAATCCTTTCATTTTCTCATTCGATGGCTTATCATGTGATCCCTACACGATTGACTCTTGGCCGTAGTCCGGGCTAGATGGCGTGAAGAGTGAATGAATTTCTCCTTACTAGCCCTGTTTTCTCTTGTTGCTAGTCACCGTTATCGTGCTCGACTTGTGTGCGTAGGTTCAATCCCTTTGTCATTGTGAAATGGGATGTTACTTGCAGAATTACAGTCTGACGTTAAATTACTTCAGCGTTGTATGTAGCGCAGTGCTCTATAAACCACATTGTCTTTACTTACCGCATTTGCCATACGCAATTGGAATCCTCGTCTGCCTGCTAAAATCTTTACCCCCCTTTTTTCACCTGGCAGATCCCTATTACAACGTCAGCTTTTAATTATTTGGGCACACCCCATTCTGTATTTTCCCTGCAAGATGATGATAGGAATTTTTGTCGGTCTTAAAAGTAAAAACTAAAAAGAAAAGAAACACCCCGTAACCTTGATTCGGGGCGAAGTCACAAGAGTTTCTAAGCCAAGGAATTAGGTTGTTCAAGGACTCATTTGAAAGTTGACGCGTATGTAAAAACTCTCACCCAGTGTTCATTGTTCTTTTTTCAAATTGAATCTTGGTTGCTGTAGTGATTGCGTGGCTTTTTTGAGTGGTGGATAAATATACCTGACCATCTGGGCTGTTATTTGCCGAAGTGGTAATCACCGGGCGGGGGCGGGAATGAACTTCGATGGATATCCGAATGCAAGTTTCAAGGTCGACGTCTTCATAATATATACCCCATTGCGTGTGGTGCTGTAAGTCAGTGGGTTGTCAGTAGGAACGTTTTGGACGAGGGAACATTTTGGAGGCAGTTCACAGAATTTTTTTTCTAACAAGTTGCATTCCTACAAGGAATGTGAGCATCGCACAAAGTTGGTAGTTTTGGTGGGCAGTTTTGGTAGCTTAATTGGTGGTCTTGATGGCGTGTCTGTTTCTTGTTCTCAGGACTTGCCTGATCCTGGTTGAGCCAGATGAGAAGAGGGGGATTATGGTTGTGATTGCGTATTAGAAACCTTTTCTGCACGAAATAAAAAAAATGCTTTGTGTAGAAACTACTATGCATGAAGGCAGATGAAAGATCTTGACCTGTGGAAGAGAAAAGGTGAAGTCAACCAAAAAAAGTTTCACTTGTATAGGCTACTAGATATGCGAAGAAGACAGAAATTTGCTCAAAAAGAATGGAGGTTGTATTGTAGTCGAAAAGTTGTCTTGGTAGTTGGTGTGTTTGATTGGTGAGTCCTAGGTTGAAGGTTCGATCCTTCAAATTGAATGCCTCCTTTTGAGTGGAAGGAAAAGTCCAAAGTGGGAATTCGTGGCCCCGTGTGGGGGATGTCTTAAGCTCGTTCTACGTGGAGTAGTATGCAGTGGCGGATCCAGGATTTTCGTGGGGGGGGGGGGGGGAATGAGCTAAAGCTCGCATATATTATGCGCTTAAGTTTATATGTGCATGGGGGAGGGATTGCAACCCCAAAAACCCCACCCTGTATCCGCGCGTTATAGTACGTGTATACCACCCACGTTTCTGGGCTTGCCCGGTGGTGTCGTTCAAACACGGTTGTGCCCTTAGTGTTTCCCATTTCTTAAAACTCTTGAGGTTTTGGCTACCAGACAATGTTATGTGCTGGAAAAGGTTTGGGTTTAAGAGAAGAACCGAGGCGAGACTGGTACTCTTAAGATTGTCTTAATAATAAATAAGCTATCCGAGATAGTTCCACTGATCAGGCTGACTGCTACTGCGCCGAGGTGAGATACTGTCACTGCGTCAAGCAAGGGACCATTTGTAAAAGGTCTGTTGTTTGTTGTGTGCTACAAGTGTGCAGATAAGAAGTTGACAGAGGAGGACTAGAAAAATGCTTCAAGTAAATCTTGCGACATTTGAGTTCCTTCGACTTGAAATTGGAGAGAGTTGTCTGTCGTGGCATCTGAGTGATTTTATTGGCCTTTGGTTATCGTTTGGCAGTTGAAGGCGATTGTGTCTTGTGACTTATGTTTTGAAGCCTTCGAAATGACTCTCGTGGGGCCCACTGCTTGAGGGCCCGTTGGATAAGCTGCCAGATTTATGAGCACATAGGCAACAGTCCTCTAGCTCTGTATTGTCTCCTGCCCGTGTCGACTAGTTCGTCTGAAAGTTTCGCAGGCTTTCTGCTATAGTGATATTGTTTTTTATTCTTACACGTAAAACAGGGTTATATCTTCAGAACAGTAATGGCCACCTATTATTTTCTTTTACTATGTTTGCCTGTTTCCGGTGTTAGGTCTAGATTTATTAGTTTTAATAGTAGTACCACCACCACGATAGTTCGGTAGCGTTCCCGGCATTTATGACTTGTGGAGCTTTTAACAAACTGCTCATTGTTTTGTCAGGATCCACGTACACATTGTTGTCAAAAGTCCTAAAATATTATGGGTGGTCATCGTAATGACGTTCTACTGTAGGTAGGTTCAGATGAATTGTGTTTGTCAGACTTGTGTCGTCTAAGATGGGTCACTTTGCGTGATAACGTCAATGTGCTCATTTCCTGGAAATTGTGCTAAACAGCTAGACACTAGTCTAGTCACAATTGTTGCAAAATAAAGGAGAAATTGGTCAAGAGCATTCTTTAAGTCGCTCAATAATCTTAAGACCTCTTATTTCACAGAAAACGTATGTAGTAGCCAAGACTATTTCTGCCTAGAATTGTGAGATGACGGAAGTCTTCTGGTCTCGCTAAATATTCTGGTCTCGTGTGGGAGGTTATACAACCCAATGACCAACCCAATGGAGGTTATACAACCCAAGGACATCCAATGTCCAACGTTAAACCCTTTCTCCACGTAATATAGTACCGGGTACCATAAGCCTGGGTTTTGAAACTGAAGCGGAGGGGTGATTATGAAGGAAAACAACATGGACGTGATGGAAAGACAAAAGGAATAAGTTGGAGACCGAGAAATAATTTACCTTGTGTTGGACACATCATTTTCGTCTGGTCACTGAATTTAACCAACGCATCCCCGCTAGTACTAGCTTCGGTGACTGCTTGGGAACACTGGGTACTACTAATACTCAAAAATCGTCGTAACGCGTAGTGTTTGTGCAGATTCTGTATTAGAACTATGCGACATGAAAGACTGCCACAGCCCTGTTATCCGACAGGCAGGAATCACAGAGTTAAAGCTGTGCTCCTTTATTTGTATTGTCATCCCTGCTTCCTCTTAAAAATTTCGGACAGAGGAAGAAGAGCAGCAGTGGGAATAGGAAGTATCATCATATGAGCTACGATGCAAAATCCAGCGGTGGTCAACGCTGACCACCGTTGGGATCGTGCAGCTTCTTGCGCAGTATGGTTTCTAGACGAAGAATCGATATTGTGAAAATCGACGGACAGGCAGGACATTAGTGTTTTTTCGACGGTATATGGAAGGGAGCGCCACCAAGTTTTATTTTGAATGATTATGGCTATCATTCTAATGTGACAAATAAGGCAGTGCTCTGTTTCCTCCCCTTGTTTGAGGGATTAACCCGACCGTAGGGGCTTGATTCCACTTCACACTCGGGTGAAGCGTTGGCTACCTCTTTACTCCTGTCTGAAAACACGAGGGGGAAGGGCGAGACGGTGCCCTCAATAAATTATTACAGTACAACTTGATCTGTGTTGTAGTTAAGCTCCATCTATTGGCCAAATTTGGTAGCTCAAGCAGCTATCTTATTGTTATATCAAGGCGTGGTTGTTGTCAACAATGACGGTGGCGGGCTCGATTCCCATGTGTAACATTGATGGATGGTTCTACCCTTGTTTCATATGTGCACCGTCTTTAACATATTGTTAATTATGTTGATATTAGCTAATAATCGTTTGATATTTCGATTTAAAAAAACGCTAATTTTAGTTGTTGTTTTTTTGATGGGTGTGTTGAATGTTTTTGTTCGCTTCCTTGTTGGCAAGGAAATTCGGAGTTGTAATTTTCGTTTAAAAATTCAATCCCCTGCTACAGGTTTTAAGTTCTCGGTGACCTATAATTGAACGATTCTTGCCTCCCTGGGATATTTTAGGTGCTTTTGTGTTGGATAGACAAATGCTTAGTTTACAATTACGTCATCTGGGAGAAGAAAAAACACATCAAACTCTTCAACCATGTCAGACAACGGCCTACATGGACCCTCGATAATAATGTTGTACTGAAACAAGAAGCTAATGTGGCCGTGTAAAGAAATATTTGAAGAGGAAATCGCAGATGAAATTTCATCTCGACAAGATCGGAAAACTACATATGTACGTGTGTTTTGTTGTGTGAAGGGTGGCTCCTAGAGGAAAAAAAAATATATGAGGAGAGACATCCTTGGCCCGTGTCCACACATTCCAAGAATAAAGGAGTGTACAGGGTGTGTTGCATGAGGGTTATTGGCATTGTATTATGAATGTGAAACTTCTTACGCCACAAGCAGGGTAGGTAGTTCATTTGGTAGTTATTTTAAATAAATAATATATAAATAAATTCATAGTATGCAAATTGTCTTATAGTACCTTTCGGAAAGTGGCAAAAACGTCTCTTAGACGAATATTTTCTATACGAAATTAAAGGTGGCGTGGGACGGTTGTCTAGTTCCCATTAGGACTTAACATAACCTTCTTGGGTTGAAATCAAACATTAGTAGGGCTACTTATAGTCCAGCGAAATAGATAAATTGGGTAGCGGACTTGCAAATTTCAAATAAGAACCCCTTCCCGTTATTTTCAAGTGGCGCAACTTTTTGTATTGCAGGCCCGCTTCTGATAACATTTTCGATTCTGGCCGAGGGTTTTATTTTTGGTCACAGAAGGGCAGCTAACTGCTTAAGCCGTGTGCAGGTAACCAACCGGTTCTGACCATTTGGAAAGTAGAGCTGTGGTCCAATGCCAATTGCATTTGTATGCTTTTCTGCACAATAATGTATAAATACATGGGTGGGCTAAATTGCCTCCCGGACATAGGACCCGTTAGTTTGGCTCTGTGACTACACAAAAGCTAGAAATAGATCGTATAGAATTTTCTGGACACTGGTTGCTTAACAGCCAAGAGGTAGCTCAGACGTGTAAATTTCGATAAGTTAATGAACTGTTCTTCCCTCGCAGCTTGCAGACTATGGTGTCTTCTAGTCTGTCGGTGTTTACAGCAACGAGACAGCACTTGAATTTAAGAGGCCGGGCCAGACTAGGTCAGACAGAGAGGATGAGGTGCGTGCCTTTAGGTTGAAATAAAGGGGAGAGATGCGTGTGTACTATAGCTCCGCAATTGTCGTTTTATTTGAAGTCCTTATCAGAAAATGATGGTTACTTATGGTTGTCCATTATAGGATTTTCATCTGTAATTCTTCTTAATGGTCACTGATCAACCGGACAGCACTAAATTTTCTGCGCTAAAGTGTTAGAAATCTGTTGTATGTGTCTTTGATTTTGAACTAACTTCGGTTTATTTACCCTTCGCCTCTTCTTCGTAACCCTTTCATTTATTAAAGGGGGGGGGGGGGTTGTTTTTATACCCGCTCTTTCGATAGTTAATAATAGGACCCGCTCACCTCTTTTGCGTTGTTTATAGGGGTTTAATTAAGTCGTAATTATTTGTGGTGTGTTTTTGACAATAGGATGGTAGAACAATGAGGATGTTGGGTAGGGGTGAACCGGGTAGGGAAAAAGGGTTAGAATAAAACAAGACACATCCATATTATCGAAGAAGATGAAAGGGGGGCTGAGAATAGTACAGATGGTTGGGCATAATGATAAATATTGTTGAAGAAATCTACGTCTTTCATGATGCTAGAGATAAGATGGGAAATGAAAGAAGGAGGAGGGGGAGTAACAAGTTATCAAAATAAGATTGACGATCAAGCGACACCTTCTCCATCGCCTGTCAGCCTGTTAAAAATCTGTCATATATCCTCAATCTGTTGTCCCGTGTCCTTCCTCCCTTGATTGTGTCCTCCCCCGTTTCGTTCTCCACCTCCTTCTGTATATTTCTTTGTAGTCATTGCTCTTCTTTACCCCTTTGATGCTCCACCCTCTCCCATTCCTTCATTTTTATTTCTTATATCTTAGTAATCGTCTTCCGCTTTCATAATTTAATTGTGACGCTGTCCTCTTGCTATCTTGGCTTTCATTCCTTTCACAGCTTTAACATCGCCGTCCTGTGTTCCCTTCTTCCTTTTCCTGTTAGTGGTCCACTGTGAACCTCTTTTTATTTTCTTGATAATCGTTCGTCGTCGTCATCATCTGTTAAGACAAGTCTCGTATTTAAATTAAGATTCTCAGGCGCAAAATGTAAGACCGAAGAAGCTCTAAAGGCAGCCTCATTAGACATTCGCATATGTTACACACCAAGTGTTTAGATGGATCTTTGAGCGTATGTGTACCTCTTCCCTTTCCATCCACCACTTCTTAAATTGTCTGCCTTTAATCGGATACTGTAAGGAAGAAGAAAGGTGGGAGAGGTTATTTTCCTCACGTCTTTCTTTCCCAACTTCCTTTCAGGACCCCTTTCTCTTCCTTCCCTCTCGTCTTTTTTTAAGAGCCTATTTAAATTTATCTCAGACCTGCTTCTCATCTCTTCCTCGCAGAAAATTAATCATTTGGTATGGTGTTCTCATGTTTTGAAGGACGTTGATAACGTTTGCTCTTGTTGCAAATGGGTACTTGAAAATGAGCGACAAACCACAAGACAGCTTGTCTTAATGCATCTGACTCGCGTTAATGGATACACAGGTTCTATTCTGGCCAAGGCGGGTGGGTTTTTGTCGACGTCCTCTCCCTTGCAAGTGATAACCTTGTAAGGATGATGTTGAATTAATGCACCATACTTTCCATTCGGTCAGTCTGTCCTATTGGCACAGTACTGTCCTATTGACCCTCTCTATTGAAGAGATCGATCCTGGAATTCGGACGAAGCAATTTAGAGGCAATCACAGTTAACACTTTCCAACGGAATATTGAAATTGGAAAGTGAATGTGCATTTCTGATGACCTGCGGCTGCATCGTTTTTTTTTGCTTCGGCGAACTGAGTTCAATTCCCAGTTGTGTGGACATGATATATTGTTACTATCACTGTCCTTCTCTTCCTCATTGACTGGCACTTTGGAAGATGTGCCCAATGTAAGACAAGTGCTATTTCTTAAACGGGGGTTTGAAATTTCCTCTCCTCAAACTCTCGATTCTTATTTTAAAATGTGTTGTTTGGAGTATTGGGGTACGGCACGTCCCGGTATTTCTTGAGTGTTCCTCGTACCATGTCGAGAAACGTGCGGCAGCTGCAGTCTCCAGAATAAGAAGACCACACGCGGCGTATTTATGCAGTCGGATTTGTCAGCAGCAAACGATGACTGGCTTTCGTCGTCGGCCGATAAAAACGAGGGGCTTTTTTTTGTTTGTTTATAAGTCTCCCCCCCCCCCCCCCCCCGCAATATATACACTCTACCATGTTTCATATTCAAGTTTAGAATTTAAACGATGAAAGATGTGTTTAGGATGGCAGACGCACATTCCTGGTGTGCACGTATTTATGAAGACTTATTAGCGCCCTCTAGGAAAAATTCGGGTTTTCTTTTTATCAAAGGACCCATTGTACTTATTGATATCAGTAGGACTTAGCATCATCCCATGTCGGCAGCGTGCGTCATTCCTGACTCCTCTCGGACTGGAAGTAAGTCCCCTAGTCCTGTGCGGTGACTACCATGTTACTGCTGTACATAAGAGCCCTTTCTACGTGATGTAAAATGCAAATGTAGGAACTAGGTTTTCTAGGTGTAGGAACTCATTGCCGCTCCCCCCTTCTCCACTGAAAAATTACCTGCAGCTTGAACCTGCCTCGATGGTACTCGACTACAGCGTCAGTAGTTCCAGGTTCTACGCTGGATCGCGGTGTGTTGGCTTCTTTCGGGTGAGAGTTGTCCTGTAAATGAACCCCTATACTATGCAACGAGTAGATGTGGCAAAATTGCTGGATTAGTTTCGTGGGTTGGGGAGTAAGCCAGGCAGCCATAACAGGTTGAACCCTTAGGAGGCTGCCCGCGGGAGATGAGGAGGTAGGTGAAAGGACGGAGGAGAGGGTTAATTTGCAGCACCCAACGTTCTATACAAACCACCCATGTTGGTATTGACGTGGGCTTGCGCTGCTTAACTTCAGTGATCTCGCGGGAACTGGTGTGTCCAACGCAACTTGGCTGCACAAAAATTATAGGAGCACCAACGTGTACAGTAAGCTGACGATAAATAACATTAGGGGTTGCAGCTTAGGTTGTCCAGGGGGACAAAGATGGGTTAGTTGCTTTCGCTTGCACGCCAGGCCCAACCAGTTAGGACTTACATACGCTCTCACCTCTACTGCCTAGTAGTCCTCTACACACCATTTATGAACTGTAACGAATTCGTTATTTTTAGGATGATAGTTTCAGGACTTGATCGTTGTTTTGTTAACACTAACGCCCTCTGTTGGTTGGATATCAGAGATATCCATAAGGGGAGGGGGTTCGTTGACAAGACGTGTGTATTCGCAGGTTGCATGATATTAATATAGGACGGGGGTGTAGTGATGATGATTTAAAGGCGCCGTTGCATCTTGTACTCCACTGCTAGATGATGGTTGTTAATCATTCCTACAAAATAATCTTTATGGAGGCTTTAATTAATCCCTTAATCCTTCTCCTTGGTTAAATTAAAATCATAATTAAGGCTTAGTTGGTTGCTAGGCAGATGTCGCGTTTCAGCACTGTGAAGTAGTTTGGGGATGAATCGTCGTCTTTGAGGAACCTAGATGGAGCCTAAGACCTCCCCCGGACTCAACGGGCGACATGGTTGTCTTACAGTTATTGCCGTTAGCGTAGTGGTGTTTTCTCTCGCTTGTTATCATGTTTGGTTGGTTTACGAGGGGAAAGTGACACCAGGATGCTTGGTATCTGAAGTTGGATAAGCCCCTTCCCTTGGCAACATGTCGTCTGCTTTCATGGTAACGGGCTATGATTACACTTTTGTTATACAGCTACTAATATCATTTCACTCCTGTTTCTTAGCAGCTTGTAGACTGTACTTCGGAGGTGTTAAATCTGGTGGCAGACGGGACAGTAGCTGGAAGTTCCTCTTTTTCAGCTCTTCGGAAATGAAAATTAGACATTTATCTTCAGGTGTGAGTCACGGATACCAAAATAAGCGGAAAAGTGTGTCCAATTTTATGATAATTGGTGTCTCGGTCATCATTATAATAAAGTTGTTTATTCATAGATCAAAGGGTTGTTTGGAAAGGCTGTTATCCTTTTTTTTTCGGGGTGGGTTTGCACCTTCCCCGTCTCATTTCCGTTCAGAGACGAGTACAAAGTTCTTTTGTCTAATCTTTTTCCGTATAGGTTGACCCTCGAAAGTAAATGTCCTCTACTTGTCAAGTTGTTGTTATCTGAATTAACATGACAATAGACGTTTGTATACTTGTCAGTTTTTGATGGCACATCCGTGTGTCGCATAAGCAAACATGCAGAAGAGTCGGTTTGTGGAACATCTGCTGCCTGTAATGTTTTAAGGTGACTGGAAGGGGGTTTTGTCGTCAGCCTCTCAAAGATTTGGGTCGAAAGACCCGATGCCTCACAAAGAGATCCTCGTCGATCTAGGGTTTTAACATGGACTTAGTCACATGCTGTTCTTTACACGCTACTGTTCACTGACCCATATTCTATGCTCTGAATAATTTAAAAGATGGCCATGAATGGGATGTTAGACCCGCCTCGATGGCTCGGAAGTAACGTATTCGACTACTGCAGTATAAGTGATTCCAGGTTCGTTACTGGATCGAGGTGTGTTGGCTTCAGTGGTGCGAGAGAGAAGGCCCTCAGTACGCCTTCCATCGTAAGAGAAGCAGATCCGTGATCCTGTATGGTTTCGAAGCCACTTGCACGTCAAAGAACCCTTTCAACAACGATGTGTAGGTCGGCAGAATTCCCTGGTGTAGGAGCTCACCCCCCCCCTGGTGTTGGTCGAGGAACAGCGCCCCATTGAAGAAAAATAGGCCGACGATAACTAAGGGTAGGGCTGTAGCATTGGGCTATTAGCCAGCTAGGTAAAAATGCTAATCCAAGAAATCGCCCACGTATCCCAACGAGGCAATGTGCCAGACCCTGCCATAAGCGGGGGAAATCTTTTGAACTTGGTGGACTACTGGACTTTTGTTGGGAGCGGCGAATTGCGTTGGACACACCAGTTCTCGTCTGATCAGCGCAACCCCAGCTAGTACTGACATGGGTGGCCGCTTGGGAAAACTGGGTACTGCTAATACCCAAAAATAAACGCATTAGTGTAGTGTCTGTGCAGTATCTGCATAACAACTATGCTGTGGTCGGGGCGGGGCTCTAATGACCTTTGTAGTTGAAGGGCACTAAAACAACATCATGGACTTTTGTTGTTTAGTGGACTGTTACTTGGCACTGGTCATCGCCTAGTCATTTGCTCTGATAAAATGCAAGTGGTTGAAAGCACCCGGGGCAAGGGAGACCAAAGGACGTGGGAGCAGGTTGTCCGTAAGGTTTTGATAGTTTGTGGAGTGGGCTGGGACCTGGTGGGAGATTGGCGGGAGTGGAAGACTAGAACAAGCAGACCCGACCCTGCCACAGGCGGGATAAAGGTATGATGTCTGTTTACTCTGCGTTTTTCTTCCATTGGTAATGAATAACAAGATGCTCTGTAGTTGAGACTTGAAGATCCAGCATCATGACTTGATTGTCTGGATTTCTGGAGATGAATTTCTGGAAATTGTAGACAGTCTTTCTTCGAGTTGCTTGAAAAATTTTATGTTTGAAAGGGTTTCTAACTTGTGTGGTGTCTGTGCAGGAAAAGAGATCGGGTAGTGACCGAATTTCTGGTTTCTGCACTTGAAGTTAACCGAAAGGGGGAGGTCACGGCATACGAGGGTGAAGGTGAGGAGGAAAAGTTGATGTTGGCATGTGTAATCTGCCTTTTTCTTTAAGTTTTGCATGTTTTTTACAGATGTTTTAGTGGCATTCATAAAACAGATGGCAGTTGCAGTATTTCTTAAGTATACTTAAAGAGGTTTCCGCAATTTCGGAATGAGTATTATTATTACTTAGCTCTATGATAAAGAGGTTGTAAGTTTCACTTGAGAAATACAGCAGTTCTACTATTGAGAAAGAGATCGCTGAAGAGGGGAGGACGAATTATTGTTTTCATTCATCTTCACATCCTGATTATTCTCCATTCTGGGTGCTTCAGGATTATTTCATGGGTCAGTGGCATCATCTCTACCTCACGAAACACTTCCCAAACGACGAAAGGGCTCTTTACTAATCTAATGAACCAACTTTGACCGAAGTCATCCACAAATTGATCGAGTAAGCCTTCATTCTTGACTTTCGACAAGGGATAGATGGATAAAGTTCTACCGTGAAATTAGTCCAGGGAATGTATGATGGGTCGACAATCCATAGTAAGGACATAAAAGTGACTACTTTCACGACAGGGCTAGGATGCATAAAAAAAATCAACCCTCAGTATTTTTTTTGTTGACCAGTACTTACAGTTTGCGAAGTAGATGTAACCCTTAAGCTATGCTCAATGTGGACTAGCTGGACATAAGCAAATTGTGTTCTATTTGATGGGTGGTCCTAACCAGAGCTGAAAGGCAAGTTGTATAGGTCTGTAATATGCTGTACGGATCAAAGCGTTACGAAGTGCCAAAAGACTCAGGACAATAGAATGGGACTGGTAGAACTGTTGAGAACTGTAGGTGTGGGATGGAGAGGGCATTGGTAGAAGTCAGAAAGGCGTGGAGGGAGGGGGTAGAAATCACAGGATGAGTGTGGGTGTGATGAAATTAAACCCCAAAAAGTAGTCCTCAGTAGCATTGTGATGGCAGTAAGTGATGACAAATTTTCTAGCAGTTTAACGTGACAATGGTAGTTAGCAGAACAGGCTTGTCAACACCTGAATGTGTGTTAGTTTTCTATTTTTAAATGTTGCATGTTTGCTGCTGGGACATTTTTTGTTTCACTTTTTTGACTGTGTATATTTTTAAGACCGTTCAGTGACGAAATTGGCACGTTCTGGACATCGATAAATTCTATGATAAACGGGTGTGAAGGTGTGTCCAGTATTCCTATTCACTGTAGGTGCGACTATTGCGCGTACCCGAGGTCCTAAAGCGTGATGTTCCATTGCTTTATCTGAATTCTCTTTCAAAATTGGTGACTGCAGACCAACGCCGAGACTATGCCCGGGAACCACATGTCCCAAATCCAATGAAGCCGACCCTTGGTGGTCGGATATCAGCTGCTAGAGCTAGGGGAGCGGCGAGTTGCGTTGGACACACCAGCTCTCGTCTGATCACTGAAGTTAAGCAACGCAAGCCCAGTTAGTACTGACATGGGTGGTCGCCCGGGGAAGCTGGGTACTGCTAATACCCAATAATCGTCGCATTAGTGTAGTGTCTGTGCAGTCTATGCATTAGAACTATGCAGTGGACGGGTCTCTAATGACCTTTATTTATAATTTTAATAGCTGAAGTGTTATTAGTTGCCCTTACAACTGCCCCATTGCCTGCTTCTTTTATTTGTAAAAGTTGGCAGAAATGTTGTAGTTCTGAATGGGGAATTAATCGGAACTCTATTATGAGAAGTTCTTCTTGCTTGAGTGACCATAATTGTGGAGTTAAAGGGGAGAGGAGAAGAGGAATGGTTTCAAAGAAACGATTTAAGAGTGGAGTTGAGGATGGTGTAGGGGCAGACATCATCCGTTAGTTCCTCCCTCGTGAAGTATCGTTATCTTGTTGCAGGGTTTTGCCAAGTGTCAAAAGAAGCTAATAAGTGCTTGGAGGTACCAACGGGATATTGTTGGTGTATTGGGGATCTTTCGGGCTTAAATATCATTTGAAAAGAATTTATGGTGGTGAGATCACATGGTTACTTGTGTATGGCTGTCTTCTTCGTGGAATTTCTTGGAATCGGTATTGTTGATGTGTGTCATGTATCCCCTTTTCCAGTCACACTCACCAAGTAAATGAGTTCTTAAGAATTTGGGTGATATTTTTGGAGTTTTTAGTTCTTTAGAAAAAAAAACATGAAAAATATTACCAGCATATCATTGACAACAAGGGAATAAATTAAGAAATGGTTTGCATCATGCCAGTTTTTGTCTATTTACTTGTTACTTATATGGCGACTACAACTTTTCCTGCGCCGTGGTGACAAATTTCAAATCTGAGTGTCGAAATCTCAGTGGCATTACGTCGGAAGTCAACCACTTAAAATACTGCCCACAAGTTCTCCCGTGATTTTCTCGTATACCAAAGGGTTCTAATGCTATAGGGGAAAAGGGGTTGGGGATGATAACTCTGTAGGTGGTACTCTTACCCAGCCTCTTGGTCCCATCGACATTTTATGATTTTCAATAAACATTTTAAAAGTAGATAATTTATCCCAGTTAATTGGGCCATTTGAATTAATGAGTCATGTTAAGTATTTATTCATAAATGAACTATTCCTCCTCCATCCAAGATTCGGCCATGGCCCTTTGGCCCTCGCAAATTAACTATTGTAATAAACTAAAGCATCGCATAATTTTGAGGGTGAAAGGAAGGAATGGAGTATTATTTGTGGCACACTCATGCTCAAAATTAAGCGATTAAACGCAATTTTTGAAATGTCTCAAAAACGCTAGACAAAATTTGGTATGGAGACCTAACGTCGATCCTCATTAGCTGTTAAGTTCTTGAACATCCTTGCCCAGACCTTATAGATTTGAATCCTGTCGCCTGAAAGTGCTTCAGGGCCCGCTCCAAGGTGGGCAACCTGGGCATTTGTCCGGGGCGCCATTTTGGCTGTAAGTGTGAGAACAGAGCGCTGCTTCAAGGGACGACAATTTGTCCTTTTGTCCGGGTCGTCATAAGTGCTAGAGCAGGCGCTGACTGCTTCCACAAATCAGTGGAAGCACGGTTTCTTACAACCTGCACTTGGGATTGTCTTGCTTGCAATGTGGCGGAAATTTACAAAACACCGAGTAGTCCTGATCAGTACAAATGAACAAATGGCCTCGTCTTAAGTTACCACTGTCAAAGAGTTGCCTATAAATAGGATTACACTTACAAATTTGATACCTGCACTGTAGCATTATTATTTGAACACAATTTCCTGTTTTGAGCTCAGTATTTTTGAGAAATTTTAATAAATGCCTTTATTCGCTTAATCTTGAACCCCCATTGTATGCAAGTTCTGCCCAAGGGTGACAACTCGGGTTGAACATAATCGTGTTTTATCCGCGCATATCCTAGTTAACTTGAGTTTAGAAACCGGGCTTGGCTAATAACGTTGATAAGACCTTGGGTATGAGCACGATTTTACGTTTCTTTAAATTGTTTTAAAATTTTTGATAATTCTGATGTTACAGTCTACTGACGGTCACCAATTTCCCAATTTATGTTCATTAGTTAGTAGCACTGCGTTTAAAAAACGGTGTTAAATTTGTTGTCTACTGTTGTGCGCTTCCTACTTTTATTAAGGGATAAAGGCAAGAGGTTTCCACTGGAGTTCATGCAGCCGATGTTGCCCTAACCACGCGGAATTTCGGCTCTCCACCTGTCAAAGTGTCCTAGATTTTTTTTCCATCTCCCTCCTAACCGTACCAGCGACCTTGGCCAGGGACAACAGGAACAACTCGGTACATTTATCAGTTGAAGTAGGTCTGCCTACCGCCTAAACAGCCCAGGCTTTTTGTCCCATCTGGTGAGTCCCCCCCCCCCCCAGGGTTTCGGTGATTGGTTACAACGCTCATAACAGGTTAATCGATGATTAATTCAAGCGAGTAGTTTAGATCTAGTGATGGGACATATTGACTTGATAAGAATGTCGTTGAAGTTTGAACTCGTTTATATATCAGATACGTATCTTTTGGAAATGACCAGTGTAGGAGAAAAGCATTTCCGCATTGGAATCGCTTGCTTAGAAAAAGGAGAGACATGAAGGTGAATGCGGAAATAAAACAGAGGCAACCATGACACCGATGTCAAGAACTTGGCTAGATTTATCGATGGGTCTGATGCATGTTGTACTGAGCCAAAAAAAATTGTCCTATTTAAGAAACAAGATGGCCTTGCGCAATAGCATTAAGGCGGTATCTTTCTTTTCCTCCCTTTTGTGTAAATTTGACAGGCGAATTTTGTTCGACTAATAATTGATATCATTGTCGTAATTTTAGGTACGTAATAGTTGTACACGTAACCAGGTCTTGCTTAAGAATTATTGACAATCTACTGTTTAAGAAAAAGAAAATTGTTGAAAAGGTATGTTTGGGGCCAACCTATAGGGATTAAAAAAAAAAAACTTATGAGGGACGTTAGCGAGGCGTTAATAATGCATGGGTTTTGATATACGAAAATGTAGTTGACAGATACGGCGACTCTCTTTGTTAACGATGTCGGTGTGTTATTCAAGCTGGAAGTGAGTATTGGCCTTCACCTGTGCCCTTTCAATATTTTCCATTATCCCTGCGTACATAGAAAATATTCTGTCATGGATTAGGATATAAAAATGAGTTTACAATGTGTATAAAAAAACAACCGGGGGATGCGCCTGCAAGCCGACCCAAACGTCCATGTTCGTCAATATGCACTCGTTAGGTAGTGGGGTTTGAACGCCAAAGGACATTCGGTCTAGCCGATTCAACTACAGTAGTAGACCTTCTGTTATCTGTGCTAATTTTTTCCGGACAAGAAGCAGATGATGCGAAAGAATGGATAACCAAGGGTCCGTATTTGGGCCCATTAATATTCATCGTCGTCTCGCCCTTACCGTACCCCTGGCGGCCGGGTCGAGTATGCGAGTTGTTCCTCTACCTAGATTCCCCGTCACCCCGTAAGTTTCCATGTTCCGTTTAAATACCTGTTCCCACGTAGTTTTAGGCTTACCTCTATTCAGTTTCTGATCCACCAGCCGCATCTCTCCTATCGATCTAACCAACTAATCCTGACCTCTCCTCATGACATGCCCATAGCATCTAAGCCTGCCACTTCATTTTTTTTCTGCTGACTCCTAAGCGTAGGAGACACAGCCTTTCCCTTGGCGTACTCGTTTCTAACCTGATCTGCTCTTGTGACCCCACACATTTGCTTCGGCAGGCGCATCTCAACTACCCTCATTTTGTTTTCATGGCTTTTTCGAACTGCCCAACACTAACCCATACAGTGTAGCTACTCTAACCTCTGATCTGTAAAACTTTCCCTTAAGTTTCACTGGAATCCTCCTATCACACAAGATCCAACTTGCCTGTCTCCACTTTGTATATGTAGTTTTATTTTATGCTGTTTAGTTTATTTGAAAATTACATGTGCAGTATACAATTTTTAAACACTTTGAACAAAAAAACAAAAGGAATTGGGAAGAACTTTTACCCGGTTTTGAAACAAATTCGTTCATCAGGAAAGGTAATTGATGGCGGCGATTCTAAAAACTTGGAACGGATAAACGAGGGTCTACTGTTTTGACAGATTTATCCTCATCATTCATGTTCGTTGTTCACTACATCGAGATCATTAACATTATCCTAAACCCTTTTCCATCGAATGACAGAGATAGATACCCATTTGTCCATCTGGAACCTGAAACCAATAGGCAAACTGTTGGAATGCTGCCGACTTATTCCTACAACCCCTTGTTTGTCTGTCAACCTAGGTTTTTCGACGCGGTACTTTTCCTCCACCAACGTCAGGGGGTATCTTCTACATCTGGAAACTTGCCGACCTCATGCGTTTATATGGAGAAGGGGTTCTTCCTCATGCAGGAGGAGCACGCCGAAGGGGATGTGTAGGGCTTCTCTATTTTTCTCGTCAGGATCAATCCTATAACGATGGACTCGTGAAATCAGGCATACTAACTACTTAGTCACCTAGACAGAGTAAACGCTCCTTAGGAAATCCGTCAATATTCTTGTCAGGACAAGTATTCATAAGTTGTCTAGTCAAAAAGAGTATTTAATTGGCGCTGGGCACACTGCGAACTATTGACAGGCTCGTTGTCTTAGTCCTGGATTAGTTACCTGTCTAGGCCACATAATTTAGTTGAATTGAAACTTCTGTACTTATTTGCCTCTGAGACCATTGACTAGACCATTGCATCAATCCCTTTCGATATTTTTTGTACTATGGCAGCTGCATGTTCCAGTGGCACCCTACTTTTCTCAGTCATGTTAGGGATGTTCTCTGCTTATATAATTGTCCACTAAAGTACGTTAAAAAAAAACAAAACTAGACAATACTGCTATTTAGTGAATGCAGTTTTCAAAGAAGAAAGGGGGAAGTAAGAAATAAAATTTGTATTCATTTTAACCTTCTCTTATCTAACCTTGGGCAAGACGTGTGGTTTAGGTTGGACTTACAATGTGAATCTGAGCTGTGTTTCTGTTGACGGGCGTAAAGCATGACTTGGATTGTTATTAGACCCAAGGTCTTTTCAGTTTTGAGTCGGAGAGAGATGGATGGTAGAAGGAGTGGTTTTAGTTCGCCTTACAATATCCCGTCGTCTTTTCCCCCCCTATTTCGAAAAGTTGACTTCCACTTGCAGCAATGGCCAACTTATGCTCAACGGGCCTTGGTCGTTGCTACCCTATTCATTGTCATGCTTCTCAGTATGTCTGTTGCCGGGTGGTCCATCGACCTTGAATCAACTCGTTGTTGCCGCAGTTGGTTTCGTATTTTTATCGAGCGCCGTTCGTGGCCTTTCATCTTCTCCATTTGGTTAAGTTGGCATCGGTATTTTTCTCTTGCCCCGTTGTGCTGTAAAATAACGATTTTTTTTTTCATTTCGCTTCGTTATACTTATTACTACCCTAATCTTCCTTTTTTTTTTGTTGTCGCGTTGCTTTTTCAATAACGTCTTTTCCATTTGGTTTCCATTGTCTTGGATACCAGTTTCCATGTTCAGATTGTCTTTCATCTTACCTTATTAAGAAGGTTATGCAGCGTTTTTAATCCTCATGAACGCTACTTCTGAAAGCATCTTGAATGATAACATCACTGATTTATTTCATGGCATTGTTTCACCTGGGCATATCATTCGATGGCAACGCGATTGTAATCATCTTACCAGATTGCGCTGCGTAAATTCAGGAATGACAACTTTCATCCTGAGTAAATGGTTTTTGTGCAGTGAGTGACGACAGTTAGTACTAGCCCGGTCACTTATGCAGTGTTTTCATTTGAACACCGGCGGTTATTTTGACAGCCACGCACTAGTGCCCATTGCTTCGCCATTTTTTGTGTTCGTTCCGTCCTCTAAACATAATTCTGAATGAAGTTGGGCGTTACAAATTGGTTAGTGTTTATCCTCAATAAAATGCGTGTTTACTTATATGCGTTTGCCTTGTGTAATTTGAATAATATTAGTAGAGTATGTTTGATTGAGGAAATTAGTATGGTTTTTATCACGAACGGAAATGTTTGAATGAGGGATATTGTCTATGAATGACTTGAATGCTTACCGTAACGTAACAAGAATTTTTAGGTGGGGAAAAAAAAGTAATTGACGAATGCCTATTAGAATTTGATTCGCATGAAAAAGTGTTCCTGAGTGCTGTTTAAAAAACAAAGTTCATTTATATGTACACATTGCACAAACTTATGTTTTCTGAAGTATATTCTATAGACACTGCGGAATCTCCATTATTTGTTGTGTCTAGTCGAAATTTCGTCCGCCCTAGCTAGTGTGTAACCTTTCGAGTGCGTTTGATTGGATGTTGACTGCAGCGTCCCCTGCCGGTCTCCGTGTTGGTATCCCTTCTATTCGTTTTTCTTCTAGTGGAAGGTGTAGTGTAGTCGTTTGAAATAGTGTTTTTGCTTGGAAATGTCATTCATGGTTGTCAAGGTAGATGCAACAGTTAATAAGAGTGAACGGTTGTGATTAACGTTATCGTTATTTTACGATTGGTTAACTACCAGGTTTGGCAGCAGCTTGAATCGTGCATCGAGTGAAAGCTGCGCATGTTTTGTGTGGTTCCAAGTGTTTGTCTAGGCGCGAGGAAGAAGAGATAGCAGAAGTCGAAGAATGATGTTGCTCACTCTGCCTGGAAATGTTCTTCGTTGCTGATCTCATTCACCGATTGGTGGTGCTTTTTTCTCCTCCACCTTCGTTGCGTTCCCCCTGAAGAAGTCCGTCTCTCTTTAAATAGTATTTTTTTTTTCATCTTCTCCTTTTCTCTCGCGCTCTGTCTTTCTCCCCTCTCTTTCATTTTTCTTCTTTTTTTCCTCGCTCTCCGTTCGATTGAATGAATAAACGACTCGCTTCTGGAACAGATGCCTAGGATAAGTTTATTTCTTATTTGATACCGTTCTTTCTCCTTGTTACTACCGATTCTTTTCTCTGTCTTCTGTCTTGCAGTGTCTTTTTTTTTCTCATTCCGAATTGTTTCGTTGTGGTAATCTTTCTTATCGTCTCGTTTAAAGTTAGTGTTAGTCGTGATAGCTAGTATACTAGTAAAGCGATCTTTACGAGTTCTCTTATTCTGCTATAAAAAAAATTTTGTTTAAACCGTAATTTATGCAAAAAGGAACGAGACGACACCATTTTTTTGTTCTTGTACGGAGTTTTGAAAAATCGACGACGCGCCTTGTTGTTAAGAGTGGAGCGCCAAAAGAGAAGGGAATAATAATTCGATTTGATACTGCTGTACATCCGCTGGTGTTCTATTCCGTGTCTGCGTAAAAAAGGCACATTCGTGTACTTTTCATTTTTGTTTTTTATTTTGAAGTAAATTAAGTGACCGGATTCATGGTGAGTGTACAGTTAATCATTTTTTTCCTACTTTTACGCATTTGAAATGTGAACAAATATATTATACGAAGGGCTTTTCAGATTTGACCGGGATTCTGTTGTTACATTTCACTTAATGTTAATTTAGATTCGCAGAATATCCTAACTATAGTACTTTTTGAATGGGGGCAGATACTAGTTCCGTGAGTATCGAAATGCAGTTGATTTTTGTAACTTTTTGAACTTGCAACGTTTTGCAGCTATCTACCACTTGTATGTGTCGTTTGTGACGTCACGTCAGCAGGCGATCCTCGTAAAAAGGCAACCCAAACCGCAGTATTCTGACAAGCTTCTCTGGTATCCTCCTCGCTGTTCATTCCTTTCTCTCTCTCCTCAGATCCTTTGTTTCCCCAATATCTAGCTCATCCGTGGAACAGGATGTCGATTGACTGAAGATTGTAGACCTGCCAACTTCACGTTTAAGTATTGCTAGACTAGCTTGCCGAAGGTATCTGCCTGTCAGTAATCATGTGGCCATTGCACTTAAAAACTTTCCTAATTTAACGACTGGCCGCCGTTAGTTGGTAGATTTAGTTTTCATCACACTGGTCATGTTTATTTACTACAGACTAACTAAAACGTGTTATTTAACGGATTGTTGTCTCACGTCCATTCTTAGCATTCAGGACACAGAGTGCCGTTGTTTGTCTGCTTACTCCAAACAATAACTGATGCGGTTTGAAGACGCCTATTGGGAACTTCCCAGCTGTGTAGAGCACTCGGTCTATCTTGTACTCGAGTGTGCTATTACAGTTGTATTCGCATGATCGTTTTTACAACCTCAACTGTGTGCGACACTACAGAGGACATGAGTAAGGATGACGTATGTTAGGTCTGGACAAAAATAAGTGAGACTTGTCCGTCTTAGTTTGTCAAGGTTGATTACATAAATTTAATTCACTACGCGTGACTGATAGTTGTTGGGTTTTGAACATAATTGAAGGGAGTGTATGGTGTATTGGGCAGATATATGAAGTGTGACAAATGGGCAATTGTAGAGTGGGAATAACGGCCAACTGTCTCTGCGGATTATTGCCATTTTAATAATTTAATAATCAGATGGAGAGAAAGAGAGTTCTTTTAAATGATGCCCTGGGAAGGTGAAAATTGTTAATTTTTTCTTCCTTAATATTGGTTTTTATGTGTTAGGAGAAAAATTGTTGTGAATGCGACTTTATGTATTCAGTAAAAGTCGCCGGTAAAATTAAGTTTAAAGATATCTTAAATAGGTTAGCTGGGTTAAAAAGTGAATTTCATGTTGTGTATCGGGTTTGTGGCCTATTTGTAGCAGGACTCCGGCTGGGAGGAAAAGGGCTTTAAACTTTCTTTAGGATAGTAAAAAGCTTTGAGTATATCGATGAAAGGATTCATTTCCTTTCCCTGGGTTTCCTTTTAGCCAATACTGTACAAAATGTAAAATGTCCTAAAGCAAGGAGACTTATCCCCTTGTACATGACGTTCCCCCCTTCTTTGCGTAAAACTCCATCATTGTTTATGTTTTCGTCACATGTGGAACTTTTCTGTTTCACCCTTGAAATTTTTCTGAACATGTAAACAAACTCCATCCAGGAATTTCATGTTTGAAAGAGAGAATGCAGCTTACTCTTTCTGTGTACAACTGATGCTCACTTGGGAATCTTTAGAACCAACTAAGATCTTACGGGGGAGGAGGGCGTACATCATTTTTAGAAGTGTTGAGGGTCAGAGAGAGAGAGCAATAAAATGAATTTCGTTTAATGAATTTCTCCAAGACATTATGACGTGCTGCATGAGATTCAGACGATGATAAAGAGGAGCAGGAATGGTTCTCCTATAGATTTTTTAAAGAAATATATAGGTGTTTAAAAGATGTGTGGGCGATGTGAAGTGAGGGCAGGAACCTGTGGGGTTCTCGGTCGTTGCCGAATCCGGGTTTAAAAATAAGTCTCTTTTGAAAAGGCGAAACCATGGTCCGGAAATCTGGAAATCAATACAGCTTAACTATTTTTGGAGAGTTGTTTGTGTATTAGAATTCTCATGGTATTTATTACGATGAGAGGTTAGAGATTTTACTTTTTTTCGTCTTTACTCAGATACATTGGAAGTTGGCGAAAAAATTTCTGGCCACTGTTGTTTCGTTAATAACGTTACTGTATGAATTTCTGATGCTTTCGTGGAAGTACTGTTTGTTTTTTTTTATTTTTTCATATAAAGATCCCATACCAGAAAATCCAAGTTAAGTTAGCTGTTTGAAAGAAGGTTTGGAGCTCTTATAGATGCACTGCGATTTCGTCCTTGGAAGAAGTCTCCTGCACCTTTTCAGAGTGGTTTACATTGGGAGAAAAGCAGAAAGAGAAGGGGGGAAAGCATCGTGTCTCTTTTTTTTTTTTTCTAAGAAACATTTCTCCTCTATCATTTGTCGTCCTTTCTCTTTTGTCCCCTTTTCTACTGTCATCTTGTCATTTCAAAGATTAACTTCAATCCCACATCTTTCTCTTCAGATTTCACAAAAATGTGTAGTGAACTTTTTTTGACGGCAGAATATCTACAGTATATTGACTTTTTTTCTATCTCCTTCACCTTGAGAGGTATATTTTCCCTCTTCTTGGTGCATTATTTACCTTTGCTTTGGCTGCAGGACTTTAATTTTTGAAGCCCACGTAGGACCTTGTCCACGATGAGAACGTCGTGCTTTGGGTGGTTTTCATCCTTTCTGCTGGATAGCGACCCGGGATTCGTAGTTCGATTTTCATTTGTTGTTCAGTAGTCACATATACTGTTCTTTGTCTAGGTCTATCAATGTTTGTCAAAATGTTAAAAAAGAAAGGGGGGGGGGGGGGGGGGGGGGGGGGGGGGGGGCAACTGGCATAAAATATCGGCGAGGTCGATTGTATTCACTTATGCTATACTACAATTGGCTTCTTTGAATTGTTCCGCAGGATCTTTCCTTCTTACAACGTGCTAGATTTTGTTTATAGTCCTTACAACAAGACCCGCCTCGGTGGTGTAGTGGGTATCGCGCTCAGTGACTCCGCCAGTAATTCTACGTGCGATGCTGGACCGAGGTGGGGCTGGGCTTCTTTCGGGCGAGAGAGGCCCCGATTGCGCCTTCTTTCTCATGAGAAGGAAAACCGTGTGGTGTACGATGGCATTTGCACGTCAACGAACCCCCTCTACTATGCAACAGGTAATGAGACAAAATTTCCAGGCGTAGGGGCTCGGCCCCTGGCGTCGGTGGAATGCGCCGACGATAAATAAGCATAGGGGTTGCAGCTTTCGTCGGCAACCATCATCCCACCCTTATCCCGCCTGTGGCAGGATCAGTTCTGCGAGTTCTAGCCCTCCGCTCCCGTCTATCTCCCACAAGGTTCCCGTCCACCCCACGCACTGGTCGGCAACCGGCTGCGAAAAAAAACCTGTCAATATATATCACCCTTGTGTCCATTCAGAGGGACGAGATGGGTACCCGACCCTGCCATAGGCGGGAGAAGGGTTAGGAGTTGTTAGTTGCTATAGTCCAGTTACAACAAGCAAGGATAATATTGGAGTGAGAGGCTACTGAAGGGTTGTAGCATTCATTCAGCAACCAACCATAGAAAACCACCGTTCAAATGCCGTAATTTCATTTCGTCATACACTGTCGTAAGCCTGGAATGGATATGTTAAAGTTTTATAGTACAGGCTACATCTAGTTCACATTATTAAGAGCTCGCGTTTAATTATACGTACATTTCTATGGCACATTTCCTGCAAATGTGTCATAAGCAATCCTTTAATGAAGTCGAAGCCAGCTACGACACTGTTAGATGGCTACTGAACCCATGAGAGGGGTGGCGGCAATCATACAAGGGAAGTAGCCATTGCAATTCTCAACGTGAATCAATGGTCATGTGTCTACCTCACCTGAGCGCTGAAAATGTTCAAATGAGTTAAAGGCATGTAGATGACTATAGTAAGGAGGGAGGGAGTTGACAACTAGGCACCAGAAAAAGATTGAAGGTTTACGAAATTAGTCCTTGCTGCTTTTTCTCTACTCACTCGTGTCTCCGAAAAGCAATCAGTACCTACCATGACGAATGCTAGTGTGAAATTTTGATTGTCCCCGAATGGAAATGAAACATCTGGCGAGTTGGAAAAGGACGTGGCTGATAACTAAGAGGTCAGGATTTTAGCGACACGTTCTTAGCATAGTGTACAGCAGTACTGGTGTAGAGGGAAATGAGGTTTCGGGTTTTGTATGTGGGGTTTGGGAGGGGGAATTTGTGGAATGGGACCGTTTGAGATCGAGGGAGGGCTTGTGCTTGGTTTGTGTAGGGTCGGACGATTGCTATATTTCATGACGATCACGTTGTTATTTCACGACTCGTATTCGTGTTCAATCAGGCTGCTAGTTCTTTAGTCTAGACATCATTGCCGACCTTCGAAATAGTGTACGTTTTAAAGTTGTTTTATATTGTATAAAGTTTTTAGGAGTTACATTGTATGAAACTTAAAGAGTTCTCAATGTTTGACAAGTTTGTAACTTAATAGAAGTGCATTGTTTTTTTTTTATTTTGGCACTTTGATCGAATAAGTCGGCAGAGGTATTGTTATTGTAAACTGAGGATTGTACCAAACTTGTAATATTGGATTGTAATATTATTAGTAGTAATAAATATAGTGGTATATGAATCAATTTCAGTATTTTTCGAAGTACTTAGTAAAACCGAATACTTCTCGCTCCTGTCGCTCAAAAGACGTTTGATCCACAGCTGATTTTGACAGTTTGTTTAAAATGTGTTGTGAAAAATAATGCCCATTGGTATTCTTCGTATATATGAGTGGAAGTCCTGTTGTCTGATACGATTGCAGCTAAGGGTGATCCAATTTCTTTTTGAATTGGTACTATTTTTGAATTTCTGGCATTGATCATCTTATCACATGGTTTGAATGATGGTAATATGGTTCAACATCTGTTATTAGTTCTTTTGCCTGTTCACTCCCTGAACCCTCTTCCCTGCCGTAATCTACTTCTTATTCTCTAGTAGGATCAAGCACCCCAAAATAATTTTTGTGCTTGACTTTGTATGGGAATTACATTTTTCGGGTTTAGAGAAATAGAAATTCGTATGTAGTAATCATACCTTACTTTCGTTGTATTCACTTCATTCTTCTGAAATATTAGTCCTTCTGGGCGATCTTCGTTGCATATTTAGTCAGGGATGTTCTCTAATCTTGGAAGTGTCCTATCTAAACTAATAAAATTCTGTTTCCTCTCTTAACATTTTTTCTAAGACCTGTGCGATCTAACATTGTTCTGTATGCGAAATACAAGTTTACAGGCGACAAATTGCTAATTAGTCTTTGCTTTCTGGGGAGGTTCTTCCTACGGTCAAACTCTACTGTAGTTGACTAAGGTATTACTATAATATTGGTATTAGTGGACTGGAGAAGGTGGTGCGACTGACCATGATTGGTTTGGTTTAATGTCTATCTGCTCTGAAGGCTATTTACAGACGATCGGAGGAGATATTTGTTGACGTCCACAAATTCTTTATATTGAAATGGTTCCTTTAAGTGCAGGTGACATAAAATTACACTGACCACGCACATCTTTGCTTCCGTCCGACAAAAGGGGATCTTTGAGCTTTCTCGTTACAAATCCTCATGTTGTGCCAACGGCTTAGTACCTTTTGAGACTGTTCTTAATTTGTGGGACACAGCAAGCAGCATTGAATAAGGCAGTCGTGGCTAATGTGGGTGGTTAGTCTTCAGTTTTTAATCAATATGTGGAATGGCATTTGGGTACTGTGATCGAATCGGTCTGTCTGAAGAGGCAGGACCTCTTCGAAACAAGACGTGATGCTCTGAACGTTCTTTATCCGTGAATGACCTCGACTGGATGACGCATACCTGTGGAATAATTAACAAACAATAGCTCTCTGAGGTATGTTATTGCCCTTTCCTATTAAAAGATGGCGCCCGTTGATTCACTCTCAATGAAATTGTTGAAGACCGGATGTCGTAATCTTTTTCAGTGAGGAGGTCACATGTAAAACGCTTCACTGGCACATGTATTTTTTAAGTGGAGTATTGTCTTCAGTCTCAAGGTTACAGGTATATAGTTAGTGAAGGTTTTCTTCTTAGTTCAGAGCTGCTTGTCTCGTTACCTTCTCCCCATTTATAATTTGCTTCTCATGAGCTACTGAGGACGGAGAGGGACTTAAAATGTATCGTGTAATTAAATGATAAATACAGGTGTATTGGTCAGTTGGCCTATGAGACTACTTTGGGGGGGGGGGGACGAGAGCCATTCTGCTTTGAGATGTAAGTCTGTCTATTGACATGCTCACACAGGTTTCTACGACATCCTCTGTTCTGACTCGCCCGACATCAATAAAGCCATTTTTGAACCTTGATTGCTCAAGGGAATTTTAAGTTGGATTATAGCTTTTAAAGTAAGCGTGTGACTACAGGTTCGATTATTGACCTATGGGTTCTTTCTGACAACAGTAAAAATCTTAATTTCGGTGGTTTCCAGGTAATGGGCTCTCCGATGTCCTGAAAAGTTGTACGTCAAAACAAAATGACAGTAGCTCTTTACTCGCCAGATTTTCTCAGAGTTAACTTTTTTTTCTGGCTATGCAACTCTTAAGACATCTTGAAAGTTTTTTTGAGAGTTACAGTACGTGGATTTTCTTAAAGATGTCAAAAGAGCTGAAGTAATATTGGAATAACTTGGTGTTATGTTTGATTTTAAAATGGTTGGTGGCGTTAGAGAAAGAATAGATATGACCACTATGTCATGTGTGTTTATTTTATTCGTGGTAAAGGGCTCTGGCGTTACTGACAGGTTTGGATTAATAGGAAGCACTTACGTTGTAAACGTACGATAACTTTTTTTCGGGCTCAGCAGGGGCGCTACTGTCGGTACAACCCCGCCTCCTTTCCCTATTTCCACTTACATTAGTTATAAGTTGTTAAATGATTAATTAAAATCGGTGCCGAATTTGGATACGGACAACATTAATCCCGTTCTTGACTTGACAATAAATGTGCTTATTTATATCCATTCTACAAGTTTTTGCTGTGTGGGCACTTGGACATATTCATTAGTTTTAAGTTGTACACGTTCATGTTTAGTACCGCCGTTGATTTGTGTGTTCTGGTGAGATTGTAACATTTGGGATGAATTAACTAATCATGCTCCTGTTTGCATTCACCATTGAATTATCTACTTTATTTTTATTGAAGTGGCGCCATAGCGCCTGTGTTCACTGGTGACTTGGTATGACCAGCAGGTTCATGTACTGTTATAGTAGCCCGTCTGGGTAGGTTTGTCGTGTAATGACTAAAATTTAAAATAAGCAGTGTACCGTCGTCACTCGGATGGGGCGGTAAAACCCATAACCCCATGCAGTTGTATGTTGACGTCACTACTGCCCCCATAAGCGTAGTTCAAAGTTTCTCTTCCTCACTCTTCAGTTGTTCTTTGAAAGATCCCCGACAATTCTTTAGTAGTTTCCCGGGTTTTCAACGGTCCTACCTCCCCTTCCGTAAACTGAATGTAGAGTGAGGTTCCCTAGCTTTCAATTGAAGAGCCACATGACGCGGTTACTTAGTTTTGACCTGACAGGTGTGGGTAGCAGATGGTGATTTGATATCGACTTCAGTTATATTAATATGAACGTTTTGATTCCTGTAGATTAGTTCACTTGGATATTGAGTATAGGTGAAGTGAGGGGCGGTTATGGGTTGAAGTTGAATTTGAAATGTTAAATTGTTATCGACTGACTATTGATCTCATGTCTCGAAACTACGCACAATTTGCTTTCGTAGTCAGTATTTTCTAATAAAACACAAATGTCGAAATTGATATTTGAAGTGACACGTGATGAACGCGAGCAGTGGATGCTTAATTTTAAATGTAGCCCCTCCATTCTGGGGGGCTTTCATCAATAAAATAATCGCCCTAAAGATCACGTCGGTTTTGGGGTGTGGTTTAATGACAGCCGTTGTCGTTTGGGCTTCAGCATGAGTGATAGGGTTGTTGTTGATATTCCTCTTAACATTTATTTTGCACTGAGGTGTTTTGTGCCGTTGCTATGCTATGTTCATTTGGTCGTAAATAGGCGGTAGAGAACACTGTGGTGAACCAGGGTTGCCCACAACAAATTTTGTTGCCGTGTCTTGTAGGACATGTAGTGAAAATAGCGAATATGTCTTTGGAATTGCAATGGGTCGCCACTACTTCATTCGACACTAGTAACTTGTGCCTATTGATTATAACACGTTGAGAGTTGACCAATAAATTAATTATAAACTGAGCATCTTTTGATGGGCAATGATTAAAGCTTGGTTTTTAGTATACGATGTCCTCTCCCAACAAGGACTTGAAAGGTTTTTAGCATTGATTGTCATTGCATCCTTTAATCATCGCAACTAACTCCTCTCCCTGTCCATGGATTTTATCATTTTCTACAATGTGAGTAGTACCCATTTCGGGATTGAATAAATTAATTTCCCTCATCCATGTTAAGAGTGTACTCGGCTTAGGGATAAACTCTGGTCACTTCTGAAATATTGCACAATGGTGTTGTTGGACCTAATAATTACGAGCGTATGGATACGTTTCATTCTCTTCAGCCTGTAAAGTTTCGTATCAATAATAATGTTGTTGTCATGGAGACGTTGTCATTTTATTTGCCATATCCCGTCATGTAAGTAGTGTAATATAAATAACGGTTTGATTAATTTAGCGTTGGTCTTTGACTGTTAAATCTATGAGCTTCACACGAGAAGGACCTGTCTGTCGCTTCTGCTTTGGCCTTTGTGAAGGTTGCGAAGTCCTACCAAGAATCGTTAATGTTCAAGCGATAATGATGAAATGCGCCAGAAACTTCTTCGCTTGTCCGGTTGGCTGTTTTTATTGCCTCGTCTAGGTAATCTGAGGTAC
This sequence comes from Trigoniulus corallinus, assembly GCA_013389805.1. Lineage (NCBI taxonomy): Eukaryota > Metazoa > Arthropoda > Diplopoda > Spirobolida > Trigoniulidae > Trigoniulus > Trigoniulus corallinus. Next base: position 16,590,900 of record JAAFCE010006949.1, on the reverse strand, counting down.
TTGAACACCAGACCAAATTATCAGCAAGGTTTTTTTTAACACCAACAGGTTTACGCCTTGTACACGTTCTCACTGTTATAACTGTCGGCAAACTATAAATCTTATCAACTCTTCAGTATGGTGGAGTGGAAGAATAAATTCAGTCGTAAATATTGCCAGATGTATATTGTAATTAAGCACCAGGACTTCCGGACAGCAGTGATTCTTGTTCCAGACAAACAGCTTGAATTTTGATTATGCGTAAAGTAGTTGTAGTTATCGGCCTCCCTCACTCACCACCTCTTCTTCTGATAGTCAAAAAATTAGAACTGATATTTTGTTCCCCCAAGAACTAAAAATTATATATACTTTCAACATTTGTTCAGTGTGCACCATCTGCAGCACTTGTTCATGCTATGGGACTAATATGAATCTGTAAAAATTGATTGTCTAAGATTGCGTCATATGTTACATAGCTCGAAGTACTTCGCCTGGTTTTTTTTTGTTTTTTTTTAATAAAAAGAAAATCAAGCATTTGTTTCAGAAACGTGCAGACAACACGTTATCCATAAAGTATTTGCCTAGCCACGGACGATTGTGGTTGAGTAAATGAACAAATTTTAAATGTTTCCCTTTGATAAGATATAACTGGATATGATGAGTGGTTGTTGTTCTATTACTTCCCATTTTATTAACAGACTGTCGTTGGGTAAATGTGTGCAGTTCGCCAAATGTGTATCGGCAGATTTTCAAAGTATATAAACAACTACAGTACACATTTTACTTAGCTATACTCATTATTGTATATGATCTTTGTAAACGATTCAGCACTTCCGCTGCCCTCCAAAGCTTATGTTTTTCTTTAAATTTATCATCCATTTAATGCGGTAATATATTTGCGACCTTAAAGACCAAATAAACATTTTTTAAAGGTAATATTTTTAAAAATACAATCTATTTCTTTTTTGTTTTTCAGCGAGGATCAGACGAGCTCCTTTCACAGACTACAACAGTCAGTAATGGTTCAATCATGAGCCCGCAACCCAACCACAGTGACAATAACAACGATGCGAAGAAAGTCAAGCTGGACAAGAACCAGAATGGGAAACCATCTAGAGTCATTCACATCCGCAACATTCCCAATGAGGTGACCGAAGCCGAAATCATTCACTTGGGCATTCCGTTTGGGCGCGTGACCAACATCTTGGTCCTCAAGGGAAAGAACCAGGTATGCACTTAAACATTTATTATTACTGTAAATAAAGCATTTTCATCAATGTATCAACTCAAACGGCGCGGTAGCACTAAAGTTTTGTTAAATTGTCGAATTGGAAAAGCAGAGTTGGCCGAAAGACCCTCGCAGGGTAGTGGTTTTCAATTCTCCTTCTGGATCCACACGGATAGATAATTCCCAGATTGACAGTTAATCACTGCAGTGTTGGCAGATCTCCAATCACATTGTCCACTCTGAGGTGTAAAAATTTGGATCGCTCTACTAACTGAATTCAAAAATTTCGTTACAACTGCCTTTATTATAACTCTACTTCACTAGCCCGCATTTGAAATATAAATATATATTTACTTGGTTATTTACCCTTTGAGGTTTGACTTCGATAGTTACCATGTTTTGGATAGTCTATTCCTTTTTGGTTTTATCCTTACCCTGTATACAGAAAATAATTAAGCTTTTGTTAAAACTACAACCATGCGTGAAAGAAAACTAATATATTGCATAATTCCACTGGCACTTTAATCCCAGTGAATATTAGTATGGTTTTTTTACTTAGGATTACTTTTAAGGCTAATGGTTACTATTTCAGGCATTTTTAGAAATGGCAGACGAGATTGCAGCTTCTACGATGGTCAGTTACTTCTCCAATTGCATCGCCCAGTTGCGCGGTCGCAACGTCTTCATTCAGTTTTCCAATCACAAGGAACTCAAAACAGACAGCACTCATTCTAATGCAGTAAGCAATTTCTTGTTTATGGTTAAGATAAAGATTTGTTGCATTAACCTAACATATAAAATCTGTTTATGATAATTTAATTAATGTGTCTGAATTATTGTAGCACGCCACTACACAAGCAGCTCTACAAGCTGCCCAAGCCTTAATGGGTCAAGGTGAAATCCAAGGAGGACCAAACGCTGTGCTCAGGGTAATCGTGGAACACATGGTTTATCCTGTAACTTTGGAAGTTCTGTCTCAGGTAAATCATAATCGAATGAAACATTTCAAGGCATATGTAGTCTACCTTTGATTACAAAAAGAAATTGGGACATTTCTCGGGTTCTTAATCGACCCGCCGCGGTGGCGTAGTGGTTAGCTCACTCGGCAACTACGCCAGTAGTTCTAGGTTCGATCCTGGACCGTGGTGGGTCGGCTTCTTTCGGGCGAGAGAGAAGCCGCGAGTGTGCCTTCTTTCAGATGAGAAGTAAAACCGAGGTCCCGTGTGGGTGTACGATGGCACTTGCACGTAAAAGAACCCTCTCTACTACGCAACGGGTAGATGAGGCAACATTTCCAGGTGTAGGAGCTCGCCCCCTGGCGTCGGTAGCATTCCCCAACGAACACTAGACCGACGATAAATAAGCGTAGGGGTGCAGCTTTGGCCGGCAACCGGCTGCAGAAAAAACTATGACCAATATATCACCCTGTGTCCATTCAGAGGGACAAATGGGTACCCGACCCTGCCATAGGCGGGAAAAGGGTTAGGAGTTGCTTTTTTTTTCTCGGGTTCTTAATCAAATTCTGTTAATCTCCTTGTTCCCCGTCATTATGACTACCTTTTGACCTATCCTTCTCAGATTAATGCTTACTGGTTGTATGTGAAAAAAATGTTTGAGTTGTGGAATTATTTTTTTCTGCGACGTTTTGCTTTAATAACAAATTTTTTTTTCTAGATTTTCTCAAGGCCTGGGAAAATTCTAAAAATAATAACTTTCACCAAAAATAGTAAGCTACATTGTTACATGGATAGCGAAGTGAACGATTGAATTTTGTTTTTCAATATTCCGTTTTTTATAGACACATTCCAGGCTCTAATTCAGTATCCAGATGTAATGACTGCACAGGCTGCCAAAGTGGTAAGGGTTGCTAGCAGTGCATTCCATAAGCGGGTTAATTCTAACAACCTGCATGTCTTATAATGAATTTTCATTGATTAATAGGCTCTGGATGGCCAAAATATCTACAATTCATGCTGTACATTACGCATAGAGTATTCAAAATTAATAAATTTGAATGTTAAGTATAACAACGATAAAAGTAGAGATTACACCAACCCAAACCTTCCCACAGGAGATCCAGCACTTGATTCTGCGCTTGCTTTAGGAGGTTAGTACATAAAAAGGAGGTGAAATGTTTGGTGAGAGTAACTATTCGTGATATTTGTCTTGTGCACTTCAAATCTCCCAAGCTTTACAGCACACATCGTTGTGCGTTGTTTTGTCTTGACTCAGTTTTTTTCTTTTAATTGAGATACACTAACGCATATGTTTTTTTTTTTTGTTTCATTTCACTTTTTTCTCCCTTCATTTATTTTCACTGGATGCTTTTGATATCTTGGGCTCCATTCTTCTATGTCGCTCTTTATTCGTTTCTTATTTATCTCCCAAGCCTAATTTTATTTTTTTTTATTCCCGTTTTTCTTCTCTTTTTTTGAAACTTGTCTCACAAGGGTCAGCTGGAGTGCTGGCTACTCCATTTGCAGCCATGCACGGCCTGGGAACACCACTAACCGCCTACACCCCCGCTGCAGTAGGAGGTAATAACATACCCTTGTACCGAACATCTTAAGTCTTTTGTTTTTCTTTTCTGTTGTGTAAAAATAAGTTTGTAAGACAGTCATTTGCGATTCACTTAACCCCTTGTCCCTTTGTTTAGCCTGACAATAATAGCACAATTATGACATTTAAATTAAAAAAAATTCTGTTGCGCTTTCCCGGCGTTGTTCCAATAGAGCATCCTCAAGGCTCTTTGTGAAGCAGTTTGTTACGTTATGTTTTAGTTCGCCGTGTGCTTAATGTGAACCACTCCCAATGTAATGTTACAGAATGCTTACGTGAATCTCTCTACCTTTTATGTGAGAAGTTTTATGGTGTAATTCATTCGGCGGCGGATTCTAGAAAATGAAAGTTGTAGCTCGTTTTTCATAAACCACATTGACTTTTATTTCTTACAAAACGTAAGAATCAAATCTGTCATTCCATGATGATATTGAGTTGTTTTTGAGATACGAAGTCAAAGCCACATAAGTAACTTGTAACATTCTGTCGTATTATATGCTTGGAAGTTACTAGCCATACCCTTGCCCTCTTCTGATGTGCTATACTGGGTTGGAATGAGCTTCTAAATTTTTTCCTTTAGTCATTTACATGTATTGGCTTTCTTTCAGCAGGTACTCCTCTGGCAGGATTCATGATTCCTAGTGCAGCGACTGCTGCCTCAACTGCTGCACTTGGTGTTGCTGGAGTTCGGTTGCCAGGACAACAACCGACGTGTGTACTACTTGTGAGCAGTCTCAATGAAGAGGTATTGTGAAATTTGTGAAGTTTAATGTCATTGCTTGATTTCTTCTTAAAAAAAAAACATTTGGACGGCTTCTTTCAATAGTTCTTAATGCCTGATGAACAGTTGGCTGTTGACTTTATTTAAAAATATTTCTCCCTGTAGGTCAAGATATATCTATTTCTTCAAATTTCCTGTTGCAATCTTTTATTAATCTAACATTTATGTTATTTTTATTTGCGTTTTTCGCAGGATGAATAATTTAAAATGTTTGATTTATAATTTGACGTTTTCTAGTGCCTTTCATGAATGTTATGCACGGAGCTTTTCAGTTTGTGGCATGCTTAATTTTTATGACATGTCTTTTACAGTTACAACCAAATCCAAAATTCAACTGTGTGGCATGCATTACTTATAATTTGAACTTCCACTGAATATAGTCTTGCTCGTCTAAAACACAGCATCTTGAGGGCACTTGAGTGTTTCGGAGTATGTTTTCCTAATTGCAAAAATTCATGCTTTTTTTCAGGCTCGTAGTTTTAAACCTTGATCTTCTGCTTACGTGTTTTTTTTTCTCATTTTTATTTTGCAGTTTTATAACGTAATGGTTTATTTAGTGTCTTGTGAATTTCACAAGTCAGTGATAGTTTGTCCCAGGGCCTGTTATAGGTTGTATTTGTTTCACCTAAAAGAAAAACTTTTATTATGAAGTAGTTTTGAGGTAGTGAGATTGATATTTCATTTCCCCTCTTTTATAATTTTATTTCCAACGGAGTCTGTATGTGTGCGATGTTTATGACTGCTCTGTTTGAGATTAAACATTCCTGCTGCAGTCCCACATTCCGAACCAATTGTTGTAAAAGCCTGTCGTAGCTATAAAACTTAGATGAAATAACTTTGCTTGTCGATCAAGGGGAGGGACCTTTTTCTACAATTATAATTTTTAAACCACATATTTATGCGATTACAATTTGACCCTTAATGTATAAATGGTTACTGTTTCCCTAATGATTTAAGAGTATTTATTGTTGAACGTGTTTACTGTAAGAGCAAATCACAAATTTTGTGAAAGAGAAGCAACCTACACTTCATAGTCGCTTAAATGGCGGTATTTTTATTAGGTGAAGTCCGCTTTGTCCGTTCTGCGATACGAGTTATTCGAATACTCATGAGTACATCTGCAAGATTTGAATGTTTTTCAGATGCTTTAGTGGAATGTACGCTTTTTGTGCTGTCTCTGTGTGTAAACTAGTTATTAATTACAATTTAAGGTCCTGTCTTCCATATTGAAGAACCTTCATTTCACCGCTATCGCCAGTCATTTTGTTTAACTTTTTTTATTGTTGACATTCATATTTTAATTTCAGGTATATATATAGAATATTTCACAGCTTTCTGACTTACATAATGGGTTAAATTTTTTTCCGTCCTCCTTTACAGTTTAATCCAAATCAGCTGTCATGATTGAACTTGTTTACCATCAGCCCATTCCGTTGTTTGTGTGTGAATGTCTTCTTTCTATTTATTTCATGATACAGCTCTCTATATCACTGGTTGCACTCATCTCTAATGATTTTATTTGGTTTACTTTTTTGCTCATAATTGTTTAACTTTGAATTTGATTTTATTATTTTTTTAATTTATTGCTAATCGTTGTTTTCTCTATCTCTTAATATGTATACATTTACTTTGTGTTGATCGTACAGTGCATTCTAGTCTTCAATATTCATAAAAACAAATTTCATTAACGATTGCAGCATTTTACATGATTTTACATAGTGTCACCTACGACTTTAAAAATTCAATTCAGGCAAATGAAATTAATATTTTTATTTGGGAAGAATTGTAATGTCGTTTATGTAGCAATCAATTGCATTTAAGTTGGTGATTTTACTTAGAATGGCGACTTGACTGCATTGTACGATTACTGATAGTTACTGTCACTTTTATGTGAGGGGAAAGAGGGGGAGGCAGTCTGGGAAAAGGAGTTTTAGTTAATCTTTATGTTTGGAGTTGGTATTATAGAAATTACCAACCCACTAAAATATGTCACGGCAATCTTCATGTTTCTCTAGTTTCGGCTTATTTCGTTATCCTAATTACTTTGAAGGTTGCTGGGGAGATGAACTTAGGGTTATTTTGGGTAAGGATGGGCGGGATAAGGGTTTAAAGATGGTCTCATTTAATTTGGAGATCTTAGTGATGATGATTATGAATATTGATTATATACGATATATCGATCACTTATCGGCGCCTTGTTTTTTCTTGCTCCCCCTCGTCCGCTCCGCCTCCTGCTCATTGGTGTCATCCCCAATGTGGAATTCTCTATCCGTTCGTTCGCTCGCTCGGACACTGACCTCACTTGTCCTCTCCTCTGCTCTACTTGCCGTCCTCCACTTTAGACGGTTACGCCAGAAGCTCTCTTTACCCTTTTTGGTACGTTAGAAGCACTGTTTTTTCATTCTTTGTTTTTTGGTTTGTTTTCTCATCATTTTGTCCATCAATCTTCCAGCAAGTCGTAATTTCCACCTCATTTATTTTTTTTAAATTGGTGATTTCACTTTCGTTCTTATTCTTAAACGGAAGCCAAAATTTTGAATCTTGATTTGTTGTGTATTGTGACTGAAACGCTCTCACTGACTACTTCTTTGATGGCAAATTCAAACTGGTGTATTGACTGAGTGAATGTTGTGTTTTTATTGTTCGAAGAATGAAATGCTGGATAGACATTTTATGATACTTTCCCCCTTAATTCTTTACTTCTTTTATTTTTGCTACTGATGGTGCAATAATTCTGCTTCTAGCATGTTGTTTCTACCATTATTATTATTATTCAGGCTTGGAAATATCTTTGACTTGGAATTATTTTAATCATCACCGTTGTGAACGTGTAAGATCCCAGTCGCATACCTAATTCAGGGATGGAGTTAGCCTTGCCAATCCCAAGTGTTTTTTTAACGTGAGGAAATGCGACAAGTAATTACAGTTTAAGTTTTGCCATCGAAAGTGCAGTGTCGAGTGCAACTTTTCTAAATTAATTTAATCAAATAAAGCATGCTTGTTGGTGGATATCTTTTATAACCCAATTCTTTTTAGTTTTCAGTTGATTCTGTGCATTTTTCAATTGCTTTTAAAAAACATAAACACATCTTAGCAGTGACGGCTCATGGTTGTCTCTTTCTTTTGGTTTGATATAACTAAAAATTGTTTAATCACTTATTTATTAAAATTTTATATCGTATTAAACTTCTTAATGAAATTCTTCTTCTGTATACGCCATATTAAGTTTTTAACAGCCCTTTAGTTAATCGCTCTAAAACTTTCACTGGTCATGAGCCAGCACTGCATCCTAGCCTAGATACTTATTTTATATTTGTAAATAATATTTCAAAAGCAATTTCTATGAAGCTTATTTTATTCTTCTTAAACCATCGTGCTTTTTAATTTTCATCACTACTGCCAAAGAAAAATATTTCCCCTTTGTGTCTTAGTTTTGTTCTATTTTTAATTTCATTTGCACTTCATTTGATCAATCTGACACGTACGTAGTAGTTGTGGTTGTTACATTAAGGTGAAAAGTGATATTTAGTTTTTGGCACATTTTGAGGCATGAGTTAGTTTTTTTTCACACGTGACACAATTTTATTTTCATATATAAATTTTTAAAATGTACAGTAATAATGTAACAGGTGAATGTGAGGATGTTAATATTTACTGCTTTATTTTATATGGTGAAAAGTATCAGTCGTTTTAAAGTTGGTGTGAAGAAATATGCTTTAAATGATTTTGTGATTATTAATTATCTTGTCTTAAAAAAAAACTTCTTAACCACTTTGACCAGCTAATGTTACCTGCTTAAAAGGTACCAAGGGTATATTTTTGAGACCAGCCTCGTAGGTTTTTGGGACATATTTCTTTTCACCAACTTTAGTATAAATTAAATTCAAGTTTGTTGCGATAAATTGGCAAACAGTATCATTAATTTAATTAGTTATGATTTTTCATATTTTATTCAGGAGTTTATGGTGACGTGCATCGGGTGAAAATCCTCTTCAGCAAAAAGGATAATGCCTTAATACAAATGGCAGAGCCTCATCAGGCTCAATTAGGTTGAGTATTTTGAAAGTTCTTTGTGGGGGGGATTGAAAACGTGTAAGTACTAGTTTTAAATTGGTGGTTGTGTTTTATTCAGCTATGAGTTATCTCGATAAAGTAAAGGTATTCGGTAAACAGATTAAAGTAACGCCTTCGAAGCATCTATCCGTCCAAATGCCAAAAGAAGGGCAACCGGTAAGAAATATCTTTGGATTAAAAATATTCTTGTTATTCCTTACGATTAATATATGCATTCTTTTTTTTGTGTGTGTCCAACTGTAGGACGCAGGGCTCACCAAAGACTATACATCATCAACACTTCATAGATTTAAAAAACCAGGTTCAAAAAATTACCAAAACATCTACCCACCATCAGCAACATTGCACCTTTCCAACATTCCGTACGTATAAAAATGTGTTATGCTTGTAATCAATCATCATTGGTTTCCTCGCACTTATTCATATGGTTACACATTTGCATTATATCCCGATGGCTAATTTTGGGGTATAAAATGTCGTTTTCCTCAGACCTAACGTGACAGAGGACGATATCAAAGACGCATTTGTCCAACATGGATGTGCAGTTAAAGCTTTCAAATTTTTCATGTGAGTCATGTTCTTTAATATCTTCCCCTCTTATCGCGAATCTTTACTGATTTGGAGATCGTGTTGTTGTGTTGAATTTAATGATGACGGACATACGTATTATCGTTTTTAGGAAAGATCGGAAGATGGCGTTAATCCAGTTGGGGTCAGTTGAAGAGGCTGTCATGGCCTTAATTGTGAGTATATTTTAATTGTAAAAACATATGGTACTACTACTGTTAAAAATTATTCTTGGTAATTAATTGGCTCGAGTTATGTGGTAAACCTTTACAGAAAATGCACAATTACCAGCTGAGTGAATCAAATCACTTAAGAGTTTCATTTTCAAAATCGACAATCTGATGATGCATGCAACTGCAGAAAAGCGAAAAGATAGCAGACAGACAGGTGAAGCATATTTAATCTTGACTCGCAGACACACGTATGTGTACTACTCTACTATACCTGGAAGACATCGGATACATTTTTTTAAAGTAACGTCGCGAAATGTTGGGGGAAAGATGCTTTTTTTTATGAAACGTGTTTTTGTGTGACGAGAAGACAGGGGAAAAGCGTATATATCCTGCAACACTTATAAATTCAGTGAAGATAAAAAAAAAGGTGGTTAGTAGTTCTATAACAAAGAATCCATCCATATTCAGAAATGCGAAGAAGCTGTTTTTAAGATGAGGAACAAAATGAGAAACAATGTGGAAGGCGAGTTGTTCCAAAAGAAAACACACAACAACAACAAAAAATATCTCGAATCGAGGTGAAATTTGTAAAAGGTTAGTTATAAAAAAAGATGCCTCCCTTTTTATGCAAATTGATTGTTACTTTATTGCAACTTTTATCTTGCCTCATTCTCTATCTCTTTCTCGCTCTTAAAGTGTTAGGTTCTGTATTCGTTGTTTAATGACTGCCATCACTGATAAGTACATTGGATGTTTCTCAACGGTTTCTTGTACGTTTTCGATATATTCCCCCCTTTCCCATATTCCATCATCAGTCTTGTCTGTTTTAATGAGACTTTCACCGCACATATCATTTAGTGTTTAAAAATGATCTTTATCATTTCTTGTATGTGTGGTATTAGCGCTGATATGCCATCAACTCACTCTTTCTCCCTTCCCCATTATTCCTTTCGAAGTATCTAGAAACAGATTTCTGGGGTGAATGGACAGCAGCATTTAGAAGAGGTTTTTAATGTTAATTGTTTACTTTTTTCCCTTGCATCGGTGATGCGTATTTTTTGCGTGTGGATATTTTTATATACTTGTGTGATTATTGTCGTCTCCTTTAATATAAAGCAGTAGTGAAAGTCCGGTCAATGATTAAGCTTTTCACCTCTCGGCCCCCTACCCCCCCACTCCTGTTCCCTGCAAAACTTTATCATGATGTTGAATGTTTCTCAAATCAGTTGAATACTACATGTGTGTGTTGAGAGAAAAGGTTATCTTTTGTGTTAGTAACTTTTTCAGTTCACCTTCTGGTCCACTGAACCCCCCCCCCCAGTGGGTTATATATATATATATAAAGAATATTTTTGACAAAATGAAATTCAGGTTTATTTCTAGATTACCATCTCTTCTTCATCTCGCTGTAGGGTTGTCTTATAATAATGAAATTTCCTTAGTCACAGGAGGAAACAGGAAATCCTTATAATTCATAAAGGACACCGCAATTTTTGCATACATATATATAGGGCTGTTATGAGGGAGGTAAATGTAAAAAAAACCATTCCAGTTTATGACCTCTCTCTCTGTGTCTCTGCAAGCTAATAATTTGAGTGCTTTCATCAACGTAATTTAATTTTTGGAGTGCGCATTCCCCCTTCTCAAAATAATGGTTTTCAGTTTTCCTTTACACTGTCACTTTTTCCTATGATCGACCGTACCCGTTGGTGCTCGTTTCGTTAGTGGACATTTATCCCCACGTTCTTCCGCATGTTGCTCTTGTTTTTCCAGGTTGGAGTCTGTAATCTTGTGGTTATTTTTTATACTCAACGTCTGTGACTATAGAAGATATATATTTAGTTTATTTCTGTTTTTAGGAAGTTTTCTTACAATTTCTATCATATTTCTTACTCGTTTCTCTAGTTTTATCATTAGTAGGTGTAGTATTGTCCCCATTATGTTTTTTTGCCCTTGAATGTCACGCCGTCGTGATCGTTTACGCCACCGCCGATTTAATTTAATATTTTTTTCTGGAATTTCCCTTAAATTAGGTGTAATGTTTGTGAATGGAGAGAAAAATAATAGTCAGGGCTTAACCACTGAATCATCTTGTTTCCTTCCTTCATTTGGTATCTTTTTCGTTACTATTTCCATTTATATTTACAGACAGTTAGTAATGAGTACATTTATTTACTGTTTTATTGACTTTTGATAGCATTTTAAGTTTCCGAAATCGCGTATATGTAGGTAATAGGACTTTTTTCATAGTGGTGTTGTCCACAAAAGGAAAGCCTTTGATAGCGTCGGACTGTTACTGAATGACGAGGAGCGAAATGCTTTTTTTCTTTAAGTTAAGCGAAACTCGCATTAATTCTGTGGACTTTGTTGATTTTCAACAGAATGTGTGGACTATCATTTTTGAACATATCATAAAGTCAGTGAAAGCATCCCGTTTAAGAATATTAGATATCTTATTTAAATATACGATATTTGCTTACATGCAGACACCTCCTCCTGTGCCTTTACAGGACAGACCATTAAAATATTAATAGAGCCTTCCGATACCAGACTTTGAATTTTTGTCCCAAAATGAACTTATAATCGGTATCTTTTTTTTCTTTCTCATCCATTGCAGATACTAGTAGGAGTTAAATATCACACATGCTTTGGTGACCATAACTCTGTAGTCGTGAGTTTTAGTTTTCATTTATGTTATTAGTTAATTGACTGTCTACTTAATTTAAGGATTTTTATTGTAAGGCGTTAATTAATAGCGGATAAGCCAGAGAAGAAAGGGTTGAGAGAAGAGTGCAGTGGAACGTTTTGGTAGCGCTGAAAATGTTATTGTTGGACAGGACCGCGCACTGGAGAAAAAAAAAGGAGCGCGAGCCCTCTCTCTCTCTCAATTCGTATCTTGTATTCTAGTTCGGATAATCGCCGCATTTTATGTGTAACACTAAAATTTCCGTTACGTTCAGGTATTTCACTGAAGGTGTATTGGAATTAGATATATCACATTAATTTCTGAAGTGTGGAAATGGGAATGTTAACGAAAGGGACCTCTGAAATGTCGTTGCAGAAATGTTTGTTTGCTTGATGAAACTGTTAGCGTGAAATGTCACAAAAAAGGGTGGAAATATTCAATGGTGTTAGTGTGGGGGTGGGCGAAACATTCAAGTTTTGTTTTTGAATATGGGACACATCTTCTCTTCTACATCATGCATGCACACTACACATATTTTAAAAAATGCAGGGTATCGACTGAAAAAAAAATCGTCATAATTTGTGTGTGTGTTTTGTCTTTAAACTATTTGTGTGACATACATAGCTCAAAATATTTGATGTAAAAATTGAGGGGGTGTTACCTTGAGTATATATATTTTATATCGGCTCACATTGAGTTGTGGCTAACTACTGTTTTTAAAAGGCTCTTCTTGATATATATGCCTAAGGTTAGCCATTGTTATTCGTGACGTCATGCACGAGCATCGAATACGAACCGGATGGAATTCTATGGCGTGTTCCATTGATGTTCGAAAGTCGTAATATGGAGTTGGTAGTGTAACAATGACGGTGTTGGTTCAAAGTATCGATGCTATAAAATATCAATTTCCTATTCTCCCCCACTACCACCACCACCACACATCTTCTTACTTGAAAAAGTCTCAAAAAATGTTGTAATAGGAGGAATTATTATCGATGAAATATCCTCAATCTGTTAATCTCACACTGGAAGATGATCTTAAGTTTTTATCATTAGCTCGAGAATGGAACTCTTCTGATTACTTAGGAAATTTTGTTTATTCTGCGTTAAGCAGCTAGCTGTTGTTAGTGTAATCGTCATTGAGCATAAATATGTATACATATATATATATATTTTTGAAGAATTTCCCCTCTACCCTCCCTCCCCACCACTGGCCGGAAGGCGAGGAACTTAAATAGCCATGCTAAGCTGTGCCTTTTCTATTAAGACGAGGGAAAAACAAAGATATCGATCAACCTCTCTCTTTCTCATACCCCCATGCACCTATCTCTCGTTACTCAAGCAGTCATTTTTCATAATATACTGACTTCAATGTGATTCATTTATTCGAGAATTTTTATTAAGTAATGGAAATTTAGTACGAAGCATATTGGGGAGTAAGTGATTTATCTGATCTTTGAAAACAATTTACATAATTGACATTTTTTTATTTTTCATCAAAGTTGTAAAAAATATTTGGTATTGAAATTAAAGAAAAAAGACCATTTTTGTAACAAAGTTACTAACTCGAAGAATTTTTTTGTTTTGGGTTTGACGTGTCATTTTAAATCTTATTTTTGAATAAATATCATAACTTTGCGGCGGTCCAACCATATGAACGAATTTCTGTTGGCGTTATCGATAAATATCGGTATCGACGTCACCAAAAATGGAATGTGTGACGTAATTTATTCTATTTGCTTTGTCCCAGAGATGGCTACTATCTCTTTGATTAGCACCAAAAGTTATGGTGTTTATTTAATTTATATATGCGAAAACAATTTGAAATACTGGGAGAATGGGAGGTTTTCATGCAAGTTCTAACATTCTACATCCTGAGAACCAAATTTCCGACTGACCATTATTTTTCTGGTAATTATTCAGGTGTGGGCTTTAAGGGAATTATCTGCCGGCGTGTGTCCCCTTTTTATAATTTCTTTAGTATTTGTTTTCTTCTCTTGTATACCTCTTAAGCTCTTTATACCATATATCTACATATATATTCATAAATGTAAATGTGCGTGCTTAATTATTAATCACACTGGGCTTTTTTTTTAGTTCAAATTTTTTTTTCTAAATCTGCTCCTCCATTATCCAACCTTTGTCTCCTCCTCTTCGTCATTCGTCTTTTTTAGCTTTTCTCTCGTCTTGCATCTTGTGCATCTTTTTATCTTTAATCACATGCCACTAGTGTGGAAAAAAACTATTAGCTATGATTATTAAGATGATTGTTAGCGTGAAGAAAAATCTGAAAGAATAAGCAAAATAGCACTTAGTAGCATGCCTATCTCTCTTTCTCTTTCTCTCGTAATTGTAATTTTTTTTTTCAACAAAATGAAAGGTCTTTTTTCATGATGGCCGATGATATGTTTTATTTTCGTTAGTGATGCTATCTATTGTTTTTGTGTGTGCTGGCTTTGTTTTTTCCTCTTTGACATTTTTAATTAGATGGTTAAATAATGAGCGTATCAAGGTGGTTATGTCTGTTATGTAATGACAATGGGCGATAATGGTAAGATGTAATGATTGACTATCTTCTCTCTAGATACAACGTTTTTTCTCACGCAGTGATATATATATATCTATTTCCGTAATCTATTTAACATGATTTTTCTGTTTTTATTTTTCTCTTATTTCTCTTTAACTTTTTTGGGTTTGTGTGTCCACATTTTTGACAAGTTTCAAAATATCTTTGCTCTGTACACTTTTCATGGTTTTTCTCATTAAAATTTGGGAACTCTTCTTGGCCCATCTTTGCTTTCTTACGTTGACGCTATTGGTTGGTTTTTAGCGCGCATGGTGTCTTTAAGTTTCTCTTCGTAATCGTTATCGTCTTATCGGTTAGCTTTATTTCCACTCTTTCTCTTGTCTTTTTATCCTCTCGTTTCTTGAGTTTAATTTTATTTGCGTCGTTGGTCGATTAGCCAAATTATAAATTATGTCCCTCCCTCCACTACCTCCCATGACTGGTCAACATGTGCAATTAGTGCTTAACGTGGAAGATGACTTAGATATGGGTCTACAAAATGGGCTCTAATCTGAATGTTATAAGCTGTTTTGTACCAATGTTGTGAAGTGATAGGCGGTACCGTTCCATGAATCAAGATTGCCGTTCATATTAAGATGTTACTCCAATAGGATGAGAAGAGACCGAGAAGATCCTTTCCCAGATGGTAAGTAAATTCATAATTTTTAATGAGTAATTACGAGCTTTTATCATTGTTGTAGATTACGCGACCAAGAAGTCTTGCCGAATGACACTTGATTGACGATGAATGAATTTCCAGGTTTTGTTAAACCTCTGCAAAATACTGAGAGGCACAGGGGACTGTGGAAAAATAATGGTGACACTTGAAATTACACATTTATTAATAAAGTATTGGGCCTCCTTTTGTCTTCGTTATACCTTGTATTTGTTTCGAAATTAATTCCTACAAATCCTGAATGCTCTTAAGTTAAATTTTGTATCATTCTTCACGAAGTACTTCAGTGTAGTAGGTGTGCATCTACTTCATAGTCTAGTCTCCAAAAATGACCAGTGGTTCGTATTTACTGTTCGTCAAACAGCGCAGTGTGTATTGGCTCATTTTATTATTAGGGAACATTGTGCCGTAGGATGCGCACTAATTTGTTATTATGTTTCGCCAAGGGGTTGTTGAGGCTGCTCGCCGGTGAGAGGGGAAATTAGTAGCACCCGCTGTTCCGACCCATGTCGGTACTAACTTGAGTTGCGTTGCTTAACTTCAGTGATAAGACGAGAACTGGTGTGTCCAACGCAACTCAGTCGTTTAATTTAAAATGTCCATGTGGTTACTGGTAGTAACCCGTCCTTTGTTCAGATCAGTACAGCATAAGCAGTAGAGTAGAATGATTAAACACTCGTTATGAATGACAGAATGAGGCTGAGAATCGTTGGTACTTTGAAAACAGGACATTCCCAAGTGCTGTTGGATTGGCCTCAACGTGTCTTTTGTCCAGATTGCCTGGGCAATGGTGTCCAAGAGCCACAACAGCCAATGAACCAGGCGCCCGAGGGTTGTTACCTTCACACGGCGCTCATGTGCTCGTTGTTGCTACCTTTTCTCACCTACATCACATCAAAGTTCTTCCTAGAATTCCGTGGCACATCAAAAGCTTCGCACCGGTATCGGCTCAAGGTACACTGGTTTAAAGGATTACTGTTTCCCCGAACGCCACCTGAGATAGTACTTCATGTTAGATTTACTTTAGCATCCCATTCACACACAAAAGAGCGCGTCAAGCATCGTGCAAAGAACATCAGCTTTCGGCCCAACTTCATTGGACCCATGTTCTATTCATTGACTAATCATTACAGATTCCAAACGAACGTT
The DNA here is from genome assembly GCA_013389805.1 of Trigoniulus corallinus. Classification (NCBI taxonomy): domain Eukaryota; kingdom Metazoa; phylum Arthropoda; class Diplopoda; order Spirobolida; family Trigoniulidae; genus Trigoniulus; species Trigoniulus corallinus. The sequence continues at coordinate 16,574,462 of JAAFCE010006949.1, read as the reverse complement.
AATCTGGAGAGAACCTGGGACTATCATCCTTCAAACATCACGGTATGGGTCCATTATGGTGGTGTGGGCAGGTATCCTGTTGCATAGCAGCATACCACTCCGTGTTCGACACAGGCTCCCAACTGCTCAAAAGTATTGGAGGCTTATGTGCAAATTTTCAGGGGTTCAGTTGGCTCTTAGCTCTTATTTGTGGGTGCGTGTTCGTTCGCTTAAGGCCCAAAGTGGGGTAGTGGATTGACCAGCGAGATCTCCAGACGTAAATTCTATTGAACATGTCTGGAATGCGCTTGAGAGGACAATTGGCATTCGCAAACCATCTAGGAGCTAAGATTGCTTTGGTTCAGGAGCCGGTGAGCTACCTCTGAGACTCGTCACATGTTAGGTAAACAGTATGATAACTCGCTGTTCAACCTGTGTGTCTGTTACAGGTCTGTTATCCCCTATTAGCCTGATTTACAACATCATGTTGCGGTGTTGGCTTTGAACCAAATTCACACTTGTGAATGACGAAGCGTAGGGCATGAATTGCGGTTGCATATTATGGTCTCCATATCAAATTTTACTAAATTTGTCCAGTGGTGTTTGAGGCATCTCAACAAATGTATTATTTTCTTAATTTTGAACATGAATGTACGTAAGATAAATATCATAAAGATCGTTGGCGTCACCCCCCTCTCCCGACAAAAAAGCCGCTTCTGCTTTGGTGTCATCCCATTCCTCATGGTGCGAGTGGTGTCACCCGGTGCGGCCCGCACCCACCTAGTGACGCCACTGTCAGTGATAATCATTAAATGGTCCATAAATTTGGCAAATTCCTTTATATATTATATCAAAAAGGAATAGTTAAGACGGTTTGGCATTTTCATGAAGGTAAAAAATATACGTACATGTATATTGAACGTGGAAAGTAGTGACCCTTACAGGCAAGAAACTAGGTGGAAGGGGGATAGATCAAGAGTTCTTGGTGAGGGGCTAGTGAAGGGGGACGAAATGGGATGGGTATAGTATTAAATAGTGAGCTGCAGCAAGGAGTCACTAGTGAAACGAATAGCAGACTAATGTTAGTTACAGTAGTTTGGTGGGGAGTAGTGCTCCACCTCACTGCACATGCCCCTCAAGCTCATCAACTTTGATGAGTTGGTCCACTCAATAGATTGTCAGATAAGGCAGTGTAAAGGGAACGAGTGCTTAGTTGTTGGTGGAGACTTTAATGGCCATGTACGCAGGGATATGAAGAGGTTCATGGGGTGGGGATCTACCGTCTGCTATTCATGGTGGCACTACGCCGACGCCTGGGGGGTGGGGGGGGGGCGAACTCCTACACCTGTGAATTTGCCTCATCTATCTGTTGCATAGTAGAGAGGGTTCTTTTACTTGCAAATGCCATCGTACATCACACAGGACCTCGGTTTTACTTTCATTCGAAGAAAGGTACACTTTTGGCCTCTTTCTCGCCCGAAAGAAGCCGACCTATGTCGGTCCAATATCGAACCTAGAACCACTGATGCTGCTACCTACTACGCCGAGACGGGTCTGGATTTTGTACCTGCGGATGATACAGTTAGCAAAAAAAAGTCTACATACACCATGATGTTGTATTTAAAAACCTGGAAAAAGTGATTGTTTTGAAAAAAACGTATTTATAATTTAACATTTAAATTATTTAGCATTGTACTTAAATGTCCAATGAAGGTTTTACAGCTTTTATTTACTGTATATTCTTTGAAAATAAAATAATTTTACAAAAAAATAAACCACAGAAAAATCTGCATACACCAAAAAAGTCTACATACACTTGTAGGAAATAATAGTTACATGTATCTAAATAAAATATAATACCATTTTGAATTGCTTTTTAATGATCTGTAGGGCCTCCTTTATTTTTTAACACCTCTTAAAGTCAGTTATTCATCCCAGTGACCAGATATTTTGGTTGTATTTGAGTCACTGTTGAATCACATGTGTATGCATTGGATTGCTTATTGTTGATCTGCAATAGGTCACCAACCATGCCATATTATAACCAATAAAGCATTAATTTACCTGCCAAAATTTCTATTTTGGTTGTATAATGTGATGTTGGAACAAGTAGGGTAGGTCAGCATTCTCCCACAGCCAATATTCCTGCAGATGCGAGACACCCGGCTGGGGTGCCCCCAGTCAGAGTGTGTCCAGTGGTCCCACAGAACTGACCCTGCCACAGGCGGGATAAGGGTATGATCATGATGATGATTTAAGATAATTTTGGACCATTCCTCTTTAAAAGCTTCCAACAGTTGGGGTTTATTTTTACTTTATTTTGGGTTGAGTTTTATATGGTGGGGCATTATATTGTTGGATGAAGGAAATGCCCCCTCCCAAGTTTTTCAGCACTCCAATGTAGATTTGATACATCAAAATATCCAAGTAAGCATGCTGGTTAATGATACCTTGAATAATTTGCAGGTTGTCCACATGAGTAATCAGGGGCCATGGAAAGTAAACCAAGATCTGGTCATTCAAAAAATTGAGAATCATCACCAGAGATAAGTTTTGAGATCACTACGTGAATACTCATTAATAAGTGTTCCAACCTTGGCTGCAGATTGACATACGGATTACAATATTGCATGGTGTCTGACCTATTGCAGATCAACAATAAGCAATCCAATTCATACACATGTGGTTTAAAAAGTGACTCAAATATAACGAAAAAATCTGGTCACTGGGATGAATAACTAACTTTAAGAGGTAATAAAAAAACTGGAGGTCCTACAGATTATTAAAAAGCAATTCAAAATGGAATTATGTTTTATTTAGATACATGTAACTATTATTTTCTACAGGTGTCTGTAGACTTTTTTGGTGTATGCAGGTTTTTCTGTTGTTTATTGTTTTGAAAAATTATTTTTTTTTCGAAGAATATACAGTAAATAAAAGCTGTAAAACCTTCATTGGACATTTAAGTACAATGCTAAATAATTTAAATACGTTTTTTTCACAACAATCACTTTTTCCAGGTTTTTAAATACAACATCATGGTGTATGTAGACTTCTTTTGATAACTGTATTTTAGTTGATAAAGGCTGCAAAAGGAAGATAAAATAGAGATAGATCATAGATTCTCGCAACTTTGCCGATGTATATATAAATGCTAGTTCTCAGTTATTAAGATTGACATTTAATTTGTAGATCGACTGTTTGTCATAAGGAATTCGTCAATGTAACCTTCACCTGAAGATGTTGATGACGTGCAATACCAACAAGCCGGCAATGATGATGGTGATCATAATTATTTGTTTGAGTTTGCTCCTGTTTATTTATCACATGTCTACTAAGAATGAGGAAGTTGAACAGGTGACATTAGTTTCTGATCAGTCAGAATTATCCGTCTTCAACGTTGAATTGAACATGGCAAAAGTGTTTGAAACTCTTCGAAATCAAAGAGCCCTGATTGAAGAACTGGCTTGTGCCAGTAAGGGCATTGGTGCTCGAGGTGGATTTTGTTTAAGTACTAGCAGCGTGGACGTTGGCGGCAATTCCATGTGGGATCACAAGTTGGCCTTGAATTTAGAGTCACTGTTTGAAAATAAGACCGTTGGTGATTTTGGTGCTGGGTTAGGTTGGTATGGACGTTTTTGGTTGCGTAAAACAACACCCATGTTCACTTATGGTAACGATGTGGAGATCTCGACTTTTTTAAATCAACCTTGGGTTCGGGACATACGCGATAAGCCACAGCGAATTCTTTCTTGGGAAGGTAAGTTATCAGGGGCTATCTCGAAGTGATTGTTATGATATTGTTTATAAGTTGGCCTAAATATAGGAACAGTAGAACGTAACCACACGCCGTCGCTGATATATCAAACGTTTATTCAGTTACCCATGATAACGCATTATAAAATAGGCTAAGGTCGTACTTTGATTTTGATAAGCTAAGCATTTTTATGTGGAAAAACTGGTGTAGGTTATCAAAATGGTCAATTGTAGAAGTTAGCCTTTGGTAAATTGCCTTCAGCGGGTGCTTATGTTTTTTGTTAGTGTGCGATGTCATCCAGGGGCTGTGTCGGGGCAAGGTGAGCGAAGCAACCACCTAGGGCCCCGCATTTCTTAGCACCGGCCCTGATATTGTCACCGAGTACTCGAGGACCCAAACATAAGAAGGGTGCCGGTGTTACCAGGATAATGATGATGTGCAGCCATAAGGCCCAAATACGTTGAAACGCCTTCCTTGTGAGGAAAAATGACCCTCCAAAATTCTGGGAGTTTTTTTGGATGTGGACTTTAGCGACTTCTGACCTCTTCTTTGAACTGAATGTTATCCCAGCGGAGTCTATATTTCTATTTCATGCCCTAAACAGAGTTAAAAGCATCCTTGGGACAGTTTCGGCGGTAGCTCTCAGATACTTGTGGTAACGCGTCTGACATTTAAAATGATGTGGTTGAATTTCTGGACTAATGGATTGACGGAAAAATCATTGGCTGAATTATAATTCCGACGTGTTTATTGTTTAGGGTTTGATGGTGCAGGCAATGTTGAACTGGTAACCAATCGCTTGGTACGTTTTTTGGACCTAACTGAAGAGCATGATTTACCGCAGAAGTACGACTGGGTCATCAGTTTAGAGGTGGGCGAACACATTCCACCAGCCTTTGAGAACGTTTTTGTAGAGAATCTAGTAAGGCATGCTTGTCAAGGTAATTCAATCTTTTAGCATTTCATCATTTCTAATCCATTTCTCCGTTGGTCGGGTACCCATTTGTTCCCTCCGGAACTAGGCTCCACGAGCCGACTATTGGGGCACATTTTAAGCAGTTGACTCTCGATCTAATGCTGTAACACCATAGTTATTTAATGTCGGCCTAATTTTTCTTCGTGGGACCATTTTCCGCCGATGCCAGGAAGGGGCGAGCTCGTACACCAGGAAATTTTGCCAATCTACACGTATATTTTACTTCGTGTAGAAAAGGGCCTTTTTACGTGCAAGTGACGTTGTACACAGCACACTGAGCCACGAGTTTACTTCCTGGCCGAAGTGGGTAATGCCTTTCGGACGAGAGAAGTCCCAGGTAAGCCTTCCGCCAGACGTTTTTTTGGTGAATGAAATGCGTGCCGGACTATCGACTAGAATTGAATCAGGCTTCAGCTTCACTGCTTATTAGCGTGAGCTGAGAAGCTTCTTGGTCCAGACCCTCTTCTTTTCACTTACTATGCCCTCTACGTGGCGTTGCATCGCATTCCTGGAGTCAACGCTCCTCATCATTGTGCCCACAATAGTCGCAGGGACTAGGCAGCAAAGCTTCCCTTCCAGAATTCTTCGTTGGGCGGTCCATCTGCTACAGGCAAAGAACGTGTGATGGGCATCGTCATAAGAGCGGCAAATTGCGTTGGACACACCAGTTCTCGTCTGATCACTGAAGTTAAGCAGCGCAACCCCATCTAGTACTGATATGCGTGGCCGCTTGGGAAAACTGGGTACCGCTAATACCCAAAAGTCGTCACGTTAGTGTAGTGTCTGTGCAGTCTCTGGATTACAATGAAATTGTAGTTGAAGGGCCCTAAAACACCAACGCAATAAAAAAAAAGGCATCGTCATCCGTCCCTGGACAGAACAAATACTGGTGAATCAGTTCTTCGTACTCTGTGCTGGTAGACGCGGAATGTGATACATAGTTGGGATAGGAACGTAGGAATTTGGTCCCGACCCAAGGCCTAACGTCCCGGATGATTGTGTCTTGCAGTCCTTGGTTTCTTGAGACATCCCTATATCTTTATACCCCCTATATCGATATACAGTATACTGTTCTCATTGAACTACCCTGACCGCACCGGGTGTGCAAATGAAATCGATTGTTAATACTAGCGTTTTAATACCATTTTTCTAACTTTTATAGGAGTTGTGATATCCTGGGCTGTTGAAGGTCAAGGAGGACATTATCACGTTAATAATCATAACAATACCTATGTCATAGATGTATTTAAAAAATATGGTTTCAACCACCAGGAATATTGGGAACGACGTCTGCGCAGCGAAATTTACCATTCTTACTTTGTCAATACATTAATGGTATTTGACAGGGTGCCACCACTGATTCATAAAAAGTGTATATACCATAATAAGTAATAATTTAAATTTGTTAATCTAGTACATTTCTAAAAATAAGAGATTTTAATAATAATGTAATTGATATCCTGAATTGCTGTTATTTGGAATTTCATGCACTACCAAAAGCCAGGGGTAATAAACAACTTTTTTTTTTAATTTTTCACATACACTATATTAGCCTACACAAGCACGCCAGAACCAACTACTAATCCATTTCCCACATTGCTGGTGGCGTACCCATCCTTGTCTTTCTGAATGAACACACGGGTGTTATTCCGCTGCCGAACAAAGCTGCAAAACTTATGCATACTTATCATCGATTTACCGTTCGTTGGGACATTCCACCGACGCCAGGAGGCAAGCTCCTACACTTGGAAATTTTGCCTCACCTACTCGTTGCATAGTAGAGAGGTTTGCGTTGGGCACACCAGTTCTCGTGAGATCACTGAAGTTAAGCAGCGCAAGCCCACGCTAGTACCAACATGGGTAGTTGGTAAAGAACGTTGGGTGCTGCAAATTTCCCCCTCCTACATCCTCTACACCTACCTCCTCATCTCCTGGGACCAGCCTCCTTGGGCCTGAACTCTAATACTGGTCCTGTCATGGGTAGCTAACAGTAACGTTCACAGCGAAGTTGAAGTTCTGCCAGACTAGACCCGGAAATTGAGAAGACAATTATCACTTTCTGTGGAATGTTTCAGAATTTTTGAACACAAGAATTTGGAACGAGTCACGTGAGAATTCACTCTATTGGTGATTGATGAAGGTACTGAGACGATGAGTGTGAAGCACTGCCATAATTAATACACGAGTTGCTTTGAAGTTTTCTTTAAAAGTTCGCCTGTAAGGTAATTTTTTGGCCTGTTTTTTTACCTGAACAGTTTCGTTAACGTTAATCGTATTGGTTTTTGTTTTACTGTTGGTGGACGGAAGTATGTTGAATCAAGTTGTATTGCATGGAGAAATATTGTGATGTCTATTTTGTAGATGTTTGGTGGTAAACCTGAATATTCTGGTTTAATTATTGATACATCTCTTTCATTTGTAGGCCGACTGTGTCAGAAGATATTCCCTGAAAAGCCAGAAGATGACTACAGCTTCTAGGAGCAAAGTATTAACATCGGTATTATTCGCCATAATGATATATTTGAGTTTGCAACTGCTTATGTATAACATAGTTACTAACCATGTGAAGCTCAAGCAGCTAGCTTTATATGCCAGTCAGTTTGAGTTATCAGATCTCGACGGTGACTTGGTCATAACAAAAGTCTTTAAAATTCTTCGACATCAAAGAACTCTCATTGAGGAACTGACTTGTAACTATATGGGTACGGGTACTCGAGGTAGCTTTTGTTTAAGTACTACCAACGCGGACTTTGGAGTCTATTCCTTGTGGGACCACAAGTTGGCCTTGATTTTGGAATCACTGTTTGAAAATAAGACCGTTGGTGATTTTGGTGCTGGGTTAGGCTGGTATGGACGTTTTTGGCTGCGTAAGACAACACCGATGTGGAGGGGTGACAACGATATTGAAAAGTGGGCATTTCTAGATAAAAGTGCTGTTCACGACATACAGAGCAAAGTGCAACGAATTAAATCTTGGGAAGGTGAGTTATAAATCATTACTCATTCTTCATTACAAGTATAAAGATGCAATATTGTTATTAAGTGGACTTCATGAAGAAAACAAGTTTCTAGTTCAGCTGTAATTGTGCAGTCAAAAGTGATTGTTGTTGTTTGCTGGTGTTTAAGGTCCCGTCAACTACAAGGTCATTAGAGACCCGTCCACTGCATAGTTCTAATGCATAGACTGCACAGACACTACACTAATGCGACGATTATTGGGTATTAGCAGTACCAAGCTTTCCCGAGCGACCACCCATGTCAGTACTAACTGGGCTTGCATTGCTTAACTTCAGTGATCAGACGAGAACTGGTGTGTCCAACGCAACTCGCCGCTCCCAGTCAAAACTGAGCAGCATGTCTTCAGTTGAAACTAATAGAGATTTTGCCCCACACGCGTAGCTGTGTCAATTGTTTTCATTTTCAATGAACAAAATTTAATGAGTTGTTACTGCTATTGTCTAAAGAACTGAGCTTTGGTCTTCAGATAAAGACACACATGACAATGCAAAGTTCCACTGCACAGTTTAACCTTTCGCCACTCCAATATATCTACAGTTCAAAATTTCTAACTCGGACAGTCGGTAATATTCTTACTACACGAACAATCTAACTGCTCAGTTAGAGCTGAAGATGAAGCTGACAGTGTGTGGCGGCCTTTAATACCGCATACCAAAGGAAAGACGTGAAAATGAGCGATAAACGTATAATTTTTATTTATTGTTTAGGGTTTGATGGCGCGAGTAATGTTGAACTACTCACCAATAATTGGGTGCGTTTTATGGATCTAACTGAAGAACAGGATTTACCGCATAAGTACGATTGGGTCTTCAGCTTAAAGGTGGGCGAAGACATTCCACCAGCCTTTGAAAACGTTTTTGTAGAAAATCTAGTAAGGCATGCTTGTAAAGGTAATTCAGTCTTTGAGCCTTGAATTATTGTTATTGACACTCTTATTCCAGCCCTCCATGATAACAATATAGATGGTGTGAGCGTTTGTGAGGGGAGTGGCAGTATTACATTGGACACACCAGTTCTCGAAAGAAAGGCCACCATTGCAAGTATAGTAGGAGGACACAAGAATTATAGTTTAAGGATTTAGGAGTTTTATGGTATTATATGTATGAATGAGAGCAAGTCTCTCCACTGCCATATTGGCCAAATCAAGCTACTTGCAGTGTACTGAATTAGAATGAGATTTCCTTCAGGAGAATCGGAGGTCCCTTTCGTTAAATTGGATTTTATTGTTGTTTGTTGGTGTTTTAGGGCCCTTCAACTACAAAGGTCATTAGAGCCCCGTCCACAGCATAGATCTTATGCAGAAACTGCACAGACACTACACAAATGTGACGATTTTTGGGTATTAGCAGTACCCAGTTTTCCCAAGCGGCCATCCATGTCAGTACTAGCTGGGGTTGCACTGCTTAACTTCAGTGATCAGACGAGAACTGGTGTGTCCAATGCAATTCGCCGCTCCCCGTTAAATTGGAAGTAACGGAGGGACAATCACAGACAAATAAGTGCATCCCTACAGTATCCATTGAGCTACCCTGGAGGGTCGGTCCAAATGACAGAAACAGTAATTAACAGTGTTATGCTGGTGTTTTAATGCATTTCTTTTTAAACTTTTATAGGAATTGTGATATCATGGGCTGCTAAAGGTCAAGGAGAATATTTTCATGTTAATGGTCATAATAACAGCTATGTTAAAGATTTACTTCGCAAATACGGTTTCATACCAAATGAAGATTGGGAGCGACGACTGCGCAGTAACATTTTCCTGAAGTACCTTCGAAGGACAATAATGGTATTTGAGAGGGTGTCACCACTTATTCATAAAAAATGTTTAAAGCAGAATAACTAATGTTTAGAATTTGTTGATTAGTCTTCAAAATGTTTGAAAGAAATGTTTAGGGACAGGGATTTATCAATACAGTACTTTGTGATGATTCATAAATAGCAGTTTTAAGACTATAAAGTCAAAGCATGCATTGCCTACACACGATCAGTTTGATGTGTCACATCATTGTGTTTACACCTAACTGACAAACCAAACTGATCGTGTGTGGGCAATACATGCCTTCACACCAAATTAAGCACATTGATGTTAACACACCGATGTGACTCACCAAACTGACTGTGTTTGGATGGGGGGGATGCGGAAGATTCGTCCGTGGAAAAATTTGTCCCTGGCGGTTTGTTCCCTGGCTACGCTTTCCATTTTACTGGGTTAGGATTTTTTTCGGTTCGTTGGTGCTTTAGGGCAAAATTATTGATGAAAACAAGTATTTTTATGAATAAACATTATTATTTTTGTAATGACAGGATTACAACTTGAGTGTGGTGACGTTGGGGCAGGGCAGAAGGACAGCATAATTGATCTGTGCCTAGAAAGAAAAATGAGATTCGTGGCTACACGAGATCATTCACAGAATCGATATGTATCTTGTTCGCGGGGAGAAGGCCGGGGGACCGAAACACCGAAAGTAGAGATCATTGTAAAGGTACTTACTAAAGATAATTCATCGCCTGCATCTTGCACCCCAATCGCTAGGTAAAATTAGTAACCGGGTTAAAGGGAAAGTGTACCCTGTCCCTGACAATTCTGTGATAGTCCCGACAGTCTGTGACAATATGGCATTAACAATGGAAAAATTAAGTGAATTAACAATACGGCATTAAACAGCATTGTAGCTGTCAGTATCGGGGACGAATTTACCTCGGGACGAATTTACCTCGGGACGAATTGTCTGGGGAAGAATTGTCGGGGACGAATTTTCCTAAAACCGTTTGGGGGGTTTTAAGATAGGCAATTTGTACAGCTAAGTTGCGTTGGACACATCAGTTCTCGTGAGATCACTGAAGTTAAGCAGCGCAAGCACACGTTAATACCAACATGGGTGGTTGGTAAAGAACGTTGGGTGCTGCAAAATCCCCCACACCTACGGCATCTACACCTACCTCCTCATCTTCCGCGTTGTTGTTTGTTGGAGTTTAAAGTCCCGTCAACTAAAGGTCATTAGAAACCTGTCCACTGCATAGTTCTAATGCATATAATGCACAGACACTACACTAATGCGACGATTATTGGGTATTAGCAGCACCCAGCTTTCCCGAGCGACCACCCATTTCAGTACTAACTGGGCTTGCGTTGCTTAACTTCAGTGATCAGACGAGAACTGGTGTGTCCAACGCAACTCGCCGCTCCCTCATCTTCCGCGAGCAGCCTCCTAAGGGCGGCCTGTTATGGCTGCTTGGCTTACTCCCCAACCCATTAGTATAAGATAGCATAATGCCATCCAAAGTTAGGCATTCTAAGGATGGCACTCTAAAGACCCCCATACACGATCAGTTTGGTGTGTTCATACCGAACTGACACAACAAACTGCCGCGTGTGAGCTCACACCGAAAATGTGAACTGATGGTGTGAAAAACGGACGTCAGGTAAATGTGAGCGTGATTAGGGGTTGCTCACAACAGTTCTTCACACCAGACGTTTTGCGCATGGCCCACCATAGATAGACCGTCTTCTTTTGGTTGTTGTGTACGTTTTAAGGACCCCCCATACATAATCTGTTTGGTGTGTCACAACAGTGTGTTGACACTAAACTTATCGTGTGTAGGCAATGCATGCCTTTACACCAAACCGAGCATATTGATGTGACACACTAGCCGGCACACTAAGACCGGAACTGTTTTTCTGGCATTCTAAAGCCGGTACTCCAAGGACGGCACTCTAAGGCCTGAACTCTAACACTGGCCCTGTGAGGCGAAGCGAAAAGCAACGTTCGCTGTGAAGTTGAAGTTCCGCCAGATTAGACCCGGAAGCTGAGAAGACAATTATCACTTTCTATAGAATGTTTTAGAATTTTTGAACACAAGAATTTGGAACGCGTCACGTGAGAATTCATTCTATTGGTGATTGATGAAGGTACTGAGCCGATGTTTGTGAAGCACTGCCATAATTAATACACGAGTGGCTTTGAAGTTTTCTTTGAAAGTTGGCCTGTAAGTTAATTTTTTGGCCCAATTTATTTACCTGATATTTTCGTTAAAGTTAATCACCTTGAGAAGGCCTATAACAGTGTCGCACGACAGGTAGTTTGGGAGGTATTACGAAAAAGGTGGGGGAGTAGAAGAAGGGTGTTTATCGAATAGTCCAGGATATGTATGATTGCTCCCTAGCCAGGGTAAGGGCACCTTGGGGGAATACTGAGGGCTTTCCAGTGAAAGTTGGGGTGCACTAAGGTTCAGCACTTAGCCCATTCCTTTTCATCCTGGTTATGGACGAACTGCTGACGGGAGTAGGAGATTGGGCCTCTCAGTGCTTGGCATTTGCCGACGACATCGGAAAACTTAGTAACAGCAGGGAACAGAAAAGGGAGGACTAAAGATAAACATGACAAAAACAGAGTATTTAGCTTTCAACTGAGAAGGGCAGGAAATAACGGTGGCGTACGTTCGAGGGGCGAACTGATGAAAAACGTGCAAGAGGTAAAGTACTTAGGATCAACGTTCCAAAAGAATCGGGAGATAGACTTGGAAGTGAGCCGTAGATTCATTGGAGGGTGGCTGAAGTGAAGACAGGCAAACGGAGTCCTGTGCTGTAGGAGGATCCCAATCAAGTTTAAAGGGAAGTTCTACAGGGCAGTGGTTAGGCCAGCTATGCTGTATGGATGAGAGAGTGTTGGGCAGTGAAGAACAGCCACATCAATAGAATGCAAGTGGCCGAGATGCGAATGCTGCGGTACATGAGTGGCGTGTTGAGCTGATAGAATTAGGAATGAGTATATTAGAGATAGCCTGGGGTTGGTGGGCATCACAGAAAAAAAAATGAGGGAGAATAGGCTGAGGTAGTATGGACACGTCATGAGAAGAAGGGAAGAGGAGCTCGTTAAGTCCATTCTAGAAATGCAGGTGGTCGGTAGCACCCGGGGCCGGGGGAGACCGAAGCAGACATGGGACCAGGTTGTCCGTAAGGACATGGCGGTGTGTGGGGATCTGGTGGGAGATAGACAGGAGTGGAGGGCCGGGATAAGGGTATGATGATGATGATTTTCGTTAACGTAAATCGTATTGGTTTGTGTTGTACTGTTGGTGGACGGAAGTATGTTGAAAAAACTTGGTCTCTAAGAACAAAAAAGCTGAACAAAGAATCTATAGACGCCACTTTTAAGCTAATGAATTGATACATCTCTTTCATTTGTAGACCGACTGTATCAGAAGATATTCCCTGAAAAGCCAGAAGATGACTATAGCTTGTAAGAGCAACATATTGGCATCGGTACTATTCGTCATAACGATATGTTTCATTTTGCAGCTTGTTATCTTTAACATAATTATGAAACACGTGAAACTCAAGCAACTAGATATATATTCCAGTCAATCAGAGATGTCAGTTTTCGACATTGACTTGGACATAACAAAAGTCTTTAAAATTCTTCGACATCAAAGAAATCTCATTGAGGAACTGGCTTGTAGCTATTTGGGTGTTGGTGCTCGAGGTGGCTATTGTTTAAATGCTGCCCACACGGACTTTGGAGGCAATACCTTGTGGGATCACAAGTTGGCCTTGAATTTAGAGTCACTGTTTGAAAATAAGACCGTTGGTGACTTTGGTGCTGGGTTAGGTTGGTATGGCCGTTTTTGGCTGCGTGAGACAACAGCGATATGGACGGGTTACAACGATGTTGAAAAGTGGGCTTTTCTAGATAAAAATGCTGTTCGCAGAATACACGGCAAACTTCAACGAATTAAATCTTGGGAAGGTGAGTTTATAAATCATTACTCATTCTTCATTACAAGTATAAAGATGCGATATTGTTCATAAGTCGACTTCATGAAAAAAACAAATGTATACCCCAGGAGCGGTTGCAGCAATTGCTCACTCTCAGTGCCTCAATGGGGCGCATATTTCAACTGATGCACAATTCCCATTGCTATACTGACAGTGTATTGTGCAGGTGGCTAAACCAGTGAAGATAGAACATTGTCTAAATGGCAGTAGAGAACCTATTGTAATTGCTAGCTAGATTTATACTAAGGGATTCTGAATATCTAAAAATATATGAGGCGCACTTTTTTTGAAGTGCTCCCCCTTGTCCGCCCCTGGTATACCGACGCCACTATGTAGAGTGTTGAAATATCAAAGGCCACCTTACACTGTTAGTTTCATCTTCAGTTGTAATTGTGCAGTCCAAACTGAACAGCATGTCTTCAGTTGAAACTGATAGAGATTTTGCCCCACTCTCGTAGCCGTGACAATTTTCAATGAGCAAAATTTAATGAGTTATTACTGCTGCTGTCTAGAGAACTGAGCTTTGGTCTTCACTTAAAGACAGACATGAAAGAGCAAGCTCAACTGCACAGATAAATCTTGCGCCACTGCAAAAGATCCGCAGTTAAAAATTTCCCTCTACACGTACAATCTAACTGCACAGTTAGAACTGAAGGTGAAACTGACAGTGTATTGCGGTCCTTAATACCGCGTGCTAATTAGCATTAGATAAAGGAAGATTGGAGCCAAAGGAAAGACGTGAAAATGAGCGATAAACGTGTAATTTTTATTTATTGTTTAGGGTTTGATGGCGCGGGGAATGTTGAACGCATCACCAATCACTGGGTGCGTTTTCTGGACCTAACTGAAGAACATGATTTACCGCATAAGTACGATTGGGTCTTCAGTTTAGAGGTGGGCGAACACATTCCACCAGCCTTTGAGAAGGTTTTTGTAGAGAATCTAGTAAGGCATGCTTGTAAAGGTAATTCAGTCTTTCAGCATTCAATTATTATTATTATGTACACTCCTATTCCAACCCTCCATCATAACAATATAGATGGCGTGAGCAATTGTGAGGGAAATAGGCAGTTTTGCACTGGACACACCAGTTCTCGTCTGATCACTGAAGTGAAGCAACGCAACCCCAGCTAGTACTGACATGGGTGGCGGCTTGGAAAAACTGGGTTCTGCTAATACCCAAGAATCATCGCATTAGTGTACTGTCTGTGCAGCCTCTGCATTAGATTCCGCAGTGGACGGGGCTCTAATGACCTTGCAGTTGAAGGGCCCTTAAAACACCAACAAAACAAAAAAAAATCGGCTTGTACTAGCATGCTTGACCGCTTGGTAACCCGGGATATTTGCTAATACCCAATTCGTTGTAACAGCGTAGTGTCTGTGCGGACTCTGCATTAGAACTACGCAGTGGACGGGGCTCTAATGACCTTGCAGTTGAAAGGCCCTTAAAACACCAACAAAAAAATTCGTGGAGTGATAAGAATTACTATCTTCATGTACAAATCCCCAGTTGAGGGTTTAGGATATGTGGGCGACAAAACTTGAAATACCCTGGACGGTTGGTCCAAATGAAAGACAATTAACAGTGTTTCTTTTTTAACCTTTATAGGAATTGTGATATCCTGGGCTGTTGAAGGTCAAGTGGGATATTTTCATGTTAACAGTCATAATAATAGCTATGTTAAAGATTTATTTTACGAATACGGTTTCATATCAAACGAATATTGGGAGCGACGATTGCGCAGGAAAATTTCCCTGAAGTACCTTCGAAATACAGTAATGGTATTTGATAGGGTGCCACCACTTAATCATAAAAAATGTTTGAAGCAGAATAACTAATGTTTAGAACTTATTGATTAGTCTTCATAATGTTCAAAAGAAATGTTTAGGGAGTTATCAATACTGTACTTTTTGATGATTCATAAATAACAGTTTTAAGACTATAAAGTTAAAGATAGATCCGAGGTCAGTGCCGGATGTACTAGGCCAAGTAGGCTGATGTTATTGACGCTTTTTATTTGAATCTTAATTTTATGTATGAAAATCTCGTTTTTCTATATTTGTGTATTCGTAGTTACCAGTTATTATACCATCTTCATGTCCTCCTGTACTCTATAAAAGTAGGATTAAGGCATTTGGGGTCTATACTTATATTAGGGTCTAGGGCCTATAGTCCCGTTTCCGATTCACATTAGTAAGACATTGTTGTAATGGCTCAAGATGTAAACAAAGATGCAAGCAGAGGACATGTTTGTGTTCTGTGCAGTGTGACAGGGTCTGGTGCCACAATCAGTGATAGTATGTGCCAACGTAGTGAGGGTGAGTAATAAGACTATGAGGACAGGTCTATAATTATATTTTATGAATTGTAGAAAATTCCTGACCAATAAAAAAAGTTTTCCTTGACAACCGGGTGTCGATAATCAAAGAAAAAGATTCTTCGTTGATTATTGAAACAATCTAGTGCAGCCTTAGGTCAGTGAATTGTAGAAGTTGGGGAAAATTCCTGACCAATAAAAAGTTTTCCTTGACAACTGATTGTTGATAATCAGAGAAAAAGATTCTTCAATAATAAGGTGACCATTTTTTTCCGCGGGCCAATCCGGGGCATTGACCCCCCATCAGGCTCCCCTCTACCCCAAACGTCTCCATGTCCTATTGTACTACCTGCTCCCACGTCCGTTTTGGTGTTCCCCTACTCCTGGTGCCACCAATCACCTGCAGTCCCATAATGGAGAGAATAACTTCCTCGTCATCATATGCCTATACCGTGTCAATCTATTTTCTCTAATATTTTCTGCGATGTTTCCCACCCCCAAACTACCATTAATGCAGTCGTTTCGGATGCTGTCGGCTCTTGACACCCCACTGCTGTAGCGCACCATTCGCATCTCGACACAGCTGGCCTACGACAGTTCTGTAAACTTCGCCTTTCAATTTATTGGGACTTGTTGGTCGCAGAGGTCTCCACTTTAGCCATTTGTACGGGGAAATACTAGAGGCTAAATTTATTTTTAAAAATCACTAAACGGATTGTTAATTCAGGGACATTTGGTGGACGCGTATTCATGTGGGACGCACCCTATTCATTAATCATTGAAACTTAATCTAGCCTTATATCAGCTTTGGGTCGGCACAACTAGATGCCTTGTCCAGAAGACTGGTTTTGTCAAAATGACAACGTTGTTTTACGACAAAACGTTTATGTTATCAGAGATAATTTATTGAGTTACCACTTAACATCGTGATAATAGTGCTGGAAACATTTTTTTTGTTCAAAAAAGATTTGAACTGTGAGGCTGCAAGTAAGTAAACTCTACTATTTCTTTGATTTTCGAACTTTTTCTTTACGTTTTTTGACACTTTTCTTTATTTTGACTTTCCTTTTTTCACGTTGGACCTCTTTGACTGCTTTTTTCCTTTCCTGAAGAAAAGACAACAAAAATTAGTATATGGCAATGACATCACATATATTAGTTAGTGTGCTTATAATTTTGAAGCTCACTCGTTTACTATTAGGAGATGCGTCCCTAAGTCGGATATAAATGCTCTTGGGTTTAGACTCGTCCTGATTATCATCATCAGAATCTGACGAACAGTAATTTGAAGTGCTGCTGCTATCATCACTTTCACTTGATTCGTCAGACTGATTGTTTTTTAAAACTGGCGTTAAAAGTGACGGTGTTTGTTGCACTCCAGATAAATCTTGTGTTAGCCCTGTTATTGTTTGATATAAAATCTGAAATAATCAACCACTTCAATATTGTACACTTATCAAAACAGCTTAACTGTAATCCTTCTAGCCATACCTCTCTGTCTTCTCCTACTTTCATCCCACTAATATCCTTTTCGTAATGAACGACTTCATTTAATCTTCTAGGAATATAGGCTAACTTAAATACCTAATATACACAATAGAAATAGGAAACTACACTTAAGAAACAAGACAAGAAAAAAACGAATGAATCACCGATATAATTTGTGATTTAGACAGCACCTCGTCATCAATTTGACTCTGCACATTCAGTTCCTGTGCTGATCTTTCAGCAGTGAGTTTTTGGAGTATCTCTAAATAATCTTCCATATTGTCCTTAGTTATGTTTGGGTCTGTGATGAAGTCAAATAACTCTCTTACTGTCATAATAGCAACGTCCTTCTTTCGAAAAAACTCTTTAAAAACAACGAAAATATCAAAATTTTAAATCATTTCTTTTAATGAAAAATAAACTCAGATTCAATATTCCTCCTACCATTAATATTCGTACAATCTTTCCTTAAAAAATCCAAAGCATGAGGGTGATCATGCTCCACTGATTGTGAAACATCAATGAAGCAAAGGTTTCCTTTATGAAAACTAACAGGAAATTTAATAATTAAAAAATCAACAAGATTTTAATTAGCAACTTGACCATTTATTGATACGTACAGTATGTTAAATTCACTGAGGTCAGCATGTACTAATTTACATTCCCAGTACATTTTCCGCATTAGGATGACGCAGTCTAAGTATAATTCTCTTGCTTTTGACTGGGACAGATCGACTTCTTTCAATTTCGGAGCTGGTCTATCAATTAATAGCAAAAAAATTACTTTCTAGAACTACTTCCTAAATTACTTTCTAAAATTACTTTAAAAAATAATCTTACAGCCCATTTGTTCCAATGAAATCCATCACTAACACGTGGCTACGAAGCACCTTTGGTTGAGGACATGGTACATCAGCGTTGTACAACCTGGTGTATTGAAAAAAATGACGCAAACGTTATTAGTTTATCTGAATTTAACTTTTACTAAGAAATAAGACAAACCTAGATAAGTTTCGCATTTCTTTTTCTGCCCACGTTTTAACCATTTTACGTGGGTTATGTTTACAATAGCCACGCCGAAATCTGCAAGTGGTAATATTGCAATATTGTAATAAATATAATGGTCAAGGTCAGGTAAAAAATAAGATGCTTACCGAAACTCTCCACTGACATATCTATCCCTGTCCTTAAAAATTAAAATTGACGTTTTATATATTTTGATTGCTAAATCTTCCTCATTGCTTCCAGTGGCGTGATAAACGTTAGCTTCTTTTCCGGTGCTTATACATCCGTTAATCTCAGTAATTATACCGTGATTTAATAATTTAAATAGTATCATTCGTGTACGGGGATCTAAAACTTGCTCCACGGTAGCTCGATCATATTTATCCTTCACTTTCACTCTAGAATTTAATCATAAACTCGTAATACAAATCTTTAGTTTTACTTTATTATAAATGCCATTCGTACCTTTTATTAATGCCGTCTATAAAAGTAGTAGCTGAGGAGGGTAAGTTAGGCACTTCATATTTATCTGGAACATAAAATGACATTTATGTCAACTATTCCGTATAAATACTCGTCAGCAGTGCCGTAATGAGGGCGTTTGGGGAACAAAACAAAGGATGCCGACCCGGTTGAGAGTTGCACGTGGTTTTTATTTTACTTGACCATTCTAATCTATAGGAATCAATACCAACTGTCACACTGCATTTAGTAAATTTGATTGTGTTACACATTAAAATTTTTAATTTTTGTTGTCATTATTGGGCTACGGGAAGGCGCGCGTTAGACACTTACCACAGGCGTTTCATACCCTCGTTACGGGACTGCTCGTTAGCAGTAATCTTAAGTCTCAAGACTTCAGAATTGACATAAGTTAGTGTGCGTACCAATACTTATCTTGTTTTCATATTTACGAAACTTCTGCTCATTAGGTTGGAAACATGATTCAGAACTCCGCTGATGATTTGAACTGCTGCCTAAATCCTAAAAAGTTTAATAAGTTTGTATCGGCAAGTTTGTCATTAGTTTTAAAGCTGCATGTTACAATTATTACCTTTCGAATTCCTGAGTTATCTACTGAACCATGTTGCCGTATTATACCTAAAAAAATTTCAAAATAGTTTAAGAAAATGGTTATGAATCCGTTCTTAAATTGTACTTAATACCTCTTGTGGTTTCATCCCATTCATACCAGTCATCATCCTCGAAGAAACCGTCTTCGCAGTAGTCCATATCATTTTCATTCAAATCAAGGTGGGAGACTTAAATTTAATAAATAGCGAATCATAACACAATCATATCCATGGAAACCACACTGACAATCTAAATCGCTTCTTTCAACTTAGAATTTTTTTTGAATAAATAGAGGCCAAAATTTACTTTTTTAAAAAATCATTCAATAGTGAACACTGTGGTATGTTAATTATTATTATACCTTGAATTTGGACGTCGGTATCTAATGAGTTAGGAGCATTTGATGCCTTCTTCTTCGATCTTAAATTTAAGCAACGTGATGCAATCACAGTATTTAAACGACTGTATATCGAGAAATTACATACCTATTTTCAGTTGATTCATCGCTTTCTGCATCACTGAACTGTCCTTCTACAATTTCGGTCATCTTGTTGCTTTTCAGATACAAATTTACAACTTATGAATATGAACCTCGTGAAAATAGACGACCTTTAACAAGACTGCCAACAGATAACGACGTGTGTGTGTGTGTGTCTCTCTCTCTCTCTCTCTCCTTCAGTGACGTCATAACTGCCCAACACGAATAAAGCTATTGTGAGTTTCCGTATAAAAGCATAACATCATCCAATTTTTTTTAATATTGACCAATCTAATCATCGACTAGATCACGAGGTAAATTTGAACACCTTTGCATCATGAAACTACGTTTTCGTCGTTGTATTTGATTTTAAGAAGTAGAATTTTCAGTCGTTGTCTAATCACGTTATGTCGAGCTTAAAAGGTTATTAATGATTGACTAGTCAAAATCGAACATGGAAGCATCAGCTGTGCCACAACTGTCTTCGCGATTATCAGTGGTTAGTTCGAATACTTCAGCGGGTACAGTGATCGGTTGTGTTCGTTAACAAGTACTGTCAACATGAAATTACTATATTTTATTTTTATCTGTAGATGCCCAAGATCGAGGATTTCACAATACTGAAACCGATAAGTCGCGGAGCATTTGGGTATGTCAATTTTATGCTGTTCATGCTCTTCCATATGGTTTTGAAATCACTTATCGACTCTAATCAAGGGTCACATACTGTAGTTCTTTATGACGTCCCGTTTGCTTAATGTAACCTTTACCTCGTTGTTGAATTTGCTTGTTTAATCTTGTTAAAATATTTTAGGAAAGTATTTTTGGGTTGTAAAAAGGGGACTTCTCGTCCGCTCTATGCTGTTAAGGTTGTCAAAAAGTCTGATTTGGTGAATAAGAATATGATGCATCAAGGTACCTTTCTTAAGCAACGTTCATTTAATATTATGAATTATAATAGGTGAAATGTTGACATATACGAAATTAACTTTGTACTATCGCTTAGTTCAAGCTGAAAGAGATGCATTGGCACTTTCAAAAAGTCCGTTTATTGTACAAATATTTTATTCGCTGCAATCACGGCAGAATATTTATCTAGTAAGCAGCTAATTAATTTTCAAACTAAAAGGTATTTTAATGGTAAAGCTCATCATTTTTCATCCCTTGTCTTAGATCATGGAGTACCTAATTGGCGGAGATATCAAATCCTTATTACATATTTATGGGTATTTTGACGAATATATGGCTGTGTTTTACATTGCTGAAGTAACACTCGCCTTGGAGTACTTGCATAACCACGGCATTGTTCATCGGTTCGTGATAGCTACATATTGTGGGTTGATACAAGTATCAACGAGTTTCTATAATCGTTAAATTTTCTGTAGGGATTTGAAACCTGATAATATGCTAATATCAAATAACGGTCATGTCAAATTAACCGATTTTGGGCTATCTAAAGTGGATTTAGAAACGCGTAAGGAGCCGTATAAAAAGTGTTGAGTTTCATTTTAATTGAAATGTTCGTAACTTTTGATGTTAATTCTGTTTTTTTTAGAAATAAATATTCATAATGTTATTGGGACTCCAAATTTTGCGAAACCAGGTGAGCGCTGTCATAGAACTCCAGGGCAGTTACTGTCATTGACGTCAACGCTCGCTTTTGTAAGTAGGAAACTTAGTTTTCTAGGGTGACGAGTTGTTACTATTTTTAAAGAACTTTTTCTTGAATGTATGCTGTGTCAAAATCGCCAGTGTTGCATATCAAATCGTTTTTGTCTATTTTGTATTGATTTAAGAGTGCAAACTGTGTACAGTTTCCTGCAAATCTTGATGAAGTAGAATCCGAAAGCCCATATCATGAGTTGATGAGGCGTCAATGTTGCAAGAGTGTTAACTCGATGGTAGCGTCAAGTAGCTCTCCACGTGAACGAATTTCAAGCTTGGAAGCTCCAATTGTAAACTTAACTCCTACATTACGTAATTCTGGAACTTGTACAGTCACCACTGCCTTTGATTCTTTCTCACTGGAGCGGCCTCATTCTCAATTAGTCGACAGTATTTGCAAGCATATATCCTTGTCTAGTAATCATGTTTCTCCACTTCAACCTGTAACACCAAATATGTTACTAATCGCATCTCCGGAAATGGATCCAATTAGTGGGCCTGATAATTCCATACATTTTGTAAAGGATCATTCAAGTTCTAGTCGTAATAATACATTATATGATTTTGTGAATGATAAGGAGAATGCAGGTGCCACGCATTCTACTCCGTCGTTAAGAAAATCTAGCAACCAACTGTCAAAGGAATGTTACACAGAGTCGACTACTAGTCCGGTGTCGTGCAATAGCATTGTAAAAAAGAGGGGGTGTAAGCGTTTGCGTTCACAATACACTGCCATTTCAAAACAGGATGATCAGTTTGTGCCACTGTCAAGCGGATTGACAAAGGAAATGAAATTTCTAAGAGTTGACTCACAAACGCGTTACACAAAACGGCGAAGATTATGCTTGCATCAAGCATTGGTAGATGATCCAGGAACTGGACCCAATAAGGCGTCATCTGACGTAGTTTCAAACTCTTCTCCTTATCCTGGTCTTTATTTGTCAGATTCTCAGGTCTGTGATGTGACAGATTCTGGAAGTGAAGTATTTCTTAGTGCTGATAAAGAAGAAACCAACAAGAAAGAAAACGTAATCGTAAATTATTCTACTTGTACTTCACCACCATTCCAAAACTCCAGAAATGACATGACCTCTCCCGAATTTTCAATCTCTGACATCGAATGGTGTAGTGCAGACTCAAGATCCAGAATAAACATGGAAAAATCAAGTTTGCATCCTAACGTGTTTGCAAAAAAGAAAAATGTTTGTTTCCGTCATGAGACTTCTGTTGACATCAGACCTGCATCACGTATTACCAAGAGTGACCATATTGTGCATCAACAGAGGAATTCTTCATCGGATGTTCAGCACAGGAATTCTGTTAAGCCGTTGACAAATTCATTCCAAACCACTGGTACTTGTCGCCTAACACACGTAAGTTTGTTAAATCAGCAGTAGGTTTGCTTGTAATTTAATCTATTTGCATTTTGAGGTGATATTTACTTCATGGAGAACGATGGTCACGATCAGAGCCTGTGCCCCAATTCACGATTTCGTTGCAGCAAATTTAAAATAATTCTCGGGACATTTTTTGTCTTCACTGTTGATCCAAATCTCTCTTAATATCGTACTTCATTACCTTCCTCTCGTAGCAGCCCCTCTACCTCCTCACTGACTTCATCCTTTATGTATGGTCATATTTTAACTTTTTTTTGAGTTTGGGAATAAGTGTTGCCCCTTTTCCTTCTCGGACATTCAAGTGTCTGAATCATGATTTCGGTTATTTATCAAACTGTAGTTCATTGTGTTTGGTGGTATTATTGGCAGAGTTTTGAATGTGGAGATAGCATTCACACACCATTTAGAACTCCCAAAAGTGTTCGTAGAGGACCAGAGCCATCTGAGGAGGACCGAATATTAGGAACTCCGGACTATTTGGCCCCAGAGTTATTACTAGGAGAAGGACATGGTAACTATTGACAAATTTGAGAGCATTTACGAATAGTTTAGCTACTCGTGTCAGCTTGCCCCTGTTTTCCTTTTAAACAGTTGTTGCTGATTATTAAGCAATGATTGGCTAATTTCACTACAGGTGTTGGACTTTAAATCACCTATCGCAAATCTTATTTTTGAAAACCACTTTTTTGCTTTTATAATTGTAGTTGTTACTGTTAGAAATATAATTTTATGTCATGCACTGTTATATTATTAATCGTTTAGGAAAGGAAGTGGATTGGTGGTCGCTCGGAGTTTGTTTATTTGAGTTTCTTACTGGAATCCCTCCGTTTAATGATCATAGCAAAGAGCTGGTCTTCAGGAACATTTTAAATAAAGGTTTCGCAAATTCTCTTGTACGGTTTTATGCACGGCAAACCCAAATTATTCATGATTTTCTGACATTACTTCTAAATTTATAAATTCTGAAATTATGGCTTACCGTTATAGACATACCCTGGCCAGAAGGTGATGAACAACTTTCAGAAAGTGCTCAAAATGCTATTGATGCCTTGTTGACATTGGATTCTAAGGACCGTCCCGGAGCGAAAGGTGGGCAAAGAATTACTTCATCTTCGATCATTAGATAAAAGTCTACTTTGAACTTTATATTTATTTTCAGAAATGAAGACATGGCCATTGTTCGCCGATATTCAATGGGATAGTTTGTTAGAGAAGACAGCCCCGTTTATACCAAATCCCGATGATGAGACTGATACTACATATTTTCAAGGTGCACCACTCTGTTATTCAGCTTGTAATCATCCTTTCTTGGTTTTTAAATTATGTTACGTTAATATTTACATTATTTCACAGCTCGCAACGTAGCGCAACACTTGAAAATGTCGTGTTTTGATTGATGACGTAAATTCAGGTGGTCAGTCGCATTTTAATTATTTTTGGTTTCAAAGACGTGCTTGTAAAGTCACGTGAATTTTATAAGTTAAAAAGAATTATATAATATTTATTTTATTAACTTAACCATACTGCTGAAGCAGATTCCATTAATTCATGAATCTTACTTTTTGGATGACTTTCCAACATTGTTTTAAACTTTAATGGATGTTTATATATAAAAGAAATTTGCATAGTGAACGTTAGTTAACACGGCAGTTAAATGGTGTTAAGGTAACTAATCTTGTCTCTCCGCTATCATTTTATGTAATTTAAATTATTGATAACAATAAACACATAATAATGTGTAATTTCTTCTTTTGTTGGCTTCTTAGTAGAGAAGTTATGACGAGTTAGCTCGAGTACTAAGAAGACAGGAAGCGTAATCTCTCGCTTTGCAACTCAAAATTTTGAATATCGTACTTTTAGCTGTAAAAAGTTTCTGCAGGTTTCCAGACAGAAACTTTTTATTTAAAAAATCCCACACAAAAAAAAGATTGGTATTATCGCCTAAAATTTTGTTTAATTTCTCATATTTGAGGCAAATTGCAGTTGATTATGCTTCCTTTTATTAGGACATAGCATAACGTCGCACCACACGAACCACATTTTGAAAGAGGTTCCGTGAAAGTTTTTGGAATGTGCCAACACCGTCTGCAACGAACCCGCAACTTCATGAACCTAAGGCATTTGTAAGAAAAGACATAATTATTAAGGGAGAGTATTACCAGTTCAAAAGAATCCATGGTGGGCAATCTAACGAATAACACCTTGTATTGCAAGCATTGCAGAGCAGTTTGCCTTCATCGCATTCTATCCATGATGAAGTTTTTTCAGCATTACACGAAACGCAGCACTTATCTGAAACACCAAAAGGTTTTTACAATTTGAGACCAGCAACTCCTAACCCTTTTCCCAGCCTTTTCCCTGCCTATGGCAGGGTAAGGTACCCATCTAACTCCTTGAACGAACACACTGGTAATATATTGGATGGTATTTTTCCACAGCCAGCTGCCGACCAAAGTTGAGAGCTCCTACACCTGGGAATTTTGCCTCATCTACCTGTTGTATAGTAGAGAGGGTTCTGTTACGTGCATGTGACATCTTACACCACACGGAACCTGGTTTTACTTCTCAACCGATCACTGAAGTTAAGCCTCTCATCACTGAAGTTAAGCAACGCAACCCCAGCTAATACTGACATGGGTGGCCGCTTGGGAAAACTGGGTACCGCTAAAACCCGAAAATCGTCGCATTAGTGTAGTGTCTGTGCAGTCTTCAGTAGAACTACGCGGTAAACGGGGCTCTAATGACCCTGTAATTGAAGGGCCCTAAAACACCAATGAACCGAATCGGGGCCCCTCTCTCTCTCTCTCTCTCTTGCCCAAGAGAAGCCAACCCACATTAATCCGGTATCGAACCTGGAACCACTGGCGCAGTAAATCGAGCACGCAACCTCCTGCGCCACCGAGGTGGGTCTTTCATCATTCGAGACCAACCTTTTAAAATCTTCCGAATTCACGACTGAACGCTGCTCCGCAAAAGTGCGACATTTCCTTGCTATAGGGGTAATTGATGGACTTTGGTTCCTCATTAGGGCCATTAAGGTTTATCACTTGAGTGCAGCGAACTTATAAACCCATTAAACATAGTAGTGAGTAACGATTTCACCACAATAGTCCGGACGGCATGAATGCAGTGAACCCATGAAGATAAAATGCGAGAGGTACACGAGTGGGATGTCGAGAGCGGATAGAATTAGGAATGAGCATCTTAGGGGTAGCCTGAGGGTGGACATCGCGGAAAAGGAGCTAGTTATATCCATTACGGGGATGCGGGTTATTGGTAGCACCCTGGGCAGGAGAAGACCAAAGCAGATGTAGGAGCAGGTTATACGAAGAGATATGTTCGTGCGTGGAGTGGACGGGTAGAACCTGCAGACCCGACCTTGCCGCAAGGGGGGAATAATGAGTTTCTTACCAGGATATATCTTTGAAAGTCTCTGTTTAACTTTATCAACCGAACAACAGCTCCTACGATTACCGCTCTTTAAATGAGAACTGTGCATCTTCAAGCTTTAATCAAAATATTAAAAGTACTTTAAATGACTATTTTAAGACGAACTAGTACGAAACTACAACTCATGAAATTCTTCCTACCTATAAGACGACTGTAGCTTTAATTTACACTTTTGATTCTCACGCAGAATTTGAATATCAATAATTACTCCTTGGAATTTAGGATCGTGCTTCTTGGCACTGCAATGAGGTTTTGCTTGTTTTCTCCTATTATGCTTGATGTTATTATTGATGGTGGAATCCTTTTCTTCGTTATCTTTACCATTTGGTTCTCCATTGTAATTATTTTTAGGCGAACTAACACTATTTTGAGCAGGATCATCACTTCTTTCATTGACCATCCAGACGGGTATAAAATTGTGACAGCTTGCTTCCTCTGCTATTTTTGACACTAGGCTGTCTATCTCATCTTCTGTTAAATATGTGTCACTGGATGTCGGCATTGAACATAAACTCAATTTTTTGTTCACTGAAGTAGTGTTTTCTTGTAGGGACATAAAGGGCTGATTTGAATCACCATCCCATTGGGATCCTAGACACGGTATATGAGTCGATGGCCGCTGCACAGTAGTATTTGCTTGTAACTTGATTTTAGGAACATGATGAACTCGAAAATTCTGATTATTCTTACTACTTTGATAAATGTCAGACTCCTTCGCAGGATTATCAAACTTCCAAGTGATATTTGCAGATCTGGAGGGGATTTCTAGCTGCTCACTATTATTCTCCTGTAAAACTTTAGAATCGTTATTTTGATAATAAAAGTCTCTAGGCCAAAGCGAAGAATGCTGGGGAATTTCAAGTTGCTCACTCCACAGACTATCAAATGACCGTCTGTTTAACAAATTTTTGGAACTGACAAAGTTTCTGTGTGTCAGAGGATTGTGGCATGTCCGAAGTGATTGCCAGTCTGCGAACTTCCCTCTTGTTCCACATACTACAGTCGGTGCTGCTGAACGCAAAAAGTTCATAGTGCGGTTGCAGTGCACAAATTTGGGTGTTCTAGAATATACATATAACATACGTACAATTTAATTATTATTAACAATCCAAGCCAAAGTTTGTGAAATTACGCATACCGTTAAATGTAACAAGGTTTTTAGTTTTGATTAATGTCAACTTAAGGATATTTTAGGAATATACCTAGTGCTACGTTAATACTTTATAAGAAAACTCAATTTCTTATAATGTTCACAGTTGTTCAAACATTTTTGTTAAACCTATTGTTTACCTGTCATTCAACCATGAAATGTGATGGTGATGTTGATGAGTCGACAAAACCATAGGATAATTTGTTGGAAGTGAACTTCTTGGAACGGGAAGATGAAGTAAATTAGAGTTATCGTTGTTATTTTTAGTTTTAGTGAGCCCACGAAAGCATTTTTGGCGTTGACACTGTGAAACACATCTCTCAGCCAGCCACATCTTTGATTCACATAGAAAATTATTGTGATTACTTATCATTTTTCTTTATAAATGTAGTGGTAATTACTTTCTTAAATTCGACTCTGCGCCTACACTGTCAATATTGTTCATTAAATGCAAGGAACTCCTGTAAGTATACGATTGTCATAAAAGTGTCATTGAATTAACCCTCTAGGCTCTAGGGAAACTAACTTGAGTCCAAAGTTCAGTTATTAGCTGCCGGCTCTTTTTATATATGTTAGATGGCTTAGACAAAATTGAATTTGATTTTGAAAATTATTTACAGCCCGACAGCAATTAGATCTTTGCAAATGGAATCAAAAATTCATTTTTGCACGGAATAATACAGTTGCATGAATAAATAAACTGGCTAAAATGTAATGCAATGTGTAATAAGCTACTATAATACTATGTAAATCCCGAAATATGAAAAAAGTTAGTAAATGGGGAAGGTCACAGGTTTTCAACATGTTGGAACAAGAAAGGTTCTATTTTCATGTTTGCAAGACGCTTCTCTGCCACCGTAAGTTATGTTGTGATGCATCATGGCGACGACTCCCGAGTTTGAATTGAATAATTTAATACGAGATATCTTGGTAAAGTATTTCATGCCATTTTCATTTTAACTTGTTAACGGACACTAATTACTTTAACGGAATAAATAAGTTATCACTAGTCGTCTTATTATTGGACGGGTCCTAGGGTACCGTTGGTAAAATTAGTATAGCTTGCATGCAGATGACACCTGCAATCCGTGCAATGAAGCCGTACTCCTTTTTAGTGACTAAAACTACAAGAAAAGGGTTTTGAATGGTTTGTACGCATAACTTGCGGTTACTACAATGTTCCGATCATGGCAATCAAAGGTGATCGATTGATCACCGTTAAATGGAACTCGACGTTTTGGAGCACAGCTGATTATAAATAAATGATCTGTGATAATCGTTTCGTGAGCCTGTATCATATGTGTTTGCAGTTCACAAACTAATGAATAACCTGGAGTATCAGCGAATAATTGATTTCTTATGGCAGAATTGACAATAGTTAAAGAGAATTCGACGCACTCTCATAAAAATGTTGGGTCATATTTTACATACGAAATAATAGGTATACTATGTTATTATTTTATAGAGAACTGAAACTCCTGAAGAGGCTTTTAATTGTTTTATGGTTCATAGTCCAAATGGCGATCAATGGAAAAAGCAAGCGTATCAAGAAGAATTACAGAAGTTTTTTGGCACTGTCCCTACGGTTAGCCCGGGTTGTATACTAATAATTGTTGCATATGATTAAATTTACTAATTCGTTATGCATTTATATTAGGAATCTCTTGATGGGCTAGTTCATGCTTATGTGGCTGCATTAGCTTCTCAAAAGAATCGCCGACATTTAAAATTGCTCTTTTATTTACTTGAATCTTTAGTTGGAGATAATGTCATATCTGCTAGGTAATTGACGTTTTATGTCCAAATAGCCCTATTCTAGCAGTGTTTGGTTTAACTGATATATTAGCATACTTGTTTTGAATTATTTTTTTGCTAGATTGGTTTGTGAATCACTCTTGACTTGTGAGCAGCTGAAACCTCATAAAGAAGATTTTTGGTGTCTGAGTTTTAATCTTTTATTACGCATTATAGTCAACGTTGATTATAAGGTTTGTCTTGTTTATGTGAATTTTTCATATAATTGTAAGTGCTTTGAAGAGAGTTTTTCTTATAGGGCGTTAGAGATTTGCTTAAAATTATTTTTGATAAAGTGCAACTCATTCCTTATGAATTTAATACTGCTTTACTGTCGCAAGTTAGAGCCATTGAAAGGGTAATTATTGTAATTTAATGGTCAAATTGTATTTATATTTTGAAAGATTTGAAGCATTATTATTGCATATCTTGAACCTAGGTCATTCAACACATTTTCGATCGAAGCAGTTGCCTATTGCCAAGTTGTTTCATTATTACAGAAGTTCACAAACTTTATCCAGAATACAAAAATTGGGCTCATTGGGTGCGTAATGTCGAATTCACGATTGCTTTTCGTTGTAATTGAAGTTTGCAAGTCATCATAAGTGTTGTGTGTCATTTAAGAGATTAGCTAACCTGTTGTCAAGCTTTGTTGAGAGTTTTTGTCCAACTGCTCAAATGGTATCAATTATAGGTAGGTATACCTCTATATAGTGACTTTTTATGTTTATATTAAGGAAACCTTAAGTTACTTTTGTTTGACATAAATGTTCTTTAGGAAGAGCCAAATTATTTCCTGTTGTTGGACACACAGTTACAGCTACAAATATGTGGAAACTAGATCCAAATACTTTGCGATTTCAGTTGAGAGGATCGCTCCCTTACAATAAGGTAGACTAATTTATTGTTGTAATGACTGATTCAAAATGGAGTGAGACTGGTCCTAGTGATATTCTAAAAATTTTAGGCTTTAGAATTACCGCAAACTGCATTGTTAAGATACGTCTTAGAACAACCCTACTCTCGAGATACGGTCTGCATAATGTTGAATTTAAATAAACAGGTTTGTTTTGCATTATAGCCGTGGCCATTTATATAAAGGTATTACAAAATTCCTTTCATTTTAGCATAAATTACGTTGTCCAATGCTAGAAGAGCAGTTGGTGGATCTTGTTGTGCTTGCAATGGAGAAGTCAGAGCTTGAAAATGATCTTATTGATGAAAATGCTACAAGTTTATTAACTTGGCAGCATTTGTCTAGCCAATTAATTTATTTTGTTGTAGTTCATTTCGCAAGTTTTGCTCATATGGTAACCGCTCTTAACGAGAAGGTAAAAATTCTTATCATTTATGATTATATACCTGTATTTATAAGGATGTACTTCGATTTTTCTCACGTAAACTCTACTTAGTTGGCAGAACGCAATTTTAGACGAGGGCGCGATCATTTAATGTGGGTTTTATTGCAGTTTATTTCTGGCAGTATTCAAAAGAACCCAGTGAGTATATTAAAAAAAAGTATACCTTTTCTGGCACTGTGTTTACTACTTCGATTTATTAATGTTTCTTTTTTTTTAGGTTAGTGACTTTTTGCCTGTGATGAGGTTATATGACTTCTTATACCCAGAAAATGAAATGCTACCCATTCCAGATGTTACGCGCCCTACGTGCACACATCAGATGGCAGCAACGGTAATTTGGATACATTTGATGAAGAAAGCTCAAAGTGAGCAACTTTTCTTGCATAGGCAAATTCCTCGGGCGCTTCACAATCATCTAGAGTAGGTTTAAAGATGACTTGAACCTTAACTTTCTCAGAAAGCGCATAATTTATTTTATAATGTCTTTGTTTAGATTTCTGCAACAGAGTTTGATGAATAACAGTCTTACCCTAACGCCTTCTTCTGACTACAAAATCACGTTACTTTGTAATGCCTGTAAGTCTAAAATAATTCTGAAAGTACCTTGCTATTGCAATTCTAGTTAAAATAATTATTAAGTACATTTGCTTAGATAGCACCAATCAAGAGTATTTTCAACGCCCCATGGGCGTCTTAGCTGAAACGATTTATGGAAATCAGAAAAACCAAGCCTTACTGCCTGGCACAAATTGTATTGCCAATGGCCCAACTCATCCCCTTTCAATGAGCGTTCTTGATTCATTAACGGTTCACGCCAAAATGAGGTATTGCAACATTTAGAAGCGGTTTCGATTATTGTCAATAGTTCTGATGCTTATAATTTGTTTTATTAGCTTAATTCATAATATTGTTACTCATATTGTGAAGCTTGCTCAAGCAAAATCAACATTGGCGTTGGCTCCTGCTTTGGTAGAAACTTATAGCCGTTTGTTAGTATACATCGAGATTGAGTCCTTAGGGATCAAAGGTCTAATAAGTAAGTACTCAACAGATATTGATTCCATATTGGAAGTACCATAGGAAACACTTGAATTGAAGTCAGCGTTTCCTGCTCGTTAATTAGGCCAACTTCTTCCTACGGTATTCAAGAGTCATGCATGGGGAATTTTACACACGTTGTTAGAAATGTTCAGTTATCGCTTGCACCACATTCATCCTCATTATCGCGTTCAGTTGCTCAGTCACTTACATAGCCTGGCAGCAGTACCTCAAACAAATCAGATGCAGCTACATTTATGGTAAGAACATTTCATTAATGTTCATTTGAAATACTTTTGTAATTACCGCTGTATTATTTCAGTGTTGAAAGTACTGCTTTAAGATTAATCACCGGGTTGGGAAGTGCAGAAGTTCAACCTCAATTATCAAGATTTCACAATGAGCCAAAAGCGTTGCTTTCGTCAGAGTCCGAGGAGTTAAATCGAGCTCTAATTCTCACGATTGCCAGAGCAATGCATATTACCGGTGTTGTAATTATTGTGGCACTTATTAAGGAGGGCTCTCAAATATGGTGTGGTTATCATTTAAATGTGATATTTATCTTGCAGGGGCGGAATCGATGTCTGGAAATTGGTGGAAGGACATTTTATCGACAATTATGCAAAACACTCCTCATTCTTGGTCCTCGTTCACTCTTGGATGTTTTCCCCAGCCTCTTACGGATTTCTTTTTCCAATTTCAAATAGCTAAAGAAAATAAAGCTCAATTGAAACGATCTGTTGAAGAAGAATATCGCAAGTGGAAGAGTATGTTGCTTGTACTCATTATTAGCTGCTATTTTGGTTTAAAGTGTTACTACTTGACTTTGTTTTTAAGGTATGAGCAATGAGAATGACATAATTACACATTTTTCACTACAAGGCACGCCACCTCTATTCATCTGGTGAGCTATTAGAATAGCTGTCATGAATATTTTGCTGAATTCAAAGCGTAACTCGTACTTGTGTTGTTTCTACAGTTTATTGTGGAAAATGTTGTTGGAAAATGATCGTATTAGTCCAATTGCATATAAGTATGATAATTAATGCAGATAATTTTTGTGTAGCTGCGATTTATAATACATGCCTGTAATGTTTTTCGTAGAGTATTAGAAAGAGTTGGAGCAAGGGCATTATCATCACATTTGCGAACGTTCGCGGATTTTCTCGTTTTTGAATTTGCAAACAGTGTTGGAGGTCAGCATGTTAACAAGGTATTTTTTATGTTGCAGTACAATTTTTAATACAATTAAAGTTTCTTTAAAATTATTGATCATATTTTCAGTGCATTGATGCCCTAAATGATCTAATTTGGAAGTGCAATGTAGTCACTTTGGATCGTTTGGTTCTTTGTTTGGTAAGGTCCTATTGGTCCATAATTCTAAAAAAAAAATTGCTGTGCAAGATGTTTTTATAATTTATTTCATTTTTAAATTCATTTAGGCTTTACGGAGTTTTGAGGGTAATGAAGCCCAAGTTTGTTTTTTCATCATACAATTGCTTCTACTGAAACCGAATGATTTTCGAAGTCGAGTTAACGAATTCACCAAGGAAGTTAGTATTTGATTCGTTTTTTTTAGAATTTTAAGAATTTTCTGACGTGACTCTAAGGTGATTTT
Source organism: Trigoniulus corallinus (assembly GCA_013389805.1). Classification (NCBI taxonomy): domain Eukaryota; kingdom Metazoa; phylum Arthropoda; class Diplopoda; order Spirobolida; family Trigoniulidae; genus Trigoniulus; species Trigoniulus corallinus. The sequence continues at coordinate 16,541,120 of JAAFCE010006949.1, read as the reverse complement.
TAAGATACTGATCTAATCGTTTTGCGTGTATGGCTTATAGAACACTCCAGAACATTGGAAACAATCAAATTGGCATGAAAAACATTTGGCTTTTCATCGGGTGAGTTTAAGTTTGCATTTTTTAAAGGCATAATGCTCGCTGTGTTGATGATTGTTGCCAAACTATTTCTAGAAATTTCCCGAGAAATTCTTTTACGAAACTCAGCAAGAGCACACTGGACAAAGCACTCAGCATCAATATTTACCTGTTTACTTTGGGAACGTTTGTTTGAGGTTTTTGCCTGTATGTTGACAATTTATTTTACTATTTTGTAAATTGGTTGACAAAATAATTCTTTGAACCAACGTGTAAATCGATTTTCCTAAGGTCTTTGATATTGTTATCCATCGATTCCTTGAACTACCACCAGTAACAAAGTCTCTTGAGACTCTCTTGGAGCATCTTAGTGGCCTTTACAAATTTCATGGTAAGTGGTGTGCCAGGATTTCAGTGTTTCCAGAGGAGTCGTAATTTTTAAATATCTATTTCTAATTTCAGACAGGCCAGTCACATATTTATACAGTACACTTCATTACTATGAACGTAAACTAAAAGATCGCCCTCCACTTAAACGTCGCCTTGTATCTGCGATTCTTGGTAGATATCCTTCTTCTTGTTTAGTTCTACCACGTTGAGTTCAGGATTATTGATTGTATTATTTAACAACCTTTGAATAGGTTCACTTACAACGTGGTTTTTAAGTGAAGCATTTTGGGCGTATATACAGCGACCACCTGAAGATATTTCATGGACACCTGAATCAGAGTATTATGTAAAATTGGTGCAGAAATTGGTTGATAGTATCCTTTGTTAAAGTCTGCATCTTTGTAACTTATATCGCAGCATTTCTTTGACTTTCTGCAACAGCAATGAATGGAAAGACTCCATTTCCGAATGTTGATTGGAGATTCAATGAGTTTTCCAATGCAGCTGCCCTAGTATTGCATTGTACTTGTGTTGAAGTTATGGCTTTACCAATGTCTAGTCAAGCTGTTGGCAACGCTTTGCTCGATGTGGTGTTAAAGGGGTGAGTCGGCATCATTATAGTCCACTTTTTTTTATTTCATAATATATTGTGTAAGTGATAAATCGTAATGAAGTTAATACCGCTATTGGCATCCGTTGTTTGATAGTCACACTTTAGTGTCGAGGCAAAATATCGAGTCGTGGATGAATGCTATTGGTTTAATCATTACGTCTTTACCGGTAATTGTTAATACAAATAAGACTTTGTCTTTAGTCAAAACACTTCTAATTGTGTTTTATTTATAATGACGACGAACTTCAGGAAAGTTATTGGTCCATCCTGAATGAACGAGTTTTGGAGACTCTTCAAAGTCCGCTGTTTTCGATTTCTGGAGTTCTAGATGATCCTTTTCAGCATTTCAACTTCGCTACTTGTCACAGTACGTTAAGTGAGACCCAATCGTGCTATCTACTTGCATTGTCACACGCAATTTGGCATCATGCTAGCGTCACACAAATTGGAATTTTAGCACAGTTTGTATAGCATTTCGTAGCAGTCTGCATTTGCTGAGCTTATACCGTTATAAGAATGCTTTTCATTTTCTATAATTTTCGTTAGATTTATTCAAGAAAAAATGAAACCGATTGTCCATACGGAAGAACAATATTTATTTATTTGTCACCTAGTTGGACCATTCTTGGGTCGTTTGATGGCAGAGCGTCCAAGATGTTTGAAAGAGGTATGTTTCTTAGCACCACTTTAATGTGTTACTGTATCACTGTGGATTTTACGGCTGTACTTTTAAATTCCCACAGGTAACGGTGCTTTTATATGAGATGCTGGAAACGGTAGATAAATCTTGCGAGCATCTTAACTATATGAATCCTATCTGCGACCTACTGTATCCTTCATTTGACGTCATATTAATTTGTTATAGATGTCCTCTTTGTTTCATAACCTTAACACCCTGTGATAGATATCATATAAAATACATGTTTGTTGGAGACGGTGTCAAGAGTGACGTTGAAAGAGTAATTCGTAACCTGAGACCAGCATTACAGATGCAGTTACGATTTATCACGCATTTGAACATTGATGAAGTAAACATGGGATGAAAATTATTTAAGTGCTGTGTTTGTGTACAGTGAGTAATTCAAATTTTTATGTGAAGCCTCTACAAATATACCTTTAGGAATGCTTAGAATTTATGGAGTTTAGCAGTACCCATTCGGTAGTCTCATGCATTAACTCTATAACATACCATCGCTGATCCATTGATGACAATGTGGAGTGTTTCATGTCCTCCCTCAATCCTGCCCCTTCTAGAGTATTCAAGATAGTTGACGGTAGAAATGTCATTTTTCCCCTTCACACCTTTCTGTTTACCATTCTTTTATTATTATTTCTGGTATTTTTGAGGGAGGACAGCTACCAGAAATAGGTCTCTGGCAAGCACATTGGGATCACTTCGTAGCGATGAGTCACACCACGGTGCATGAAACAGCAGTGTTAAGACTAATATCCTTAACTAGCTGATCGATGCTGGCTGTTTAATAATGGGAACATGGTGCTCGTTCACTCCATAAACGGATGAAGGCAGTTGCATCTCAAAGAGAGCTAATTACAATAGGTATATTATTACATCGACGAAGTTAGCCTCACTTTGGCAAGTTGGTAGCTAGCACATACCTTTAAATTTGCCCTTTGCGCAGATTATTGGCTCACTCTGACCAGAATAGAGACTTAAGGTGAACAGTTCCATAAAAGAACTATAGTGTTACCTATTCAACAACATTTCAACACCCGTATCGGGTATAATCAGGATCCAGGTGGGAAACAATCCAGCAATTGTTCCCCTCTCAGTGCCTCAATAGGGCGCATATATCAACTGATGCATGATTCAACTTTGCAACTAATGAGGCATTTTTGCATTGCTATCCCCATTTCTATACTGCCACTGCAACATTTGCAGTTCAAGGGGCAGTAGAGGACCTATTGTAATTGCTAGATAGAATTAGGCCTTTCGTCCACTAGTGCAACTCGACTGAGATATAATCACATTTTAGTTCCTTTTTAGTTGGATGCTAGTCTGACTCGATATGGACTTCTCCCACCGATGAAACTGCAATGCAATGTAAAGGCAACTGGTTGGAAACGAGTTGCGTCCCAACTGAACGTGTCAGTTGCGAAGCAACTGTCAAGCAATTCGCACCATGTCAGAACGCAATTTTTGTATAGCAATATGTGAGTTGCAGTTGCATTATGGCAGTGGATGAAGGGCCTAAGGGATTCTGAATATTTAAATAAATTTGGGGCGCACTTTCTTTGAAGTGCTCCGCTCCTAATCCGCCCCTGTCAGGATCTGAATTAATTTACAGTAGATGGATGAAGGCATTTGACTGGTAGATATAAATCGTGCTCGTTTATTGCGTCAGGGTTTGTGACGCCAAATTCACGTGATCAGTTATTCTCGTTTAGTTTGAAATTTCCGCGAGGTTTCACGCCATTGTTTGTGGAATGTGTGCTTTGAGAATTGTCGGATATTTTATGTAAGTCAAATTTTTGAATATGTCACGCGTTGTTTTTCGGATGCTTGCTTCATTATTATTATCATATCATCATCATCATCGCTAAGAAACTGGTAAGTCGAATATACCGTCAATTTTAACGTAAGTGGTTCATGTCTTGCAAACATTCCACAACTTTGACCAAATGTAGAATGACACACACATTCGGGAGTTCTATTTACGCATCAGATAAGCTTTAAACATTAAGGGCATATGTCTGACTCCTGTTGCATTATAGTTATTGTGTAATAGGTCAGACACCATGCAGTATTATAACCAAACAAAGCATTAATTTACCTGCCAAAAATTTCTATTTTGGTTGCATAATGCAGTGTTGGAACAGTCGGATAGGCCGGCATCCCCCCCACAGACAAATCAGCCAATATTTCCTGCGGGTTTCAGACGTCTGGCTGGGGTGCCCCCAGTCAGAGCATGTTCAGTGGATCCGCAGACCCAACCCTGCCACAGGCGGGATAAGGGTATGATGATTAGCTTTAAACTTTTCATAAGAAACCGAAAAGTATGTTGAATTGAGTTCATATGAATGCCATAAGTTGCAGAGCTGTAATTACGCGTCATCGCTACCATAAATATTTCAAAGACAATCCATAAATATATAAAACACAATGCATTTAATAATAGTCTACGAGTTCAAAAATTATGAAGACTACTATGAATTATTTCCTTTTTCACAAAAATATACATTAAAGCATTATTGTAAGTCTTCATCAGTATTGTAAGGCGATTTCCTAATACAGTTCAGTCTCGATAACATCGCCATGTAAAGTGATGACATTCTAAAAAAAAAAGTATAAGTTAAAAAAATAACTGATTCAACGTAATGGCGGTAACAAAAACATTTTATCTGAGATCTTAACAAGTTGACAGCCTTTGTCATCAACATCACCGTTTATTTTCACTCGCACAAATTTCAAGGCAAACTGTTCACATGTCATCATGCTCAGTGACCTCGTGTTACCGTTAAAAAATGCCAATGTGTCATAAAAGACTGACGACAAGCCACGATGTTCAAATTGTACTCCTTGACAGTTTCTTCAAGTGAAACCATATGACAAAGAGAGAGAAGAGGGAGTTTGTTTAAAAAATGGGCAAAAGTACGGTGGATCAGTGTTTAAACCTCGCATATTAATTTTCGAGAGGCACAGCAGTTGCCGATGATATAATGATGATTACAGTATCGATCACCAAATCGGCGTAGGAACTGTTTACAAGTGAGGCCTCCAGCCAATTCACGCATGATATCACGACATCCACTTTCCAGCAAGACATCTGCAAAACAATAAACGGGTTATGTATGCCCTTGAGTTCTTCAGAACAGGCCTTTCATTAATAGCAAGCTACCAACCATGGTCCTTAGATTTGTCAAATACATCACTTTCTCCAGTTTTCGTCACGCTATTTGGCAGGTTACGGGGCGTTGTGAACCCTTTTGCATCTTCAAAGAAAGACAGATTATCATTCACTTCCGTTGCGTGGGACATTCTACGTAGGTGGGCTACATCTTTGCCTGATGGTTCATCTGAACGAACTCTGTAATGTCCAGGTTCGATACCGTCATCCGATTCGCCCATCTCAGACACGTGCCTGTCATTATCTGGAGTGTGGCTGTGCGTTTGTATGGGTGTGGGTTCCACGTGGTCGTTGTCCAAAACGGACGTTCGTTTTGGTGGCAGTGCTGATGCTGGTGGATTAGACAGTTCTTCTTGAGGTTGATAGCTTTGTTGTCTTCCGGAGTCTAATGGCCCTCCTTCTACTACATCATCGCTGTCCAACGTGGATGTCCGCTTGCTTGGAGTTGCTGGTATGGTGGACTGCCACTGATCGTTTTGGTCATTCTTATTCAGAATAGAGACCTCATCATCCGAATCCAGGACGGCAGTTCTTCGCGGGGGTATGGCGGATTGGTCAACAGCTGTATCACTTGTATAACGAACTGTGGCTGGATCTTGGCTTCCGGAAATTTGCAGATCGCTAGGTTTAGGCACGATGATTTCAGATACTCGAGAATAATCAGGGATGACGTTTTCATCTTCGGCAACACAGCGGCCATTGATGCAAAACTGTATAAAGAGATGATGTATTACGTGTCCAGTAGTGTCAGGTTTCAAGAAAGTTTATATTAACCGGGGCACACGAAATGGTCAGTTCTCCACAGAATCTTGGGGGGGGGGAGGGGCAGTGGCGTTGCTAGAGTTGGCGTCACCCGGTGCAGTGACCCCCCCCCCCCCTCTCCCGAAAAAAGCCGCTTCTTCTGCTTTGTTGTCACCCCATTTCTCATGGTGCGAGTGGTGTCACCCGGTGCGGCCCGCACCCCCCCCCCCCTAGTGACGCCACTGGGGGGAAGCAGTAGCACTGACTGCTAGTCTAATAAAATTTTGGGGAGAACTCTGTACTTATAAGAAATAAAGTCACCTGTCCATCTCCACATGGAGATCCTTCAGCTGCCGGTCGATAGGACACACAGTAGCCAGATCGACTGTCAAAGCAGAACAGCTGGGCGCAGACACGGTCATCTTTCTGTAATTTAAAAAATGTGGTCCAAGTTAAAAATAGAACTCTATACTGATGTACTGTATGAATCACTAGCGAGACTTACAAAACAAGCGCTTGTTCCACGGTCTTTACGGCACTGAGCATCAAGGCTCAATAGTTTTCCTGGTAAAAGTCTTGGCAGTTCGTCGTCCTCGTGAGGAATATTATACAGGCATTTTGCAGTGTCACCACTTTATAAATATAAAATATACATTAATGGTAACACGTAATTTGTACTTATTTGGTCCAGGTCAATGGAAGCAGTGCATGACCTGTCCATGCCTTGTACCTGGAACAACATCAAATGTGACGGGCTGACAGCAAATCAATGGCACTCACTTAAGGAAATGTTTAAACTGTTGTGTGCTACAAATGGACCACTTGAATCCTCGTTCCGTGTGCCGCAGATCGCTCATAATGTAACCGTCTTCCCATCGGCAGTGTTCTGCTCCTGGTCCTCCGAGGTAATTTGGAGGCGGGGATCCGTCATGCACGGCACCTAGCCTAGGTCATAGAAAACAGGCTCTTGTCCAAATGTTGCGTGAATATTTCGTTATTTTAAAGTGATAATTAGTACTTGGGTGTGGGATTACTCATGTGAATCAATGAGCCACCATCACCACCACTATAGTGGTCTCCCACTCCCCCAACTGGACGTGAGTTAAGAGTTATATTGGAACTATTAAGATACTTACAAGTGGCCAACTTCATGAGCTGCTACGATGATGCCACTGAATCCTCCAGTATCCTCGATAATGGCCACACTGTTGACCTTTTCGAGTCTTTTATTGACCACACAGGCACCTCCAACGTATGCAAAACCTGAGCGGAGATTATTGTGTCAACGTAACAATGGGATAGACTTGACATGGAATTGAAATGCCGAATGTTGTGAGGGGAAGGAAATGACTTTATCTGAATGTTTCTGGGGGAGGGAGAAGGTCAAGAGAGCAGAGAAGAGTTAATTTCTTGTTTGTAAATTTTAAAAGTATCGAAATATGACGAAGTTCCAGGGCGTGTGTTCAGGAAAATGTTTTTTTTTTAAAAAAAAAACTCTGGTATGCCAACTGAATGAAGACATGGAGCTATCATTCCCACTTTCATTTTGACTTCCCTGAACACTTGCCTGTCTTCAAGTGAAAATAAGCAAAGAAGGAAAGAGAAGACACTAGATAGGCAGATAGACAGGGAGAAATAAAAAAGTGGTAAAAAATAATGAGACATTCAGAAGTGGTTGTTGTAGTTTGTTGCTTTGTTTACGTGGCACCTCAAGAATCAACTCGAGTGACCATTGGTTCTCTAAAACTTTCACTGGAATTGTGCCACAAGTATCCCCTTGTAAAGTCGTTGTCCACGGCCTAATCCGCGGCAGGTCCAAATTTCTAGTAAACAGATACTGGCTCTAAGCGGATAATAAAACGATGAGAAACTTAATGATTGGTCACTAATATGTTTAATGTATATGACCATCACAGCGAGATAAACTTCAATTTGAAGGAATTTCAATGCAGGACCAGTGAACCAAGTTTTGAGAACCACTGTCAACCGTATTAATTAATAACAATGTAAATATAATAATGCTGCTAAAGGCATTTTCGTCTTTAAATCTTTGATTCTAAATTTCAGCGAGGAGTTTAGTTTTCAAGACTTTGGATTGTTGTATTGATACACAAGAAAAATAGTGTAAGCAGTTTTGAAAGAGATTGTGGCTGACATAAAGTGTACCATGGACAAATTAAAAGCGCAGACGGACATTTATAGCAAGGAGACGACCACGATGATACAAACAACAAAAGCAGCGATTTTAATTAAGCACATAGATTTTTGTTAGGAAATGAAGCCAAATCACAAACATACTTTTATAGTAACTAGACTACTTTACATGCACCAAAATAACGTTCATAAATGAGCGAGTGGCTCTTAAACCTATTCAAATGAGTAGTGATTTTGAAAATATCGCAAACAAGATACAGTATGTGGAGAAACTGGCCACATTAGGACATAATGTCATTCTAGGATTCCTCAAGAAGTTCCCTAATCACAACATCTTGTATACTTCTAATCTTCAGTTGCTGTAATTTATGGCCAGTCTAGTAGTCTTCTTACAATGTCAATTTTCGTAAGAGTTCGTGCAAACAAGTTTTTCGTTGGTTCCTAACTATTTTTAAAATGAATGTGACTTTAAGGCTAACGATACAGTACTTCATCCTGAATATGTTTGTATGTTTGTACATGTTATTATTCAAAGTATGCAGGTCATCATCATCCTCATCCCCTTATCCCGCCTGTGGAAGGGTCGGATTTACGGGTTCTGGCATCCCCCTCCGCCTGTCACCCACCAGGTTCCCATCCATTCCGCACCCTATTATATCCCTTCCCACAATCAGCTCCCACGTCTGCTTAGGCCTTCCCCTGTCTCAGGTGCTTCCAGTAACCTGTATCCCTGTGATGGGCATAACTAGCTCCTCCTCTTCTCCTGTCCCCCACCCCAACTACCCCTAACATACTCATTCCTAATTCTGTCTGATCTCAACACCCCACTCATGCCCTCATTCTATTGTCATGACTCTTTCGCACTGCCCAACACTAATACAGCATAGCTGGCCTAACCACTGCCCTGTAGAATTTCCTCTTTAATAGGGGTGCACCGATACATCGGCCAATTTTTAGCCCATATTTTTCAAAATTTTAAAAGAAGATCGATATTTGAAGAAGGTTGTCCAAGAAACCAACGCTAGAGGTGGCGTAATTTAGAAGAATTTCGGTTTTGTGGAGGTTATATTAGGCAATTATCATCATCACACCCTTATCCCGCCTGTGACAGGGTTGCGTCTGTGAGTTTTCATTCTCCACTCACGCCTATCCCACACCAGGTCCCCGTCCACTCCACACACCTCCATGTCCTTTCGTAAAACCTGCTCAACGTCTGCTTAGGTCTTCCCCCTGCCCGGAGTGTCCCCCCAAAAATGTGTAGATTCATCATGCAGCAGGATAAATCATTCAGCCCTGTTATTTTTAATATCGGTGCATCCCTACTCTTTAACTTTATTGGGATTCCGCTTGGCTGTCTCCACCAGGGTTGGATCCAGGATTTTCGTCGGGGGGGGGGGGAGGAGGTTGAGCTATTGGCAGCAATTGGAAACACAATTTTCATTTGTCAGTGTCAATGTAGACCCAAAATTTAATCCGCCCCTGGTCTTCACAGTATTCACAATATAGACTTAGAAAAAGAAATGGATTCATTCTCGATTACAGGAACGAAAGCAGGGAATCTTAACGTGATACTGGGTTTTAAAAAGTCAGTCTGATGGATATCTGATGAACTGAATCGAAAGTGGTCAGAAAACAGATCTACCGCAACAATGAATCCCTTACGTATGTGTTTCTCTGCTTCGCACTTTTGAATTACCAAACCTGGACAGATATTAGAAAAACGTGCATTCAAAACGTTATACTAGGACAGATGGTCATCTAGTTTCTTTTTTATATAATATAAAATCATCACCTAAGGACATAGTCAACATATTCATGGTGTTTCTCCATCCATGTGTAGGCTCTGTATGACTGAGAAGAAACGTGCTAAGGATCAGAGGTTGGCTCATGGGGCATGGACGACCACGATAATTCCTTTCACTTGACTCAGTATTGATACTGTTTACTTTTGTGTTTGTGGGATAGTCTTTTTGATTTTGTTTTTTTGTTTGTTTTCGGTGTTGTCTGCCTGTCTGCAAAAATGTAAATGGATGTGCATTGTTGACCGTTATCCTACAGGTAATAGTTAATTAATTCTACCATCTGTAGTGCAAGTGTTAATGTGTGTGTATTTTGTGTTTTTTGTTGAAACACAATTGAGATTTAGAAATGATTATTTGGAGAGAGTCTTGACGTGTCATTTAAGTTCAGAAACAGGATTTTTTTTTTTAAAAAAAAAAAGAAATCTGGATTTTTGGGAAAAGGGCAAGAGAATGTCATGCTTGTACTACTTTAAGGATCATGTTCGTCCCTGGGCATTTAGCTAGGTAAGTTTGCTGATGACGCCATACCTGCCGTCCCTTTATTGCAAGCCCCCATAGTATATTCACGTCTGCATAAGTCCAACCTGTCAAAAATATGAACAGTAATAAAAGGTGGTTGCCCATTTTGTTTGGATACCTTTCACACCACTTACCTCTAAACAATTACAAATAAAAAGTAATACATGAATATCGAGATCGCTGCAAAACCACTGGTCAGTCGCCTCAAGATCCCCCAACCAACAATTCATTTAATTCCTACCCTCCCCCATGGTCCCTCTCCCTTTCTTCCTCGGCGACCCACACAAAACTGGTAAGAACAAGGTAGGGGGAACATTCACTCAGCAAGCAGACATTAGGGCTGTTATATTATTAAGCTTTGTGCACTGCTGCCACCTTCGCCGGCGTCATTTGAAACTTATGAAGCGGGGGCAGGGAGGGATTTTAAAACAAAATAAAATACAACAATGGCGTTTTTTTGGGATACAGTTAGAAATTGCGAAGGAAATCACAAAGACAACATTGGCATTGCTGCCGGATATGGGAGAGGGTATGAACGCCACCGCAGATGTCCCGCAATGGAATTTTCGGAAAGCTATTTGGGATGCTTAAGGATGGAGGAGGCAAATAAAGCGAATAAAAAAATAACATATACGGAGACAGTAATTAATGCAAATTTAGTGGAAAGTCCTTAATTAATATGCCAAAATATCGTAACACAGCAACATATCTTGTAGGAGGATATGTCGTAAGTCATTGTAAAACAAAGTGTACAACATCATTCGGCCGGCGGTTCTAGCCTTTATAAATTCAGGAAGAATTAACCGTAGGTATCATCTCTGTGTCCACATCAGTTCCTTACGATTGTTGCATGATTGGACCGTAATTGGTGTTCTTCCTCTCAAGATGTCCCTCACTGGTCAAGCATTAAGTTAACATAGAAACGGAGTTGAACTAGCGGGGTATCACTGTTGCTAATCAACGTAACATCACACCCACAGAAGCGATCTGTGATGACTGCTTATAGCATCTATGACGTCATTCACGCGAGTTGGTGACGTCATAACTTGTGCAGTTTATGGATTCAGTCATAGAATAAGTTTTGTAAAGAGGGAAGGAAGGAAGGACAGGCTCGTGAGGTTGTGATCCAATGACTTATGACATGGTTGACGGAATTGACAATATGGACATGGGGTGAGGGTGGGGATGAAGGGGAGTGAGGAAAAATTAAGAAGACGAGGAAAGGTGAAATTGTCTTCCCCTCGACCTCTGTCCACCTACCCGCTGTGCCCCGCCTACAGAGGCCGTTCTTACGGCGACGACAAATATCCAACCTAAATTTACATATACATTAATTGCTGTGTGACATGCATATACAGTATATATAATTGATCATAACGACAAGACATTATAAGATGTTACAGAATTTGTGCAAAGGGCATCATCGTCACCCATCACTTCTTTGCCCTTACACAAATTCTGACGAAGTCCCTCCCACCACCTCCCTTTCTTTTATAGGAAAGGGCGGCCATACCACCATATAAGGAATGAGATGAATTTTGATTTAAAATATCATTTATAACTAAATATTTGTAGTTCGGTGAATATAGTGGTTCCCTTGATGGGATGTAAAAATAACTTTTTTAGAGTTAGTGAAGGGGTGGGGGCTGTCACCCCACAGAGAAGAGAAATGGATTCCCCTCATCCTAACATATCAATCCGCTTAATAAAGATTATATTTGATTAAAAATGGACTAACAAGACAGGAAAAGTCTTACTTGGTGACCACAACGGCGATGTCATAGGTTGGCAACCGCCTCTCACGAAACAAATACTTTCCTAATTCAGTGAGGGCACCTGCGGAATCCACAGCGTTGCCTCCGACCCGATTGTTTTCCAAGTATGGCGTCGCATCGCGACCCTAAAGCGAAAAAAAAAACGTTAGTGTAATTGGGAACTACTACGTCATCCTCGTTCCCTGCAAATAAGCACCCCTAAAATTAAAAATAATAGAAACAAATTATCAGCGAGAATAAGATGGACATTTGGAAATAGTGGTTTTTGCCACCTGTCCACCGACATATCACACCTCTAGTGGAAGATGTCGCGGAATATAGTGGTCAATATTTTGTCAGGCCCAAGTGACGTGGGCGTATGGAGAGGGTTGTAACGAATTTTTTAATAAAGCGAAATGTGTTGCACCTTGGAAATGATGATTCCAGCGAGACTAATTCGCACCTTAGGACCACCCAGAAGTTTGTACCTTAGGTCTACCTAAACATAAAAAAAAAACAATTTCTATTACACCTTTAAGCAATAAATAAATGCTTAGGGCCAAATGCCAACTACCGACTTTACTCGAATAATTCTCTAGGAAACGAAGATATTGAATGCTTCGTATGCGAGATGGTCCTGCAAACTATGAGCTGATAGTTTGGGAATTATTCGAGTAAATCAGCTCTCCCTATGTTTTGTACTGACTCCATTCCAGAAGCTAATGAAATATCGTTTGATATCCACATTGTTGCCACCGTGCATGTTGTATGTGTCGTAGTCCACAATCACCAAGATCTCGGGCCATACGGCTTCAGGCGCTTCTCTGCGATGCCGAGTCGATCTCCTGAAACGCTGTTGGCTCTCCTTGGACAAAGGTAGACGATCGGGTTCCATGAACACTGGAAAAAAAATGGATGTATCTCAGGTGTGAGGTGATGATTCTTACCCATTTCCAAACACTGTTTTTTCATTCACTGTAAAAGCAACTCCTAACGCCTTTTCCTGCCTATGGCAGGGTCGGATACCCATCTTGTCCCTCTGAATGGACACAAGGGTGATATATTGGACAGGTTTTTCCACAGTCGGTTCCAACTAAGGTGCAACACCTGGAAATTTTGCCTCATCTACCCGTTGCATAGTAGAGAGGGTCCTTTTACATGCAGATAACATCGTACACCACACGGGACCTCAGTTTTACTTCCCATCCGAAAGAAAGCACACTGGCCTCTCTCTCATCCGAAAAAAGCCAACCCACCTCGGTCCAGTATCGAACCTAGAATCACTGACGCAGTGCTACCCACTACGAGGGATACTGTTTCATTCACTGTAGAGGGATACTGTTGAGTAATTACTATCAAGTTTCTTGAATAACTAGTATTTCTTCACACAGTGTTGAAAAATTTCTCACAAATATACATGGTCGTCTCAAGGACTGCAGTCCGTGGGTTCACGGGCCCCTAAAGTCGACCCATAACTAGATCTATACTGTAGACACACACCAGAGCTGTTCGCCAAAGTGCAACGCTCTCACCTTGGAGTTTAAAGGTCTTTCTGTGAAGGGGGGGGGGTAACCCGCCGCGGTGACGTAGTGGTTAGCACGCTCGGCAACTGTGTCAGTAGTTCCAGGTTCGATACTGGACCGAGGTGGGTCGGCTTCTTTCGGGCGAGAGAGAGGCCGCGAGTGTGCCTTCTTTCGGATGAGCAGTAAAACCGAGGGCCCGTGTGGTGTACGATGACACTTGCACGTAAAAAAACCCTCTCTACTATGCAACGGGTAGATAAGCCAAAATTACATTGGGCTTTAAAGGTCTTTCTGTGAAAGGGGTAGCATTGATGCTGGTACCACTGTCAGGACCTTCAGTTACTACAGAACTTATGTCCGTTTTTAAATAACCTTTCCCATAATCCCCCATGCAGTTCCGGATTTACCTAAAGGCTAATTAGGCTTCAACCTAAGGCCTCAAGATCTAGAGGGGCCTCCATCCATTAGTATTGTTATCTGTAATGTGTGATTTAAAAAAAAAAATTGAAAATGGGAGGTGGAAGTGGGATATCCTAGGGGCTCTCCATCTAAATCTGGCTCTGCCCCAATGTCTTAGTGCTTGAGACTAGCCATTTTTACATATTCGAAATGTTTGCAGGGAATAGTTTATGATAGTTATCGGGAAACTATAAAAGCGAACTACTGTATTCAAATACAGTATGGAATTAGTGTGGGACGCCTCTATTGTTGCAAACAAAGCAGGACCTATTTAGACCTTATCGTGGAAGTATGCATATTTTTGTTATCTATATTTCGGAAGTTTTTTCTCCGTCCTTTTCCCCCTTCATAAGACATTTTTAGGTTACTGGTCAAGGAAAAAGCATACGAGTCATGAAATTTCAAAAACTGTAGCTACAGTAGAGACATCATGCTATTACAGTGTACTTGTTCACGACAGGACCACCGATTACAGATTGGAGACCCGCCCTGAAACCACAAGCAACGATTAATAAAAGGAAAGAAAAAAGAAATGCATCCCCCGTCGAATGTGAAGGTGGATCAAATCCCAAGTGAAAAGAAACACCTTGAACCCAACCGAGATTTTTTATTGTAAACTAATGTTGTTCTTTTCCTCTAATGTCTTATACTCCCACAAAATATCCTTTCACTCCAATGTTGTATTTGTGTCAAACGGCGGGTGGAGCAGCGGTTGTTGTTGGTGTGTGTATGGTCGCTTAACAATTAGATATCAAAGTGACCTTAGAATTCACATTCTTCGACATTTGTAAATATTTGATACACAGCACAGTATATATGCCGTTGGGTTCAGTTGACCTTGCAGCGAGCGGGGATCTTTGGCAATAGCACGTTTAGATTTTAAAAATTATTTGTCGAACATCCATGAAGGCTTTCTCCGAATTAACGAAATTTTCCTCTAAGCATATCATCATCACAGGGCCATTCAGTGAAAGTGTGTCAGAGATGGGACCTACGTTTGAAATACTGCTTGTCATGAAATTATTATATGCTATAATAAAATGAGAACAAAATACTGTATCTGTGAACAAAGAGTTAGATTTGGTTTCTTAACGTTGGCCTTTCTCTGCCTACGAGGCCATATACCGACGCCAGGTGAGAGGGAAGGAGAGTTTTCAACACCTGAGAATTTTACCAATCTACATACCTGTATATTTTTCTCTGAACGAGAAAGGATCCTTTTACGGAAGGAATGTGATCACGACTCGTGACACATTTAAAAGTAAACTGACTTGAATGCCTCTTGGCTGAATGGTACGGCGCAATAGTTGCCAGTAGCAGTTAAACGCTGTCAATAGCATTTGAAAACCATTGGAGCGTCCACAAACCTTTGATGTCATTAACATTTGTTGGATTCAATTGATGGCATCCTTTAGCGGAGAGATCATGATTGTCAGAATCCATCCTGACTCGCCATGAGGGCCGTCAGGCAAGAATGGAATAAATCTGGTGTCCCTTCCGTTTCGATTGTTTCAGGGCTCTTCAACTACAATGGTCATTAGAGCCCCGTCCACTACGTAGTTCTAATGCAGAGTCTACACAGACACTACGCTGTTACGACGGTTTTGGGGTATTAGCAGTACGCAGTGTTCCCAAGCGGTCACCCATGCCAACACGAGCTGGGGCTGCGTTGCTTAACTTCAGTGTCCCCTTCCGTGTGACGTACGTGTGCCTTGTTACCTGCTGGTTCGAAGGGAACGTAGGAAAAAAAACTTGTGGCTGGTTTCCTGACAAGGGAAATTGCAAGGGCTCTCTTATGGTGCGTGACGCCACTCACGGCTGTCCATCTCCAACCCTCACACTCTATTACCCCCTCTAACTTTAATATTGTCAATGACTTACTATAATCGCTTAAGGTGCTGTTTTCTGGCTGGTTTCTTTGATAGACGATGTGCATTCTGTTGCTGGACTTAGGAACCGTGGTCGTCGTGGGTGGTGGAGTACTAGTGGTTGACGTATGACTTTCTTTCGCACCATTTAGGCTTTTGTCCGTTTCAGGGGTGTCCGGGAGTTCGTTATCCAGGAAAAATTCGTCATCCGGAAATGGGCTCATGATATGATGATAGTCTTGATGAACGCTAGGTGGCGCCGGTTTGATTGCGAGACCACTACCAATGGTTCCATCCTAGAGGAAAAAATTAAATGATCATAATGAGTTTTTATTAACTTTGTTTTAAAGTTGCGGTAGAAGCAAATGAAAGGGTTAACATATTGAAGTTTCACAATAGTTATCACCATTAATCGTATTTGCTGTCATCAGCATGAAGGTTCTACGTTAATTAGGATTAAAGACGGCGCCCTTCACCTTGAGAAATGTCTTATTTACATTCTGCCACTGTTTTATTTTCCAATACTTTTCTCTCCTATATATTAGACGTTTGTTTCGTGTTTTGGAGACCTTGATGTCACTCGTTAATTCAGTGGCCAGTCTGCAAAAATGGGGAGTAGTTTGGATTTCTCACTACGTGAAGGCCACCTCATTAGACTTGTCAGGGTTCGTCCATATAACTACCACCGTCCGGTCATTTATAACTGAACATCTAATTAAAAATACAATCGTTGTTGTGGGGAATCCAGGTGTGTTCGGGGGAGGGGAGATGTTACCCTGCTATAACTTCTGCTGCAAGGCCTACCCTCGCGTAATGGGATAGTAGACAAACCGTCTGCAGAAAAAAAAGTTACATTAAATTAGGAAAAATGATTCAAGGTCCCGTAATAAAACTCGATTTTTGATTTTTACAACGAAGTTCATTAATTAGTTGGGACTTTTGTCGTTTATCACGTAACTAAACTAAAAAAGATTCTGTGCTCAAATCGACCCCTTATGGGGATTTTCATGACAGCTACAGAAGTTTGAGTCTGCTACTTATGGGTGCTATAACTTAAGGGTTCTCCTCTCCAAGGTAAGGCAGGAGATAGATTTTTTTCCAACAGGCTTGGGCAGCTCGATAATAACGTGCCCTCCTCCCTCACAGCAGTAAAAAAAGGTTACTCCTTTTACTACTTCAATAAATTGAACTTCGCTTGAAGGTGACTGATCGTGACAGAACCCTAATCAGGTTTATTTAGAGAATTTTGATGAACCTCGATTCAGAGGTACATCTGATGGCCTCCACAGTTGTCTCAGTAGTGACTCACGCATCATGTTTCTCAAATAATAAGCAGAAAAACAAGCAGGCCAAAGACTCAAGTTTAGCTCTGTCTTGTGCATCTTTTTTTTTACCATAAACTCGATATTGACCCGCCTCGGTGGCGCAGAGGTACGGTGCTCAATTACTGCGTCAGTGTTTCCAGTGTTCGATACTGGATCGTGGTGGGTTGGCTCCTTTCGGGCGAGAGAGAAACCCAGTGTGCCTTCGTTTGGATGGGAAGTAAAGCCGTGGCCCGGTGTGGTGTGTAGGATGGCACCACTGTACAGAACGATCGCTCTCTCGCCCCCTCCCCCCGTGTCGGTGGAGTACCCCAATGAATAGGAGGCCGACGATACATAAACTTAGGAATTGCAGCATTAGGTCGGCAGCCAGCTGCGTAAAAATACCATCCAACCAATAGCCCATGGGTACCCTCCTACCAGATATTGAAGCGATTGGAGAAATAAAACTTGTAAGGCCCATTAACTAACAGTTGTCACAAATTATTACAAAGGAAGAATCACTTTTCTTGGATGAAAAATGAGGTCAAAAAAATTTTTTTTTAAATTGGTCACTATGACAGGTTGTATAAGGAATTTGCCCGAAAATTTAGTAGGCCTACTATTTTGCTCTGGTTATTACTGGTCAGCTGTTTTTTTATTACCTGCTTTCCTGCAATGTGTCGATTAATAAATTAAAAACGCGTGGATGCGGATTAGAGAGGAGGTTTGTCATGTATAAGTGGCGTATTTTATGTGCAGGTAGTACTGTAGGTATTTTAAGAGCCTGTGCTTACCAACAAAAGGGTGCCATCTTGAGCATGGTGTAAGATGACGGCAGCACCACTGGCATCATCCTGATAGACTTCTCCGATGTCGCTGTTGTTTCCCTACAAACATGAAAATAAAAGTTGTTGTCATACTTTCATACAGGTGTCGCATATTTTTATTAATTAATTATTAGCTATTTGGCACAAATTTCTAATGGTAATGGAGAACAATTTGGATGATTGCGTTATTGGTTTACTTTTGTCTAGGGTTGACATTTCTGATTACGAATTTCTTAATTAAATAGTCAAAACACTATTTTAGTATTTACAGTAGTCAATTTGCAACATGACCGATCACGGTGCATATTTGAAATGTGATGCTAATTTAATTAATCCGTAACTTCTTTGGAGCGAATGGGAGAGAGAGGGGGGCTCCAAGTGCGCCTTCCGTCATCAAGAAGGTAAAACCACAGCCCCGTGTGGTGTACACCAGGCATGTCAAACTGGGGGTACCCACATTGATAACATGTGCGTTGTCATAAGGACCGTGCAGTGTTGACTTTTTTTGTAACTTGTGTTTAAAAGTGTCAAGAGGCCCGACCTGACGGTGTCGAGTTTATTTCACATAACAATTGTCAAAATGGTATTTGATAATAGTTTTAATCAAAATATGGCCAGGGGCAACTGCCCCCTCTCGTTACGCCTCTCAGTAGCAGATTGTATATGTATACTACATGATAGCGATTGTGAGGGCCACAATTCTAGGCTTCAAGGGCTACCAGTTTGGCACCCTTGGTGTATACAGTGTCAACATTGCGCATAACAGGCATAGACCGGCAAATTTTCAGGTGTAGAAACTCGCCCCTCTCCCCTCTGCCGACCTTAGGTAGTAGAGAAGCTGACGCTGACTAAATGAAAATAAACCAGCTTTACTCGTTGCTACCCTTCCTTGCCATCTGACGAACAACTCACTTGAAAGGGGTTTTGTGTTTTTTGTTCAGCACTTCCGAAAGAAGAGACGGCCGAACTCAGCAAGGGATCGAACCAGACACTACCAACTTACGAAATTTTTCATGCTAAAGGCGGTTCTTAGCTTCAGTTTCACGCTAGCGGTTGGTTGAATTTTATGTCGTCTTCACCCGCCTCTCTGAATTTTCAACCAAATGAGTTATACGACCAGTGTACAGGGGCTCTCTAATTTGAGTATTACCCTGCTTTTTAATGCAGCAACCGGGATTTGACAACTGGAGACTATACAAATTCAGCACGTTGCACTGTCGTTAAAAATCATATGCAAGTGCAGTTAAGTACCTAAATTTAATTAAAGAGCAGAGTGGTCATTTAACACAGTGGTCAAGGGAAAAATACTTGCAAAAAAAACTACTGAATTGCAATGACGTCCATCTCTTCCTTATCTTTGTAATAAATATGCGATAAAATGAAAAGAATGAGCGTAGTATCACGCGTCTAACGATTGACTAGTCGTGAGACATACCTGCTCAACAACCCTTCCGCAAATATTTGCCAAAGAAAAAAAAAATGGGTTGCGAACTTGCTTACAGTATTTCCTGGTACATTAACACACATTACACATCCTATTTGTTACTCATTGCACCTTTATTTTCTCTCTGTCTTCTCTCTCTCTCGAATTTAAAACCAACAGCAAATTATAATTTCACACAATATTTCTCTCTCACCAGACTTTATTACTATTATTATTCATTTTGATTTGCCGGTTTGGTTTTTATTCACTCTCTACATTTTGCGAAAGTGACGACGCGCTGTTAACGTACTCATACTTGTGTGAAACGTCCTCATTTTTCTCTGCAAATGCCTAATAGTAAGTAATTATTCATCCGGAAACCACGCGAGAGAGAGAAAGAAGAGATTTCAGACCAAAAATTAGAGGTAGGGAGAAGTGAGAGAGCTAATTCATATTGGTTTAATGAGAGAATGGGAGGTTACAAGAGGTCACGTCACACTGGTTTGAATTTTGAGTAAATGACAGCCGGAAAACCTTATCTTGACCTCGTATGGTTTAAAAAAACTTTCGCATGAAAAGCTCGTTTACCTCTTCATCATCCATCTCCTTTCTCTCAAGTGAAACATGGCATATTTTCCATTAATACTTTTTAAAATATGGGTTATTTAGTAATCAGGACTCGTAAATAACCTTTAAAGGGTTTTTTTTAAACAAAAACGGGTCTTCATTTGGAAGTGTACTGTACATTTATTTAAATACTCAGGCTGCCCCCCCCCCCCCCCCGCACAAACACAGAACAAGGATAATGGTAATCGGAGTTATTCAAAAATGAAAATTGAATACACCTGCTGATATACTGCTCGACTGCACATGATGAGTAATATATTAATTTTGGAAGTGGGAGAACACCTGCGCACCCTTTTTACGTAACCAGTAGTTAAGCTAATGGTTAACAGGGTCATCAATTGTAACCAACACGGTGGTTTCTTAACATTGGCCACTTTACTACTGAACGCAATGTGATGACACCATAGGGGGATGAGTGAGATCCTACACCTAGGAATTCTTCTAGGGATTCCTGCTTGGTTGTCGCCCGAAAGAAGCAGTCCATGTCGAGTAAGATTGAACCTGCATCCCGAGACTCACGAGTCAAGCACCCTACCGGTAAGCCACCGAAAAGGGCCCTTTCTTTCGAAGCGAGGAGGAAAGGCAAGTCTTTGCTCCGATGGGGAGTAAAAGTCGTGGTTCAGTGTAGTGGATACCCCTCCGTGTGTCCCGGGGTAGGATAGACACACGGCACTTTTCCCCCTAGTGCATGTCGTAAACGGCGACTAAACGTGGCAGACCCAGGGACGGCCAACCTGCAACATCACAACTGGCCCTGGTCGATGTAGGCTCTTCTGGGAGGTGATCGTAAGAAAACGCCTATCCACGTGTTTGCCGTGCGTGGAGACCCGAATCCCTGGGAAAAGCGGATCCTTGTGGTTCAGGGGGTGCATCCCCTGCGACGTCTGTTTCGCCCTGTGCTAACCAGACAGCTCCGAAACGTGGAGCGTTGGGGTTGCAACCCTAAGTTCTCAACACGCCACTTTGGCCACGGCCTCCAGTGCAAGACGAGGGGTGCCCTCCAGTGCGACTCTAAAGAACAAGGAGGGAAGGGCCTAAGGGATATTACGGTAAAAATAAATACCTCGTCTTTTATTTTCAGAGTAGGATTTCGCAACGTCGACAAATTAGTGCAAGGCTTTTATGGAGGCGCCACACACAATGTATGACCTACCTGCCTTGGTTCAAACTAGTTTTTTTTTCATATTAAATTTCAAAATGCCTAAAAATCTGCAAAAGACCATTTTAGCTTTCAGTATTAAAACCAACAAGTATTTATTGTATTTCGCCGCCCAATAACAATTGATTTTTAGCTAGGTTGCCTTAAGAATATTTTCTTAACCTGATTTTTTTTTCTTTGTGGTCCCTTTTCTGCCTAAATCGTGTTTGCAAGTACTTTCACCGACATGACAAGGGAAATGGTTGCTCCACATGATAAACTGGTCTCTGAAGAATGCATGTATTTTAAAAATGTAGTTTTAATTTTTTGAAAGAGAAATACACCACCAATGATTTCTGAATAGCTCTGAAACATTGCACTGCATGCACACGAGGTCAGCTTCGGTATTTCAAACAGATGCAGCAGGTTCGAATCCCTGGCCGAAGTCGAGTATTCTGTTGGTTTTTTGTTTCGTTGGTGTTTTAGAGCCCTTCAACTACAAGGTCATTAGAGTCCCGTCCACTGCGTAGTTCTAATGCAGTTCGTAGTTCGAATGGTCTCTAAAGCAACTCCCGCCACGAAGGGGCGAGAGCGAAACCTGGGAATTTTGCATATTTTTCTCCACGTAAGAGTTCTTTTACGTAAACTCCCCAAAGAGGATTCCGGCTTTAGGCCGCTCGCACACACAGCCACTTTCAGCAGCCACAAGTGGCGATCATTAGTCGCTGTACACGGCCACCAGTGGCTGCCACAGGTGGCAGCAACGAGATCTCGTGCTTGCGGTAATAGGAAAAACGCCGCCACTGGCGACAAGTAGCGAGATACGGCGACTGCCGCAGCTTGTGGCTCAGTAGCGCTACTGCAAACGCCGTGTCTGCGCTGAGCCTATTTGATTCCAATTAGAAACGCAGTCCACAACGTGTGGTCGCCACTAGCAGCCGCCACAAGTGGCTGTGTGTGCGAGCGGCCTTATATACCATCCTACAGGAGGAGAGCCTAGCGCTTCCTCTTTCGCCTAAAGAAACCTTCGGCTATGTCCTAAGTGGCGTGCACATTCTACCCCTCAAAGCGGACAAACCAATACATCTAAATGGCGATGTCCAAAGTGACCGCGTGGAGCGTCAAGGCTCTGATAAGCTGTAAGGAAGCACGTGCATTCTATTGCACGCCCGCTCACGCAGAACACTGCCACTTAGGACATAGCCTTAGGCGATATCGAAACTTGGAATAGGAGCTACTACTGAGCTACCGAGATGGACCGTGTCCTACATTAGAGAGTTAGTGGTGAACGTCAACGATGACGATACGAATGATAGAAGGTCAAATGAGGCAAATGCGCAAGCTCAATTGCTGGTCTGCTTTTCGTGAGCATGCACAGTTGCCTCATTTGACCTCGTATCGTCATCGTCGACGTTCACCACTAACTCTCTATTATCAGCAAGTGTATCACAGTGAGTGTGACAACAACAGATATCAGAATATGACGGGGGAGGAGAGTCGGCAGAGAACCCTCACAGAGGTCTTCATGGATTCGTATTTTCTATCGCTTGTCTTCTAAAGAACAACACACTTTCTTTTCCGGGGGACTTAGGAATAGAAAGTACATTTCATACATTTTCAGAACCTGGCTACACTTGATCAGGGTTTTCAGGTGACTCTGGGAGCGATTCCAGCCCGAGGTCAATTTACCTCGCCGCTTCTCCAATCACTCTCTCTGGCTACTAGACCTACTTGCCAGATTCAAGAGTTACAAGAGGTAACAGAAAAGGAGAACCAGAAGCAGATACAGCACGCATGGATGCAGTGAGCGTTACATATTTTACCCTGGAGTTCGTACGCTTGCATAAAATAAAGGGCATATTTGGGGTGAAGGGAAGGGGATTCGATCACGACGCCTACCACTCAACTCCTTTTATGTTCGATGTTCTGCTGCCTAAAAGTCCTTCACCGCTGCTGGACAAGAGTAGTTCAGGATACGATATTGAGATGCTGCATTTGAAAGAAGCGTGTGGTGATTTTGGGAAATCTATTGTACTGTGGTCAAGATGAGTAGCATAGCGATGATGGCGTGATTGGATACGCGACGGGGGAAAAGATTTTTTTCGCTCTCCTTACCGGAAATGTAACTTCTGTCAGATTAAGATTTCCATCGGTGTGCATTTCCGCCATGAACATTTTGAGGCGGTCGGCGCTTTTGCTTAGGTGATCATTCCGTTGCAACCTTAGTCGATAGTCTCGTCCAAAAGCCGAAATGTGGATCTCCTTGGTATTAACGCCATCCTCCACGTTCGGACTGTCTCGTTTTTGTAGGGACCGGATGTGGACCACATCGTAGTCAGGAACTAGAGAAAAAAATAATAAACGTTTTAATAAATATGTAGATCATTGCCGGATTATGATGCGATGGGAGTTGTCCATCTTGAAAGTCTCATTTGATATTGGTGTAGTCGAACTACTACACCAATTTTAAACGGAAATATTTTATACCTCCCCCTGTTAAAAAAAATAATTTTCGAAAGTAATTTGTCAAAAAACGTTTAATTAATGACGGCGTTTCATAAATGTTTTCAGCGAAATTTGCATATTGGATATCTCAAGGTAGATAGCGCTTTTATCTCTGGGGCTAAAACTATGCAAGGTCGGTAGTTTTCCTTTTAAATAGAGAGGGGGGGGGGTGACTAAAACAACGCTTCCGTCAGGTAGCAGTGGTTCTATGTTGGGAGACGCCAGCTACCCATCTAAAGACATTGACCACTAGGAATCCCGCACGCTGAGCTGGAGCTCATTTATTCGTAGGTTTGGTCCTGGTCGAAGGTGGATAGTTTCCTTGGGTGGTAAGTGACTGTGTGGCCGGCTGTGGTGTGTGAGAGTACCACACACGAAAATAACCGGCCTATTACATCATTCCTAACCCTTTTCCCACCTATAGAAAGATCGTGTACACCGATTTGTCCGAGAACCACGGGCGAATTGTTGATAGCCCGGGTGGCCGACCTAATACCATCACGATCTGTGCGCCCTTAATATGAATATGTAATCCTTTGTGACCGATACCTTGCTAATGGGATTTTTCATGCTAGACGCAGATGCCTAGATCTCCACCATCACCCTAGCAACACTTTTGCCTTTCGCACCCATTCCAACCTCACTTCATTTCGGGTTGGGGACAATTTCTTTTACCTACCTTCTGGCTTCGGTGAAAGAAATTGCCGGCTAGGACTAGACACAATATACAGTATATCCTACTTTATTCCATCGACAGACGTACAGGCAACACCTTACACACCACGCGGGACCACACCGCTTTATTTTCCACCCGGCAGAAGGCACACTTGGGAGCATGCTTCCCGCCTGAAAGAAGCCATCAACCTCAGCCTGGGTGGAGCAGCCTGTAACCGTTGACTTCAACTCAACGGCAGGCAAGTAACCCATTAAGCAAAATTTCCGGGTGTAAAAGACCCCCCCCCCCCTCCACACCTCTCGACGTCGGCTTTATAGCTTCATATGTAGTTAGATCAACGTTAAATAGTCAAATAAACCAAAAGCAATCCATGAAATGCAAAGTTGAGAAAATTTATTACGTTGTAGACATTCTCTGGTAGGTTTTGTTATCAACATGGGAATAAATGGTAATTCGAGTGAATAAATATATCCTCTGATAAATAAAAGCATTACATTTTCAAACTATGGGTTTGCTTACTTGGTGTCCCATATATAATACTGTAATACTATTAATTTAAATGCGCAAGAATTTACTTGTTACCTACTACACTACTGCAAGTTGGCGATTTTCATCTTAAAACGACGAGATGTAAGGATAGTAAAAAGTTGCTTAAATGCAAACAAATCCTGTTTTTTTATTTTTATAATAAATAAAAGCATTCGCTACTTCACCCTTTTTCATAAAACGAAAATAATTCATTTTTATACAAAAAAAGAGTATTCGCTACTTCACATTACTCACCCCCCCCCTCCTTCTTCTTTTCATAAAACAAGTCTTATACCGCATTTACACATTCGCGAATAAGACGAGTCGAATGACGAGGCGAGACTTTCGTCGAAATGTTCGCATTCATACTTTGGATGAAGAATGACTGTTCCCACATTCGCCGAATGTCTCGTCAGATGGTCATTCTCCAATCACCTCGTCGCTAGCGCCCTTTGACTCGTGTGATACCGCATTTACACATTCGCGAATACGACGAGGCGAGTGGCGAGGCGAGCATGTTCGACGAATGTGTGAACACTACATTCGTCATTCACCTCGTGGTTCGCCTCGCCATTCGTGGCGCTCGTGTTGGAAGCGGTTTTTTGACACGAGTCAAAGGGCGCGAGTGACCTGAGGCGATTTGAGAATCACCAGCTGTCGAAACAATACGAATCAAAGGGCGCTAGCGACGAGGTGATTGGAGAATGACCATCTGACGAGACATTCGGCGAATATGTGAACAGTCATTCTTCATGCAAAGTGTGAATGCGAACATTTCGACGAAAGTCTCGCCTCGTCATTCGACTCGTCGTATTCGCGAATGTGTAAATGCGGTATGAAAAAGCCGCTTTCAACACGAGCGCCACGAATGGCGAGGCGAACGACGAGGTGAATGACGAATGTAGTGTTCACACATTCGTGGAACATGCTCGCCTCGCCACTCGCCTCGTCGTATTCGCGAATGTGTAAATGCGGTATTACAGGAGATCGGTAAGCATAATTAACGTTATTCATTATTCTGCCAGTGCGGCAAAAAAATGACACATTGCGGATACTACTATCCTTGAAGGAATCCTTCCATGTGGTAGACCAGCTTCTTATTAAACCATCTAAACACATACTAACCCTGGTCTCGCCTGTGGCAGGGTCAGGTACCCTTTCTTGCTCCATTAGGGCACATAGTCTTGGGTTTTCCACTGTCGTTAGAAAGACACCGCATCATCCCTTGGTTCTTATTTGGAATACCATGCTCAGTGGTAGCTTTCTCGATTAGTGAGGGCATGGCTGCAGGTTCGACCCTGGACATGGAGGTGGTAAGGAGAGTACAGGCCACATCTACGTATCGTGAGATCATCTTTATTAGTGCGTGGGTGTACATAAACACTTGCGTCTATGCCAGTGCTACAAGTGAGGGGTGGGCGGAGGAGACGACCATTTCCAACCTCCGACTACTGACCACGAAACGTCTCGTCACAGAGACGTGAAGGACTGTTGCACAGTGTCAGGGTCCTCCATATGTTGCCGCTCAACTAGAAATTCTAGTTTGCGACATTATGCAAATCGTGAACCTTCCTCCCCCCCCTCCCGAGTTTTTGATTCTGTGGTTTTTTTTAAGTAATAATAGTCATTTGTGTGTGGGTGGTAATCGTGTTAGTGGACAAGGGCGTGACTTTTTTTCTCATTTATGCATACTCATTTGCTTATTGATTTCATGCAACCAGTCTGTCGTCTTCGGTGCGTTATCGCCTTTCTTTTATAATGGGGGTGATTTTGTTGTTGTTGGTTAAAGTGATATCTATAATCGACAATGACGACGAAATAAGGGGTTCGACATCGGAACATGGGAAAATAACAATGAAAAAACTAGAACTAGGTCATATGCACAGGAGAGAGAGAACATAGGTTTCAGTTGTGGCTTTGCATACGAATGATGGCGTGGTAAACCACTGTTATGTATGCAGACAACAAACACCGCTCGACCACCACTGAAGTTTTGGGACTTCCCTTTCCAGTGACCACCTTCATTCTTCCCCTCGGCAACCATGTCAACTTAGGCCCACAACCCCAGTTCCACGATTGAAGGTAAATCCCATTTTACGATATCAATTTGGCAACGTGTGTAGCAGTCGAAAGCTCTACATGACCTCGAAAATTTTTAATTCTGTCCAATTAAAGGGGTAGAGTAAGGTCCTATGGAAAATAACTGTGGTGTCATGAAGGTGCGTTGTTGCAGGCTGAACCCATATATTGCATACTTTTCGACATACGAGTCTCTCAAAGGTGTGTCTCCACATGTATGTACCCTTGTCAATTCAAATTGGTGCTGTTAGTGACCCTGACTCTTGATTCCACCCTTTCGCTCTATGATACTTCAAAGCCGTATTATGTGGTCACAATCCTCTCTGGTATTTCATGCGGTATTTAACTAACAAACTTTAAAAAAAAGTTAATTTCCGCTCGCAATAAAAAAAAATCGTTCGGTAATTATACTGCTAACTTATACATAGGCCTTTGTTGGCCAGGGTAACCCTCAAAAAGTAGCCCTTGGCGACAATCAGTCACGGAAACAGGTTGAATTCTCGACGAGGACGGTAGTTTCTCCTGATTTTCCACCAAGATGAAAAGACATCTGTACTGCATCCTTTTTACACTGAAAACTGAGTTGATTTTTAGGTGAAGTTCACTCGGTACCCTTCCGGTGTCCAGTACAGAACCGGAACAAAAAAACAGTAATGGCTCGTTGTCTACCGCTGATGTGCTGTTTGGTGGGTGACCATTAATTAAGTCCATAGCATCATTATAATTTTCATGACACGCAACTAACAAGAATTGGAGCCAAGGACCCCCCCTTTCCATCCACCATTCCCTCATCTTGCCAACGACCCACCGCTCGAAGATGACGTCACTCCCCCATAAACCAACTTTCGTCTCAAGCAGCAGCACAATTATTATTCCATTCATACATATAATTATATTGTTTCCTACTTAACACGGTGGTAACAACTAGATAATAACTCGTCTTTCACTAAACAACTGCATTTTTTTCAGGACACTAGTCAAGCGCAGTCTAAACGATTCAAATTCAAACTTATTTTTAAGGCAAAAAAAAAAAGCAGACGTAGATCATAAAAGAAAAATTTGCATCTTCAATCGCACTGAAAATAGGCCACTGACAAGAAACCTACTGAAACACTGAAAAAAACCGCCATTAAATACAGTAAATGGATGACGTGTTCTCTTGATAACATCATATCACACTGAGAATATCCGATTTGGGTGTTTAACAAGAGGGAATCGATCACACACCCACCAGGGATCACACTTTTACTTCCTACCTATGTCTTACAGAAGACACACCTTAAGATCCTTTCGTTTCGCCCCCTCTTCAGCTCGTTAGCTAGATTGTAAGTTCCATTCTGAACCATGGCGAGTGATGTATTTTGGACGAGTCGGAGTGGAGACCCTCAAATGTACTCTAGTCTGGAAGTACAGTCATGGCCCTGTATGATGTGTATACAATACTGTGTCACCTTACATAAAAGAAAAAGTCTTTGTATGCGGAAGAGAAAAGTGGATGGATGTGTTGTCTTGGAAAGATCTCGTGGAAAGAGATGGACATTAAGGATATCAAACCAAGGTTCCCCTCTACCATGATCCACAGCCGGAAGTAGTGAGGCGGTCAATTTTGGGGGTTGCCAACTCCTTTCACCGTTTCCCAGCATTTCAGCTAATTGTTGTTTGTTTGTTGGTGTTTTAGGGCCCTTCAACTACAAGGTCATTAGAGCCCCGTCTACTGTGTAGTTCTGATGCAGAAACTGCACAGACACTGCACTAATGCGACGATTTTTGGATACTAGCGGTACCCAGTTTTCCCAAGCGGCCACCCATGTCAGTACTAGCTGGGGTTGCGCTGCTTAACTTCAGTGATCAGACGAGAACTGGTGTGTCCAACGCAATTCGCCGCCCCCGCGTTTCAGCTAAGACTAGTGCTGTTTTGAACTGACAATGAAGATAACATTTTCTGACGTCGTGACTATCTTGTTCCCATTTGTTAACCCTTTGTCTTCGTCTTTCTTCTTGTACAGTACGTCTTATCTCTTTTTATTCTTCTCCATCTCTTCATTTATGACACGGTTTTGCAAACATTTTCTGAATTGAAGGCCCTTGGTATATCATAGAGTTGTATATACTGTACTACGCATAGTGAGCAGTGTGAATGCAATCAAGTGGCGTTAATGTCTAATTCGCATTATGACATTTTAGCAGTTACCACCCCTTTCCGGCCGATGACAGGGTCGGGTACCCATCCCCCTGGATGTACACATGGGCGATCTGCTCAGCAGTATTTTTACACTGCCCGCTGCTGACCAAAACTGCTACCTCTGTGCTTATCCGGTATTTATCGTCGGGGCACTACATCGATGACAGGGGGACGAGCTCCTACACATGGGAATTTTGCCTCATCTACCCGTTGCATAGTAGAGAGGGTCTTTTTACGTGCAAATGCCATCGTACACCACTCGGGGCCATGGTTTTATTTCTCATTCGGCGGAAGGCCCACTCTGGACCTACCTCTCCTCCGAAAGTAGCCCAACCCACCTCGATCCAGTATCGAACCTGGCACCACTGACGCAGTAGTGGAGCACGCTTGCCATTTGCATTATACTGTATTAGGAAATTGAATTATGAACAATGAGCCGGCATCTTATTTATTTTTTAAAATCAAAAGTAGCACACCACCTAGTACTAGTATCGTTTGATAACGGATATTTAACTGAGATGCATCGGACAGGTAGTCCACCTCCAGATATGACAACATAAGTTACGATTATGTATTAATAAAGTGCAATGTCGTCGCCCTCCCCCCTCATTTTTTTTTTTTATAAAATAACAACCCAAAAAAATCACATTTATCCTCCAACTCGCCCCTTCCATTTACTTTTGACCTCTCACATTTAACTACGAACCACAAAGGCAGAGTAATTTAGATGTTAAATGGCAGCCATTCACCTCATCGCTGTCAGTACATCACACAGGAAAACAGACACATTGCTTCTTGTAATGTGGCCATTAAAGAGGGCTTCTCGCTTCAAGGCTCCTCCATTTATTCTGTCAGTGGTATTAAGCTCTTGTAGGAAAGAGAAGAGCCTCAGGCCACGTTCACATGGCAATGTTTTTCCCGTATACCGTATACGAGTTTTTCCCGAATAAAGAAGTGACAATTAAAACCATATGGGATTGTTCAGATGGAGGCCATGCGGGGAAATCTCGAATACGAGAAAAAATTTTTCCCGTGTACTGACCGAACTTGTCACTGAGATGCGAGATTCTCGAATACGAGAGGCAGTGGCACTTATTTTGCTATTGTGCTGTTCACACGACCAAACTTTTTCCCCCTACTAAGTCAGAAAAGAAACTTCAGCAAAAATTTTTCCAGATTTTGAAATGTGGGATGCTTGTGCACCTGCCTTATCAACCCCTTATTCCGCCTTTGGCAGGGTGGAGTCTGTGGGTTCTAGCCCTCCACTCCCATCTATCTCCCACGAGTTCCCCGTCCACCCCTCACACTGCTATATCCTTATGGACAACCTGCTCCCACGTCTGCTTTGGTCTCCCCCTGCCCCGTGTGCTTCCAACCACCTGCATTCCTCAAATGGACCTAACGAGCTCCTCATCTCCTCGCATTACGTGCCCATAGCACTGCAATCTATTCTCTCACTTTTTCAGCGATGTCCACTACCCCCACGCTACCTCTATTATTCTCATTCCTAATCCTATCTACTCTCTACACCCCACTGATGTACTGCAGCAGTCGCATCTCAGCTACCTGCATTCTGTTGACCTGAGTCTTTCTCACTGCCCAACACTGATCCATATAGCATAGTTGGCTCAACCACTGCCCTGTAATTGTTTGTTTGTTGCTGTTTTAGGGCCATTCAACTACAAAGGTCATTAGAGCCCCGTTTACTGCGTAGTTCTAATGCAGAGACGGCACAGACACTACCCTAATGCGACAATTGTTGGGTACTAGCAGTACCCAGTTTTCCCAAACGGCCACTCATGTTAGTACTAGCTGGGCTTGCGTTGCTTAACTTCAGTGATCAGATGAGAGCTGGTGTGTCCAATGCAATAAGCCGCTCCCAGGCCTGTAATAAGTGGACCCCTTGAATGCGTGCATTTGTGATGACGACTGTTAGTTCACTTACTATCTGTGCTTCCCTGCAGTGTCCCTCTATACGTGAAAACTCGAATTGAATAGTCGCCATGTGAAACTCTGTCTCGTATTCGATAAAATCGTGTACGAGAAATATCGTATCGAATAGGTTGCCGTGTGAACCAGGCCTCAGGATTGGAAAAAAAGTCTTGAGGAGCAGGGTTGATAGGTCTTCCATGGCAGGGTCGAATACCCATCTTTGTACCCTGTGGATGGACACCTGAACGATCTATTAAGCGGTATTTTTCCCCAGCCGTCTGCCGACCAAAGCTGCAACCCCTATGCTTATTTATTGTCGGCCTACTGTTCGTTGGGACACTTCACCGACGGCAGGGGGGGGGGGCGACTCTCACACCTGGATATTTTTTTGCCTCATCTACGCGTTGCTTTGCTGTTGCTTATGCGTTGCATAGTAGAGCGGATTCTTTTACGTACAAATGACATCGTACACCACGCAGGGGCTAGATAGGAGCCAACGCACCTCGATGCAATATGGAGGCTGGAACCACTGACTCAGTGAAGACCCCCCCCCCCCGTGTGGGCCTATAGGCCCACTCTTCTTTCCAAAATAACCATTTGTTCTTAAGCAATTCTACGAATTTCGGTCATAGCAAGTATAGGGGTACCCTAATGCAGCACCACCGAAAAATCAACAAGTTAGAATAAATCTATGAAAGAATTCGAAATATTTTATAAAATCGGTTCGAGCCCCCGGACCTCGGCCCGGGTTAGCCCCCCCCCCCCCACCTATATGGGGGCTATGGACGTAGTAATCGAACACGTTACCCGGACGGGTTCAATGTCAGTACCGTATTTCCCAGGTTATAAATCGAGGTTTTCTTTACATAACAAACTCCGGGTGCCACATGCACGCGCGGATCCAGGATGTGGTTTTTGGGGTTGCAACCCCCCCCCCATGCACACATAAACGTATATTCGCATAATATGTGAGGTTTAGCTCATCCCCCCCCCCGTATTAGCTCAACCCCCCCCGTATTAGCTCAACCCCCCCCGTATTAGCTCAACCCCTCCCTGACGAAAATCCTGGATCCGCCACTGGCCACATGTATACTGTATATGCTAACTTTGCATACAACTTTGATCCTGCCCACTTTCAAATTTAGGACTACTTACATGCACGTAGATTGGGGAGACTTATGCACGGAATTTGCAAAAAGAAAAAAAACCACACTTTTCCACCGGTGCGATTTATAACCCGGGAAATACGGGGTAATAATCCAGCCCCCAAAATAACTACTACACCACTTCCTACAATGAGACTGTCCTTTGTGAAAAACTAGTTTCAATGAATGCTTAAGGTCAAACGAGAATATTGAGTAGCGCACCTTGTTGCAATACGTTTCTCGTATCCTAATGTTTTATTTCTTATTAATCAGTTACTTGACATCATTTCTGATCTCGAATACAAATTTCGTATTCTCTGTACATCAATTCTGCTATATACCATATAAAAACAACAATTTCTATTTGCAGTAGACACAAATGTCTGCTGCTAAATCAATTTCCCATAACGTCAATTAGTGACATATTTAATCAATGACGCACAAAATCGTGACAGGAACTACAATGTGACCATTTCAATTCCGCACACCTGAGCACCTTAAAGGTCGCATTAAATGTTTACCGTCGTAGTGTATGCCATCATGAGACTTTAACATAGACCCACAGAATATCGGTATGGATGAGGGTGGAGGGGTGGGCAACGTGGATTTGGAATAAGGCGAGTGAGTGAAGGCCAAAAAACCAAGATCCCTGGAAAACAACGCTACATTGTTTTCATTGCATGACCGAACACACACCCTGTAGTTTTACTGTTAACTAACCAGTCAGCCATGTTTTTTTTTCCTCGATTGAGGTTAAAAATACCTTCTATAAAAATGACGTCCCGAGGACATTGGGGGAAGGATAGGGGGGGTAGATATTGAATTCTAAGAGGAAGGAAGGGAGGGAACGGAAATTACCTGGTGAATTGCTCTACCAGGCCCACCCCCGTTTCAAGATGCAGCCTCATCATGACCATCGTCATTTGCTGCTGCTATCGGTTTTGTGTGTAGTAGGGTCATTCGCGTAAAATGTATACTAGTCGGTCAATAAACTTTCTAACTTCTCACGAATATAGCACACATTCAATATTTTATCACTGGTCTCTTTACTCCCCCTCCACCCCCACCCTACTTTTTAGGCATCATTTTCCTGGCATCTCTCACACACATAAAAAAATAATTCTGACGTCATCATGGTGGCGATACTAGCGTCCCGTGCAATCCGTGATGGTGTCATGCACTAGTTTACGACGTATGGTGCCGGCTTTGTAAAATGCGACTGCAATGTCACGAGTTCAGTCCTCGCCACTATTTCCTTGTTTGATCACATATGGGTCTACGTCAATTTGGCGCATGGCAATTTGGCGTACATACAAATTTGGCGTACATGCCGATCTCTTGGGTGCCCAAATTTGTTCAAAATTTCAACAGTCATAACAACAGCCATTGCAAGGTAATAGAACAATGAATGCCTACCATAACTGTGTTATAGGGCCCTAATGACCTTTGAAGTCGATGGGCCCTAAAACACAAACAAACTCAACTGTGTTATACGGGACCGTTGCAATGACTGTTATGACCATGCGCGGATCTAGGATGGGGTTTTTGGGGTTGCAACCCCTCCCATGCACATATGAACTTATATTTACACAATATGTGAGGTTTAGCTCAACCCCCCTGTATTACCTAACCCCCCCCCCCGGCGAAAATCCTGGATCTGCCACTGGTTATGACAGTTGCAGTTTTGAACAAATGTGTGCACCCAAGAGATCGGTATGTACGCCAAATTGCCATACGCCAAATTGACGTGATCGGCGGTGATCCCATCACATATATCGCTATTTTTGTAAACCTTGATCTGGATTCCATTCTAGTCGAGGTGGGACTGAGATGTTTTCTTTCCGTTAGGTGAGAACCCATGTGCAACTCATTGGGATAGGGCAGTGGTCTTCCAACTTTGTAGACTCACGGAACCCTTAGAACTATAAGACGTTTTGGGGGAACCCTATCCGGCATACTTGCACTATCGGGGACTCTAGTTCTATTTGAAAGTAGGCGGAGTTACACATACTTTTAGTATCAGAGATGCTATGAAATTTCCAAAGTAGGCGGAGTTCCTAGAAAAGCGAGATTCGTACAAACGGGATATTCCTGGCTACACGAGATCATTCGCAGAATCAATATGTTTCTTGTTCGCGAGGAGGAGGCCTTCGAGCCGAAGGCGAGAAGGCCGGGGGACCGAAACACCGAAAGTAGAGATCATTGTAAAGGTACTTTCCAAAGATAATTCATTGCATGCATCTTTCACCTCGCTAGGTAAAATAGTAACCAGGTAAAATGGAAAGTGTAAAATAGAAATAACCCCGCCTTCTTTTCAAAAACACGTTCCCAAACTCCGCCTACTTTCAAATAGAACTAGAGTCCCCGATACTGCAAGTATGCCCCCTATCCCACCTTCAGGAAAGTATATCTTGCCGCTGCTAACGAATTTTCATTTTGACTCGCGGAACCCCCAGAGATGTATGGCGGAACACAGCTTGAAGACCGCTGGGATAGGGGAATAAAACCGTGATGCTGTGTGGTGTACAACAATGGCATCTGTGAGCCAGAGAACCTTTTTTACGACGGAAAAGGAATGAGTAGGATCATTTCACTCTCTTCACATCTTTCTCTCTCCTTCCCTCTTCTGGCCCCTTGATTTTAGAGCTGGTTGATAGGCTCCGTCTTTTAAAAAAACAAACCAATCAATCTGACTTAACGGAAATAGTCTGTCCGCCTGATGATCCTTATTGGTGAATATACAGTATAAGTAGCCGGCTTCCGACCTAAGCTGCAACTCAATTATAATTATTTATCGGTTCTAGGTTCGCTGCTGGACCGAAGCTGTACGTCCATAAGCATTTGCACGTAAAATAACCCTGTCTACTATGAAACGGGTAGATGAGGCAAAATTTTCAGGTGTAGGAGCTCGCCTCCTGGCGTCATTGGAGTGCCCCAACGAACAGTAGACCGACGATAAAATAGGCATAGGGGTTGCAGCTTTGGTCGGCAACCGGCTCAAAACGGGTCCGAGGGACAAAATGGGTACC
The DNA here is from genome assembly GCA_013389805.1 of Trigoniulus corallinus. Taxonomy (NCBI): domain Eukaryota; kingdom Metazoa; phylum Arthropoda; class Diplopoda; order Spirobolida; family Trigoniulidae; genus Trigoniulus; species Trigoniulus corallinus. The sequence goes on along the minus strand of JAAFCE010006949.1, from coordinate 16,505,960 downwards.
CAACCCTGTCAATGGCGGGAAAAGGGTTAGGAGTTTATTACTGTTCGTTGGGACCCCTACAGGGACACCAAGGGGAAAGTTCCGATACCTGAATATCTACTCATTGTACAAACCTCACAAAGCCACGGCTTTACTTCTCATCCGAAGGAATGCGCACTCTGGGCCTCTCTCTCGATCCAGCATCGAACCTAGAACAACTGACGCAGCACCCTACCTCTGCTCCACCGAGGCAGATGAAGATACTGCTCGTTGGCGTTGGCCCCTTTTTTGACCCTTTCTCTTTTACTTTTAGTTCAGGTATTTACCTTAGTCATATTTGTAAAATGTATTTTCTATGTTTACCAAAACATAAATAGTTCACCAAACATATTGTACGATATATTACACTATTGTTATTGCTAATCCCCGTCTTGTTTGTAAAAGGGGTTGGATACTCATAAGTATGCATGGATTAGTTGATTGGGTTGGGGAGTAAGCCAGGCAGCCATAACAGGATGAACACTTAGAAGGCTGCCCGCGGGAGATTAGGAGGTAGGTGAAAGGATGAAGGAGAGGGTTATTTTGCAGCACCCATCATTCTTTACCAACCACCCAAGTTGGTATTGACGCGGGCTTGCGATGCTTAACTTCAATGATCTCACGGGAACGGGTGTGTCCAACGCAACTTGGCTGATAATGCTAACGATGCGGATGAGGCTAATGAGGTTAGTGGCCGTTGAAATCAAATTTTCCAGGAATTACCAGCCACTGAAGCCAGGGATAGAAAATAAAAAAAAAGGTGTGGATGAGGTCACCACCAGTTTGAATATCCCAAAATCCATGTATACACCACCCTCGGTGATGTCCTTTTTCACGTTTTTAGATTTCTTTATGGAGGACAACCACTAAGAAGTCGACCTACAAAATACAACTTTGTTTTTCAACATGTTTTTAAGTTGACATCCCTTTCAGATGGGAATACCACACACACATTCGCATTTATCGGATTCATGTGAATTTCTTTAATCAACATTTTCACTTTTACCAGCATCTCTCTCCATTTCTGTCGATTGATTTGATGGCGCTACTGTCGGCTTCCGTTGCCCTCCAACTCCCCCCCCCCCCTCGACAACTGTCAATTTTCTTTAATGTAAAATGTCTCACCCCTTTATGAAATGTTGTTATGCCGACACCAGGAATAACATCATCCATTTACGTGACCATAAAATTAATAAGCTTCATTAAGTTTTACAACAAACCAAGTGTCCATTACTTTGGCACCAATTCCTGGTTCCAGCATAAGCGTCACGTCTTACTTATGGCAGCGTCAGTCAAGTTTACCATTTGAATGGTAATTCCATGGTGACTCCACACTTTTACATTCACAACCACAGGCCCCTTCACGATTCCGTGGGTCAGCGGTAGTGTGCTTCAACTCCGAGACCATGCGTGCAGGTGCCCAGCTGAGTGCGCCTCTCATCGAATGAAAAGCCGTAATCCCGTATGGTGTGCAAATATACAAAATTCCCAGGTCAAGGAGTCCCATCGCCTGCCCTTGGTAAATTACCGTCAGAAGTAGAGAGATAAAATAACCGAATAATCAAATAAACCCAACAAATTCGGAAAATCCTCTTCTACCTATCATCTTGAAGTTTCTTGAAGCGACTTGTTATCCCCACTTTTAATAAAGCCATTGATGCCAACAAACAACAGCTATCCCTTTTCCCACCTAAGACAGGCTGTCGTAGCCATTGTATGTCCAATTGGGACACAGGCTAGCTGCTAGACGGCCTATCATAGGTTACACCAGTTGGACACACCAGTTCTCGTCTGATCACTGAAGTTAAGCAACGCAACCTCAGTTAGTACTGACATGGGTGGCCGTTTGGGAAAACTGGGTACTGCTTAATACCCAAAAATCGTCACATTAGTGTAGTGTCTGTGCAGTCTCTGCATTAGAACTACGCAGTGGACGGGGCTCTAATGACCAACAAACCAAACCAATCCATCTGGCGAAAGACGCACTGGGGGCCTCTCCCTCTTCCTCTTCAGAAAGAAACCCTCGAAAAACACACCACGATTCAGTATCAAACCTGGAACCGCTGACGCAGTAGTCGAACGTGCTACCAAGGACCCTCGATGACAAATAACAAGGGTTCAATGTGGTACTATAGTAATTGACAACGGCTGTGAGTGACAATCGGGAAGCATGTTTCACTCGAATGCCTAGGTACAGCGTTTACTAAATTCTGTCCGGAAGTGAGCATATACGGAAGACAGGATCTCTCTCATTGATGGAACTTTACGGACTGTCAGTAGCCCTTAGCTTCACATAGGTGTAGATGTAAGTACCTCTTGGGCGACGACGCAACCCTAATTTGTGTGTAACTTTTATGTCACGGTTTTATAACAGATCTGATTACAAACATCACGCACTGAAAACTGTAATTGAAACAGCGTGCTTTTGGCTGGTGAGAGCTAAGTATGTGTCTGTGTGTATTCAGCCAATCATTCGTGTTAATTGGATGGTTGGGGGTGGAGGGGTCATTCAAGATCAAGTGCTATTAGGCTGCATATGTCTGTCGTTCAAATCGTTACACTTGTTAACAGTTATGGGATACCGCGCAGTGATGACATGCAGAACACGGAGGCCATATACTGTAAATTAAAATTAAAGACTGTGCATAATAAGGACGGAAAGGAGGGTGGGGGGGGGGGGTTCCATCAGCCACTCTTGTCAAATATGCTACCTAATTTATAGAATATATCGTTTGAAATTTCCTACAGGAGGGAGGAAGCTACTCTACTTCACACTATCAACATCATTCTGATGCTATATATCTGTCTGTATCCCTGCCTGAAGAACGTTGACCCACTAATTTTGGTATTCTTGCTGGTGATATACTGACCCATATCCTACCCTCAATTTCTTACTCATTTCAGTCAGTCCTTGGGCCACATAAACTTTTTCGGAGGGGAGAGGGAAATCCTCTGCAATATTGATGTAGATACTCGCTATCTTTATGTTATCAACACATTTTTTTTGGTTTCTGGGTCAATTTTGTTGAAGACCTAAGAAGAGGGCAGTAGCAAACGCAGTGGCCTCTTCGTGCATGTATTGTATTCTCTTAAGCTTCTATTCCAGTTAGGATAATGGAGAGGCAAGGGAAAATTCATGGGCCGACACCAAATCGGTAATATGGAGGGAGAGCTCAATGAGAATAGTCCTACTCTTTCCCCTCCCCCCAGTGGCTCAGCGGTAGGTGTGTTTGACTCTGAATCTTTGGATGCAGGTTCGATCCTGATGACGGTGGGGTGGCTTCTTTCAAGCGACAGTGAGATTCCACGTGTTCCTTCCGGCGTATAAAAAGTAAAGCCGGTGGTGTAAACGATGTTATTACCTTATGTAAAAACCGTTTCCACACAAACTTAAATTTACGTAAAAATCGGTAAAATTCCTAGGTGTAGGCGATCGTCCTCTCGAAAACGTTTGAATCTTAAATTTTTCTTAAAAAGCGATGGGGATAGTTTGATGCACAACACATACCTGTCAAGAAAGATGCCCTTCCCCCTCACCTCTTTCACAATCCGATGAGTCATTGCCAAATATGGGAAATGGAAAGATGGATTATTAATGATGATCAGTGACGTGTTTTTATAATAGCGTTTTGAAAATTCAAATCTCTATTATACGCTTCAATTAACACACTTTTGAGAATTAAGATCACGTCGATATGTGGTCGCGACGAGCATTTCAAATGGCGATCGGTGTGAGTGGCCGCCCTACTCTTCTTCTTAACTGCAAACCATCGGTCGTACACGTAACCCTTTCTTTTATAAATATAAATTATATTATAAAAGAAAGGGTACCTACCTATACCGCGACTACACAGACCACACTTTACGAAACAGAAAAGCTTTTCTTGAAATACAAAAAAAAATTGGCCTCATTTGGATATTGGTGAAAGTAAATTAAGGCAGGAAACGATATCTTGGACCACGGCAATACCCAAACGAAAAAAAATCCATCAAGAGATAAAAAACGGAAAGGTGTAGCAAAGAAAGACGTCAAACTTTCGTTTATCAACGCGAATGTAGTTGTAGGTAATTCAGGTGACTAGAATGAGGAAGTAGCTAATTTTTTTGCGCATTTGATCTATACCCCTAAGGGGGAGGGAAAAAGAAACTGTTTTTTTTAATATCAAATGAATTCAAATCAGATAAAATAGTTAAGAGTGAGATGGGTGGAGAACTAGTGAAATTATGGTCAGTTTGAGCGATTACTCCAAGGGAGGCTTCCGTTAACGTTACGCTCGAATTAACTCTTAATTACACCTGAATTTTCAATCAGTGAAAACTCTCCCAGATAAGAGGGGAGGGAGACTAGTAGTTTTGTAAATAAAGGGGAACATTATTAAAAGTGTGTGAAATCCCTCCTCTTCTAGTGCTCCCAAACAAAACTTCACATTCTGGTAAAAAAAATGGTTGGGAAGGAGGTTTTTCAGACAGGAAGTAAAGTAATGCCGTTGCCCCAAAAAGAGCTTTCAGGTTTGAAATGGTGGAAAGCGCATACTGACCCACAATCTTTACCTTGTTAACAATGATTAGGGCACCTGTCACAATTCAACCGCGTTGCACAGTCGTGGGGGGGGGGATCTCAAGTGCACCACCTTTCAGATAGGTGCTAACACCATCGCCCAGTGGTGGGCCCTATGTGGCCCGTTCGCATAACCTGCTGACTCCTCTTAAGGAAAGCTGTTAAAAACTTCCTTCCCTGGTGCCTCTGTGAACCGTGACGGGGGTGATTAGGGGGGTATTCAAAATTCTATAACTGGAGGCTGGATGGTCTCCTAATGAAAGGGGATATGATGATGTTGATGTCTTTGGCCCTCTACACATGCCCACTTACTACCCTGACAGCAACTGTCGACCCTCCTTTCACCAGCATCTTGAAATCAGTATTTTTCCGGGACAACCAAAACATATATTGTACAGAGTTGCAGTAATGCCCCCCCTTTCCTCACACCCCAAATAAAGTTGTTTTCTACATCAGGTGAAAATGGCGAACAATCTAATCATAAATTGTAAAGTGGTGGCGCACCTTCGCCTTGTGACTAACCCATGTTTTTAACATTTGGAAAAGGCTTTATTCCCGAAATAAAAAATCTGTTGTGGCCTTCGACCTTTTCTATTAGCATATGTGCAGATTTTATAGATGGTGAGAATAGGGGACGATAAATGATGTCGATGGACAAGGTGGCTAGGTGTATAATAGCAGCACCGATGAGCATACGTCGTTATTGTCTTTAACTAATAGCCTATAATTTGGCGGAACAAGGACACTGCCCGTCATCTATAAACGGACATATTGACGTCTGCATGCAAATGCATCTTGAAATGCTACGTTCTCAAACGCTAAAAACATTCAAGAAGTCCCCGAGTTAACTCCAGCGTAGCTCCACTCTCCTTGCAGTGTCGTAAGAGGCGACTAAAAGGGCTGCGGCCTTAGGTAGTACACTGATTTATTCATTGGTTAGTTTTCAGGAGTTGATTTCTTCCTGGTACGAGTGTCTTTAAAGTTAGTCATCAACCATGTCAGTCAACATCTCTGTGCCAACTCATTAGTCACAAAACGCCCCTCACTTCTCCCTAATCCATGATAACTGAATGCAGGGTACGAGGAACGAGAATTAATACACTAAAACACCTCTGTAACCTAGTCCTAGACTAGGAAGATAAAAGGCACCTCTCTCAGTACTAAAGTGACATAGAATATGAATCAAGGACACCACCAAATTCTATTGTGGTTCGAATAATGTACTTAGTTGCATTAGCGACCTTCACAGCATTACCATTGTTGTGTTGTTGCAGGCACAACAAACCGTAAGCACAAACATAAAGGAATCCTAAGAAAATTGTGAGTAGCTAGAGAAGAAAACTGAAGAAAAATGCAAGAATCGATGTAAGAAAAAATGTCAAAAGAATGGAAGCGGAAGAGAGAGAAGTTGATATTCTAAGTAATTATCGCATCAAATACAATCGTGACATTTAGTTGTCCTGGAGTGATCTTGCATGATGACATAAGGCAAGTTTGAGACAGGATTTTCCCACTTCTCGTATTGCTTACGAAACACACTATGGTTTGACTTCTACTGAAGGGAGAATCTTCCCCGGTGATTCGGTGTGCTACGTGTTTTACTCGTGAGTTCGCGGTAGCAGGTTCGATTCTGACCGAGGAGTGTGGGTGGCTTCCTTTGTGCGAGAGCACCTGACCCATAAAGGGTATCAGGACAACGGGTTGTCATTAAAATGTTAATTCAAAGTAGTCTTTCTCCGGGTGTAATTTTCTGTGCAGTCCGAACCTGATGTCACCTGCACGTAAAAGAGCCTTTTTTTCTACGTAGAGTAAAATACACGCAAAATATCCCACGTGTATGCGCTTGCCTCCTCCTGGTGTCAATAGGCCTAAATTAATTCAGCAACAGTGAAAGGTCTACACTAAATAACGAAGGCCACTAAAGTTGAGGTTCAGGATTGCGAATTGTATAAAAGTTTAGGAATCGGCCAGGGAAAGGGTGGGTTATCCACTTACTGTTTTATGTATAGATTTACTGAACTACCTTCACCCGCTTTACATTAATTCGTATTGCAGGATGGGATACCTGAAATTCGGGGCATTCTATGCACTCGTCTCTAATGTACCACAGGAGTAAAACTACAAACCATGACCAGCAGTGAACCTGCGGTGGTTGATATAGACAAACAAGTGTGTTCTACCTGTTTACTTACCAAGGTCAGCAAAGGGTTATTCGTCTTGTTTATGATGGAATCACTCATTTTGATGTTACCATACAAGTTTCTTAAATGAAAACAGCCATAAAAGATGATAGCGGTATTATTCTAGGAATAATTACGCCTAACTCGTTATATTCCATCATCATCATCATCATCATCGTTAAAACGGAATTTTTGAGTTGTAAGTTATTACGCCCACGCATAAGGCCTTTAGACAGGTTCTCAAACCCTGAATTACGTCAGAGTGACCTGCTGGTTTAATGTCAAGGAATCTCATGATTAAGCTCTTTGTAACGTTATGACTTGCAGCCGGCATCAATCTTACCCTGTGAGTCTCTTCCATACAGTCCTGGCCAGATGTTGGGCAATGTTATAGGAAGAAATACCAGTTTATTTCCAAGAAATCGGATTCGGGGGTGGAAGGGATTGTTTTACGAGCACGTAACACCGCATTGTGTGTATCACAGGAAGTCGTCATAGTCTTACAATTCTGCTCGAGGAAAGGAGCATTGGCGATCACTCTCCCCTTTACCAAGAAGACACCATAATCGATCAGTGTCACGGTGTAAACCTGTATGAGTATTTTAAGGGGCAAGTGACCGAGTTACCAAGGCCATTCTTCAGTTAAATCCCGCCAGGAATCAAAATTGTTTTTTTTTTACAATACTTCAAAAATCTAAAATCCACCCTAATATATATAATAGAATTGGTTTTTCTCACCTTCATGATGGTGTGATACTTGAAACACATTTTTTAATTCATCTACTGTAAAATATTGGTGGACCTGAAAGAAATGTTAACATTATAATGGTTAATATTTTGTAATATGATTAACACAGTACATTTAGCATTTATTAAAAGAGCAGACATTAGAAATAACTGTTATAGTATATTTTACTCTTTATTTCTTTGCCTAGTAATTTCCAATTAGGAGACGGAGAGAGAGAGAGAGAGAGAGAGAGAGAGAGAAGGGGGGGTGACCTATTTTGATGTCAACGCAAGACATTATAAACAGACAATTTTGAGGCTTTTCAAAATTCAAGGATTATTGGCATCTCGCAGATAGGTTAGCTGTACAAATGTCTAGTAGGATGAATAGAAAAACCATTGTCTATGGCATGCAAAAAAGGTCCTTGATAAACAAACTCGTAATACGGGGTTGAACACGAATAAAATATCTGATCAAGGAAAACTTCTTGGACAGAAGAAGGTAGGTGTAGTTATCAACTAATCGATATTCTATCCGGTTGTTCACATTGAAATGGTTTCCTTACTAACATCACCCGACTAGAGAGGGTGGCTCACGTTCCTATACGGACAATTGTGACACCATATCCCCTCCTCCGCCCTCCACATAAGGATCCAGCGAGGATTTCTTATCTTATGGAAAAAGTGTCGGTCGCGAATTTGACCCCCGAATCCTTGATCCCGATCCTGACCAAGACAGAAAAATGTTAAGTGCATCGTTTCCTTCTGCACAGGTCGTAGGTCGTCAACAAGCAAAAGCGTAATAGTTCATTCGCTGTTGTCGGATGAACCGGCTTCAGGGCTGACAAGCCGACGTTAAATGGCATACATCATCATCATCCTATCTACATCATCATCATCCTCATCCTATCATCATCATCATCATCATCCTATCTCCTACCACGTCCCCGTCCACCCCACAACTACCATATCCTTACGGAAAATCTGCTCCCACGTCCTGCACCGGGTGCTTCCAGCCACTTGCATTCCTCTAATGGACCTAACGAGCTCTCCCCCACCCCCAGGCTACCTCTAATATACTCATTCCTAATTGTATCAGCTCTTGACACCCCACTCATGTACCGCAGCATTCGCATCTCAGCTACTTGCATTCTATTTGCGCGGGTCTTCCTCACTGCCCAACACTCTGATCCATATAACATAGCTGGCCTAACCACCGCCCGGTAAAATTTCCCTTTCAATTTTATTGTGACCCTCCTATCACACAGGACTCCGCTTGCCTGTCTCCACATTAACCATCCCCCATTGATTCTAAGGGTAACACCCGAGTATCTGCCCGTTGTTCTGGAACACTGATCCTAAGTACTTTACCTCTTGCACCTTTGTTACCAGCTCGCGTCCAGAGTACGTCATCAGTTAAATGTCATACAAACGCAAACAAAAACTAATTCGTAAATCGAAAGGTAAACCCCATATCTCTCACCATCATCAGAAAGCCACCTGCTACCAACCTCGGGGAACCCGGTGAATTCCGTTGGACACACCAGTTCTCGTCTGATCAATGAGGTTAAGCAGCGCAAACCCTGCTAGTACTGACATGGGTGGCCGCTTGGGAAAACTGGGTACTGCTAATACCCAAAAATCGTCGCCTTAGTGTAGTGTCTGTGCAGTCTCTGCATAAGAACTATGCCGTGGACGGGGCTCTAATGACCTTGTAGTTGAAGGGCCCTAAAACACCAACAAACAACAACCAACCTCGGGCCCTCACTAGAAAGAGTTAACGAAGGAACGCATCGTATTAATTGTTATGGTTTGTTATGTTAAAGTCAGTTTGCCCATTAGTCATCATCCAAAATGAATTGCCTAAACTTCAACAGTTATGATTTGAATTCCACCGCTTTGAAAATAAGAGGATTGGCCGTTAAAAGGAGTTCACTCTCAGAAACACCTAGTTTTCTGGTAAAAGATATACCTTCTGAATTCTTACTTATGTAAACTACTGACCCCCAAACCAAAATTGTTGATTCTGTGAAAACTTAAGTTTAGTAGTACCTCCAAGAGAGCAGTTTTCCTCGCCCACCCTCGAAGTTTTTACAGCCCAACCATTACTGCGAGCAACGCCATCACTCAAGTCCTAAAGTACTTGTGCAGTTTACGATGCACTCACTACAAGGAGTAAATGGTGGTCAGATAGTTGAGTGCCCTGCAAGCTTCTCAATAGTTTGTCAAGACAAATTTCAAAGATCTTTGACATCATGCATATGCAGTAACTAGTACACCACATCGCATAGAGGGGGAGAAGGGAATATTCATGTCTTGATTTCTTTTCTAACTTGAAATGCCACAAACTTATTTAAAAGAAATAACTTTGCTTTCTCTAATGATGTACACGTCTGGAAATTAAAATTCTGGTTGAGGTTTCTTTTTTCCCTACCAACAGTAAATCGCCAGTACTTTGATTACATTGTTATATCATCCTATTCACATGCCAACACCACGTGTGCCATGTTATCTGGCTTTGTTTCTTCGTGCTGCACCTTACTCTAATAATGTACTTTTAAAAATTGAATATGCAGTAGATATTTATTCGATCTCTTAACCACTCGCGTGTAGCCAAGAGTGACAGCTAGTCCAAAAAGAGGCCTTTTATTAAATGTATGACTTTTAAACATTTCAAAACGAATAGGTGTGGTTCATGTAAAATTCAACAAGGTTACCTTACTAACCTGGTAATAAGATGTATGTCTATAAAACTCATTTTTAGCACTCCCGTCGTTCGTCCATTAAACTATTTCAAAACAAAAACTTTACTATGTGGCTAACCTAAGCAATTCCAAAAACAAATTTTCTAAACTGACTTTCCCAAACTTTCTCTATGCTGCAAGCATGATAATTTTTATATTTAAAGTTATACCGATAACGTTTGAGGCTCGCCTTTGTCCATCAGCCATATACAGGTGAAAGGTGTTCACCCTGAGGGTGTTACTTGTTTCAGTTAAACGATTCATAAAAGTAATGCATGGTGTTCGCTATGAATGCAAGGGGTTATAGTGAATTCGATCACCTTCCAATAGTTTAATTGTTAGTTTGGTGTCCGCCAATCGATCTAAAGCTGAGTTTCACCTTTAGAAGTGTTTAACAATTCAATCGCAATCACCTGATCGTTTTTTCCCCCATAGCAACCCACCTTCTAACCCTGAATTGCAGATGCCCAGTCAGGAAAACAAAAGTAGAAGGTAAATCGAGATCAACCACGCCATAAAAAGATTTGAGACCGACTAAGACGACGCATCGGGGAAATCAAAAGATCGAACAGTGGCGTTTTTACATGACTGTCTGGCCTTCGACTTGGTTTAATATAGTTGAGCCTCAATTTGTTATCCCATAAAGTAGTGGTTCTCATTCTTTTTGAAGCCAGGGAACCCTAAACTGTGGCATTTTACTTGCAGGGTACACTTACAATCCAACATAAACTTTAAAGCAGGTTGTACACTTTCTACATCTGGGTACTTATTACCACTTTATATAACTATAAAACGAACAACCATGTCATTTGCGTTTGCTGATTACAATCCCATCCAAAAATAATGCAGTGAAGTCTGGTTGTAACGAACCAGGAGAATGTACTAAAAACGGTTCATTATATCCGTAGTTCGTTATAACGATTGAAAGATTTCACTTGGAAATTTTCGTTGTTGAAATACAGTACGTTATAATCAAAGAGTTCGTTATTAACGGGTTCGCTATAGCCAAACTCTACTGTATATTTAAAATTGTATCAGTTTTTTTTCCAGCACCTTTATTTGTGCATTTAATTTTTTTGCGGAACTCTTGAAGTGGTTTCACGGAACACGGATTGAGGACCACTGCCATAAAGCACAGTTACATTTATGGCCTTGATTCATAACACCATCTCTGATTCATCCGGTCATTGGAGAGTGAGTGGTGAACGTCGACGATAACGATACGAACGATACGAGGTCAAATGAGGCAACTGTGCATACTCACGAAAAGCAGACCAGCAATTGAGCTTGCGCATTTGCCTCATTTGACCTCGTATCGTCATCGTCGACGTTTACCACTAACTCTCTATTGTCCCAGCATCACACGACCCGTATGATAACCAACCTAACTTACAGTATAGCAAACCAAGATTTATACTGTACATCTTCTTCGACATTTAAAGAGATGCGGATAAGGATCACTAGGTTTATAACTATTCCGTTCCTTGTAAAAGTAATTAGTGGATTTTAATATGGTATCCATAGTGCCCCCACGATCTAACTATCTCTGACTAGGTTGACTACTCGTGACGTGCTTAATGTCTTGTTAGTCAATTAGTTCAAAAATGTCGGGGAAACATCGTATTATATTTCGAACATCTAATGGTGGGTTTATGCATCCAAATGGTAAATTTTCAACTGGCTTTTACAGTACTTTCATGGAGTTCGCCTGTTTCCCATTTTCTCTAATTAAACAGCATATTAAAATGACTGTACTCGTCGATCGACTGGGTAGGACAGAACCGCCATTTGCAATTGAAGTCTCCAACGACAATAGAATCTAGGATCTTTTAGCCCTTCTACATAAACAAACAGTATTTAACTCTTACTGAAATAATACTTACATATAATGTCATGTCCGTTTATCAGAAACAACTTACTAGATCAATTCATTTAAGACAATGAAAAATATCAAAAAAATCAGCAAAACTTGAAATAGAATTAGAACAGTGTGTTCCAAAGACAGGTATCTACGCCCGTCTACGCATGCGTTTCAATGACGTGTGATGCTCAATGAAATTACAGTTGTGCACAAAAAAATCACACAAGATAACTACTGTATATGGTTGCTAGATTCCTATACGAGTACCGTATTATCTCTCTTATAATACGCAGTTATTTCCCCCAAAAACTGGGTGGAAGTCTGGGTGTGTGTTATACATAGGAGTAAAAATTTCAGCCATTTTCAGAGGAACACTAAGCACACGTAAAGAATATTGGATCATCCATTGAAAGCAACAAAAAAGACTTACGTTTGCTTATTAACCTCATTTAACTTCTATTAGGTGCTCTTATGAGTTATTTTTATAAATAGCATATTTGACCATTCAAGAAATAAAAGGATAAACACTTTATTAAAAGTGCATTCAATTTGTACTAATTTTCGATAACAAAAATAAATATAGGACGCACGATGCTACTGAAATGAGCATCACAATCTCCTTAATAAACAGATGACCCATGCATGCCATGCAGTGAGGCGGAGCATTAGGCAATATTTCTTGAGATGATCTCATATACTGTGTACAGCAGTATTGCAAATCAGTTATCATATGACTACCGATGAGAATCATTCTTCAAATCCATGTAAGCGAAATGTATGCAATATATTACTGGATTAGTTTCATGGGCTGGGGAGTAAGCCAGGCAGCCATAACAGGTCGAACCATTAGGAGGCTGCTCGCGGGAGACGAGGAGGCAGGTGAAAGGATGAAGGAGAGGGTTTATTTGAAGCACCCAAGGTTCTATACCAACCACCCGTGTTGGTATTGACGTGGGCTTGTGCTGCTTAACTTCAGTGATCTCACGGGAACTGGTGTGTCCAACACAACTTGGCTGCACTTGGCAACTTGGCGTGGTAGGTTTGACTAATGGGTAAATAGCTCTTTCCTTACGCTAATTCTAATTGAATACACTGCAAGCAGCTCTGATAGACCAAATTGGCAGTGGAGAATGATTCTCATTCCTAATTTCTAACCCGTTAAACCTCCAAGGAACCTGAAGCATAGCATCTATTCTGCCATATATTGCGAGCGGCGAATTGCGTTGGACACACCAGTTCTCGTCTGATTACTGAAGTTAAGTAGCGCAACCCCAGCTAGTACTGACATGGGTGGCTTCTTGGGAAAACTGGGTACTGCTAATACCCAAAAATCGTCGCATTAGTGTAGTGTCTGTGTAGTCTCTGCATAAGAACTATGCTGTGGACGGGGCTCTAATGACCTTTGTAGTTGAAGGGCCCTAAAACACCAACAAACAACAACAGCCATACCGGTATATTGCATACTTGCTATAATGGCACCTTGTGCAGAAATTTCCTCACCGAGAGAATTCCATTACCGAATGACTCTTGGAAAAAAAAACTAATAAGAGTCTGTTCGTGCCCTGATCTCCTTCAATTTGAATGGATGATCATTTCTCCCCCTATACTCTAAAAGGGATAAACTGCCAACTGGAGGACCCTCGTACCCTATGCTCAACAGTCTGTGAAAAAGCATGATGCTGTCAGATACCCGCCTCCGATGTAGTGAGTCCCACCCTAACGTACAAAGGTTCGTACCTGGCCGAGGTTAGCGGCTATTTATCTGATATGGGGGTATGGCAAGTAAAGCCATGACCCCGTGTGGTGTGCGATGTCACTTGCACGTAACTACAACGAGTGCATCACGCAAAATTCTAAAATGTAGGAGGTCGTCCCCTCCCTGGCGTCGCTGGAAAACCCAACGAACAGTAGGCCGTAGATAAATAAGAAAAGGGATTGCAACTTAGATCAGCAACCGGCTGTTAAAAATGCCCTCCAGTATATGTTCATTCAGAAGGACAAAGATGGGTATCCGTCCCTGCCAAAGGCGAGAAAGGGGTTAGCAGTTACTATATTGTCAAACAATAACCTACCGGCCCGGCCATTCAAATGTATTGTTGTAGCAGCACATTCACTGACGTCACAGTACTCTAATAAAAATGTTACTATAGTGTTATCGTAATTTCCTGATTAATTCGGATTACAGTATTAGCTATTAAAACGTTATAATTATCTACGCCGAAGCCATTACCACAATTCAGCTTCCGCATTTTCGTTAATGAGGTTTTCTTAAAACGCGCTCTAAATTTTTAGCACCCTTTCTTGAAATGATGATGATGCTCTTGAAAAAGCGTCACTAGAATAATTAACATAAAATTAATTATTAGCCCTTCATTGTTGTACCTTGAATGAATACAGTATACCAATTTTCCTAGTGCATTCATGCGGTAATCAACATCGTAAACGACCATCCAAGGACTTTTTATTTGACTAGTTTGTCCGCTGAAAACATGTAGGCCAAAGGTCACTTACACACCGGAAGTCTTTCTTCGGGAAAATTTCTTAATTAACGTGTGAGTACTGCTAATTAACGCAATCCTACTACCTTCATTCTGAAAACGAGCCCTATTTCCATTATTACTTTTAAAAAAATCCTACTTCATTCCAGGACGCATAAATTTGCTCTAAAAATAACAGTAGGGACATTTTATAACAAACGCAACTACTGACCCTTTTCCCGTCTAAGACAGGGTCGGGTACCGATCTTTATTCCTCTGGATGGACACCTGGGCGATCTGTTGCACGGTATATTTAAGCAGCCGGCTGCCGACCTAAACTGGAACCCAATTGCATTTTTATTGTCCGCCTACTGTTCGTTGGGGCACCACCGACAACGGCAAGGGGAGAGAGCTCCTACACCTGGGAATTTTGCCTCATCTATCCGTTGCATAGTAGAAAGGGTTCTTTTACATGCAAGTGACATACATCATACATCACACGGGGCCACGACTTTACTTCCCATCCGACGGAAGGCGCACTCGGGACCTCTCTCTCTCTTGCCCGGAAGAAACCAACCCACCTTGGTCCGTATCGAATCTGGAATTAATGACGCATTAATCGAATACACCACCTCCTGCGCCACCGAGGCGGGTTTTTTATTTTCGGCAATTAAATAATGACAATAATTTTAAGAGCAACCTCCTTGCTTATCTCCCTCTCCCCTCCTTATGTGCACGATCAGAAATTAGAACCCTATTATACCTCATATTGACACGAATTACATACTAGCTGAATAAAACGGATGGATGAAACAAAATACTCTGAAATGAATTCGTCCCAATTCTAGAAAAGTAGTCGGATTTGCATGTTGTCGGATATGCTGTATTTCATGAACTTCCCCTTAAAAGGGGTCATTCTTTCAGCGGAAGTCTCAGATATCCTCAACTTAAATTACTGGCCGAAAGAAAGAAAAGGTCTCACTGACCATGGCAAGGTTAATATTTTTTTAAAGAGAGAAAATTAATTTCTTATTCATCATCATACCACCATCACTCTTAAAAGTACTTAAACGAGGTCAAGGGAAGTTGGACATTAATGAGTCCAATTAATCAAAATTAAAACACTTGAATCAAAAATTGAAAATGTAAGACGAGGAAGTGGAAATAACGTGGCTGAACACTGAAAAGAATGATCAAAAAAGTGGAATGCGGACGCCTAAATAACCGATTCCTATGTGGGACAGTAGGGAAGCGCTGTAGCTCTATCTGCTCTCTATCTAATAGGAGACATTTTTAACAACAACAACAACAAAAAAGCTTATTTTAATTTTAAATAGCCGGAAGAGACATGTCTTAACCTAAGCAACGACACTATGTCAGAAATTATTTTATGACCTTACTAAATACGTGATTTTTTGAAAACGATTTAATAATAATAACGAATTCTGAATCAGTATTGTTATATTTGAAAGGATTACTTACTGCGCGCATAAACACACACTTTAAAAAATCTAAATAAAAATTTTTTTTAAAAGAAATACACCGTAGACTACGTTCACTGACCGCCCTACATATTTTGACATGAAGTGCGGCGGAGATTCTTTCTCTTACCTTCGAGCTTAGTCCTACTGATACATATATTTATTTTCTCTCTCAATTATCATCACGGTTCACGCTTTTTACAATAATTTAATACCTCAAGCAATAAATCACAAAAATCTATATGAAACAGCATTTCATCGTCGGTAATTATTAATATTACGGTGCCGCCGCATCTAAAGAAAATCTAGTTGGTAACTTTGCAGAAATGTAAACTTACGGAGCCATACTGAACATCCAATATCCGGGACAGCTTTATTAAAAATATGTGATCACGTCGTAGATGAGTGAACAGCAAAATTTAGGCCGCATAATTGGAAAAGTGGTGGAGGAGCTGGTTTAGGTCCATTACAGGGATGCAGGTTATTGGAAGCACCCGGGCCAGGGGAAGACCAAGGCATATGTGGGAGCAGGTTGTACGACAAAGAGATATATTAGTGTGTGGGGTGGATGGGGACCTAGTGGGAGATAGGCGGGAGTGAAAGGTCAAAACCCACAGACCTGAATCTGCCACAGGCAGGATAAGGGGATGATGATGAATGTACTGTACCTTCATCTACACCTGGATTGTACTCCTTATACGGTAGATTTTTGTTTGGTTGGCGTTTTATGGGCCTTTCAACTACAATGGTCATTAAAGCCCCGTCCACTACGTAGTTCTAATGCACAGACACTACGCTGTTACGACGATTTTTGGGTATTAGCAGTACCCAGTGCTGCAAGCGGTCACCGAAGCCCGTACTAGCTAGGGTTGCAATCTGACAGACAAACTCAATGCATAGACCACTTGCAATGCGACTATCAAAATACAAAAATTCGGCTATGATTGAGAGGGAGAGGTCAGCACTCACAGAGGAAGACTAAAGAACACTATCTGTGGCTAAACGTCAGAGTAGAGGACAACTCCCACACCTGTGAATGTTGTGCTCGCCTCAGTAACTCAGTCTGCAGCAGGTTTCGCAGGGAAGCCTGGCTACAAATTTTGAATATTCCAGTGCTCTCGAGCAGACTTCAACCTGCGTATCATGAATTTCCCCATAAATTTAGTGCGAAATGGAAAAAGAACCTGCCACGCATGGCGTATCTGCACACGATTCAAGCCAAACCCTTTCTACACGGAAAAAGCGTAGTTAAAATTGCGTCAGGAAATATTGTTAGTTTGAGCAACATGTTAGGCCAGTGTTAATGAAGTGATTTATTTACATTTAATTTAATCGTGAGCTATTGTCTCGGTCAGTATTTTGAGTAGGACTTTCCAAATCTAAGGCTATACATCGAGGGGTCTGACTGCTGAATGTTTTGCCAAATCTACACACCTATTACTGAAACGCGTAATAATGATTTTAACGCGTGAATGGCATTGGATCCAGCTCCTACACAGGCGCGGGTCACGTTTTACTTAAACCGGAAGTCGTACTCGTGCTTTGTTCTTCGTCCAAAACACTAAGTTAGTAACCTTGAATGGAGGGTAGAACACGCATCCGAAAGCTCGGAAGACATGCAAAAAATTCATGTCCTTAATAGTTGTTGAGACTCCTTTATTGCGTGGGAGAGGGGACAAGGCTGGCATAAAATGGGCCTCGAATGTTTTCTACAACAACTTTGCTAGTGGGGCTTATAGAAACGTCTTCCGGCAGTTGGAAATGTTGTTTCTTTATTAGCAGCGGGTTACTAACATTTGCTTATTTATTGGCCAAGTAGAGGATGACATTAATGACTTTCTGGTGAAAGAAACTTCGAAGAAGGGACGGAGAGCGACACACGTACCCTTTACAGGAAAATTCAATTTTTAGCTATGCTCCTAGTGGTCATTTAAAATTATTTTTAGACATCTCGCGGACAATCAATCCGTATTTCAAAAGTTTCGTTTTTTAAGAAAATGCGTTGAAGTAAAAGTGTGAGTATGCACCTAAGTGCTACTTCAGGGTTCCTTATTAGGATGATTTGACAAGCCCTTTTGTGTCTGCCCTCAGGAATCTGTGACCTACTTTTAAAATTCCTGCTGTCCTATTTAACGGTTATTAAGGACCTACTTTTTTATACTCCTTTACCCACACCGGTGGGTTGCTATTCTGTCAGAATTACTACATTCTCTCGTCTAAAAATATATGAGAGGTGATGGCCAGTAAGAGTATTTCCATCCCACAACCCCAAATTGTTACTATTCCTGGATAAAAAAAAAGCAGTACTCTAAAGTGAAAGGTATTTCAGTGCAGAAAAACGAAACACATTTGTGAGGTGGGGGAGGGGGTATTACTATTCAATATATTTATGAATTTAATACTCTGTATGTGGTGAAACAATAACATGTGATTCAATTTACGTCCATGATATAATAACGCCCAGTAGAAAGTTTTTTTTTAATAAAGCTGTTAAATTTTCAAACAAAATTTCTATGACCTTCATCTTGCAAACCTACATTTTCATAATTAAAATAGCACATTACTAATTATAAGTTCTGGCTAGGTTCATCCAGGTGGCCAAATTGGAGGATACAATCAATAACCTGCAGCTTAAAATGAATGAAACCTTCAATAACCATGGCCTTAAAAGGGGACCATAGCGTAAAAATACCGAAGAGAAACTATGGAGAGCCCGGTGAAAAGGGAAGGAGGGAGGATTCAGACGGAAAATTCAACCCGTGATTGTTTTTGAAATGCCACAGAACATATCTGAGATGCAGTATATCTTCAGTACAAGGTTACCATCACATAAAAGGGTGTTTTACGAAATTGTATTTTACCTTGAATTAAAAAATGAAATTATGGTGCATGATTTCATATTTACACTGTGCACTTTATTACTATTGTTATAAACGTTTACCTTTTTGTTAATTAAGAAACGAACACGTCATATTTCCCTTTCAGTGCTAATATTACCCAAATCAGGTGCACGGGACCCTGTTCAGGGGAGGCAACATCATTCTAACTCCCCACATACACTCACAGCTGCTTGTTTTATGTTATGTCCTATAGAAGATGGTACCAACCTCGACCAGATTGCGAATTTGCGGGTCCTGAGCTTAAGAGGTCACCGCCTGAGCAGCCGATGCCATATTACGGGTCACCGATTTCCATGCCTTTTTTTATCGAAACATTCATCGCTAAGACGGTGGCCCGATTCTACAATGCCCCAATAACGCTTCTCCACCAAATCTTTATCCAATATTACGTTAGAAAGCTGCTTTCCCACCACCTAACGTTTCGTTGCCTGTGACAGGAACGGATTTCCATGAGCCTGGCATATCCACGCAGAAACAGACGAATGGCAATGAGAAAGCAGACGTAGAGAAGGAGATAGGAGAAAGTCACAGGAAACTTTCTTAGGACGATGGTTTTACAGGCTAGCTGCCGGCCAACCCTTTAATCGCCTCGGTTCACAGGACTACGGCTTTACATGCCTTCCTCGACGGAAAGTGTACAGTAGACTCTCGTTATCTTGAACACCTAAAGGACAGGCCTTGACCGTTCAAGATACCGATCGTACAAGTTAACCGGAGACAGATAGAATACTATCTATATAGCCGGGACCTGATTAAGTCGTTCAAGTTAACCGATCGTTCAGGATATCCGGGGTCAAGATAACGAGAGTCCACTGTATTTGGTTCCCCTCGTACGTCTCGCCCAGGTTTAATCTACAACCATAGTCTCACAAGGCAAGAGCACTACCACTGCATCATTGGGTCACACTAGGCATTTAATATGTACATATAGTCATATCACCATCATGCTCATATCCTGCCTATGGTAAGGTATGGGAATGGGGGTCTGAGAGGTCTGCAGTAACCTGTAAGCATTACAAATTAAATGATGCAAACCAGTGATAGTATGGTCTGAAATTTTGGACCAGCTTACACTTACTACGTACATTTGCCTCAGTTTGAATTTATCGCTACTATTATTTCTACTATAAAACGGATCTGGGTAATTTGAAGTTAAAAACGTTGATATCTCAGTTTCTTCAACCTTGCAGCATCCTTGGTTTATAAATGCAGTTATGGGTTCATGCTCCGATAATAACACAACATTAAATTTGAATGGAAATGAAAAATACCACATACAAAAGACGGGAAATTCAATAGTATTATTTCCTATTTATTTTACTCACATCTCCATGAAGACGACGGCATTTTTTTTAGCTAAAAATACATACACACAGTTCTGTTATTGTAACTATTAAATATTTTAGTTGTAATCTAGGAAGAGGACGGGGAAAGAGAGATTAAAGCGTGGGAGGGGGGGGGGGTTCTTTGTTTTATAGTAAATTACTGTCAAAACCGTTAAAAAGATATTTCAAATATTCACTATTCAGTCCTGTACATACATATGATACACATTGTCTGAAATATGTTAGAAAACAAACAACTCCTCTCAGTTTTATTTGCTTGAAGTAAATCCCTTTAGAAAGAGTTATAAAAACTTCAATAGTAGGACAGATAGGTAGTACTCCTTCCTAATCCTTAAGTTCCTTAACCTCATTTCCCCAAGTCTTAACTAGTCAAAAACACGTTATGCGTTTTCGATATACAATATGCAAATTAGAAAGAGTTAAAATTTCCTTTATGCAGCCCAATCGATTCTCCTACTTTTCTTATCAGAAATCCTCATGGGTTTGTATAAATATTTCGACGTTTACCGCACATGTCTTTTCAAATTGTGTCCTAGTATATATTTTCTTCCCTATATCCCTACACTATCTATAAAATAAGTAAAGTGGACATGTCCGAAGGCCGAATTCACTGAAGCAAGGATCACTTGTAAGCTCATTTTTACAAAAAAAAATTTTTTTAAACGTAGCCTAGAAGGTCCAATATGTATTCTAGTTTCATCAACATAATTAAAAATAATGATGAATAATTGTCTAGAAACGTTTACACTATGATAACGTACTTGAATAATAAGAAGGAAACATTTCCTGTTTGTTTAGTATGTGCATGGTGTTAACTCGCCGACCTCGGTAGTAGTTCAATAGGTACCGTAAAGGCGCAGGTTTGCCTCTGTCCGAGTTCGGTGCTTTTCTCTCTCTGTTAAGATGAAAAGGAGATAGACTTAAAGTGCATATCCGTTAAATAAGAAATAAAAACTGTGGATCAAAAAATTAATGTTGTCATCTTTATTTTGGTCAGTATTCTTCCCTGCAAAGAACTATTGGTCAAACAGTCGACATCCGTTTTCCAAGGAACAACACCTTACCATTATCCTAAATAACTACTTGTCTATCTTTTTGTCGAATATTATAACAACGCCCTAAATATATATTTTGCCCAGAGTTGACCAACTACTGGACAAGACAGAAGGGAAATATGAATTCACCTTATTCAATTCCGGTTAGTTCTAACAACCAACCATCCTTATTTAACCTTCTGTTTCATTCGGTCAATGTAACGACCAAGTCCTGAGATCAAGTCCCATCCTACAACATTATTAGTAGAAAGTGGTCATTTTATCTGCGTTAAGTGAGAAAGAGATGAGTGCCCTTAACGCTTCTTCGGATCAAGTCAATGGCTTAGCCGGGTCAACAAAATAGTAATTGACTCACGGCAAGAAACAGGAAACTCGGGATGCGTGCCGATCCAACAATATTACTTTATAAACTAAAATTAACCGCGTGAATGCATTGTTTAGTTTCTGTCCTTCTTACAATTGCCACTCATGACCAGAATGAAAGAAAATTAGAGTCCGTTAATTAATGGTTGTGTTACCCATCATTTGATTATCAATCTAATTACTTTATGATAGCTATAAAACTAAGGTTAAATATCACACAATACAGACTATGAATCTCGAATAGGGATATGCAGTGCAAAGAAAAAAAAAGTACGAAATTATTCAATTGTTATGCAACAACTCACAAGTAGAAGAAAGTTTCTTAGAAGAACCACAGCCCAAGTTTAATTTTTTTTAAAAAAATGTGACACAAATTTGGAGAATTAAGAGAAGGGGAAGCTAACAACACTTCATTGTTTAAAAACCAACATTAATTTATAACTGCTGAATATTGCATTTACCTAGTGTGACGATTGTGTTTTAAATGTCAACGTTCACAAACACAATTATATTAAGACGTGTTTAAAATAATTATTTAGAGAAATATACGACTTTTCCTGGACATATATTTTTTTAACAAAAAAAAAATAACGTTAGAGATGTTAACTGTTAATTGTTTAATTACATTCATAAAGCACTTTCTTTGAGTTAGCCTAATCTATTTTTCAAACATTTTCCCAGGTTTTCTTAATCCTGTGACTAGTAGACCGAGACGTATTCTAATGTTTGCATGTATCTTTTCAAACAATTGATGAAAACGCCAAGTAGCACAATGTCTTAAAGGATGCATTGAACTAAGGAACATAAGATTTTGGATAAAGTGCAATACTTTCTTACAAAATTTAATTCATTTTGAATCCAATCCCAAGCAAACTTGATCCGCACATTTTTCTGTCATTACCTGATTTTCGACAACATAGCATTGTAAAATCTATTTTAACTAACGATCTCATTTCATTTATCTCAAAACTCACTATTTTTTTACAGAAATAAATATTCTAATCATATGATTTAGTATGTAGGAGGAAGCAGATTATGACTGAGAATGGAATAGACATTTTAAAATTAATAAATAAATAAATGCCTTTCTTACCTGTTGTCGAGGTATTGCTTGAGTTAAAGGTACTGTCACGTTAAAAAATAATATAAAATAGCCAACAATCAATCGAATACATGTTGAAAGTAAATTGAAGGATGCTTTTTCTCTGGATAAAGTCTGGTTAAAAGTTGAAACCGTTGCCATAGTATCACTAAAGATCCGCAGGTGAAAATCTCTCCGGGCAGCTGTGCCAGCAGCTCCGGTGGCGGCGGTGACGGCAACAAAATGATTGTCTAAACCCCAGAATGATTACTACTCGCTCACATACAAACACATGCAACAGCTGCTGCAGCACACC
Organism: Trigoniulus corallinus; assembly: GCA_013389805.1. Classification (NCBI taxonomy): domain Eukaryota; kingdom Metazoa; phylum Arthropoda; class Diplopoda; order Spirobolida; family Trigoniulidae; genus Trigoniulus; species Trigoniulus corallinus. The sequence continues at coordinate 16,482,854 of JAAFCE010006949.1, read as the reverse complement.
TTCGATCTCAAAAATCGTTTTCTTGGCTGGCGACCGCGTTTTCTTTCTTTCTGATAAATCTTTTTTCACAAAATATCACTCGCCTAATGTTTTCTTTTTATATTTCAACAATGCCTCCTCTCTTTCTTACCTTCTTCTTACAATCAACGCCACCTGTTGAAGACAAAATGAACAAGTTCGAATTAATGGCGCGAGAACAGAAACAAATGCAACCAATCACCGAGCAGCAGGTGGTAGAAACCGTAGAATTGAGCACGTGATCTACATTCTGCAGCATTTAAATGACATTTGAGAATGACGCATACACAAGTAGGCCTAATTACAGCATTAAAATTCGACGAAGGTTTTTCTCAACAGATTGTATTGTTCCCTTTCCGCTACGTCTTTAGATAATCACGTTACCGCCTATGGCCGGGTCGAGTAACCCCCCCCCCCCTCATGAGTTCGAGATGTGAGTAGAAACAGGTAGGAAAGACATTAATTTGGTGACTAGAGTGTGTTCTTATTGTACAGTATGCAGTATAGTAAGTCTGACACAGAGAGTGGTCCACTCTCAAAGATGTAGCAGATAATCCTGGGACGGAGATGCGGGACGCAGAGTTGGAATCCGGGATGAATGGTCACTCTAGTCACATGGCATATCATTATATGCCCAATGCAGCCAATGCAAGGCTCCGAAAATAATACGATCCGTACGTGGAAACACTTTAAAAAACTAAATTTATTTTTCAGAATCTTTAAACGAATTTTTTAATCCCGGGATGCGTATCCATGCGGGACGCAGAGCTGGAATCCGGGACGAATGGTAACACTGTATAAAGAACAACATGTTCAGCCGACCATGTGTCTGTGGGCACTACATACCATACTACACAGAGTAGGGCAAGCAATACGGTGCCTGGGAGCCAGCACTTAAGGCTCCTACACACTTGTTTAGCTGTTTAGCCGAGTGGTGAGTACCCACTTACTACTAAAACAGTTTAGTCCCTAAAAAGTGTCCGGATTAGTTCAGTTGTCTATTTGAATTCAAGCAGGATTCACAGGCAACGTAATCGTGCAGCACTGAATCATGCTATAAGAAATGAACTCTACTAAACAATAGTGTCCAGACATGCTTAACTAATAAGTAGTGGGTGGTTAGGAGATAGCTACTCGACCAGAAAAATATAACTCTACTAATTTACTCAACTAAACTGTTTTAGTGACCTACTCGACTAAATTTCAATGTTCACACACACTTTCTTACTAAATTAATTGCTACTCGACTAAATTACTAAGCAAGTGTGAAGGAGCCTTTAGGAAGATCATCTCCTTCAAAAGCACCAAGTCTGCCCTTTCCATCCTGGCCATGCGGCGTACCTTTTTAGTCGTTTGACCAAATATTCGAACCTTATGCAGCCAAGTTGCGTTGGACACACCAGTTCCCGTGAGATCACTGAAGTTAAGCAGCGCAAGCCCACGTCAATAGCAACATTGGTGATTGGTAAAGAACGTTGGGTGCTGCAAATAAACCCTCTCCTCCATCCTTTCACCTATCTCCTCATCTCCCGCGGGCAGCCTCCTAAGGGTTCATCCTGTTATGGTTGCCTGGCTTACTCCCCAACCCATTCAACTAATCCATGCATCCTTATGAGTATCCAACCCCTTTTACAAACAAGACTGGGATTAGCATTAACAATAGTGTAATATATCGTACAATATGTTTGGTGAGCTATTTATGTTTTGGTAAACATAGCAAATACACTTTACAAATATGACTAAGGTAAATACCTGAACTAAAAGTAAAAGAGAAAGGGTCAAAAAAGGGGCCAACGCCAACGAGCAGTCAACGAACGATCGGCCTTGAAGACATTTTTAGCTTCAACAACTATGAAATTTCAATTCTTTCAGGGTTCATTTTTAAAGAATTATTATTAAGATGTTTCGTAGTCCCACTCAGATGTTGCCACGAAAAAAGGGTTGCAATTAATCTGTCTTCTGCGTATAATGCATGAATATCTTGATAAATATCTATTGTCAAAATTTCGAAAACAAGATATTCAACAACAGTACGTAAATTATTCAGAAAAAAACAACTGTTACTAGGACAGCCATAATTACGGTTAAAAGTAGTTAGTCTTCAACATCAACTGCAATAAATAAATAGTTATCTCAGCTTTCACTTCAGCAGGTGCTCATCCCGAAATACTAGTCATTGTTTAAATTTAATACGCTTTTTTGAACAAGCCCCTACTGTTCGTAATTTTACCACTAAACAACGTGCTCCTCCACCCACGCCTGCAGCAGCCAACTCATCAGTCTGAACCGATGTTAGTCCACCTAGTCAACAGCAAGAGTCAAACTTCTGTCCTCCTACTAAGTGTTTCAGCACCCACCATACAGCCCAGACTTGGCTCCCTCCGACTTCCATCTCTTTGCTCACATGAAAAGCTGGCTAGGAGGACAGAAGTTTGACTCAGACAACGAGCTGGAGCAGGGTCCGCTCTAGCGCTTATGTCGCCCTGGACAAAAAGACAAATTGCTGCTCCTTAAGAATATAATGCAAGTTCAAGCAGCAGTTTTTCTCACACTTACAGCCAAAATGGCGCCCCCGACTAATGTCCGGGTTGCCCCCCCCCCTAGAGCGGGTCCTGGCTGCAGACCAGTATACTCGTACAGAATTGGCTGAAAGGACAGAGAGGTGATTATGTAGAGAAATAGCTGGAATGTGTACCTAAATGTTCCAAATAAAACAGTTTAGATTTTCACTGTGGTTTTCATTCTGCAAACAATCGGACCTTGAAAAAAATAGCCCTCGTATTTACACATATTGATGTTTAAAGTTGTATCCCATGAAGAACTGTAGTATGCTTTGTATTCTGGGGTGAATTACTAACTAAACTCAACTCTTAATTTCACAAAGTATAATATACGAATCTCTTAAGGGCTGTTCCCCCTTCAAGATAATCAGCAACAGACTGATGACATCTGAGGTAATGTGACATTAAATTACACCTGACTAAAAATGAGACCTACTGTTGTTCATGGCGAGGCTGTAACAGGCAAGAAACAAACCCTTTGACCGGACAGTGCCACCCACAACGTCTCAGCAACAGCTAGTAGCTCTTTTTTTTTTACAACAAGAACCTAAAAATGGACTTGGATTTGTTGTCTGTCAAAGGTAGGCAATCGAAACGATGTGTCCGCCTCTTCCTTAACCAGGTGGTTGTCTACTATGCCCTCGTTTTTATTGTCCTCCTTGACAATAACTTCCAGCATCTAACAAATATCCGCCAACTCAAGCCTGATTTTTTGTGCAAGTCTATATAAATTCTTCTATTATTATTAATGTGATATTTTTTTTTACAGAGACAGGTACGAGACAAAATGAAGAAGGGTGCGTGGGCCACTACCATACTAAATGCGTAGGCCACGAAAGCAAGTCGGCCAACACGAAACCCTTGCCAGAGGTTACAACTTTGCTTTCCCACTTTCCACTGTCTGCCAACAACAAATTTATGATAAAAAATGATGGCGAAAAACTAGCGCCCCATCTTGCATCTCTCTCACTAATGTACAGTGTACATTCAAAATTGTGGAGAGTAACGGGTGAGGTATATTACCGTTAACTATTAGGATGACCTTCACAGTTCATTTCAGATACGGAATGTAATGACTACACCATTGTAAATTAAACAAACTTCTAAAATATAAAAAAAGTATTAACTATTTCGCGATATCTCACATTTTATTTATTCAACCAACCTCTTCGTAATTATTTCGAGGTGAAATATTGAGGTTGGCTCACTATATCTCTGCATGATTGTTAGATGCAACTAAAAGGGTTGTGACAGCCAATCACGTGTAAAGAATACTGTTGCTCAACATTTCGTTCATGAACTCCTATCCCAGTGCTCCCCTTCTACTGGATACCCAACCTGCTTTATTTACCATACCTCGACTCTAGCAGAAGAGGTGCTTTTTGACAGTGACCTAAGCCTCATTTCTAAAGGTCAACTCTGTACTATACAATCACTCCTGTATAGGGTCCGACCCAGATCCACATTAAATCAGTGTGCTGGGGTCCCTACGACAACCACTTACAGGAATAAAATGTAAATGGTCGATCACATAGAATTAATTTAAGCATCAAATATATTTGCTGTGTAGTGTGTAGTAGTGTTTATTTATAGCAAGTCACTTGGCATACACAGATTAGCATGGGATCCCTATGCTAATGGGGGTCTCGGAAAGTGTCCAGTGGGCCCATGCGTTAAGACGGCACTGGATCCAATCCAGAATAGTGCTTTAACACCGACCATTAAGCTAAATTCCTAATTTCGTCACGTTACCTTTCTAAGAAAAACAATGCCAAGTACTTGAACTTAAATGTGAAGCAATTTCCAAACATTACCCCTTTTCAAAAATTTCGACATTATTTTGAACAACTTTCTTTAATGAAAAACGTTGTCGGAGAGAAACATACAGTATCTAAATGCTGTATTTATGTAAATGCAGTTGTCTGCAATTGAATATCTTCAAATAAAATATTAACTAACGTTTCAAGTCCGAAACACTGAAACAAAAAAAGGCGTCCCAAACTTTTGAGCATTTCCTTGGCAAGTCAGCGATTAATGCACTTATATGACGTCACTTTTCTTTTTAACCTCTTATTGTGATCAGGTTTACTTGGATATACCTTTAATTAGTAGTCATTTTGAATAAAGAAAATAGAAGAAGGATATATATAAATATTTTTTTTCGCATAATGAGTACAAAATGTAGTTCTCATTCATATCGAAGGAAATGTAGGTTCACAAGACTAGTATTTCACGAAACAACAACGGAAAAAAAACAAACTTTAACAATGGTTACCTGGTGTGAATACCCTATTTTACTCTCTCTCTCTTCTTTGCTCTTTTTCTCTCTCCACAATCTCATTTTTTATTATGTACTTGTGCCCTAAATTTCAGACTTTATTGCAAATATTAATAATAATACTATTACTAAGAAGAATACCAGTATCTGTATAAGCCTGCTCCACAAACTTGTCTAACAACTCTGAGGAAAGAAAAATCGAGGAAAACTACCTTCGACGAATAATTTTATAATGCAGCTTCATTTTTTATCAGTTCTGTAAAGAAAGGATTGCTTAATAAAATGAGCGAAATCTTCGATTTGATATGAACCAAAAATCTATGGATTGAGGAGAGGGGAGAGAAACAAAGAAAAATTTTCACTTGCATGGTGTTATCAGATGAACGGAGCATTTCCGAGCACAGTATAGAACTAATGAGGAAAAAACCGATTTCGTTTTAAAAATTTGCAGTACAGGCCTCAACGTATTTATGACATATAAATGGACACAGCCATTGGCCTAGAAACTTTAATAACAGGTTTAAGAAAAGTGGTAAACGCATAGTATTATAACACGTCCTCATATTAAATATGCGTGGAGGTTGTAAAAAAAAAGTAACAGTGGTATTTGCGTGAGTACATATAGGATATTGAAATCTTCAAATTAAAATTTCTTACTCATAAACAAATCTCGAAAGATTTGAAGACGAGAAGTGCTAATAAATAACATCTGAGTATCGAGTTCCCTGAGCTGTTTTGAAACTGATCGCTAACTGGTCATACAACCCCCAGTCAAAATTAACTTTCCAGTCAACTTTCTTGACTGCATTTCCTGGTGCAATGAGATAATCAATTTAGGATTTCAACGATGGATTACTACTAGCCCAAATCCAGGCATGACTGGATCGCGTACTAGTTTCGGGCGCCCAGAAAATAAAGAGGAAGACAAACTATTAAACTCGATAGACCTGGAAGAAAGACCTGGCGAAAAACCTTGAACGAACTCAAGAGCGAAATACTGGAAAGTGGTTTACGTGACTAGCTTTTAAGCTAAAGTCACAACCCCTTTCGTCACCCCTTAGGACACAACTGTTTCCATTGACTCCTGCATTAGGTGTGCTGTCATATGAATAGAAATTGAATAGAAATTGTGCTGAAATATGAATAGAAATTCTTCTAAAACTGTCCATCTCATTCTCTTTAGGCCTTCTCCTGTTATTGCAACCCGATGCAGTTGCACTACCAAGATTCTATAACTCCAACTACAATGGAGAAACCTACTTCAGAAGAGACCATTTTTGAAATGATTTCTCATCCTTTAAAAAAACTAGAGTTGAACGACAACTAAAACTGTATTTGACGTTGTCCGACTTTGCTGAGAGGATGTCACCAGGAGGACGTATACGACACTTACTTGGATTAGTGTCATGATGACTAGCTAGCATGTCATTTGCTCATAACATCCATCAATTTTTAGCCACTATCACCAGAAACTTGAACTGCTACTTACAAGTCAGCTAAGAAAGTTACATCCTAATTATTAAATTAACATAGTGTGAAAATATGTGGTTTACTTTTTAAACCAAAATATTTTTTAACGGAGGTTCATTATTTCATTTCAAATGAATCATCAGGAGAAAGTTATACAGTATATATATGCTTTACAAACAACTTGAAAATGGTGAGAACTTTTGTGGCTCGTCAATTACGCGTAGTACTTGGCAGTACAAGGAATAAATTGTTTCTAATTTGCACTAAATCGTTTATATGAAATGAGACCGTTCAGTTGCAAAAATAAAAATTACTTCATTATTACTATTTTAATTTATAATTTAAGTTGCGTGATAAAACTTAGTAGTACTTCGAAGACCTCATATGCTAAGCTTTTACTGAGTGCCACTGCAATTTTTAATGTTTTAAGGTCATTTGAAACTATTTTTAATATATCTCATTAGTGAAAGCAATTATTAATTAATGCCTAGAACATGTTCCGCTTGGGTGGACCACTGTTGGACGGTAGGATCTGTCCTAGTCGCGGCTAATGTTTATTGAAGGCAAGAGGGAAATTTTCAATAAGATAAAGTGATAGACATTCTGTCGTATAGAAAAGAAGAGCTGTGAATTCCTTGCACACGGCTGGCTTTAGCCTAAGGTCCAATTGTCACCATCATCCCTCAGAAAAAATTGACGCAGGGATTGATGACGACACGACGTAAGGGCGGCAAATTATGGGAAAATAACTATAATACATGCACATGCCATTATGCTTTTACCTTTCAAATCGTCTATCTAAAGGTATTGCGAGATATTTTTGCAGCCTTTCATTTCTTTTAAATATTGTACCACTTCTCGGTCACTGCAAAAGAATTACAGTATTTTGTGTGTTACCTTGACTTTTTTTTACAATATTATTAAATATGAGATAATACAGTTATGCATGCATCGATGGTCAATGAGGATTGTAAAACGTATTGAGCAGAAATTACGGATAGAAAATAAACTAATAGTGAAGGAAAGCAAAACCTGTAAATTAAAAACCAAGACTTGTTTTGTGGTCTTTCTTTCTATAGCTAAACAAATGTATCTAATTTCAAAAAGAATTAAAACTATTTTTTATCATTATTAACATAAAACTGTCAGCTATTAAAAGTGTTGAAAAATTGAACTGTCGAGGACTCATTTTCAAAAATCGCTAGAAACCTATCCAGACCTGCCTCGGTGGCGAGAGATGTTCCAGGTTCGACGTGGGTTGGCTTCTTTAGGGAAAGAGATGCCTTCGGATGAGAAGTGAAACCGCCGTCCCGTGTGGTGTACGATGACATTTGCAAGTAAAAGAACTCTCTCAATTATGCAACGGGTAGATTCGGCAAAAATTTCCAGGTGTAGGAGCTCTCCCCCGGCCTCGAGGTGCCCTCGGTAGACGGACGATAAATAAGCATACGGGATGCAACTTTGGTCGGCAGCCGGCTACGGAAAAACACCGTCCACTATACCATCCTTGTACCCATTCACAGCGACAAGATGGGTACCCGACCCAGCCATTGGCGGGAAAGGGGTTAGGAATTGCTTTGCTAGAAACCTATCCAAGCTAGAAGTGCATTTATTTATAGAGAAGTTGTTAAACTGGCTAGAGATAGGGCAGCTACAGATATGCCCCAGGCCATAACAGTGAAGGATACAAAGGTAAGGTCCTGTTTCCCCCGTCTGAAGTAAAAAGGAGGTGGGAAGAGTATTCCACAGCCTCTTGAATGCTGCAAGGGAAGAGGACGACAGTGACACTCATCCCATTTCGTACAGCTGTTCGAAAAGCTGTAAGCCCATACAGAGTCCCCATTGAAGTGTGGCGTAACCTAAGGATGACAAGAATCAGGTCGCTAGTGAAACTTTTCAAAAGGATAGCTATTTGAGATAGAATGCCATCTGCATGGTGCGAAAGTTGGATAGTACCATTCTTAAAGGGCAAAGGTATATTATGTCCAAGATTGTGGGATAGAAGCTTTGGGATAGATTAATACACTGTCGCTTCTGGGATAGAGCTAGTGTCCGTGGAAATCAGTTTGGGTTTATGCCAAGTAGGTTCACAATGGAACCAATCTTCATTCTGAGGCGGATGACAGAAAATTATAGGGCAGCAAAAAGGGGTATAAGAAGAGCTTATTTGAATATTCAGGATATGTATGATGGTTCCATAGACAGGATAAGGAAACTTTGGAGAAATACTGGGTGCTTCCCCGTGAAGGTTGGGGTACACCAAGGTTCAGCGTTAAGTACATAAATTTTCATTCTCCTTATGGACGACTTCTCGTTAGGGAGAAAGGGCCCCTCACTCAGTACATGGTATTTGCTGACGATATTGGAGAGCGAAAGATAAACATGAAGAAGACAGTGTTTAGCTTTCAATTGAGAAGGACAGGAAAATATGGGGGTGACGTGCTCTCAAGGAGCGAACTGATGACGAAGGTGCAAAAGGTAAAGTACTGTACTTAGGATCAACGTTCCAGTGTGTCAGAGTGTTGGGCATTGAGGAAGAGCGACGTAAATAGAATGCAAGTAGCCGATATGCGAATGCTGCGGTATGTGATGCGTGCAGCCAAGATGCGTTGGACACACCAGTTCCCGTGAGATCACTGAAGTTAAGCAGCGCAAGCCCACGTCAATACCAACTTGGGTGGTTGGTAAAGAACGTTGGGTGCTGCAAGTTAACCCTCCCCTTCGTCCTTTCACCTACCTCCTCTTCTCCCGCGGGCAGCCTCCTAAGGGCTCATCCTGTTATGGCTGCCTGGCTTACTCCCCAACCCACGGAACAAATGCGAAATATGAGCGGGGTGTCGAGTATATCAGAGATGAAGTATATTAGAAATGAGTATATCAGAGGTAGCCTGGGCGTAGGAGACATCGCGGAAAAAATGAGGGAGAGTACATTGATATGGCATGGACACGTAATGAGATGAGTGGAGGAGGAGCTCGTTAGGTCCATTACGGGAATGCAAGTGATTGGGAGCATCCGGGGCAGGGGGAGACAAAAGCAGACGTTGAAACAGGCTGTTCGTAAGGATATGATAGTGTGTGGGGTGGACAGGAACCTGTCTGCAAATAGGCGGTTGTGGAGGGCTAGAAGCCGCAAAGTCGAGGGCCCGGATCTAAGCAAGTTGAAGGCCTGGGGTTGCCCGCATGTGTTTTAACAGAATGGTTGGGCGAAAGCATTTCGCGGACCATAGGTTGAAGACCACTGAACTAGGCCATACAAAAAAAAGTTTAGTTCATAAAATTAAACTCTTTTAACAGTAATAATAGCTGGTAAATCACCATGCATTATGCTTCAAACCTGTGCTCGTTTCTTGAAGAAGTACCCCTCTGCTACAGGGTAACGAATTACATTTTGGAGCAGCAACGTGATTATACGTGATATATATTATACTTATCTGGTTTCAACCTAATTGATATGATCGTGTTATTAGGCTAACTTTGAGGAAAGATTGAAGACGGCCTTGTACTTAAGCTACGTTGCCATGCATATTGCACTTTCCTGTTATTTATATGCCATGGTCATTTTGAAAGAAATGCAGTCTAGTTTCAATGCCCTCGACGAAATACTTAACCCTCCTTCATCAAACCTTTAATCTCAATTATTTTGTTCAGCAGTGGTAAATTAATCCTACATAAAGAGAAATATTTCCCTTAAGAGTACTTCCTCTTCTTTGAAAAAGGTATAATTCTTATTTGATGAATTCGAACCATGCCCACACAATTTCTTTTGTCATACACGTTGAAATGAAGATAAAAAGTAACTCAAATATTAATAGTGCATTTTTCATATCATAGCAACCCCCTAGAGATTTGGACTTAACGAAAAAAAAACAGCGTAGATGAATTCATTGCTCAAAAACATTACTTAATAAAGTCATTAATCCTGGTGAAAATACTGATGGTATTATTATAAATGTTATTACCGTTTTTGTAATATCTGTATGTGTTTGTGAAGAATATTAACTGTTATTAGCTACGTTCACAACTATTTTTAACTTAATTCATAACTGATTAATCAACAGGTTCTGTTATTACTGTATTCGTGCATTAAAATAATCATTATTTAAGTAGAATATATGGGTGATTCGTGAATCTATTTTGAGTGAATTATTATACAAGTGAGCTAAATATTATCACATTCATCTACTGTAGATTGGATGCTCTATTCATGATATCATAATAAGGAACAATTTTTAACGTTACAAAATTCTTACCTCAATTTTAGAAGCTGGCGACAGAGAAGTGCTTTAGATGGCATGTAGGTAACAAAAACCAAAATCTCACAATGTGTAATATAGTCAGTTATAAATTTCATAGCAATTATGGCGCCTAAAATAGAATAGAAACAATGTCTTCCTGAAGAATGCCAGTCATATAGAGTTCGTTGTTGTTGATCCTTTTTTGATGTCAACTGTTCGTAGCTTAACTTATTAATATGCCAATAAAGGTAGCTGTCAAAAAGTTGTCGACCTTCTATAATGATGAATCATTCGTTTGTATCAAAATTTCTTACTATGTTGAATAAAAAAGGTGTCATAAAATTATCCACTAGTTTATACTGTACGTACTTCTCTCAACACTCAAACTAATGTATGTCAATTAAGCCTATGTCTATTGAGAATAATTTCTGTGAATAAAAATAGTTGATTGTTCATCGTCTTTGTCACAATTCTGTTTTCTCATCACTCAAGTTCTAAATTTGTTAGTCGGTGAAGTGTACACTCAAATATCCTTTAAAATCACAGCCACGTATATTGCAGTTATTACTAGCAATTTCAGATGCTATGGTGGTCAAAAATTCGAATCTTAATTCTCCTCTTCAACCGACCTCAGATCAGAAACCATTTCTGAACCGCCACACTTGCTTACCTAGAGTACTTTAGAAGGCTGCATATGACGTCATGATTAGACCTTGCGGTATCTAAGCCAATCATTTAACACACATGGACGCCATTGGAACAATTACCAAATTATGGAATGGTGCGGCCAACATGTTTTCCTGCGCGTCATAGGTTTTTGGCTTTTAGAACGTCACGCTGCTTTTACCGTAAGTTGCAGCAATGGCATTTAAGAAGTGCAAACCAAGTTTGTTGTTGCGCGTTGCGTTTAGACTGTAATTTGACCCACTTAAATGTTTCGTTTTTAATTTAAAATTCAGAATTAATGTCATGTGGTATGTACCTATAGCATTATTTTCTAGTTTACTTGTTTCATTGCCTCCCTCTTTTCCAAGTAGATACTACTACATCACCAATTCATCCAATAGTTGTTGTTTGGCTCCTATTGAGGGTTAATCTATGATCAATCAGGGCATGACAATTAAAAGTCAATTTTGCTATTATATAAATTCATTTCATTATATTTTTAAATGTTTGCAGATTTCAGGGGGAGAGGGAGTCTTACGTACGTTGAGATAACTGTCATCTCTATAAAAACCTTTATAATAATGGCTTTAAAATACTTTGAGAAATAGAGGAAGATTGCTTTTGATATAGGCTACTCCCAGTTCAGAATTTTTTAAGTATGATATTAAATCTGGAATATTGAATTTTTGATTACAGGTTGAATGAATCCAGTAAGTTTTCATTTGCACTTTTGTTAGTACTCAGAAAAATGAACTACTGTACTTACCGCATTACGTGAGTTACGTCGTATCAGAAATCCGGGAAAGTTATTTTAAGGGTAATAACTTTCAAAGAAAATGAATAAAAACTTAAGATAGGCTAGGTAACAGATAAGTAAGAGTTCAGTTATGAATATGGAAATACAATGATAAAATGTTCTGTTCTTTAAAATTTTTCGTATGTGTATAAATTAATGTATAAAATATTTCAAAATTGTTTTAAGGAGAGGGTTACTACGAAAAGTAATTTAAGTAATTAGAGATATGGAGACCACTAAATATAATAATATCGTGGGTGATAATTAAAGTATTTATAAGTTATTCAACCGTACGTTCTTGGTTGCATGTAATGAATAGTTATTACGAGCAAAATTAATAGTGATCATTATCATTTTCAGATCTGGAGACTACCCGGTGATATTACACACGGAGCTATGATAGAAGACACACTTTAGGTCTTCAACTACCACAGGCCAGGGTTGTGTCTGTGTATTTGAGCTTAAAAGGTAAACGATCTTTACCAGTTGAACTGTGAAGTCGACGAAATGGACGTTTAACGGGTAATTTACCAGTAATTCAGTTATAAATGAAATAAACTGGAAATTATAAACCCGATATTGCATAGTGAAATTATAAAAAACATTTTGAATCATGTTTGCAACCAATTAATTCTTTTTGTGTTTAACTTAAATATTAAATGCACTATTTATTATCTAAGCATTTACATGTATTCATTCCAGATGCAAAAAGTTAACTGTCTTGTTAATTAGGATAAATTTGTTACTTGACATGGTTTCGCATACTTTCACTTCATGAAATGCTTTGTAACGCATATCTGTAACATCAATAATACCCTAGGTGGTAAGTAGTTTTTCGTTGCGTTACATAGGTATTAGAAAGTGAAATACAACTATCACGCTTTTAATATCTCGCACAGAATAAAGATATACTGCATATTGGCAAATAATATCTGAGGTCGTTAGCACTAACCCGCAATGACATTATTTGTTTTTGGTGTTTGTTTAAACTAAAATTCCTTGCTCATTCAGACTTTCACCAATTACCTCTTATTTCAATCTAAATTCATTAATTTATCATCTCAAGGAAGTGAAATGTTGATGTTTATACAAAAGGAATTAAAAAAAGGAATGAACTGCAAATTTTTAACGAAAAAAAAGCAATGATCAGAGAAACAATGTCATACTCTAGACAATATTTTTTGCACTAATATTTATGCATAAAATACTAGTGGAGGTCAGTTTTTATATATTATAGGCTTCTGGTACATTCACAATTCCATTTTGTGGATCATTTAACGTAATAATACTTTAAAAGGTTTTGCTTGAGAACTATAGTTAACCTTTCTGAAATTTATCCAAAAGCCTGGCACAGAATCAATCGAAGGCCATCTTATTAAAAATAATTCTTCTATTAGTTGATATTTCAACTCGAATCTTTTTGATATCCCATTAGTCACAAATAGGTATCGATGTCTCTAGATCAGCGGTCTTCAAACTGTGTTCCGCGGAACCCCAGGGTTCCGCAGTACATCTGGGGGTTCCGCGAGTCAAAATGAAAATTCGTTAGCAGCGGCAAGATATACTTTTCTAAAGGTGGGATGGGGTTCCCCCAAAACATCTTATAGTTCTAAGGGTTCCGTGAGTCGACAAAGTTTGAAGACCACTGCTCTACATAAATATTGTCATATTAGCTTGTTTTTTATTTAAAGAGGGAATGAGTTTTAATTTATAAGCAATTGTCATCAATATAATGAACTTTTACTTTTTAGATTGAATACAGTCCAATGTCTCAAAAGAAATCACATTAATTTTAGTAATTGCCAGGTACCATCGGACAGTGGCATTTTACAAAACGAAATACAGTTGAGTTGTACTGATGTGAACATCGAATTAACTTTCCCTGTACGAAACTAATTCGTTTGAAAGTGGCCTACTTTAATGCTAATAAATGAAACTCCGTATGCCATGTATTCATAACGGACCTTTATGAGGCAATAAGGGCATGGCACGTAACATTGGATTTTAGAAGAATAAAGAGTAAAAAAAATTATGCCCCTTATTCTTAGACGGTTTTTCTGACCTAATTTTTCTTTGTGAGGAAAACTCTATCGCTCGCGTTTCTAAAAATATGTTTAAAGAACTAAATTATCCTCATACCCACAGTACCAGGTGGGTTTTGGTTTGCAAGCATCAGACTACATGGTACGTGTGCGGCATTTTTCTGTCAAAAGTGAAAGCTGTAAATGTAAAGTAATCATTCTAGCCTATTAACAGAATTTTTCATTGTCATAGAGGCGAATACACGTACATGAATGACCATACACCAGTGATCCCCAAACTTTTTCCGTTCACGGTACCCTTGCATCATATTATGCGTCAACACATCGATGGTGCTATTCTAAGTCCATGTGCCTCACTTGAAGGAAATTTTTTTTGGAATACACTCTTGGGCATGGCCAAAACCCCAGAAACCTAACCCTTACGATATTTAGTGGTTTCTTGATTTTTGACTGTCCTGCAAAGATACAGTGGGTTGATTTCGCCCGTAGCACTACAAAGTTAGACTACTTTAAAACTTTGCAGGTTGGATGTATCATCAATTTTGTACTGGAGGGGACTGGAAGGCATGGGTTAGCTTCTTTCGGGCGAGAGAGAGGTCCTGAGTGCCCCTTCCGTCGAATGAAAAATAAAGCCGTGGCACCTTGTGTTGCACGATGTCATCTGCACGTAAAAGGACCCTCTCAACTATGCAACGGATAGATGAGGCAAAATTCCCAGGTGTAGAAAGAAGCTATCCCCCCTGGCGTCGGTGGAGTGCCCCAGTGATCAGTAGGCCGACGATAAATAAGCATAGGGGTTGCGGTTTTGGTCGGCAGCCGGCTGCGTCAGATCGCCCATGTGTCCATCCAGAGAGACAAAGATGGGTACTCGACCCTACCATAGGCGAGAGAAGGGTTAATAATTGCTTTTGTTTCGTAGCTTAGATATATTTGTCCAAACGTCATGATACCACATAAATTGCGCAGCCAGATAAACGGTCGTACTGGTAGACACTGGACCACGGCTTTATTTCCCAATCCACGGAAGACCCACTTGAAAGAAGTTACCTGGATGGAACCTACTATTAACTATTACGGACTCATGATTCATGCATGTTGCTGTTGAGCAACCGAGGCATGGAAAGGGTAGATTAGAAATATTCGTGAAACTATTAAAGTGATGAATAATATTAGACGTCAGTTCGAAATGTTTCCATACTGTTTACGTATATTTATGATAATTTCACACAAATTACAGTACATTTTCGTGAAAATCAATTCCTGAGAGTAATGCAGTTCTGTAATTCCTACCTAAGAACAGGTCCGTGAAATAAAATATTATTGTGAGATATCACCATGGTAAAATGAATTTCACTTTATACTTGACCCACATTTCCCCCATCACAATTTACGTTTCTAAATTCTGTGTTAATCTTAATACTAGATGGTAATTCTCTATCACAATCTCGGCTACTGCATCTTAGGAGATTATTGAGCATTTTTAGCAATTACATTTGATAAAGATAGTAATCGTTCACAGTAATTTATGAAATGTGCCTGGAACATGACAACCAGTCATATAACAGAAATGAGGGAAATATTATTAAAAGGCTTCCTATGTGACCACTACTCCTGAGACAGGTCAACGTTTTGAGTAGAAATTGCAATCCAGCAATTGACGAAACTTTTAAGTGACAACCTCTGGGAAGTAAAGGTAAACTACACTCTGATGTATACGACATTAGGAATTCATAATATCCTACTATTAAATTCTGCATAAAAGCAACAAGGAAAATGAATAAATAGTCTGTGGTCTTTATGTATGTAGCTTACCTTCACATTTATTTTCTGCTTAGTCTACAATGATGTTTTCAATGTTCCTGTCTGTTGATCATGTTTATCCTCCTTTTGGGCGAAATTTATGTGACAGTCTCAACATTTTTCTCCCCTGAACTTTTCAAAGTAATATAATTAAACTTTACCTCTTTTTAAAAGGAGTAAAAATATCAGTATTAAATAGTTCACCAAAAGAAGTCTTAATTGTATTTTACTGCAGTTACGCTTGAATAAAGATATTTATCTAGATCTCAGCTGAAACATTATGGGTCCTTACTGTTCTTCGGTTGGATTATTATGTTCTACGTTCAAATTTGACTGATTATGGGCATTTGATAACGTATTGAAATGCTGGTTAATATTTTAATGATTAGTCCAATGTACGTTATTAACTGAATTTGGGTTTAATCAACGTTGTTTCTTACCAAAACTTGTATTTCTGCTCTGATATATGGATTGATTTGATCTCATAGAAATATGAAGTAAGATTCATTCTCATTTCTAACCCGTTGATCAAGATTTATCAAGGTTTTCTAGTTTGAATTATTTAAATACACAGAAAACATTCGTGTACAGTATATTCAAATGATGTGCTTAAACTGCAAATACATGTACAGTATCTCTCAACCACACACAATAGTTAATTAAGGCTGTACGTGTTACCCAGAGCTATCAACATTAATAAAACTTTCTATATTTTAGTCAATTACAGTATAGCATTTTTAAGAAGCCTACTTCTCGCCCAAGATAGCAACGAATTCAGGATGCAATTAAAAAAGCAACTACAAACTCTTTTCCCGCCTTTGGCGCGGTCGGGTACCCATCTTTGTCCCTCGGGATGGACACATGAGCAATCTGTTGGACTGTATTTTTAAGCAGCCGGCTCCAGGCCAACTATTCGTTGGGGCACTCCACCAAGCTCCTACACCTCGAAATTTTTGCCTCTTTTACCCGTTGCATAGTAGAGGTTCTTTTACGTTAGGGTTGCCATACGCCCCGGTACACCGGTTTTGAGGTCTGTGTCCCGGTCCGACAGTCATTTGTCCCGGTCGATTTAAAATTTTCGCATGTTAAACAATTATTTTCTGATAATATTATTGCATTCCGTACTGCGCATATACAGTACATGCCTAGAGATTTGGTACAGATTCGTCCATGAAAGCACATCACATTTTGCCAGTGAAACTGACTGTTCGGGAATGATCCACCATTGATCCCTAGGGCGGATCCAGACGAGGGGCAATGCAGCAATTGCTCCCCCCTCACTGCCTGAAAGGGGCGCAACTGATGAAGCATTTTGCATTGCTATCCCCATTTCTATACTGCCAGTCCAACAGTTGCAGTCCAATCTGTAGTTGGCTGAACCACTGAAGATAGGTCATTGTCAAAGGGCCAGGAGAGGACCTTTTTGTAATTGCTAGCTAGATGTATACTCAGGGATTATGAATATTTAAAAATATTTGGGGCACACATTTTTTGAAGTTCTACCCCCACCCAGATCCGCCACTGATTGATCCTAACGTTTTTTTGGGTCCTCTAAAATATTTTATATTTCAATGCGTTAGTGAAAGGATTATGGAATTTTTTAATAAAACTATGAATGTTTATAATATGAATTCTTGCCATTTGGTTGAAAAAATATTTTTAATGGAGGATGTCCCGGTCGGTGGTCCGACAATTATGGCAACCCTATTTTACGTGCAAAAGATATCTAACACACACGTGAGCCACAGTTGTACTTCCCATCCGACGTCAGGCGCACTCGGGATCTCGCTGTCGCCCGAGGTCACTATAGATATGTAGTAACCTTGAAGCCAACCCACCTCGATCCAGCATTGGACCTAGAACCACCGATGAATTCAGCAAGACGAGCAATAACAGAATCCTTAAGCCCTATGCTTGTTATCAGGTCCTGAGAGAAATTCATTGTAAAATGTTTCCACCAAGAAGATGGGCCCCCTGACTGCAGGGCCTTGTGCTTCAGCACAATGGTACATTCGACCCTAAACAGAATGTAAGACAAAAACAGTCCGGACTCAGGATAGAAATATAAGGAGGCGGAAGTCAAAAGAAGTAATGGGCAGATTGTCGGACAATGGTTTTGGATGGCATTATGGCAGATTGTTGTATTCTACCCCTGAACCTACACGGAGAATGGTTATCTATTTTTTAATTAATAATACAGTAAATGGCTATAGTGTGTAATTGCATAGTCACATTGAATTTGTCTTACTCTCAAATTCACTAGTTTTCTCACAAGAAACAGAATACATTGAAATCATGGTGACCTACATATTTTTTCATTCCATTGTTTTCTTTTTTTCTTAATCGGAAATGATTAAAATCAAGCACAACTTGCCTTTTTTATTGTTTCGGGCTATTGTATTATGGCATCGTTGAATAATTTTGACACGCACGCCTCCTATTTTCTAAGCTTGAGAGCGCCGTGACGCTTTCTAACTTGCACGAACACTTTTGGAGGTTTGGAACGTGTATCATTTTGGAAAGAGCAAAGGGCAACAACAGTGAGTTTTTTTACGAATCTATTGTAATGCTGTGTACAGTACGTACAGTATATGCCGTATTCTGTCACAGTTTTCTGTGTCAGAGGTGGTGTACTGACTTTTTGCAGACTACTTGGATCGCATTCTCATTTAGCACTACTAGGAGCTACACTACCATCGTGACACTTCGAGTGGATTCACGGTAGAAACTACAGTATATGCCATGTCTATTCTTGCATAGGTGTATTTGTCAGAATCATAAATTTCATTTACTGTTTTAACCTTCACCCTGTCTCTTGCAGAGTGGAATAATTATCTATTCGATTGAGATATCTTGTCTGTAAAAGAGAGGCAGAACCAATGATGATAGAAACATCTTTAAGAGATGAACGTTCCTTTCTTGTAACCCCTGCAATTTCTTAATATTCAAGCATTCCCTATGTGATTTTTGGCAATAACACGCCCGCGGTGTCAAAAAGCAGTAGAGTTATTGCTCATTCGAATATCCTTTTAGTTCTAAAGAGTACTACAGGAATTGAAATGTAAGAATAAAGAGAATTGTAATTTGACATACTTTAATTTTCGAATTTCTTTAGGATGATTCAAGTGCATATAGGTGTCCCAGGAGAGAATCTTGTAATCATTATTGAGCCTTTAATAAGGCTGTCAACACTTGAGTCAGAAACAACAGATATGTGAAACTACATGTAGAAACTAAAGCAAAATTCGGCTTGTTAAAAATTGGTAATTCTACGTCGTCATCATAACCTTATCCCACCTGTGGCAAGGTCGGTTCTACGGGTTCTGACCCTCATCTCCCGCCTATCCCCCACTAGGTTCCCATCCACCAGACGCTAGTACTAATCCCTGCGTACAATCTGCTCCAGGTGCTTCCAATGACCGGCATGCCTGTAATGAACCTAGCAAAGCTCCTCTTCCCCCTCTTCTCATCAAATGACATTATGGGAGGGGCTGTATTGCGTTGGACACGCCAAGTTTCGTCTGATGACTGGAGTTAAACAACGCAACCCCATCTAGTACTGTACTAACATGGGTGGCCGCTTGGGTAAAGTGGGTACCGCTAATACCCAAAAATCGTCATATCATAGTGTCTGTGCAGTCTGCATTAGAACTACGCAGTGGACGGGGCTCTAATGACCGTTGTAGTTGAAGGGCCCTAAAACACCAACGAAACGACAAAGAAAATCAAATGACATCACCATACCACCTCAATCTATTTGCTGTCATCTTTTCCGTAATGTCAACTACCCCAAATATACTCATTCCTATATCTGTATGCTCGCGACACCCCACCCATGTCCCGCAGCATTCGCATTTCAGCTTCTCTCACTATTTTCATGGCTCTTCCTCATCTGCATTGACCACCACTGTGATCCGCATATCCTATTCTAGCTCTAGAGCGTTCCGATTTGCGGCTCCTTGCCCTGTTGACCTTGTTTTTTCGCAAATTGAAATTGTTTTTCAATTCACTATGGCGCGGTCCTTCGCACTGTTCGCTCATCGGCCCAAGCGTAATTTCGCCCCTTACTTATATTTGTGGTGTTTTGCCGCGCCCCTGTCAGCAGGCCACGGCGCACACTGGGAGCCCCAGCTCCAGAGCAGGCATGTCAAACTGGGGGTACGGGTACCCTATGGGCCACATGGGTGACACATGCGTTGCCTTTAGGGCCACACCCACACTATTGCAAGGGAGATTAGTGTTGATCTGTTGTTTTTTTTTCATTACTTGAAGTTGTTTAATTAATACGTACATTTATAAATAAAGTGAGAAAAAGTTTGGTTAGATTGTGGAGCTGTAGAAGCCTTTGGGGGCGTTTGCCTGCAAAGGGCCGTATGTTTCAGATGCCTGCTCAAGAATATATAGGTGTAAATTTGTTAGAGTTGAAAGTACACCACTAAATGTTTGTTATGAATGTTACTGTCATTTCACTCGTCTAGTCAGAATGACTAATGTGTGCACGAAGTAGTAGATAAATACATGCTGATTCATATTTTTAAATACTTCAAACGCCTCTTTAATTATACTGAAGCATTTAGTTAATCAAATGTTTTAAAGTACAGCATATAAAGCCAATATCCTGTTATTATTTTTCATATGTGAAAGTTGGCCTGTGCCAGAATCCGCGAGAAATTCATGCTCCTGTTTCGAGAAACTGAAATCATTTGATTGAAGTTAATTAGTAGGTTTGGCTGCAGCAAGTTTTTCAAATCTCTTTCCATAGTTAGGATCTATTTTCTTTCCTGCTGTAACAAATAATGGGAAGTTGTTGCTAATACTGTATGTTTTAATTTGTAAACTATTAATAATGACACCTAATAGAATAGTCCATCACTTGTTCCCGCCTATGGCAAGGTCAGGTACACGAGAGGCTGGAATTTTGAGACCGAAATCGAAGGTGGGGACACAGAGTAACCGCAATGGACAGGATAGGAAGACAAAAAAGAATGAAAGACATCGGGAATTTATGTTGAGTTGTTGGACAGTAGTACTTTATTATTGGTTACTGAACTAATGACTCGAAAGGCTGGTCATTCCATTTTATAATAAGGTGTACAGTGCACATTACGACAATCTTCAATATACACAGCACATCTTACTACTGTATAAGCTGGGATGACCACTAAAGTTGTCTTAATAGCAATGATCTACACACTACAGTAACTGTCAACTAAGACTACTACGTAGGTATCCTAATACAGTAGAACCTCCAAAGTTGACCACCCCTATATGTTGACCACCTCCCTAAGTTGACCAAATTTTCACAGATTGGATGTGCACCACATTAATTAATGGATGACCAACCTCTCCATGTTGACCACCTCTGTAAGTTGTATGTTGACCACTATGACTATGATACATAATATTGATTTAACCTCCATAAGTTGACCCCTTGTCATTCTTTGTGCCTGATAAGAGCCTTGTCAAGGGGGACAAATACAAGATTAAAAGAGTATCCAAGGAACATTTCACTGGATTGCTTAGCACTAGCTCTTCTTGGGGAAAGCTAAAGAAATTAGTGATTGGTAAGTCAGCAAATTCATGTGCATTTAAGAAACTGAAGACCGCCCTGTAACATGGAGATCAAACAAATGTGCATGGATGACTGCTGCCCTGTTTGAAGAACATGTAAGGGGTGTGGATCAAGAAATGGAGAAGTGCTGGATCAAGAAATGCTGCCCTGCTGAACTGCAAGTCAGTCATTTGACAAAATTGACACTTAACTTTCTTCTTCCAAATGCAACCTCAAGGATCCAACTTCTTGACCAAGGTGTTATCAAATCATTCAAAGTGTTTTACTGAGCCCAGCTCCTGGAGTGGGTTATTGGTAAAACATGTGTCACCAACCTGTGGAAGCAGCTTCATTTGCTGCATCCATTAATGCTCTGGGTCCTGTCCTTTGGATAATCCTGCTTGGAAAAAATTCAACCAGAAACAATGTTGACATGTTTTAGGAAAGTTGGATTTATCACAATCCAACAGACAACATTTTGGAATTTCAAGGAGTAGCCTTTGAAAGTATTGTTGAAATGGGCAATGAAGTGTAAACCTCTAATGAATCTGATGCAGCTAACAGCTGGGAGGGGGGCATAACCCCCAACTACCAGATCAATGGCATTGGGGGCTAGCTATGCCGATCCACTAGCAGTAATAGTTTTGATTATGTAGCATTTCATACAGTTGTATCCAATAAAAGCAATAATACCCATGTATCAGTACAGTACACCTAGTTCTCCATAGGTTGACCACCTCCCTATGTTGACCACTTTTCTTCCGCCCTTGGGTGGTCAACTTACAGAGGTTCTGCTGTATATCTTACTGTCCTTGTCTTGTGAACTAATAAAATTTATAGATTCTGTCTCTCGTCTTTAACTTACCTAACTGTAACGTATGCTATCATAATTATATTGTTAAACTGTATTAAAAACAGTTTTGAATTTCTGATAGCATTAATCTCCTTTGTTGGAGAGAGTTCACATGTAAAGGAATACACAGTACTTTATTGCCATTATTTGATGAACGCATCATCACACACTTTATGAATCAAAATATAGGATACCTCACATGCGATTCCGTTTTTCCTTTATAAGTAGGTCGATGTTTAGTTCGAGACGTTCAACTCTTTCATTAAAATTACGTTAATAATAACAACGATTAAACCTTTGAAATATTTTTATATGGTATAACTATTTTATAAAGGTGACAACTCATACTAAGGTTATGTCGTTAATGTACGATTTTGTGCTGCTTCAATGGTGTATAAGGAAGATGTGCACGAGTCCATTTCGAGACAAGGATGCGATATTGCGAAAATAAGAAACATCTTTAAAGTAGAATACTGTATGCACCGTATGAAAAGGAGAACTCTAATTCACCTTTGACCTAGAAATATGGTAAATAAATTTCATAAACATATGTATTATGAACCTAATTATTTGTTAGCTAAATTATTTCTACAGCGCTTCCCCGAATTCGTCAAAACGTTCTATTTGGGTCGAACTTTAAAGGGTCATCCACAAAATTGACTCATTGTTCTATTACCATGTCGGCCTACCATAATCCGATCAAGGAATTGCAGATTAAAACAAAAAAAAAGTATTATTTTATTTTATCAAAAGATGAGTATGAACGATGGAGAAATCAACTGTCAAGTTAATTTATGTTGATAAACTACAGGAAATGCCCAGTCGAACCCTTAAAGAAGTGTACGTAAGATCTACTTTTTATCTTAAAAAAGTGTCGCGATCAACTTTTTATCCTAAAAACGTGTCGTGATCGACTTGTTGTCATAGGCGTAGTCAAATTGGGGAGGGGGAGGTTCGATACTGGACCCACCTCGGTCCAGTATCGAACCTAGAACCACTGACGCAGACCTAGAAACACTGAGCCACTACGTCACCGAGGCGGGTGTTAAGTCAACACATCGCGAGTGATTGACCAAAATTGGGTTCGTGTCTTTAACGACTGGGGATTGAACTCAATCCGTCTGCACATCTAGCGATTATCGAGTCACTTCTTGCATTCTCCGAGACCCCATTCCGAGTGTTTAACGATTGTGGACTCCTGATATTCTTCTCGTCAGGGAGAAATGAACACGTACCTCAATCTCGAGAGACACGAACACTACCAGTACTCTAGACCAGTGGTTCTTAAACTGGGGGTCGCAAAAATGATACGGAAAATTACCCCCTTTTTAACTCTTTTTTTTATAAATTTTGACCCGCCTCGGTGACGTAATGAGTAGCACACTCGGTAACTGCGTCAGTAGTTCTAGGTTCGATACTTGATCGAGGTGGAATGGCTTCTTTCGAGCGAGAGAGAGGACCCGAGTGAGCCTTATTTTGGATGAGAAGTAAAACCGAGGTTCCGTGTGGTGTACGATGGCATTTGCACGTAAAAGAACCCTCTCTACTATGCAACGGCTAGATGAGGCAACATTTCCAGGTGTAAGAGCTCGTCCTCCCTGGCGAGGAATTCCCGAAACGAACAGTAGACCGAGGATAAAATAAGCATAGGGGTTGCAGCTTCGGTCGGCAACCGGCTTGCGGAAAAACACTGGCCAATACAGTATATCGCCCTTGTGTCCATTCAGAGGGACAAGATGGGTATCCGACCCTGCCATAGGCGGAAAAAGGGTTAGGAGTTGCTATATTGATAGGCTAATTATGCAAGCCTACCAACCTTCCACACCCACCTCGATAGCTCATGTGATTGTGTTTGACTCTTGATCGCAGATCGAGTTTTGGCGGCTATGGGTGATCGGCTGTAGACATGCAGAAGTGTTTGTGAAATGATTCTCGGGATGGATTGAAGAAAATGAACATTGAGAAAAATGAACGACAGGCTCATATAAGAATTCTTTTATTTGCCTGTGAACAGTTGGGTGATGACCAGGCGTTTTCCCCCAGATTGAAGTCCTGGAAACAGCTTTCTGTGTAGAATAACTGAATGAAAATGGTCCTTATCATCTCCCCAGTCTCAAATGTATTCTAATTGAATACACTGCAAGCAGTCCTGATAGGCCAAATTGGCAGTGGAGAGAATATCCCTCATTCCTAAGTTCTAACTCATTGAAAACCCCAAAAGACCTGACGCATAGCATCTATTCTCCATTCCACTCCTACCTGCTATAATGGCACCTTCTTTCAGGAAGTTCCTTACATTATCCTCACCATATGTAGATGATGGGTCACAGACCCACCTCGGTGGGCGTAGATGAGGCAAAATTCCCAGGTGTAGGAGCTCGGAACCTTCCTGGTTTCGAAGCTGGAACCTTCTGCTCCACCGAGGCAGGTCTTGTTAGCCTGTGTAGGTAGACATTAACATCTTCAGCCTGTGTACTTCTGGAGATAGCTTACCTACCCCAAGGGGACCAGCTTCAACACCTGAATTCTCCCTTGGAATGAGTTCTTTTACGTGCAGGTGCCAGTGGACGGTACACTCTCGCCCGAAAAAGCCGCTCATCTCGACCGGGATCGAACCTGCGACCATGGACTCACGAGCAAACAACCATTAAAGTCATATCTCCGTGTTGTGAGGCGAATGCCAAGTAAAAATAAAATTCGGTACCTATACAGTCTACATGCAGTCCTAGCATCCGCAATATCCATTTATTGATGTGGGTTCGGGTCAAATTAATTTTATTGTTTTATTTTTTCATTTTGGCTGCTTTTCATAATCATACTACATGTGATATAATTATTTATAATACATTGTGCACAAGTGTGCAAGTTGGGTACATTATCCAGAACACTCTTGAATTGGCCGTTTGGATATTAACCGTCCCATGGTAGTAATATTCATTAATGCTTGCTGGTGGAAATGGCAAATGCCTTTTTGGCAGTTGGGAAAACACTTTCGTAGCTTTTGTTAATTAGGTTATTATGATTCTGAAATACCAATTTCTGGTAATACTTTTTTTCTCTGGCAAGTAATCATTGGGACATCCCGTTCCAGCAGCACTGATACCCTGCAGGGAGATCGTTAGTGTTAGGACAACATCGTGTTCCTATTCCACAGTCGTTGTCGTCACTACAGAACGGACCGTACTGTTGACACGTATTGGAGGCATCTCCATTTATTGGCTGGCACCGGTTCTCATCTAGTGGAAGACAAACAGTCAAAAGTGTCAATTAGGTATAAGACCATAGTAACACCTTCACTAATCTTACCTGCGTCTTTGCAGCATTTATTATACAAATCACAGCACTGGAAGACCTCTGAAATAGTTTGTGCTTCGGTGATGCAGTCACCGTTACTCTCATAACGTATGCAGTTGTCGAGAGTTTGTTGTGCACTCACGTCTGCCACGAAATTTCTCGATATATAAAGAACCATCATACAAAATAATATTTTTCTAATGGCATGCGTGGTTGTCTTCATCTTCTGTATCATCGTGTAACTACTGTACTCCGTTTATTTGTGTTAAAACTTTTGCTACTGTTTTATGTCCACAGATTCCAAATCTTGATCTTGCTGTCTGTAAGCACTGATGAGATTTCTTGCAGTAGCCGCTGTCTTTGGGCCATCGTGTTGGATGTTTTATAGGAAGTCATAAGCAACCTTTGGAACAATCGGCCTATTAAGATAACTGATATCTATCTAACTTGTCACCTTAGGTTGGGTTATTTGCTTATTTCATGTCGTTTTGGTTACCTATGAGATCATTTACCGTTGCCAGAGAGCAGCTTTCACATCAGGGAATTTTGCCGAACATTACTTATATTTTACCCTGCGGCATCATACACATAAAGCAGAACTATATATTCACGTCCCACCCAGTCCTGGCTGGAAGGCCCACTTGAAACTTTCCTTTTTCCCGCCCTAAACTAATCACGAATTAAGCCTGCGACCAAGGGCCCACAAGTCAAGCACGAACTATGAGTTTGGCAACAAATTCTTCTTCTTCTAACCCCTTTGCCCGCTTATGGCAGGGTCGGGTACCCATCTTGTCCCTCTGAATGGACACAAGGGCGATATATTGGACAATGTTTTTTCACAGCCGGTTGCTGACCAAAGTTGCAACCCCTATGCTTATTTATCGTCGGTCTACTGTTCGTTTGGGGCATTCCACCGACGCCAGGCGTTGAACTCCTACACCTGGAAAGAAGCCAAAACACGTCGGTCCAATATCGACCCTAGAACTACTGACTCAGTTACCGCGCGTGCTACCCACTGCGCCACCGAGACGGGTGAGTTTGGTAACAAATTGATTTTACATAAAACATTTGTTTGGCAATTATCTTCTTTTAATACAAATATTGTAAGAAGGATTGCTCATACTGTAAACTAACACTTGGTGCTTAACATATATTATATTCAATATATTTGTTAACATTTTATAAAACCCGCCATGGGCCCTTTCCTGAACAACATATTTGCCAATGAAAGGTCATGTGCTCCTGGTGCTGCAAGAATCGACTGCCCTTCTATACTAACTGCTCCATCCCCCATGAACCTCTTCATATCCCTGCCTACATGGCCATCAAAGTCCTCGCCAATATATTGCTAAGCGATCGTTGCCCTTACACTGCCTTAAGCTGGGTTTACACTGCGCGAAACATACTCGCCGCAACTGTTTCCACAGGCTTGCGGCAATCTCGCCCTCCCTGTTTACATTGAGCGAAATATTGCGCGAAGCAAGCATGCAAAACGTATCTAGAGTACCAGTACACGAAGTGGGAGTGGCGAAACACTTTGATGAGCGTCCAAAAACCGACAGTGCGGTGGCTCGCCACGAGGCTGCTCGCGCAGCAAGTTTCGGGGCGAGTCCCTGTTTACACTGCACGTGTCTTTTCTAATGAAACAGTTGCGCGAGTATGTTGCGCGCAGTGTAAACCCAGCTTTATAATAAGGACATATCACCTGCAAGCAAAACCCTTTCTGTGTGGAATGTCTAGCGAGGCAAAATTCCCAGATGGACGAACTTGCTCCCTGGCGTCGATGGAGGACAAATACCCAAACAAACAGCAGGCTGAGAATAAATAAGTGAAGGGATTCAGCAATAGGTTTTGTGTAAAAATACCGTCCAATTCATATCCTGCAGAATGTGTTCCAATAGGGCAGTGGTCTTCAAACTCTGCTCACGGAACCCTTAGAACTGTAAGATTTTCTTGGGGGAACCCCATCCCACCTTCAGGAAAGTATATCTTGCCGATGCTAACGAATCGGCAGCCTACACATGAAGCTTCTGATTAATTTTCAAATATAACGAAATGCTTCTTTATATTTTTTAAATTAATAAACACTAGTCAACTAGAGTGAGTGCTTCATAATTTTTTATTCGAATTTTTATGTTGACTCGCGGAAACTCCAGAGATGAACTGCGGAACACAGTTTAATGACCACTGCAACAGGACATAATGGGCACCCGACCTTGGCCACAGGCAGTAGAAATGTTAGCGATTATAAGGGTAATTACTTATATGTTTTAATTTCAGAGAAGTAAATGCAATAATGTTGTCATTTGCAATCTCTTCATGCTAATTTGCTGTTTGTTCAGCATGGCAGTGAATTGCCTGGGCCCGGCTCAGACGTCGTTGGTTTTTCTGCCGTCAGATAGAGGGAAGTTTTGTTGCTTCAGAGATGTATAGATAAGGGGTTTGTTTTGATTAATTTATATTGATTCTTTGTTATTGTCGGTACCCGGTTACGACAATGATGAAAGCATATTTCTTCAAGTATTTCATCGAAGTCCTGATATTCCTATCGCTAGTTCTTCGAATGGACGACTCGAACGAGTTTTTCCAATTAGAACGTTCTTAAGTGTTGACGCTATTATGCGGTAGGTGGCGTAATAAAGCAGCACACTACTCAGAACAATGACGGCGTTTTTTGTACCTACACTTCTCTAGTGTTGTATTTCATTTCTATGAGGAAGAGCTCGTTAGGGCCATACCAGGAATGCAGGTGGTCGGTAGTACCCGGGGCAGGGGGAGACCGAAGCAGACGTGGGAGCAGGTTGTCCGTAAGGATATGGCAGTGTGTGGAGTTGATGGGGACCTGGTGGGAGATAGAAGGGAGTGGAGGGCTAGAACCCGAAGACCCGACCCTGCCACAGGCGGGAGGAGAGTATGATGATGATGATGATTTTCATTTCTATTTAGGGTTTATCTGTCACGGCTTCTCCATCAGTTAACAGCATCTCGCCACCAATACTCATCCTCATCATAACACCCTTGTCCCTCCTGTGGCAGGGTCGGGTCTGCGAGTTCTAGCCCTCCATTCTTGCCTATCTCCCACCAGGTCCCCGTCCACCGCATACACTACCATAATGCAGCAGTTATTCGGGCATATTATCCAAGGATTATCGGCATTAGCCTGTCTCCTGTTGCATTATAGTTATTGTGCAATAGGTCAGACAATGCAATATTATAACAGACAAAGCATTAATTTACCTGCCAAAATTTCTATTGTGGTTGTATAATGCGGTGTTGGAACATGTGGGGTAGGCCGGCATCTCCCCACAGACAACCAACCAATATTCCTGCGGGTTCCAGATCCCTGACTTGTTCAATGGACCCGCGGACCCGACCCTGCCACCAGCGGGATAAGGGTATAATGATGATTCGTATTATCCAAGGACTCCTTGTATTATCCTTATGGACAACCTGCTCCCACGCAGTGACGTCTGCTTTGGTGCTCCGAATGCTACGAGTGTTTCTAACCACTTGCATTCCTGTAATGGAACTAACGAGCTCTTCCTCCCCTTTTATCATTACGTGTCCATGCCGTCTCAATCTACTCTCCCCCCCAGTTTTTCTGGGAGCGGCGAGTTGCGCTGGACACACCAGTTCTCGTCTGACCACTGAAGTTAAGCAACGCAAGCCCAGTTAGTACTAACATGGGTGGTCGCTTGGGAAAGCTGGGTACTGCTAATACCCAATAATCGCCGCATTAGTGTAGTGTCTGTGCAGTGTATGCATTAGAACTATGCAGTGGACGGGTCTCTAATGACCTTGTAGTTGACGGGACCTTAAACACCAACAAACAAACCCAGTTTTTCTGCGATGTCCCCCACCCGCAAGCTACCTCTAATATACTCATTCCTAATTCTATCAGTTCTCGACACCCCACTCAAGTACCTCAGCATTCACATCTCTGCAACTTGCATTCTATTTACGTGGCTCAAAAGGAAACTAAACAAACTACCAACTCTCACCTGCGAGTTTAATTTCAAGCTGTTATTTTTATTTGCACTATTATTATAAACATATTAGAACCGTGTGGATGGTAACCACCCCACGGTGAGAATAATTTTTTATCGGCAGGTTGGCAATCACAGTCATTCCTAGCTGTTGCAAATCTAATTATTTAGTTTCCATCCCAGCAGCAATAGTAATTTGCAGTTTTGGACTTCGTACTAGGACAGCATCGTGTTCCTATTCCACAGTCATTATCATTGCTACAAAATGGACCCTCTGGTTGACAT
Source organism: Trigoniulus corallinus (assembly GCA_013389805.1). Classification (NCBI taxonomy): domain Eukaryota; kingdom Metazoa; phylum Arthropoda; class Diplopoda; order Spirobolida; family Trigoniulidae; genus Trigoniulus; species Trigoniulus corallinus. Next base: position 16,453,019 of record JAAFCE010006949.1, on the reverse strand, counting down.
TTATTTGAAGATTGTCCTGAGGTGACTGATGAGCAGCGGTATTCATCTAATGGGAGACATTCAGAGTCAAAATTGTTAATTATATCTAAGGCCATGGTGACATCATCAACAATCTTACCTGCTTCATCGCAGCATTTATTATACAAATCACAGCATTGAAAGAGTTTCGAATAGTGACCATTCTTCCCGAGCTTGGCACATTTATCATCTGGTTCACATTTATCGATGGTCACTGTTGCATCCACGTCTGCCTTAAAGTTTTTTGTTATGTGAAGAACCATCAAACATAATACCAATTTTTGAACGGTATGCAACATTGTTTTGATCTTCTGTATGACCTCTTACAGATCCAAGCACTAAACCGTGTGTACTGTTTTGCAATGAAGTGATTCCTGATGTTGTCACAACATTTAACAAGTTGGGAGATTTCGTTGAATGCTTTTATACGAAATGCTAAATTTTCAAGTATAGCAACCTTTTGACTCTGGAGTCGCCGTGTCGTTAATTTTTTCCTCATTTACTCGGGTAGTACAAGTGTGTCTTGAGCTTCTTAATTGATTTCCAATGTTTATTGCGACATTTCATTTAGGATAACAACGCATATTATAATACCGACATTATTTTTTTAATAAAATTCAATGATACCTATTATCGTTGATGATTATAAATGTAGGTGCCGCATTTTGGAGAATCACTCTTATCCAAAGTGGTAATATCATTATCAATCTTTAAAAGTCAATGGGTTCCTTTACTTCATGTCGGCTTATATTTCACTGTGTCTTCAATCTTGGTTGAGGCCGGTGGTATTTTGGGACAAGAGGGAAGCTCCCCCCATTCCTGTCGGTCTCCCCAACGTACATCGTTTTCAGACCATCAACTTATTACACCTGAGATTTCTCATGGTTGGGGCGAAACCCACATTCGTACTCGCTCCCGGCCGTGCCTACCAATTACACAACCCGGGTGGTTATGTGTTAAAAACATCTTTGCTGGGCTGTCAGTTACCAGTGCAGGGCATGAGACACCCGACATGCTGTAGACTGCAGGTGTGGTTCCCAACGTTCGGCACACACTCTACAAGGGGGCAATCTGATGATTCTTGGGGTTTCATATGCATTTCAGTTCTTTATTACCGGTATATGTTTTGAAACGTTGTCTTTCATATTGTTATTATTTTTTAACACTTTTCTAGTGATTTCTTCCTCTGTATTTCAACTGTCATTTCGTTCTTCTATTTTTCTTTCATGGATGCCATGTTCTTTGGAATTTTATTTAGAGTAATTTGATGGCTTCCTCCACGTGAATAGTTCACTTTTTGAACAACAAGAATTATACAAGAGGGATCAGGATTTGAGAGATCCTTACGTGCGGCATGGACGAAAAAACGTTGAAAGGCTCACTGCTCTAGAGGGTCGTAACTTGATGTCGACGATGACTTGGTGGCGCGGGAGTTCCTGCATTGCTAAATCATCATCATCATACTCTTATCCCGCCTGTGAGTGTCGGATCTGCCGGTTCTAGCCCTCCACTCCTACTTATCTGCCAGCTGGTCCCCGTCCACCCCACACACTACCACTGCCTGCTCCCACGCTCCCCTTCCCCGATTGTTTTCAACCACCTGCATTCCTGAAATGGACCTAACGAACTCCTCCGCTCGTTTTCTCATTACGTGTCCATACCACCTCAACCTACTCTCATTTTTGAGAGTAGGTTGAGGGTACTCATTCCTATCAGCTCTCGACAGCCTACTCATACACCGCAGCATTGCCATCTCTGCTATTTGCATTCTGTTTACGTGGCTCTTTCTCACTGCCCAACACTCTGATTCATATAGCGTAGCTGTTCTAACCAATGCCCTGTAAAGCTTCCCTTTCGACTTGATTGGGACCCTCCTATCACGGGGGGGGGTGATCGGGGCGATCCCCCCCCCCCCCCGTGGCCAGGCCTTCGGCTTGGCTACTTTGGGAATTCGGACTGGCTGAAACAATTTGCTTCAGAATCATAATATCACCCCCCCCAGAATCATAATCACCCCCCCCCCTGAGCCAGCCTCCGGATCCGCCCTTGCAACCATCCCCCCATTGATTCTATGGGGTCACATCCGAGTCTAAACTCCCCATTGCTCCATTGCTTTGGAACGTTGATCCTAAGTACTTTACCTTTTGCACTTGCGTCATCAGTTCATCCCTAGAGAATACGTCACCAATGATTTCCTGTCCTTCCCAATTGAAAGCTAAATACTCTGTTTTCTTCATGTATATCTTTGGCCATCCCTTTTCTATCGCCCCTCTAATATCGTTTAAGCCAGCCATCTCAAATATGTGGCCTGCAGAGAATTTTGAGAATGATAGGTATATTACAAAATAATGACGGTAAACGTGTAGGTAAACAGCGGCGGATCCAGGGGACGCAATACAGCAACTGCTCCCCCCTCAGTGCCTCAATGGGCTGCATATTTCAACTGATGCATGATTCAACTTTGCAACTAATGAGGCATTTTTAGGTTGGTATCCTCATTTCTATACTGCCAGTCCAACAGTTGCAGTCCAGTCTGCAGTGGGGCAAACCACTGAAGATGGAACATTGTCTAAGGAGCAGTAGAGGGCCTGTTGTAACTGCTGGCTAGAATTATACTAAGGGATTTTGAACATTTAAAAATATTTGGGCCGCACTTTTTTGAAGTGCTCCCCCTGATCCACCCCTGAGGTAAACATACTATACATTAAATACTGTAAGTATTAAATCCTATATAAAGCGTTACTGTATGTGTTTCATACATTTTAAAAATGCACATAGCACTAAATATTTATAGGAGGTTTACACATAGGTCATAGAGCATACGGCTCGCAGAAAGTTTCACTGTTGTCAATATAGCCCTCCAATAAAGTGAATTTGAGACCATTGGTTTAGGCCCATCTCTACTTGTGCTCTGGAGTAATCATGTTCTCCAATATCGTCGGCAAATACCATGCACTGTGAATGCACCAATTCATCAAAGTCCCTCCAGAAACCCATCTTAGTGGGATGATGAAGACTGGCAGAAGGGCATACGCACCGATGAGGAGGAGCACTACTCATCGCCAGAATACTGCTGTTAGTAATATTAATCTGCTATGTATTCTGTTAACTAGGGTGACCCCTTGCTGCAGCTCACTGTTTAATACTATTCTGTTAACTAGGGTGACCCCTTGCTGCAGCTCACTGTTTAATACTATTCCTACCCAGTTTCGTCCCCCTTCATTAGCAGTATATATAAGCTTGTATCTATTCCCTCCCCAAGGGCCCTTGGTCTATCCTCCTTCCACCTAGTCTCTTGTATGAAAGCTACACTAATCCTCCTAAGTTTTAAGATCCTAACTAATTCTCCTGTTTTTCCTGCAAGGGTCTCCACATTTCACGTCCCTAACATAAGAGTAGCTCCTTTTCTAGATGAGATTGCTCTGACTGGGGCCGCCCCAGCCAGGCGTCTGGAACCCGCAAAAATATTGGCCGGGTTGTCTGTGGGATGATGCCAGCCTACCCCACGCATTGCTAAGACATCATAAAATTAATTTATACAACAGAATGAAGTGTCGTCAGATGCAGTAAAATGTGGATATGTATAATTTGTTTCAGTGTAGTTTATCTCTGGTGCATTGCGTTCTGTGTACCATAGGTGGTGCATTAAAAGTTTGCCCACTAGATGGCGTTAGGTGCTCGTCCAGAATAATGGCGTTTGTTGGGAATGAGGGGTTTGCTGACGACAATAACAAGTCATCTATGAATTTCAGTAATTCCAATATGTTGGCAGATAATTCTCCTACTACAAACGAAGAGCAGGTTATATTGTCACTTTATTGAATATTGGCGTGTAAATTAGGAATTTTCTTAGATGTTGTCATTGAAATATCATTAGTTAACCTGCAGTGTGAATGAATACACACCAGTTTGACATTGGCAGGATGTTATTTATTTTTGGTTTAGGGATCTGTCACGGCTTCTCCATCAGTTGGTAGCATCTCGTCGTCATTACTAGCACAACTAAAACTTGATGATGAATTTTTCATGGAGTCAAAGGATTTAATGGTGAGAGTGGATAATCCTGAGAAACATTCGAGTGCAATTGAAAGCTACATTACATTCCGGGTATTAACTAAGGTATGGATAAGAGTGAATTACGCTATTGAAAGTGACTTTTATTTCGACAAATTATATCAGAATTTTCCTTTTATTATTTGTAGACAACACGTGGTGACTTTGATAATCATGAATATAGCGTTCGGCGGAGATACAACGATTTTGTTTGGTTACGGCAAAAGTTAGAAGATACATATCCAACCCATTTAGTGCCTGTCAGTTAAGTTTTGTGTCACCTTTAATTTGCAACTGTTTGTGCATATATGTCGCCACCAGCCCCTTATCTTGCATGTGGAAGTGTCGGGTTTGCGAGTTCTGGTCCGCCACTCCCGCATATCTCTAACGAAGTCCCCATCCACCCCACACCATCATATCCTTTCCTACTACAACCTGCCCCTTCGCCTGCTTTGGTCTTCCTCTGCCTAGGGTGCTTCCAATAGCATGTGTCCCTGTAAACCACCTCAATCTATTCTGCCTCATTTTCTTCGCAATGTCTCCATCCCAAATAGCCCATAATGTACTCATTCCTGATTATCTTCTCTCGGCAACCCACTCACGTACCGCAGCATGCGCATTTCTGCCACTCTCATTCTATTGTCATGGGTCTTCCGTACTGCCCTGCACTCTGATCAATATAGCACTGTCAGCCTAGTCACTGCCCTGTAGAACTTCCTCTCCGATTACACAGGAATCCACTTGCCTGTCTTCCCTTCATCCACCCTACATTTATCCTATGGGTCACATCTGAATCGATTAGCTCATTGCTCTGAAACACTGATCCTAGGTACTTAAACTCCTGCATCGTTTTCATCACCTCGCCCCCCCCCCCACACACACACAAACCCTTATTATGCTACCATTATTTCCATGCCCTTCCCAAGTGAGGACCATGTTTGCTTTTCCAATTTTAAAATATTTGCTTTTGTAATTTAGCCTCTACCAGAGAAGCACAGCATTCAGAGATTAAATCGTTTCAATGCCGATTTTATTAAGACTAGGATGGCAGCATTAAACAAATTTTTGATGAGGGTCACTGATCATCCGGTGCTATCGTTCGACAAGAATTTTCAACTTTTCCTAGTCTCGAAACCATTTGTACGTAAATATGTCTCTTTATTAGACATTACTTTTATCGTTAATTATGTATAGATTAATTATGTGTTCATTAGGAATTTGCTGCTCATAAGAAAGAGAGTATTGGAATTCTAGGACGAGTCACTAACACTTTTCATAATTTCGCAACGGCATACATGATGAAATCGAGAGCTCCAGAATTTGATCACATGAACGAATATATCAATAAATTTGAAGAGAAAATGGGCACGACAGAAAGAATCGGTCAAAGGATCAATAGAGAACATTTAGGTATGGTTATTGGTGTTTTACACTATCTCCTAATTGTAATGCCATCAACATTGTTATACCCTTATCCCGTCGGTGGCAGGGGTGTATGCCCGGGCACTTCCAGTAACCAGCATCCTCCTCCTCCTCCCCTCTTCTCATAACCCACATTCCACTGCCGTAATCTAAGTTTTGTTCCTTTGCTTGGTGAGGCGGCTCTGACTGGGTGCACTCCAGCAAGGCGTTTGGAACCCGTTGCCTGGGGGGGAGGGAATGCCAGCCTACCAAACAGAAGACACTCGATGCATTCATTAGCTGCCATGTGAGCCAAGTACTGTACCCCTATGACATTGCGGGTGCATGATGGCCCCTGACGACCGCCGGCACTGGGTGATCTGGCCCCTTGCACAGTTGTAATGTAAGTTAATTTTTTTTAGATTATACATCTGAGCTTCGTGAATTTCATCCTATTTTCACGTTATGGGCAAGTTCTGAAAATCAATTAGGAAGGGGTTTAACTGCATTTGCAACAGCTATAGAAAAATGTGCCAGTGCTCAGCAAGCTGTTGTAAGTTTCTTTAAGCCACCATTTCCTTCAGATCTTGTCAGAATACTAGTTAGTGTACAAAATTGCGAAATTTAAGGAACTGTTAAAGTTGTTCATTTCGTGTTTTAAGGTGGATGAGTTCGAATCCGAGTTCGGACAACCATTGAGAGAATACATTCTGTATGCAGACTCGATTAAAAATGCACTTAAAAGGAGAGATGGTCTGCAGATAGAGTACGAATTAACAATTGAAGAACTTAACAGCAGGAAATTGGAAAAGGAACATGTAAGAAAACTAGGGAATTGCACTAAAAGTATAAAGCAGAACATTAGCCAATTTTTTGTGTAGTAAAATAATAATGAAATTTCGTGTAATTTTGCTGACACATAAGGGAAAGGGGGCTATTCATGATGTAAGAATTTTCATTTTTACACAAATTGATATCGATATTTTTTATTTTGAAAAGACATTTTATTATGTTGTTTATCTAAAGGCAAAAGTTGAAAATCATCAGTATTCAATAGGATCTTGGTTAGGAAAAAGTCCGGACGACATAAGAAAAAACAAAGAATTAAAAATCGATCAACTAATTGAATCAGTAAGGGATTTTTGATTCACATTATTACTGTATTATTATTCTACTTCTGAATAATTCTTTATTAAGGGAAAATTTGAAATTATTATTTAAGAAGTGGCAACTTAAAAAGTGTTGCATTTTCTTACAGTTGACTCAGCAGGCTGAGCATAATAACGATAAAGCAGAATGTGCTAATGCAAATCTTCGTGCAGATATGGAACGTTGGCAGTCAACTAAACACGACGATTTGAAAGCAATGTTTGTGTCCATGGCTAGTCGCCAAACGGCCTTCTACCGTAAAGTAAGGATAATCCTTAACCCTCTTTAAGACAGCACAATGAAACAATCGGCAACTTGCAAGTAATAGCAGTCATATCATAGGTGTAGCCCCTTTAAAGTTTATAGGCTCTTTCTGAATTGCAAACCCCACCTCCGTGGTATGTAGGATGTAAGTTCAATCATGACCGAAGTGGATGGCTCCTTTAGTCGAATGAGAAGTAATGCCGTGGTCCCGTGTAGTGTGTGTTCAATGTCACCTTTACGAAAAAAAAAAAGAACACCTTCTACATAAAGTGTAAAATCTAAATGGGCAAAATTCTCAGGTGTAAGAATTCGCTTCTTTGACTCCCGGAAATTACATATCGCCCGATGTCACGTGTACGATCTCACTTGCACATCGATAGTTTAGTGGACTCAAAGTTACGATCAACTCTCAAGGTTCGATTGTAGCGAAAATCGGTGCGTTTTACACCAACGATGGAAAGTAAAGCTGAGATCTCAGTGACTTGTACGATGCCACCATGCAATAATTGATTACATTGCTAAATTTCGGTGGCGCAGGAGGCTGTGCACTCGATTAAATTGTCAGTGGTTTCAGATTGGATACTGGATCAAGGTGGGTTGGCTCCTTTCAGCCCCGAGTGCGCCTTCCGTGGGATGAGAAGTAAAGCTGTGGCTCCGTGTGGTGTAAGATGCCATGCAACTGAGAGATGAAGCAAATTCCTTGGTGTAGGACAGTGGTGGCGAACCTGTGACCCACCGTGCAATTTTAAGTGACCCGAGCGTGATCATATCTACTGTAGTTTATCGTCATGGGGGGGACATCGCGAAAAATTGAGGGGGAGTAGGTTGAGGTGGTATGGACACGTAATGAGAAGAGGGGAGGAGGAGCTCGGGGACCTGGTGGGAGGTGGTGCATAAAATTAAATACCGGTAGTGCACCTGACCCACGGACAACTTTTTGTTTTTTTTTTTCGTGTTATTATGACCCGTTTTCAAAAAAGGTTCGCCACCACTGGTGTAGGAGCTCCCCCTCTGGCGTTAGTAGAGTACACCAACGAAGAAAACTAGGCCGACGATAAATAACAATACGGATTGTAGCATTGCTCAACAGATCTCTCATCCAGAGAACCAAAGATGGTTACCCGATCCCGTTATACTAATTCTAATTGAATACACCGCAAGCAGCCCTGATATGCCATATTGGCAGTGAAGAGAATAACTTACATTCTTAAGTTCTAACTCATTGAAAACCTCCAAGGAACCTGAGGCATAGCGTCTAACCTCCTATCCAGACCTTACTTGCTGAATGATCCTTGGGGGGAAAAGACCAGTAATATGAGTCTGTCTGTGCCCTAATCTCCTTCAATTTGAATGGATGATCATATCTTCCTCTATACTCTGCAAGGGATAAACTGCCAACTGGAGAACCCTCGTACCCTAGTTTCAATAGTCTGTTAAAAAGATGAATGCTGTCAGGAACCCGCCTCGGACGTAGTGAGTCCCACTGTAATTCTCCGATCATGTCCGACACACTCAGTTTACGAGAGAAGTGATGTAACACAATTCTTGCTGCTCTCCTTTGGATCATTTCAATTTCCCAAGATAAGTCCTGCCGAAAGGGAAACCAAATTGGACTAAAGTACTCCAGAATTGGCCCTACCAGTGGAAAAAAAGTTGGCTATTTCTTTTACTTCCTGTGTAGAAGGGTCCTGGGATATATCCCAGGACCCTTCTAACCAAACGGAGGGCACGCCCAGCCTTCCCAATCAATTTGTCAGTGTACTCCCTCCACGTACCCTCAGTGTTTATAATAATTCCAAGGTGCTTATGGGTTTCAACCCTCACACCACCTTTCTAGACCTGCTTATCCTAAGAAAGCTACATTTGTGCAGGTTTAATGGCAACCCCACTTTCTGCTCCAATCAAATATCTCGTTTAGATCCTGTTGCAATTCTGTACAGGAAGATAACACTCCTTCCACCGCTCTTGCAATACATATGTCATCTGCAAATAGCACCTCAAAGGATTTAATACCAAACCATATATCATTAACGTAAAGTATATAGACTGAAGGTTCTAATATGATTCCCTTGGGGACATTGCTAAATATCGTCAGGTAATAGATTCGGGGCATCAGGGGAGCGGCGAGTTGCGTTGGACATACCAGTTCTCGTCTGATCACTGAAGTTAAGCAACGCAAGCCCAGTTCTGACATGGGTGGTCGCTCGGGAAAGCTGGGTACTGCTGATACCCAATAATCGTCGCATTAGTGTAGTGTCTGTGCAGTATATGCATTAGAACTATATAGTGGATGGGTCTCTAATGACCTCGTAGATGACGGGACCTTAAACTCCAACAAACAAACAAACAATCAGGGCATCAGGGATACAACTGCATACCTGTAAAAATATTGCCAGTTGCTTATTGCTTCCTCCGTGTGCTAGTTGGTTGTCTTTTGAAATTAAAGCTTTTAATACAACGTTTTTAACAGTGCATTGCTGCTTGGGAAGAAGCTATTCCACTGATTCGTGATACAGATCTTGAATATGACTTAACTTTGAATGAAAAAGTAACAACAAATTAACAAGAATCTCAACTCCTGATGTATTTTGTGCCTTTTTCATGTGCTCGCTCCATTTCCAACATAAATTATATTAATGTCAAAATGGTATTTAGAAAGGGAAGTATAAAATCTGTTATTTACACCGGATTAATAACTTTTCTCAACTTTTCCCCACTTATACTACAAACTCTCTTCCCTGTGGTACACGAAAGGGAAAAATATTGAATGTTTGCTAACAAAATTGTATTTTCTTACTTCAAAATTTTTTTAGGAGGATTTGTCCTATTTTTTTTATTATTATTTCTAACAAGATATTCCATTTATGACGACGTCTTGTATTATTATAGCTTCATAAAGCGCGAATTCTGTTGTCAGTAAATGTTAAATTATATATTATATACACTTTTAAACTTCTAACGGGCATTAAAATGTTTTTGAAATTCCATTCAGAAATACGAGAAATGAACGGATTAAATATGTGTATATAACGTAGTGATGAAATGAATGCAATCTCCATGCAGATTTCGGATTCATACTCTCCTCTCTTCCTGCACGTAGGTTCAAAACTAGTAGATACTAGTTTTCTCCTACACACAAACTAATGGTTGCGGTTGACCACCTCACCTGAACGAAAAAAATCTAACTTCCCTATATGAACAAAGTAGAAAGGGGGAAAGAGGTGCAGGAGTTCAAGTACCTAGGGTGGATTAAGTGGAGTCCAGTGTGGCCAGAGCCTCCCAATACAGTTAATGGGGAAATTCTACAGGGCAATGTGAATGCTGCGGTACATTATGGGGTGTCGAGAGCAGACAGAATTAGGAATGATGATATTAGAGGTAGTTTGGCGGTGGAGGACATCGAAGAAAAGATCAGGAAGAGAATAAAATGAGGTATCGGAGGAGCTGGTTAGTTCCGTCACATGGGATGCAGGTTATTGGAAGCACCGAAGGGAGTAAAAGTCCTAAGCAGACATGAGAGAAGGTTGTACGAAGAGATATGATAGTGTGTGGGGGTGGATGGGAACCTGGTGGGTGATAGGTGGGATTGAAGGACCAGAACCGGAAATCCCGACCCTACCACAGGCGGGATATGGGTATTATGATGATGATATCTGAACAAAGTAGAAAGGGAAAGAGTTTCTTTAAACGACAAGCTAAACATCTTGTTTATCTTCCATGAAATAGGAAGCCAAAAATCGGTGACTTTATACACTGAAAATTGTGTAGATCCGTACATTTTTAGGTATAGGAACTCTGCACCAGACAGCGATATGTGACCAATAACAAACCAGATATTAAACCCATCAGTCAATCCTTAATCTCCACATCATCTTATTTATTGCTATAAACAGTTAGATGAGTAGAGAAAAATATACACAAACAATCCAAATTTATGAAAGACTATAAGATATAGAACTTTTAAATACTAGCTTCTCAGATGATGAAAAAAAAAGACACAACTGCAGGACTCGAGGAGATAATTGTTTTTCAGTTCTTAGATCTCACAATTGCTACATCGCCGCTCAAAGGACAGAACTTTTCTAGTGGGATGCCTAATACCAGCATTACAAAAATAATTTAGTTATCAATGTTTGTTAATTATTATATTAATCACAAATATCAACAGCACATACCTGTTAGAACAGGCTTATTGGTTAACACTTGTACATCTTGTTTGGGCGTGCATGGCAGTAACCATTTTTCCTGAAGTAAAGCACATTTTTTCCTGCCAGGATTCCAAGGACGTGGTCTAAAGGTATAAAGTGAAAGTTCAAAAGCTTGTTAATAATCACTCTCCTATATACCAGTAAAGTTCTAATCATCAACTCATTAATCACTTGTATACACTAGAGCATCAAAAAATATCACTCACATCATGTATTTCCCTTTAAACATGTCGATTTCTTTTAAACTTTCAGTGTCTACCACTTTGTATTTTCCTAAAAGTTTGGTTTTATTGCAAAAATGTTTTTGAAGCAAGTTAGGTAACATTTTCGTAAAATATTTGTCCCAACCTGTTTGTATATTCCATAAGAATGTAAAGCCAGTTTCATATTGCTTCCTGACAATTCCACACATACTCCTGCATTTTAAAGCACAATTAGATAAGGGAAGGGCAGAAAAAGTAAATCTGGTGTCAACTTGATGCTCAAGTCACCTCAGATATTTCGTATGTCCTTTATTTTTGGGAGTTGCCTGTACTAACATGACTACCAGAACCAGGACATCTCCAGTTTCAGCAAATACCTAGGAAAAAAAACATTTTTTTAAAATTGTTCGTGTTGACATTGCAGAAATAATTCTACTTACATCCACAATTTGAATATCATAATCTGTGAAAGCTTGATACTTCTGACCAGCTTCGCTACATAAACGTTGTGCAATTTCATGAAGATAAGGCTCGACATCAAAGGCAGTTTGCTTTACTGCCAACACTGGACCCGTCTAAAAATATAAATAATGCTTTATACTTCAATTCGTGTAAACAATCAGATGTTAAAATAAAAAACTAACCACTGCTTGCAACAGGCTTGTCGGACACGGAAGTAATCTAGTTGTCGATGGCCAATAAACCTCAAAGGATAAACTATTTTGATAAGCCGAATTTCCTAATTCTTCTTCTGTTAAAAAAATATATACGAGTGACATTTAAGTATTAAATCACTAAACATCGGCGAAACTGTCAAGTAAAATCGATATTAACCTTCTGTCTCACTTGAGAGATTGGCGTCCACGTGAGGAACAAAAACCCGACTGGCACACGTAATACAATTTGTAGGTTGCACAGATGAATTCATGTTTTCCGGGCTATTAGAACGGGGAAATGTGGAACCTAAATAAGCATAATTTGCGATACTATCCACTGATCTACCCTGGTAACCTTTCAGTTCCAATTCTGGTGACATATTTTCCTTCAGAGATTCACTATAGCCAAATTTGAGATTTCTTTCATCGGACGGTAAGCGCGAATATGTACGTAATGCACATGAACCATCGGACACCTCCCTCAAGTTCACTGAAGGATGTTTGTATGGCCTCAAAGGGGAAGCACAATTCTCACTACATGGACTGCCGCATTCCTCAGTCAAATCTGGACACTCCTTATCATTTGAAGTCACATCACTACCCAAAACATGTGGCTTATTGTCACATAAAATTTCAGGTTTCCCCTCGTCTTTCAACTCTAGTTTTGAATAAAATTTATGCTTGCTTCGACGCCCTGGAGAAGCAAACAATTCAAACACTGATGACGATGATGCTGATGTAGACTCAAGATCACTACTAAACCTCATTGAGTCACTACTAATGGAAGAAGACTGTGATGTGGCTTGCTCTTCAACATGAGATGATCCTGTTTTACAACTTGTCACATATTTTAATGTGTCATTAAACTGAGCACATATATTATTACTACCATCGTACAAGTTACCAAGATTTGAACCACTGTTTACAGAACACACAGAACTACTTTCAGCTTGTGTTACTTCACTGCTAGTTGAATCAGCCGCACATCCTGGTGAAAAGATACGATCTTCGTGTCGAGGGTATGTCACATCACAATTGTCTGATAACAGCTCACTGGAATGCTTTCCAGTTATCAAATCATTTTTAACTTCTGTTGTGATACTTAGTGCTATAAGTGAATCACCAGTATTTAATACCACACTTCCATCCTTTTTAAGTGAAACTTTTGGAATGAAATGGGGAAAGGGAGGTACTAAATGATATTGTACGTGTAGCACAAAACCATGAAATAAACACGTTGACTGATGAGTATCCCATTCTTCATCGTCTTCCAAAACGAAATTAATATAGTTAATATTAGATATACTTGATTATTACCAATGCAAAAATTACAATAAAAATTTATGAACCTGGACAAAAATTTATGTAAGATGCTTTACATTCTTCACATGGATAAACTGGTGGCACTGCAGCAATTGTTAAATAGCACTGATTTTGTGGACTTCTGTGTTCCTGGTCACCTAACGGACTGTAAAATAATTATGGTAGAGCAATTGTACATTATGCTCGAATAGAAATGTGAAATAATGCAAAATATCTATAGTGAAGGATTACCTAAATCCGTGAATCAAAATTTTACTATCATCAGACGGCCACTGACATATGCTTATCAGTAATTCTGATAGAATTTCAAAATCTTTGAATAGGTGTATTTCTGACACCTGCAAATTCAACAGTGTCTGATGAAATTCATAATGCAAAACTTCCACATTATAGTAGTTGCATCAACGCATTCATCAAAAGCTAACATATCGATATTCCTGGTCGTTTAAAATCGCTAGTTTACATTACCTTAAATATTTCACAAGTTCTAACCTTTTTCAATGGCTCATGGGGCACAAATCTCCAATAGTAAAGTTTATATACATAAGTTGGATTGGTAAATGGAAGGTCGACTTCCATTTGCGAGGTGTAGGAAATGATGAAATGCCCATCTTTGGTGAAACCAAGGAAAATGTGCCTAATAACATGAAAAGACCAGACACAACCCCGCGTGAATTATGAAGTAATAACATTATTAAGCTTAAAATTAATATTTCGAACTTACCCATCATATAAACATGATACAGGCGCAAGATCTTCCAACGAAAATTGCAATCTCGGCGGCAAATCGTTAAATAATACTAAGTGAGACCCATTCTGATGTGTCTGAAAACTTCCCCTTATCTATAAATAAAAGAACAGAATGACTTATGTAGCACCAAATTCAGAGTTGAATTTTAAAAAGTCGCTACAACTTAACGGAAGTTTTTGTATTGAAAACCGGAAGACATTGTCCATATTCTAGTTCATCGATAAGTGATACGTTCAATTTTAATATTTTAATACCTATTTGGATTTGTCGATAAGCCAACGTAAGCCAGTACAAACTTTCTTTATATTACACGGATAGATGTTAAACGAGGATGGAATTTCCAATACCAATTCGAGCCCATTCCGCAATAGGCTTAAACTAGCGTAAATGTTTCTTTGTCTGAAGGCTCGATGTCATGTGAAGAAATCTAAATTGGAAAAGTGACCATCTCATAGCGACTTACCTCTCGAAGGTGCAACTTCTGCAAGAAGCTATAAGGTTTTCGTTTGGTCTTAATTTCACTATCTTGAGAAGAATCACAGCAAGAAGATGATGTTGATAATAATGATGGGCTTGAGCTTCCCACCATGATGAATAAGGTTCACACATGGCGCCAAATAGAACGCATCGAACAACGCCAACAATCCATTCGCAAGCACTTGGCGGTGTCTAGGGACGGTCCACGGATTGCCATTTCTCAACACCACCAATAGATGGAGTACTGTGTGCCTTGGTAGCAGACGATGATCAGCGACAACTAACGGCCAAAACCGAAAGTAAGGTCAGTACACATTTTTTGATACATTACTTCCCGTGTTCTCTATGCAGAGAGCTAGAACTCGCAGGTCCGACTCTGCCACAGGCGGGATAAGGGTATTATGATGATGATGAGACGCTATATACAGTGTTGCATGTTCGTGTTTGCATTGATCAATACATTATCTGACTCCTGTTGGTACGATCAGTAGCTAAAGTAGCTAACGCGATTTACTGTAATTGACAACCAATTAAATGACAACAAGAAAGAAATAGAAGATAGGGTTATTAGGACAATGCCGGATATGTATGATGGTTCGATAGCCAGGTGAGGGTCTTCTTGGGGAAAAAGACGCTTCCCAATGAAGTTTGGAGTACACCAATATTTAGCACTTCATTATGGCTATGAGCGAACTGCTGACAGGAGTAGGAGAATGGGTAACTCCAGAAAACAAGTAGAGACAGGCCTAAACGACATTAGAGCAGAAAAAGAAAAGGATGGACTAAAGATAACCATGAAGACGACAGAGTATTTAGCTTGCAAATGAGAAGGTCCCAAATCAACGCGACGATAGATTCGAATGTTACCCATAGAATCAATGGGGGACGATTGTAGTGGAGACAGGCAAATGGAGTCCTGTATGATAGGAGGGTTCCAGTAAAGTTGAAAGGGAAATTTTACAGGGCAGTGGTTAGGCCAGCAATGTTATATGGATCAGTGTTGAGCAGTAAGGAAGACCCACGTAAATAAAATGCAAGTAGCCAAGATGTGAATGCTGTGGTACCATGAGTGGTTTGTCAAGAGCTGATAGAATTAGGAATGAGTATATGAGCGCTGGGTCACTGAAGGAAGGGGTGGGGGACCCCAACATTGGAAGAGGTTCTTGGGTGGAGCGGCTGGAATGGGTTCGAAAGGCAAAGGTGTTGCTAGGGTACTGGTGGAGATCTAGGCATATGGGTCTAGCATGAAAAATCTCACTAGCAAGGTATCCGTCGCAAAGGATTACATATTCATATTCGTGAGAGGCAGCTGGAAAAATCATAAGGGAGAAAATGAGGGAGAGTAGATTGAGGTGCTATGGACACGAAAGTGCATTACAGGAATGCAAGTGATTGGAAGCAGTGGCGGATCCAGGATTTTCACCAGGGATGGGGTTGAGCCATAACAGGGGGGGGGGGGGTTGAGCTAAAGCTCGCATATATAAGCTAAAGCTTGCAACTCCAAAAACCCCATCCTGGATCCGCGCGTGATTGGAAGCACCTGGGGCAGGGGAGACCAAGGCGGACGTGGGAGCAGGAGGGCTGGAACTCACAGACTCGACGCTGTCACAGGCGAGATAATGGTATGATGATGAGACTCAACGTTTATGAAGTCTCACCACGTTTTATTACCTCAATTCAGCATTTCGAAAATAGTTCATCCATGTGTTAAAGTGTGATTTTATACTTAGTGTGGTATGTTATAACAGCCAAGTTGCGTTGGACACACCAGTTCTCGTGAGATCACTGACGTTAAGCAGTGCAAGTCCACGTCAATACCAACATGGGTGGTGGGTAAAGAACGTTGAGTGCTGCAAATAAACTCTCTTCTTCATCCTTTCACCTATCTCTTCATCACCCGTGGGCAGCCTCCTAACGGTTCATCCTGTTATGGCTGCCTGGCTTACTCCCCAACCCATTCAACTAATCCCATAAAATGATATTTTATAAGAATAATAAGGTATATTACACTGTTCGTAAAGTTAACCTATGCCATAATGTTTTTGAATGATTTTTGCGTTAGGATCTTGCATAAATTAACTGTTCTTAATTAATAATACTGTATTTCCCCAACGAGGCATAATCTGGTTTACAATGCCTTACAAAATCTAGAACCACTACACAAAAGAGAGAATGTTCTGCTCTGTTCCGCAGAAGTATTTCACCCACACACTAGTTGTCGTTCAGGAGCAATTTCGGAGTAAACGCGCCCAGAAAGTGCAGACGTAGCGTGATCTGCTACTGTGTTAGTGGTTTCAGGTTTGATACTGGATCGAGGTGGATTAGATTGAGGGCCTCCAGTGTGCCTTCCTTCAGATGGAAAGCAAAGTCGTGGTGCGGTTCTACATGCAACGTGTAAATCGGCAAAGATCCCAGATGAAGGAGTGTCCGTGGATGAAAAGCGCCCGAATAGTCCGACGGTATAGAAGCATAGGGGTTGCGGCAATAGGTTCGTGGCCAGCTGCATAAAATTGCCATTCGGCAAGTCACCCATGTGTCCCATTGGAACGAAAATGAGTATCCGACCCTGCCATAGACCGTAGTTGTTTGTTGTTGAACAATTTCAATCAAATTTAAACTGTTATACCCAGTATTTAATATCCCAGTGTGAGTTGAGGGGTAGAATATAAGGCCTATGCCATTGACGACTTTCTGGTATCTTTCTTCTGGTGTTCCTTTTTTCCTCCCATTTCTGTTCTGCTCTTTTCTGTCTTCTTATCGCCAATTCTGTTTCCTGGGGAACAAAAGCTTAGAAAAATGAACTGCTTAACGCACGGCGCTGGGTTATCTGGCCCCCGACACCGCCGTCGACACTACTGATGGTGGGTGGGCGGGTTGGGACACCGGTCTCCCGCTACGTAGCGGACATACTGCGGGTCAAAAGAGTGAGCTGGGCCGAGAAGCGTTCCTGACTCGCGCTAATAACCAACAAAATTTTAAGGGTACAAGAACGTGTCTATCCTAAAGTAATGCGTCTATTTGTAATGGTTCGAGTTGGGGCCCACGAGAGTTGCAGGTGTTTTAGCTGGTAGTCCAAGGGCCCGGTACTCCGTGGGTATGCGCATTTCATCTACCCCCCTCCCCCCAAACTCAACAATGAAACACGGATCGAGGCCATTGTTTTCATAAATAACGTGAAAATGTCTTTCTCCCAACACCTGAATACATACTTGTACAGTATTTTTAGCTATCCCCATCATGTGTGCATTTCACAATATCTGCATTGCTTGAGAGGACCTGACGAAATACGCAAAAGGCCCAACTGGCACACAAGATAGCAATCGTTAGTCTTTACATAGCATGATGAAGGAGGAGATGTGTTAGGAGAGGCGGGGATCCGTTGAAATAACACCAAATGAAATTGTCGTCACGGACATGATGCGGTAGGGAGCAGTCGAAAGCATTCGACAGGGAATGATGACGAGGTAGGGCAACACGAAAGCCCGAAAGTCGGGTTCACAAATAAAAATAATTATGAAAATATGGATATAATATTAATCGTGAATTACATTATGTATAATGAGGTGGTATGGGTATATGATGCGAAGGGGGAGGAGGAACTGATCTGGTACATTATGGGACAGCAGGTGGTTGGGGGGCATCAGGAGTAGGGGGAGACCAAAACGGACGTCGGAGCAGGTTGTACAGAGAGACATGGTTGTGTGCGGGGTGGAAGGGAGCCTGGTGGGGGATAGGCGGGAGTGGAGGATTAGAACTCGCAGACCTGATCCTGCCATAGGGGGATAAGGGTATGATGATGATGATGATGATGATGAATTACATTATGTATAAATTTTCGAAAGTAAAACTTTTTAATTCAGTACCTATTGAATGCGGCATCCTAAGGTGAGTGCCTCTCTGCTTCGCCTACTGCAAGACGTTCTACTTCATTCAATTCCATTCTTATGTGCAAGGATCGAACTTGAGAACCATAGGTGTTGTCCTCTAGTAAATATTCCAGTGCTTGGAGCCGCCCATTCTATAAGTGCATGAAGTAAGCGCAATTATACTTAGTCACCTGTATAAACAGACTCTTGAGCTCATGGTCATAGGCTTGATTCTGGCATTCTGTGTGGACCGTCCCTGAAAAATATGTATGTAGATCTAATCTACATCATTCCCAGGTGTAGGAGTTTGCTCTTTCTGGTGTCATCAAATTTCTTACAGTCAAAATATTGGTCACCCCTATATCTTTTCCCGCCTATGGCAGGGTCGGGTATCCATATGCTCTGGGGGCACACGGCTGGGAAGATAGTTGGAGATGTGTTCGGAGAGTTGGAGACCGAGAATCTTGCTTACCGGCTACCGACGGGGCTTTTAGGAACACGGTTGTACTTTCTGGAAGATAGAAGACGCACATTGGGCTGCCCTCTCGCTCACTTGGGCCTTGATACAACTTGGAAACATAAACGTACGAGTCAAATGCACAACCTCTGACCAATAAACCACCAGGACGGACTATAATGTATCCCCAGAAGACACGTTTCAGAAGAAGCTATTCCCATAATGTTTGTAAGCAATGCAACAGGTCATCATACACCCCTGGGGTCAGATTCGACTAGTATTGGGAATTCAACCAATCACAATTAAGTGACTGCTGCCCTGCCATAGCAGGGGGGGCATGGGGTTAAAGTTACAGTGTCTTTACTCTCTCCATTTGCGTCACATAAGACCTCATATTGACCTTTTGAATTCGATCATGCCTTTCTTCGTATTCAAGATTAAGGCATTCACGTCCTGGGCAAACCAATATAGAAAGTAAATTCAGCTGCTAAATTCTTTGAATGACTGGTGAATGTCATTGATGTCATATGTCAGTTCATTATATAAACGAAACTTTTGAAAATTTCCTGGTCGAGTACATCATCACTAAACTTTAGCATCTACAGGCCAACTATCACCCCAAATTATGGAAATTTTGACATAGTTGCCTTAACCTTACATTTGAAAGTGTTTCAATGACATTTTTACACGGGCCGAATGAACTGCTGCGTGGCGCGTCCCCAGGTGGCGGATAGGGGAGTCCCCATACCACATTCAGAGGTTGGCTGTCAAAGCGACCAATGTTTGCATGGGTTGAGGGAAGAAGCAAAATAAAGTAACACCCTGGGATCCAACATTAGCGGAGGGAACCCTGAATTAAATACAAATTAAA
This sequence comes from Trigoniulus corallinus, assembly GCA_013389805.1. Lineage (NCBI taxonomy): Eukaryota > Metazoa > Arthropoda > Diplopoda > Spirobolida > Trigoniulidae > Trigoniulus > Trigoniulus corallinus. The sequence continues at coordinate 16,433,322 of JAAFCE010006949.1, read as the reverse complement.
ACGTGAATGATCAAAATAAAAAACTTATGGTGCAGGGAGGTGGGGACGGACCCTTAGTACCGGTGGTCGTCAGGGATGAGCTAGCGGGCAAACACATGGTTCAGGAAAAAGTATAAGTGTTAGATGTGCAGGTGGATGTGTAATTGGGGAGGTCAGCATTCGGCCAATTCTTAAATTTGACGATCAAGAATGACTTTTGAAGTGGAATGAAAGTGGCAGTTGAGAAGTAATTTAGTAAATAAAATTAATTAAGAGAAGGACCTTTTCCGGATACTTCCCTGAAAAGTGGAACAGAAATGGTTCAACAGGATGATTAGGATGCAAATAGTTGTACCGAGTAAGGAGGAAAAGGCACTCTTATAGGGGATAGGGGCGCAGGGTAAGTGAAGTCCTACAGTATGTGATATTCAAATAACAGTAGCAGTCATCATTAATGTTCCCTCCAATTTTTTTGCCGTGAGTGTGCGCAAAAACTTGCTCGTATGCAAAATTAATAAGTATGTGCGGACCTAAACAGTGACTCACCTTGTACATTTTGCACCCGGGTACACTTTTGTTGACCATTTCTTTTTTTAGTCGTATATTTCACTTTCATGTTAAAAACTTGTTGTGCACATATTTTTTTCCTTTGTGCGCTAGGTGTAAAACGTTTGTGCACACACGCACAGCTTCAAGGGAACAGTGGTTATCATTATATCCAGGGATGGCAGGGTTGAACTCTAGTTCTCGCCCTAAATTCCCTTCTATTATTAGCTGGCATTCTGTTCACCTCAATCAACGTTGGAACGACGTGTAACCTGTTCCTGTGAAGCTGTATTGTGTTGGACACACCAGTTCTTGTCTGATAACTGAAGTTAAGCAACGCAACCCAAGATAGTACTAGCATGGGTGACCGCTTGGGAACACTAGGTACTGCTAATAACCAAAAATCATCGTAACAGCGTAGTGTCTGTGCAGACTCTGCATTAGAACTGCGCATTGGACAGTGTTCTAACGACCTTTGTAGTTGAAGGGCCGTAATAAGCCAACAAAACTTAAGCCTACCTCTGCCCAATCAACTACCTGCCATCTGCGTCTTTATGATATATCTCTTACCAGGGCCGGCGCTATATTTTGCGGGGCCCTGTGCAAACTAATTATGCGGGGCCCCGTGAAAACATGAAACGGGGCCCTTCGATCAATAGGTTCATTAATCCGAATGCGCGGGACCCTGTGCCGTCGCCCTGTTCGTACACCCATCACGCCGGCCCTTCTCTTACTTCCCTCTACTCCAGTGTTTTTCAAACTTTTTATTGAAACGGAACCCTTTGGAACATTTAGACCTTTCGCGGAACCCCATACAGGGACAGAAAAGAAACATTAATTGATACAGGTTTGTCTGTTAGCATAAGCAGTTGAATTCGTGGCCTAATGTTTGAGAGATACCCGAAGTTCATCTTCGACAGACAAAAGTCGTTCTCATTTCTTGTGTTTTCATCGTTATTTTTATTTTACCTTGCCGTTGGCGGAACCCTTGGGCGGAACTCACGGAACCCTTATGTTCCGTGGAACCCTGGTTGAAAAACACTGCTCTACTCATCACATACTTACCAATCTAAGGCTATCTCATCTCAAGTTCTTTGCATTGTCCCGAGCCACCTCTAATATATTCATCTCAGCCCTTCTCTCGTCTGCCTTGGTGGCAGAGCTATCCAGCTAAAAGTGACCAAATGGCAACTTTCAGGCGAGAGGGCAACCCCAAGTGCATCTTTTGTCAGATGCGAAGTAAATGTGCCGCCTGGTGCGTCTAAACTGCACACAAAAGTACCTATAATTTATCTTTAGATAGGCTAAAGTATGTCCCTATCCATCGGTAAAGGACTCTCAATAGTAGAGAACCAACATTAAACAACCAAACACTTCTCAACACTGATCCACACACTTTATGGGTCACATCTGACTCCATTTCACAAGTATTCTTGATATTCCACACAGTGCCGCGGATTTGATTGTCTAACTCTTTCAAAGATCCCTGGCCTCTCACGTACACTTTCAGCAGCAACTGCAACTCTGGCAATAAGGTGTTCAGAAGATTCTATGGGGATTTCATACGCTAAAGTGTGGCGTGCGGGATTTCATACGCCACCAAGGATGACAAATCAAGTTTCAGTGGTGGCCAAGAATCAGGTTAACCTCCGCCAATCCATTGGAATCCAAAGGTTGTAATAAGAAAATCCCTCACATCCATACTAATATGTACAGGCGCCCCATCGTGCTGAAACCACATCTGATTTCAAGTATCCTTGGGGACAATGTTCAAAAGCTCTGGCAACTGTTCTTCTAAGAAGATTCGAAAAGTCTGGCTAGTGAGTCGCAGAGAAAGCAAATATGGTCCTATCAAGAAGTCATTGAAGATGCCTGTCCAAACATTAACGGAAAAGCCTTGTTGGAATGAGCAATATCAGTATTAAAAACACATTCCTTTGTGAATGTGGCTTCATTTGTAAAGGGGATATGAGCAGTCAAGAGTGGTTGAATTGCAGATAGTTGAATAAACCATTGCGAAAAATTGAACACAGAGGCAAATCTTCATGATTTAGTGCTTGAACCCTCTGTAGATGAGAAGGGAGAAGCTGTTCTTGATGTAAGACTTACAAACTGTTTTATTGCCAAGACCTAATTAGTATGCAACAACCCTTGTGCTTCGATTGTGTTGAAATGTAATCAAGATAGTTTCTTCCACGTTTGGTGTTCTCACATATCTTTCACGGCCAGCTTCACGCCTTTTGGCATGTAAGGTTCAATTTTCACAAGCGTGCTGATGCACATGTTGAAACTTTCTACTACCTGGCATCCTCCTATTAGGATGGTCATTATTTATGTATGCTGCCATTAAATTGATTGTAAGATACAAAAAATGATACTGTTGACTTTCAAAATAATAAAGATGCAACAATTTCGGATTTAAATGTGAGAATAATTTACTAAGAAAAATGTTTCACTTGTTGCCTACAGCTAGAAATTTTCATGCAAGAATTATTCAAAATTCAATTTAGCTATTGACTTTCCTCAAATTTTTGGGTTTTTTTATTATTCTTAAACCGTTCACTTTGGACCCTACATTCTATTATAAAAAATGATTAGTATGTTATTCTCTATCACCCAGATGTTTTGTGCCTACTGTATATTTTGGAAACACCGTGGTACTTCAATCCACTACTCCACCTGTTTAAATGACTGTTAACAATCCCACGTGATATCCACTGTTCAACTTTTATTTTCGATAGTGAGCTTAGCTCCCGATGCCGGTTTTATTGCTTTTCTGTAGGTATCAGTTTCTATTTCTCTATCTGATTTTGTTTTTCTTGGCGTGATATTTGAAATTCCTGGTTACAAAAACCCTGCCATAAGCAACAAAAGGATCATTGCAGTAACTTTTTTCAGTATTCCAAACCTTTCCAGAATGTACAATAAGTACAATATGTAAGCCAGAAAATATGAAAAGAATTCAAGGACAGCTTATCAGAAAAATCGAGAGCAAGAAATAGACTTCCGAAAAGCAATAATAATTTTCTATATACTGTACATAGCATTAAAGTTTCTGGAATTTGATTAAATTGCCGTTAAGTAATATATGTTCATTATATGACTACGTAAATATGGTTTGTAGTCTTCAAATAATAGTTTAAAATAACACTATGGATATTGAATTTAACCTAATTCATCAAATATCACGTCGTAGGTTGGGATCTACATAAGATTCAACGTCGAAGTTACCTAGTAAATAGAGTACGGGCTGGGACCGAATCCTAGTTTTGATGCCATGAATGTTCGTGACCGTTTTAAACGATTTTCAGTTGTTGCAAAAGCGTCCATCATTTTAAATTATACTATTTTAAATGTGTGGCAAATAAATAAACTATTAAGATAGATTAAACAATTGGATAGATTATAGTTGAATAAAAAATCAAAGTCTCCTCTACACCGGACTGAAAACCAATCACATTTCATTTGTAGTTGAAAAATAAATTACTAACTGGAGATTTAATGCTTTAATCCACACCTTGTTATGACGGTTTATTACTGCAGATGTGGTCAATATGAATTTCATTAAAAGCAAGCATTTGTTGGTAATAGAACCAGTGGCAACCTATCAAAGATCTTAACGTTTTCTCTGGTTTTAATCATTGGCTGAAATCACTAGAAAGTTCTTATTCATGCATATTTAATGAAACACTTATTAGCAAAGTCATAAAACAATTTTTGTGATGGGGATTTTTATACATAACTCAACACTTCTCTCTCTATTGGGAGGTTGTACTTACGCGTTGGTATATTTCTATCTGTTGTACTACTTTTGTTACCTGTTAGAAGACAGTAAATTCTCGACATCATCGCCAAATTAAAATAGTTTACTATATACTGTAAACCTGATATATCATGAAGGAAGAATGAAACAAAGTAATAGAACTTTTGACGTTCTTTTCATATTGTTCTTTCATTAGTCGTACTAAGCACCAGCGCCGTTTCAAAAACCTGTTCGAATGCGCGAAAGTCATCGAAAGAATGGCGAAAAAAAAACTTTTGTGAAGAAGATAGATTGAAAAAAAAGTCACGTTGTCGTCTAAGTTCTTCTTTTATAATGTTATACAAACGAACGACAGTGTTGTTTTCGTGACATCCTTAAGAATGGGAAATTAAGTATTCTTCTGATATTTCATTTTAAAAAGGGTCGATTGAGGTTACGATGCTGTTGCCGACCTTGTTCCTGGGCCATCTCGTCTGAGGTAACCTGTGGCTACGAGGAATTTCTCTCGAGATCCTCCTACCTTCACTTGAATGGAGTTGTTTGGTTTCTAATTTTTTTATCAACTGCATCTAGGCATTTAAAAGGTAAAAGCTAAGCAGTTGGTTGGCTGGTGCTTTTCTGATATACGCTCTCAGGTGTAACGGGGCAAGCGTTTAGTTTTTACTTGAACGAGGAAGACGGACATCCACGTACACTGAACTGCTCACCTTAGATAAACAGATGAAAGTGTGACGACTGTGCTGTTGTGTTCAGGAGAAAACCAACCTAGACGAGTATTTTAATTCAACTTCGGTATATTTAGATAATTTTACTCAATAATTTCGTGGTGAATTTATGAATGTGGTGAAATTGGCGCTATATACCGCGATCTTTGGTATAAACGACATTTTATTGAATCAAGAATATAACTTTCTCGAAGTTTGACATTGTTCTTGTGGTTTGAAGAAAATATTTTAAAGAGGAAAGACGGAGAAAAAGTGATTGATATTTGATATAACATTTATTACTGACGGTCGATTTCTTTGTGGTTTTTAATGCTGCCATATGCTAAAGTTTTGCTGAGTGAAATGGAGAAACCTGAACAATTAAAAGCCGCCAAAATTACTCATTATTGCGACTTGCCTACCATTAATCATTTATCAACATAGTTTTATTTAAAGAAAAAGTGTAATTTATTTTACAGTTCTCCGGCACACTCAATATTTTTTAAACTTACAAGTGGTTTTTGAAGAAATTATCAAGATATCTTGATGGTAGTCGTTTTTAGGAAAGATATTCTGTGGATATCACTGTTATTACTCCATTGTGAAGTTGGCTTAACAGCCAAATTTGACATCGGTGGATTGTTATCATTTTTTCTGCTGTTTAGCAATGTAAATCCTACTTATGATAATTGTGAAATTTGGAAAGACATTGATATTATTAATTGCTTCAATATAACAAACTCAATGAGTGAATTGTATTACAAATTTTTGGCCAATTCTTTTGTGCCAATCATGTGGTGTCACAGGTAAGAATAGCTAAATTTTATTATATTTTTGTCTATATTACTAAAATTTAGAAAATCTCTTATTCGCTATTTTGGTAATATGTTTAAAAAATAGATTAACGATGACACACAAAGAAAAACCACACAGTAAAAGTTGCCGGAAGAAAGTTTGTTCTTTTTTTTTTAGTATTGGTAATTTAAAACTAAAGAAAGTGACCCATTTCATACACGGAACTTGTATTTCACAAGCCACTTAATGTACTCGGAGGTTATGTTCATACGTCAAATTCTACCAACAAAATCGACGAGTTAGTAGCCAAGGTTTTGATGTAGAAAGTGGGAATTCAGAACTGTACAACGTGCTATTGAGCTAGCTCAGGACTAGTATTTTGAAAGGGGGGCGAGCCCGCCTCAGCTGCGCGGAGGTAGCATGCTTGGCTCATATTTTCATGATTCAAGGTTCGATCCTGCCCGTGGCGGGTGACCATCTTTAGTTGCTCCTTCCGTCAGATAGAAAGTAAGGTCGTGGCCCCGTGTGGTGGATGTGTGTAGGAACTTGGTGAACGAAATTGCCCCTACGAAGAAAATAGGCCGATGTTGCGACTGTGTAAAAATCAGTACTAGTAAAAATAATGTTCAATAGACCTCCCATATATTCCCAGTTCCGGTGGGACAAATGTCTACCCTTTCGTTTTATAGATGCGAAAAGAGTTAAGAGCTGTTGTAAGGCTGCAACATCACTGCCGGTGCTGAATGATAATTCTTGATAACCTCGGAATTTCCACTTTTTTGTGCTGTCTTTGAACAATGCTGTATTTTTGTCTGCACCATGGGAGCCTTACGCCCACTAACTAGGGTTTCCTTACTCTCAAAGACGCAGCGTTTTTTGGTATAATTAGTGTCCATCTAATTTCCACGAGGCAAATAAACTACAGTAAGTCCTCGACTTACGCGATTTCGGACTTACGCGACTTTTTTTGAACAAAAAAAATTTTACGTTAGGTGCACACTGTATAGTCAAGACTCTGACGACAGTCCATGTCTGCGTATGTAGTTGTTAATCACTTTTCACTATTAGACGCCTTGCTAGCCATTGGTTTTCATTGCCTGAGCTGAGCAGTCTTGGCTATAGTGTGCACCTAGCCTTAGGTGTGACATTGTGGTGGTGGGGTAACTCAGTTGTGCGCTTTGCTTTCTGTAATGTCCACCACCACAAGGTACCTCTAATACACTCATTCCTAATTCTATCAGCTCCCGACCCCCACTCATATACTGCAGAATTCGCATCTCGGCTATTTGCATTCTATTGACATGGCGCTTCCACACTGCCCAACACTCTGATCTGTAGAGCATAGCTGGCCTAACCACTGCCCAATAGAACTTCCCTTTCAGCTTAATTAGGACCCTCCTATCGCACAGGACTAAAAGACAATTAACACTGGAGCAATACTTGAAGTAGTTCATCTATAAATACAGTATGTATGCAGATTGTTATGTGCAATATGTTCAATAAATAGGTGTATCTAGATAGATCTATTTAACTTTCACCTATCGTTTAAAACTAAAACATTTTTTGTCAAAAATGCTAAATTTAGTGCTTTCCTCGACTTACGTGAAAACCTTCGGAACCAATTAATCGCGTAAGTTGAGGACTTACTGTACTGCTAATCTTCCAACTTAATTTGTCAACAGGTATTATGGTTTAATCAATAGAAAAGGCCTCTACAAAGATAAGAGAATCGTTTCTTAAGAAATTTTGAAGAAAGTCCGACTTTCTGTCTTTCCGACTTTGTGCTCATTCATATTTCTAGAGACGTAATTGTTTTACTAATTTTGGTATGAGCCTGCTGATACATCATAAATAAGTTACTTTAACGAATATTTCGTCGAGTTTTAATTTTATTAATAACAATGCGAAAGAGTACAGGAAATTAAAATATAGGATGATAAGTAGAAGTGATTATTATTCATATAAAAAGCAAACTAAATAACATTTCAGTTCATATAATTGGAGAAATCGTGATTAAGATGTCCATTGTGACTTACTGAACCTGTTATTAGTACATTATATGCTGTAGGTCTGTTTACTCTGTTAATCGTTTAAATCAAATCACAATATGTGCGTGTTTGTGGCTACATGAGTTTTAATAAAAATGACCTCGTTGAGAACACGCATTTCCAAAAAAAATGAGAGTAACTTTCAGGTAAACTTTGGAATTTCTCAGGGCAATAATATAGTACATCATACGTAACAGGAAATTTAGTAGTTTTTGATATACAAACTTGGCCTTACTATGACCATCTAATAATTTATTTTAAGTGTGTAATGAAATTTACCTCAAAGTTTTTCTAATTTCCACAACAATTCTTTTTTAGTGTACTACCTTGCAAAATTTTTGAAAGAATGTCTTATTTATGTCACGCGGATATAGGTACTCCTGCTGTGATGTTTTCTGTACTTTAAAAGGCCATGAAATTGTAGGAACTATCTTCCCCCCTCTATTTCTTTAAATTCCAATATCCTCGCCATTTTCCCCCACACCCCTCACCTCACGCCCTGTTTCACATCTTTTCATTGCAATGAAAAAAAAAAGTGTTGACGATGTCAATTATTATTAAACACATATTTCAGTTGACACATTGACTGGCCTACTCCCGAGATTGTCCTTCTGCACCTCTCGCCCCTTTACACGCCTATGTTACTTATTGAGACAGTAGCGCAATTATCACAGGTTCTCCGAGCTTTCACATCTTATCAAAAATGTAAGCATGACCCTTTATGGCAAATGAATTTATAGGTCACTGTGATTGAAAGTAAGTACGAGAATAAAAATATATTTTTTACATTTGAATACTTTTTTGTTATGCTAGAAAACTATTGTATTTCAAAGTGCAGTCAAGGAATCCAAAACTGAGAAGTGGACTATTGTTATATACAATCATTTTGCTAGCAGTTGATAAATCAATTTTACTATACAGTTGACATATTCATAATTATGTCGCAAGATGGAATTCAAATATTGAGATCATCTTTTTTCCTCATGATTGCATGCATGTATGATACGACTAGAAAAACGCATGAGTAATTAATGCTTGTTGCCTCATTCTTCAAGAAAGAATTTGGGACTTAAGGTCATTTTAGAGATAAACAACCATTTGGAGTGGAACAGACAAACTCCAAGCTAAAGTTTTAATAGATATTTACTTTCAAACAGATTTCTAGGAAATTGGTGAACTTAAGACTTGTTTCAATTGTGGTTCAAAGAGAATCTGATAAAAAATTTGTTTAATGCTGTAGCAGGTGTGGAACATGACTGTCCAAAATCTTCATTATCTTATAGGCTATTAGAGGCATCACAAGGTCAGGTTGTCACAAGTCTAGAATTAGAGTCATCATTTGTTCTATGTCCTGTCGTCAAGTAAATATCTCAGCTCAGAATATTGAATCACATTTACAAGATCCTAGGATAAACAGTGTGAGGAGAAAGTGTCAAATTATAAAGAGAAATTCGGCGAATTACCAGAAAGAATCGGCTCTTAAACTAGTCACCTAGTTACCAATTTTTTAGGGGAGGGGAATGGGACTATTGACTATTGTCTGTGACAATGGTGTGTTGATGAAGTGATTGGAAAGTAGGAACCTTTTCAGACTTTGTAATAGATTCAAATTTAAGAAATAATGAAAGTAGTACACATATCTCATATCTAAGCTGAGGGTGTATAATTTTGTTTTCACCCTACTTCATTGGATAGACTTGTTTAGAATTTCAGTGTCAACAGGCTGTTGAAAAATTGTAAGTTAAAGGTTCATTGGAGCACTAATTGTTATTTGGTTAAATCATTTGTATTATTAGCAGGAAAGAATTTTCTTAAAGGGGAATATGGGAGCATAACTTGGATATATGGTATAATGTTGGAACATAGTGTGACAAGCTTCAAGGCACACTTAGACCTTAGAATAAGCCCTGAACTAAGTACAGTGAAACCCAAAAAGGACGATTTCCCGCATTTGAAGCCAATTTTTAGGTCCCGAAATAAAATGAATGCATTAAGTTTATGTCATCTTTTCCCGGATTTAAAGGTTCTCGGATTTAAGATTTCCCGCCTTAAGAAAGTGAATTTTACTAGACGAAAAGTATCATTTAATGTTGAAATTTCCCCTATTATTTAAAAAAATTAATGATACATGTATTAGAAGCATATTCTGTTAAAGGACGAAAGTCGCAAAACAAATATTTGTTCGTTTTTTTTTTCAAATATGAATTATATTAGAAGTTCCCGCGGACCCGACTCTGCCACAGGCGGGATAAAGGTATCATGATGATTCTTGGTTGTATTAAAATGTTTATAAATTAATTTAAGATTAGTTTTCTCCTTACTTTAGGAGGGTCCCAATAAAGTTGAAAGGGAAGTTTTACAAGGCAGTGGTTAGGCCAGCTATGCTGTATGGATCAGTGTTGGGCAGTGAGGAAGAGCCACGTCAATAGAATGCAAGTAGCCGAGATGCGAATGCTGCGGTACATGAGTGGGGTGTCGAGAGCTGATAGAATTAGGAATGAGTAACTTATATTAGAGGTGCCCCGAAGGTGGGGGAATAAAAAAAAAAGAAGGAGAATAGATGGAGGTGGCATGGACACGTAATGAAAAGAGGGGAAGAGGAGAACGTTTGTTCCCTTACAGGAATGCAGGCGGTTGGTAGCACCTGGGGGCAAGGCAGACCAAAGCAGACGTGGAAGCAGGTTGTCCGTAAGGATATGGTAGTGTGTGGGATGGACGGGGACCTGGTGGGAGTGGTGGGTTAGGCCCCACAGCCCTGATTCTGCCATAGGCGGGATAAGGATATGATGGTGATTACTTCAATGCAATTCAATATTCAAATGTGTAAAACCTAATTTTCCGTTTAAGAGACCTTCCCGCTTAAAAAGTCACTAACCATCGGGTCCCTTGAAACATCAATTATCCGGGTTCTACTGCATTTAGGGTCTACTAACCAGACGTTTTGGAGATATTTTCTAATGCTGTTATGCCAGATTTGTTAGTCTATGGGGTCTAAGGTGTATAACATTGATGAAGTGCTGTAAAGTTCATATGCACCTGTGATCCAGCGCATTTGTCGCAAGGAACGTGGGAAAGGCGAGTTGCGTTGGACACACCAGTTCTCGTCTGATCACTGAAGTTAAGCAACGCAAGCCCAGTTAGTACTGACATGGGTGGTCGCTCGGGAAAGCTGGGTACTGCTAATACCCAATAATCGTCGCATTAGTGTAGTGTCTGTGCAGTGTATGCATCAGAACTATACAGTGGACGGGTCTCTAATGACCTCGTAGTTGACGGGACCTTAAACTCCAACAAACAACAACACTGCAAGGAACGCTGACTATGATAATAAGTTTGGGGGGAGCAGTTCTTGTTTGATGACTGAAATTAAACAACGCAACCCTAGCTAGTAGGGCCTAATAACATGGGTGGCCGTTTGGGATACGCCTTCCTTCGGATCAGAAGTAAAACCTGGGTTCCCTGTGGTTTACGATGGCATTTGCACGTAAAAGAACCCTTTCTACTATGTAACGGGTAGATGAGGCAAAATTTTCCAGGTGTAGTAGCTCGCCCCCTGGCTTCGGTGGCTTGCCCCAACGAACAGCAGACCGACGATAACTTAGCATAGGCTTTACAGCTTTGGTCGGCAACCGGCTGTGGAAAAACACTGTCCAATGTATCGCCCTTGTGGCCATTCAGAGGGACAAGATGAGTACCCGATCCTGCCATAGACGGAAATGGGTTTGGAGTTGCTTTTACAATGAGTTGTGTTATTTTCACAGTTTTATAACATGTTTCAATTGGAAGAAATGGAATTTAAATACTGTACTGAATTACTGGTGTAGTTGTCATTTCAGAAGTTTCTACAATTTTTGTCTGGCTTTTGAAGGTTCTGTATTGTCTATTTTCGGACGTCGGGGTCATCACTGAGTTATTTGGTCACTGAAAGTGCTTGTGAAATATATTTGTCTTAAACTCAATGTTACGAAGAAAGAAGGAGGAACTTGTTGGGCCCATTACGGGGATGCAGGTTTTGAAAGCACTCGAGGCAGAGGAAAACCCAACAGACGATGGATGGTGTGTGGATATGATGGATGTGATGGTGTGTGGGGCGGATGGAGATCTAGTGGAAGATAAGGGGAGTGGAAGGCTAGAACCTGCCGACCCGACCATATGACAGGCCTGATAAGACTATGAGGATGATGTTGTATGACGGGACATGGCAATGTTTGGGATGAATGCGCACCTTGTGAGAAATAAGAGGGAATGGAGAATCAAAACTTCCATATCCGACCTTGATTTGACGGAATAAGAATATGATGGTGATGAAATACCTTAAGGCAGGAGTTAAACATATTTGTGGATCATTATTTTCCAAAATGAATTTAATAAATTGAAAATATAGATCTCGACTTTAGCATTATTTTTTACTTATTTGTTACCCTTATCCAACTATAAATATCATTAGAAAAAAATAAATGGCGCCCGCCAACCTACTTATATTTTAGAATGTGCTCTAAGGTACAAAAAATTTGGGAATCCCTGCCTTAAGGGATCTCTAGCCTTACTTAAACAGGATCCCAAGTTTGCCATTTGTTGCAGTTACATGATAACGTTGCCGAACAAATAAATTATTTTCGATATTGTTATTCAAGAGTAGGTCAAAATATTCGTATATCCTAGTTTGGTTAGTAGAATTAATTTTAAATACGTTTTACTTGTGGTTTGCACAATGCATGACCCGTTTCCTGCCTATAGTAGGGTCTGGTAACCGTCTTTGTCCCTCTGGATAGACACCTAAGCGATCTGGTGGACGGTATTTTGACGCAGCCGGCTGCCGACCTAAGGTGTAACCCGTATGCCTATTTATTGGCGGCCTACTGTTTGTTGGAGAATTGCACCAATGTCAGGGGGGCGAGCTGCCAAATGGCGAGGGCGAGCTGCCTGGGAATTCTGCCAAATCTACCCGTTGAATAGTAGAAAGGGTTTCGCCGGTTCCAGTATCAAACTGGAACCACTGACGCAGTAATCGAGAACTGGCTAGCGGGTCAATAGATGACTAATGGAATCGAGATACAGTAATTTCAAATGAAGCTATATAAGAGTCAGTTGTCAACTGAAAAATGGATATTTATTCACGTAATACTTAATGCCATATTTGAAAGATAACCAAAAAGTGTTTTAAATTACTCCTGACGCATGACGTCACACATATAACATCCTATTGAGAAAGAAGAAGGGACGGAAAAAATTGTTTGCGGAGATGAACATCACTTAATGTTAGTCACTTTGTGCAATTTTATGTCTGATTTTTCTTTCTAAAGCTGTAAACTTATTAAATAATGGTGTTATGGCCTTGATTTGCTTTACTTTTGTGCAACCTGTTTTCTTATACCTACGTCATTGCAGTTTGTGAAATACCTTTTTTATAATTAATGCGGAGAGGAGTAGTTTGAAAGATTTTTCTGAGAAATTTGGTGTAAATGTTTGAAAATGTTATCTGATATCGGCATTAGGACTGTTTGTCCCCCATCTTCATGTTACTCCAAACTGAGATACCCCTTCCCCCCATGTTGGCCAAGGCGGAAACCTGTGTCAGTTAGGCTCAAGAATGCGAATCCACTTCTATAGATATGGTGTTCATTTTTTAAATGTCTAAACTGGGTGTCCATTCAACAAAGAGACCTTGAGTCCAATAGAGGAGTGTACCTTTTTTTTTTAAAGCAGAATGAAATTATTAATGAAAACTTTTCTTAGTTTACTACACTCACCTGTGAACACCTTTCAAAAGGGGCCGACTATTTAGAGGGTAAAGGAAACGAGGTTCAATGATGATTGCAGGTTACCTTCTGGCCTTTCTTGTGAGGCGAATTCTGAACATGAATGTAGCTAGTCACTGTACTACGCACTGCTGACGTTATCTGTGTTGTTGTGTTGGCCAGTGGCTACCAACAGCTGGACGACCTGATAAATCACAAAAGTGTTTCATTATTATGTACTGAATGCGGAACTTTATATATTCTGTCATGAATCGGTTATTGCTTCAGCGGTAAAACAGCCTGGCTGAGTGATTGCATCCGTGTTTCAGGTTCGATCCTAGCCGGTGTGTGGTTTCTTTCTTCAGAGTTCCTTTTATCTTAATTGGAGATACTTAGCTGTATTGACCAAAGCGAATTTGTAGCAGATTAAATTTATTGCTTACCATTTTCATGAAGAAATTACCCTGTTTATATAATTCAAAAATTTAAGGAATTCAAGATTTCTGAGGCCACCTTTTCAACATTGTGTTTATGCGCAATGACCTATTCACTTTTTGTTTGATTCATTTTGGTTACCTACGTGACTATATTTACTAGTACAAATTCCTGAATTGTGTGTATTTTTATTTGAAAAAAAAAAGCATTTACAATGTTCAAATTTAGTCAAATTTCTTGAGTGTCAAATTGCGTTAACGCCTATGACTGACTACTTGTCCTCTTTGACTAGTTGACCAAAACACCTTGTGCCCACCGCACCATATGTGGTAGAGTAGATAGGACTCACTTTATACGCCCCTTTTTTGAACTGTAATTCATTTTATAGTTCAAAAATATACATACTGTATACTGTACATGAGAAATCCTATTTTAAATTGAATAGATCTATAAAATGTACTTTTAGTATGCCCTATTATGATCATCAACATCGTCCTTTTCTGCTTAAATCCGATGTTCAGAGTTCACGTACGGGCAGGTAACATCACACACGGAACAATCATGGAGATCCTTTCATCAGAGAATTTGAATACTTGAGGTTGACACTTGCTACTAGTAACCAACTTAAAAAAGTTGAAATTAACACCTATTTCATTAATATGAAATAATATATGGTCGACTTATTTTAAGTTATGATTTACGATAATAATGAGTATACTGCATAAATAAATAAATTAATATACATATACAGTATATATTATATTCGAAATATTAAAAGCACATGAAAATTTACTTTACTTTCTTAACTGACGGTTTTTTTCATATAAAATAATCATTAGAAATATAAAGATATAGAAATGTATTCATGCAGAAAGAAATAAAAAATTAAGGTCATATATATACTAAATAGGGAATCATAAAAAAGTAGTAAAGTACATAAATCTATTCACGCTTTCAGTAAGGAGCGAGACACAAAAGATAGTTTTTATGTTACCAAAATACCAAAGTCATATTGTAGAAAAATTTTCCTCTCATTTTCTGCTCTCATTTTCAACATTATGATTACTTAACTTCATTCAACCACAAAGGCATTATATCCGCTTGTTATGTACCAAATATTGATTACATTTTACTGGAAAACCTTTCTAATTCACTATTTAGCTTTACAGGAAATTTAAACAGTTGTGCACCTTTTATGGGACAAATAAAATTTTTGTTGTCATTTTATTTAACTACCATCAAAATTTTTAAACGGTTTTGTAAGCTAGTGACCGTCAAGTCAATTCTTATAATTCTTAGTAAGGCCTGCTCTTATAAGGTAGCAGTTCATAGCTGACATCATCATCATCATCATCATCACACCCTTATCCCGCCTGTGACAGGGTCGGGTCTGCGGGTCTAATTGGGCCCTAATGACCATTGTAGTCGATGGGCCCTAAAACAAAAACAAACAAACAAACAAGCGGGTCTAATGAACATGCTATGACTTGGGGCAACCCATCCGGGCGTCTGGAGCCCGCAGGAAATATTGGCTGAATTATCTGTGGGGGGATGCCGGCCTACCCCACTGTTCCAACACTGCATTACGCAACCAAAATAGAAATTTTTTGCAGGCAAATTAATGCTTTGTTGGTTATAATATTGCATGGTGTCTGACCTTTTGCACACTAACTACAATGCAACAGGAGTCAGGCTGATGCCCCAGTTCATAGCTTACTTGAGACAAATTTTATTGTTAAACTATGTTATCCTTACCCCTTCATTAACTTATTTATTGCCATTTTATTTATAACCACCCCACTCCAGTTGAAATAATAACTTGAACTTGAGATTCATGACCGGTTCTAATCTTAGACACAGTAGACTCAGGTTTAGGTGCGCTAATTCATGCTTCGAGAAACCTCATTTACTAGTCTGAAACTAACGTGGGGGAGGGCACCGTTGCTGAATGCGACCAGCCTTGAGCAGACCATGTCAGGGCAAAATAAGGACTACTATCCCTTTTCCCGCTTATGGCAGTACTGAGGGAGTAAAGGGATGAGTGAGAACGAGTGAGGAAGACGATGGACATTTGCAGCTTAACGAATGAAAGGGTGGACTACGTTTTTTTTAACATTGACTGGCGGCAGGGATGATGTCACAGTCCTTTTAATTTCCTTTTACAGACATTTAGAGTTACAGTAGGTCGAAATGTTTCAGTTTAGAATTAGAAATTGATATTTATTTATTTCATTGTTTACTTCAGACCGATGACGATTTGGTCAACAGTTGTTTTAGCTGGTTAATAAATAAAAAATTAAAAAAAAAACTTGTTGATCTATTTCAACCGGTCAATCAATATTTATCGCACTACATAACTTTAGCTGGATGACACCTTGCTGACGTTAAATGATAATGTTGATAAAGGGTCACCTCAATATTTATAAAGGGTCACCTCTATATTATGTCTGGGATTGTGACTTTTGATTATATTTGCAAAGGAGGATAAGCAGTTGGTATTTTAACTTCCATTCAGTGTTTTACGCAGTTAGACCCATATACTGAATAACTGACTGGCTAATGAAAATCATTTCCTGATTGATTACATACATTATTGGGTAGAAACACCTTGAGTATTTTTATTACATTCTTGGTATTTCAACAGCTACACACCCCTCGAGTTGGAAATTTCAAGTTAAAAAAACGAAAACAGGTTTAGAGGTAGGTAGTGTTTAATCCGGCATACCAATTTAGTTCCCTTACTTGTTTTCTGTTGTGGTTTCTCCGACAGTAATTTCAGGAAGAGAAATATAATGCTCTTTTTTCTGTGCTCTAGGTGTATTTTTATCCTAATTTATAAAGTGATTAACTACTAGTTCCGTTTAATAATTTCAAACACTAATATTTATACCTCAGTGTATACAGAAGACGTTTGATACCAGTGACTCATACTATGGATAGGTCATCCCATTTTTTACTCCAATTTCTGGTGCACTGATAAGTGCCCATCTAGAACTGATATACTGTAGATATTATTTTGTCTTACTAAACTTGCTCTTGGAGTAAATATTGAAGATAAATGAAAATGTTAACCAAATACTGCTTAAAGGAAATAGCATCAACATTAGTAAGAGTCGACGTCACCACAAATTTAAAAAGTGAAATGAGATTACTCACCAACATGATCATTTTCAAAGTATGACCCAGGCGTACTAATTGCTTTCCGTAGTTTTTAGATTCCCTGTTTTGCTAATCGCATTATAACAAACGAAAGTTGTAATACAAGTTTGTTTTATTTGTGAATCTTACGAGGTAGGCCGGCATCTTCCTCCTCCGACAACCCATCCAATATTCCTGCGGATTCTAAACGCCTGACTGGGGTTGGGATGCTCCATCAGAGCTATCTCACCGATCAAGGGACCAAAACTAATCTTTGGACGTGAAGTGGGGTGGTTGGGGACCTAGTGGAAGATAGGGTGTGAAGGACCAGAATCCGCAGACCCGACCCTGCCACAGGCGGGATAAGGGCATGTATGATTTTGACTGATGAACCTACTAGGCTTTTGGTATTAACTATTAACTTCATTATTCTACAGTAGTTGTGAATCAAACGTTTACTTAACATGGGGGGGGGGGGCTTGTTTTGTAAACAGCTTGTCAGAGTTATACTGTCAAGTATTTATTATCACAACAGTTGAATGGCAGAAGAGAGGGTAAGAATTAATTATGTGACCAGAAGTTTCCCTATAGTCATAATTATTGACCTAGCAGGGTACAGCGACACTTAATTGCCTTTTTCAGAATAAACACACTATTGCGTTTATTTGCACAAATTCAAAGCACCTGGGGTCGGATGATAGCAGTACACCGTTATATTCCGCAAATACAGCTCTCATTTCTAATAATGATGACGTACTAATAAATCCCAGGTGAGACAAACTCTATAGCTTCTTTCTTACGTCTATACACCCATGTGGGCATTCTCAGGCGTAGCAGCCGTCTTCTGGAGGTGATAAATGAATTACTTCTAGAAAAGAAAAGGAAAAATAGTTACTGTATAACAACGTGAAATATGAAGGGGTGTGTGGCATAGGTCAGCAGCCTGTCGTGTTAAAAATACTGTACTGTATAGCAATTCGTCTGTGTGTTCCCGAGAGGAATGGATACCCGATCATGCCATAGGTAGGAAAAAAACTTAGGAGTAATGAGATGAAAATTAAGGAGTGATTATATTTATCATTTTTTGAACTAACTTCAGTTGACATTTTAAAATATTATTTTCACGTTATTCGAGTGTTTTTTAAATGAGCTATTAGGATGAAGGAAAACCTTGATGATAACCTTGAGGATTTCCCGAAGAGCAATTTCCAAAGTAATAATAAAGAAAAGTAGGATTTAAGATGATCAATTATGAAACCCAATTCTCATGTTGATCAGTGACGTTACCATTTATCAGAAAAAACGCGATATTCTAAAAACCTTGAATTCAATAAGTGCAATGACCACCACCTCTTTTTTTTGAGTGAGTCATATTAACTTTAACTACCTGTCAACAATTAAATTATAAAGCTGCCAAACTACTTTAGAATAAATTTAAAAATCTTTCAAATTATTGTTGTTTAATCATAATTTAAAGATGACGAAAATGCGCTCTGTTTTATAGTACAGTTTAGGTGGTTTGCTGAGTTTGATAGTTTTATTTATACCATACCTCAGCAGCTCATTTCGAAGAGTATATGTGTGTTTTTACTCTTTAGTTCATATTGTACAGGTTCGCCCCTGACTTATGTCAGAGTTTTTCTCACTTTCGGACAAGGAGGAAATCATTGGGAGCCTAATGAAGATATGTGCCTTTCATCATACTGAAAATAAACGTCGTGGTTCTGTGTTGATATCTGGGGAGGAATTAAAAAATCTAAAGGGAGGACCTGAAATGACACTATCATCTTTGCCTAATAAAGTACAAATAATTGTGAAATATTGACTACTTTGATAACTTTCTTATGATGAATTAAATAATTAAAATTGTGTGAATTGTGATAATTTATAGGGCGGTTATTTCGAATAGAGATGCTGAAGTGTTATGTCAGTTTGCACAGTTTCCACCCACGGTAAAAAAATCATGCTGTTGACAGTTTTAAAAGGCAAATATTAACTCTACGGTAGTATTGAGTATAACCACTAGGAATTTATTTGACTTTTGCCAAAGAAAAATTAACAGTCAACAGCTTGCCATTAATAGGATTAAGACATTTGATGTATTACTGTTGGCTGCTTTCAGAGCATTTATGCCAAAGTCTTTTCTGTTATTATAAGTATCTAAAATCGTTAATACGACTTTTAAATCTTGACTGGTTATGCCTGCCCCACAAACACACTACACAATAATTTTGTTTTGTCGGGCCATAATAAACATGAAGGCGTCATTAGCGACTTAGAGAAGGGAAGACGGAAGACACCGGGAACTCGTGGGCGCGACCAAACTGCTCCTCAAATTATTGCAAAGACACCTGTTATGTGTCATAACCAGACTCTCTTCTAACTGCCAAGCAAAACAGGGTCCCGTTCACCCCACACTGCCTTACCCTTACTAACAACCTGTTCCCACGTTTGCTTTGGTCACCTCCTGCCCCGGGTGCTCCCAACCACCTCCATTCCTGTAATGGTACGCTTGGGGCCTCTTTCTCGCCCGAAAGTAACCAACCCTCCTCAGTCCAGTATCGAACCTAGGACCGAAGTTACCGAGTACGCTGACCACTGCAGCCAAGTTGCGTTGGACACACCATTTCCCGTGAGATCGTTGAAGTTAAGCAGCGCAAGCCCATGTCAATACCAACTTGGGTGGTTGATAAAGAACGTTGGGTGCTGCAAATAAACCCTTTCCTTCGTCCTTTCACCGACCTCATCTCCCGTGGGCAGCCTCCTAAGGGTTCGACCTGTTATGGCTGCCTGACCTGCTCCCCAACCCACGAAACTAATCCATGCCACCGAGGCGGTCTTTTTTCCTTTTCTATGCATTCTTATCGTCACACCTTTATCCCGCCTGTGGCAGGGTCGGGTCTGCGAGTTCTAGCCCTCCACTGAGCATGCTGTGACTGTGGGTACCCCAGCCAGGCGTCTGCAACCCGCAGGAATATTGGCTGGGTTGTCTGTGGGGATGCCGGCCTACCACCACCTTTTCCTTTTCAATGCATCCTACTTAAATTTCCCACTGAGAATTATACGGCAAAAATCTTGTTTTATTGAAAAAATGCTCGTGACAATTGTTTTTGTTGCTTTAGTGCTTGAGCCATGACAGTTTTCATTATGCGACTTCTAGATAGGTAGTAATTAGGAGTTTGAAGTCAATTTTCTAGTCTCAGGCTGGTAAAATATACACTAAAATGATGTAATAACAACTTTACAGAAGGAAGAACATGCCTTAAATTCAACCTGTATCAGGGCTGGTTTTATCATTATTCGACCGCCTAGGGGCGCCGAAATTCCCAATTCGCTTGTTTACAGTTCGATTTTTAATTTCTATTTAACTGCTTACTATGCAATACAATTTTTAGGTAGTAAGAAAAACGAAAAAAAAAAAATACCAAAGTAGGTAACTACTTATTTCACATATAGTTTTCTAGGGTATTTCACTCGTCTACAATCTTTTTTTCAAATTGAAATGCTACCTATTTTTACAAAAAAATATCATTCGTCTAGTTTATTACTGCGTTTGTAGTTTAAAAGATAACGGGACACAGATTATGGTAAACTATCATCATCACACCCTTATCCCGCCTGTGGCAGGGCCGGGTCTGCGGGCCCACTGAACATGCTCTGACTGGGGTCATCCCAGCTAGGCTTCTGGAACCCGCAGGAAATATTGGCTAAGTTGTCTGTGGGGGATGGCGGCCTACCCCACTGTTCCAACACCCCGTTATACAACCAAAATAGAAATTGTTGGTAGGTAAATTGATGCTTTGTTGGTTATAATGTAATATTGCACGGTGTCTGACCTATTGTACACTAAATATAATGCAACAGGAGTCAGGCTAATGCCTAAATTATGATAAACTAGAGAGAGAGTAATTATAAATACGTTTTTGATGACAAATTCGTATTTAGGATTTCGTACGTATTTGAAACTTCGTATTTTAAATATAAAGTCTCTAAACTGCTCTAAATTCTGATAACTTCGAATTCTGAGGTACATTTTTATCTGACTATTGTTCGAACAAGATACTGTAATAACGACAACCTTGACAATTATGAGAAAAATGTAATGACGTCTACTGTAATATCTTTTTCTGTTATCTCCTTTTCAGTAAATCTGATTAAATGTCTGTCCGATCATACAGACTAAATTATGTCTATTGCTAATTTGATATGAATAAACATCAACCTGTTGCACGGTCTCGTAGAGAAGAATTACCTGAAAACGGTATAAAACTATCTGTAATGGCGTAAATTTATAACAGGTTCTGAAAATGGATTTGGGGGGAGGAGCATTAATACTGTTAATGGAACATAATATTGTATCCAATGTGCTCTAGAAAGAAATGCAGTAACTCAAAATAACACATGCAAGTCTGGATTCATCATCGTCATCATCATACCCTTATCCCGTCTGTGCTATCCATCCCCGTCTATCTCACACCAGGTCTCCGTTCACCCCACACACGACCATATCCTTATGAACAACCTGCTCCTATGTCTGCTTCTGTCTCCCTCTTCCCCGAGTGCTTCCGACCACCTGCATTCCTGAAATGGACCTAACGAGCTCCTCCTCTCTTCTTCTCATTACTTGTCCATACCACCTCAACCTATTCTTCCCCATTTTTTTGGCGATGTCCACCACCCTCAGGCAACCTCTAATATACTCATTCCTAATTCTATCAGCTCTCGACACCCCACTCATGTACCGCAGCATCCGCATCTCGGCTACTTGCATTCTATTGACGTGGCTCTTCCTCACTGCCCAACACTCTGATCCATGCAGCATAGCTGGTCTAACCACTGCCCTGTAGAACTTCCCTTTCAGCTTGATTGGGACCCTCCCATCACACAAGATAAGTCTAGATTAAATAATTTAAATATTTCACAAATAGTTAATCAATGTTCTATTCAGTCTTCATGTTTTAAACATAATGTCTATTCATAAACAAATATGGATAGCTTTTGAAATTGTTTGACGTATTTAATGTGCATTTGATCATGCTATTTTCATCGATTTGCTTACATTTATAAGGGTGTCTCCAAGGTTGGTTGAGCTTTAGTTATCTTTATTACCAATCACCATCTTCCCTGTATAAGAGATTAGCATTTTTAAAATGGTAACTGTGAGTTAACCATTGTCACATTATTTGAATAAGGTGTGGTTTCACAATCCTCTACCATAGGACTTGTTTTTTATATGTTGACGCAGGGGTCGACGAGTTTCCACGCCAAAATTTCTGTCGACAGTTCCTCGTTGTCGATCGAAATCCTAGGAATATGAATTGGCAAGGGCATGGAGAATGGCCAGTGAGGCTCTGCTTGGGGAGCTTTAGACTCGAGTTCAATTCTCTAGTTGCGGAGGCAGAGTAAACAGTGGTGGTTCCTTGAAAAATTGATGGTCTGTTATGCCAAAATTAAATGCCCTATCATAACAATTTAGATCAAACCCTTGTCAGAATTGTATTTACTTGTCAGAACTGTACAACTGAGTTCTGCATGTGATATAAAATTGCACTCGGCCCAAACATGTTCCTTCCGTTTGGCGCTTCATTCTTCTTTATAGCTTTAGTTAAACGAAAACATCGTTCCAGGACATGTATAATATTAACGGTCATTTTCTCCAAAAGTTATTTGCCATTGGAAAGTGACGAAATGTCAGTGTTAAACTAGTAAACATAACAAACATGCAATAATGACATGTGGAAAAGGAAGCTAACGAGCTCAGTCACTAATACTGGCAAGCACATGAAGAATTTACGCGACAGGAGTCCATTTTTATCGCATACTCGTATGTACTGTACTGTTATTTATAAATATATAGTTTGATGCATTTGCCACTACCTACAGTAGTTAACGTAAGCAAGCGTCTTTACGCAATACCACATTTAATCAGCTCTAACTATTTGATATCAAACTACCGAACTTAGCAAAAGAAGTTTTTTTTTTCAAATACAGTAGTACCTTATCGAATCCCCGAGTATAGAAGGAAATACCTGCTAGCATCCGAAGCCGTGGGTTAGGCTGTCATCCCCCACAGGCAACTTTGCCAATATTCTTGCGGGTTCCAGACGCCTAGCTGGGATGACCCCAGTCAGAGTAGTTCAGTGGACCCGTAGGCCCGACCCTACCACAGGCGGGATAAGGGTATGATGAGGATGATGATGACCTGCTAGCACCCAAAGACATTAAATTCAACAACTAACCTCTTTCCCGAATATGGCAGGGTCAGGTACCCATCTTGTCCAGTGATAACTTGGACGGTATTTTTCCACAGCCGGCTTGCTGCCGACCAAAGCTGCAGCCCCTATATTTTATTTATCAATTGTCTACTGTTCGTTGAGGCACTCTATCGACGCCAGGGGTGACCGAGCTCTTACATATGGAAATTTTGCCTCATCTACCCGTTGCATAGTAGAGAGGGTTCTTTGACGTGCAAATGCGATCGTACACTACACCAGGGCCCGTATTCACAAAAGCAACTAAAGTCTATAGACTGGTCTAAATTCCAAGACCTAAAGCTAACTTCTTTAGTCAGTTTTGGTCTATAGACTTTAATCCCTATTGTGAATACGGGCCTAGACCTTGATTTTACTTCTCATCCGAAGGAAGGCGCACTCGAGGCTTCTCTCTCTCTCTCTCTCTCTCTCTCTCTCTCCCGAAAGAAGCCAACCCATGTGTCCATCCACAGCAACAAAGATGGGTACCCGACCCTTAGGCGATAAAAGGGTTAGCAGTTGCTTCTAATATGTTACACGCAGCTGTTGACGTAAGCGTTAAGATTCCGCGAATCGCTGAACTTGTTTAACGTTGACTCATTACCATTATGAAGTGAGAAATGTATCCTAGTACAGTAGATTAGAGCGAACTTGTCACTTTAATTGTATTCCGATACCAGAATCATTTTGAGAACGGTTTTTATCAAATACATGTACATGCCAACTATAATGGGAGTCTGAGCTAGAGTAAATTACGGGGTGTGGTATTGGATCAACAACTAGGTTGTTAGGTGGTGGAAATTGCCTACCAAAACAGAGGAGTTTCAACAGGAAGTACACCGCGCAATCTTCATTGATTTGAAGAAGGCTTAAGACAGTGTTCCATGGCAGGCAGTTTGGGAGGTATTACACAAAAGATGGATAGAACAAGGATTTATTAGGATAGTGCCGGGATATGCATGATAGTTCGATAACCAGGGAAAGGACTCTTTGGGGAAATACTGGAGGCTTCCCAGTGACTGTTGGAGTATACCAAGGTTCAGCACTAAGTCCATACCTCTTCATTCTGGTTATGGACGATCTGCTTACGGGGAGTAGGAGAATGATCCCCTCAGTGCATGGTATTTGGCGACGATGTAGGGAAACTTAGGGACTCCAGAGATCAAGCAGAGAAAGGCCTAAAAGATATTAGAGCAGCAATAGAAAAGGAAGGACTAAGAAACATGAAGAAGACGAAGGATTTAGCTTTCTATTGGGAAGGACAGGAAAATAATGGTGACGCACAATCTGGGAGCGAGCTGGTGACAAAGGGGTCAGAGGTAAAATACTTAGGATCAATGTTCCAAAGTAACGGGGAGATAAATTCGGATGTTTCTGTCTACCTCATTCTTTGCAGGTTTGCGGCTTGCTCCTTCAAAGCTTGTTATTATCTAGGCCTAACTCTGCCCGAGTCAGACCTACGAAATCCACTCGCGAATCCCGCTCCATCCCATTTTATTCCGTTCACCCTGTACACTGCTACTCCACTTCGTATCACCTGCTACCTTATTTGTTTACGTTCTCCTTCATCACCCTGCTAGGTATGACAGTGTCTCTTTATAATGAATCAAACCAACTGGCATTATTTTCTGCCCATTTTTGAACTACTGTGGATTCAGAAATGTCACACCCTCCTTTATGCGATGCTGGTTCCATTGATTTATCCATAGTAAATATTTTTGAATGTCGTTATAGTGACATCAACACCCGTCTCTGTGACGCAGGAGGTAGCGTGCTCGATTACTGCGTCAGTGCCCCCAGGTTCGATACTGGATCGAGGTGGGATGGCTTATTTCAGTGGAGAGAGAGGTCCCGAATGCCCCTTTCGTCGAATGGGTAGTTGGACGCCAATTGCACATAAAAGAACCCTCTCTTATAATGCAACGGATAAATGAGACAAAAAACCTCCCAGATGTAGGAGCCCACCTTTTGGCGTCGGTGAAGTGTCCCAATGAGCAGTAGGCTGACTATAAACGAGCATAGAGGTTGCAGCTTTGGGCGGTAGCCGACTGCGTAAAATGCCGTCCAACAGATCGCTCATGTGTCAATGCAGAAGGCCGTAGGCGAGAAAAGAGTTAGTACAGTAGTTGTTAATTGCTTGTTATAGGCCGATATGCGTGGTGCTGTTCTTCGGGCCGAAAGGGAACCTTGCAATCCCACGAAGATCGGGACGATCCCCCAGGTGTAGGTTCTCACCTCCCTTCCGTTGTGTTGAGCGGCTTATTGCGTTGGGCACACCAGTTCTCGTTGTTGTTGTTTGTTGGAGTTTAAGGTCCCATCAACTACAAGGTCATTAGAGACCCGTCCACTGTATAGTTCTAATGCATATACTGCACAGACACTACACTAATGCGACGATTATTGGGTATTAGCAGTACCCAGCTTTCCCGAGCGACCACCCATGTCAATACTAACTGGGCTTGCGTTGCTTAACTTCAGTGATCAGAGGAGAACTGGTGTGTCCAACGCAACTCGCCGCTCACCAGTTCTCGTCTGATCACTGAAGTTAAGCAACGTAACTCCTGCTAGTACTGGCATGGGTGGCCACTTGGAAAAACTGGGTACCGCTAATACTCAAAAATCGTGACATTAGTGTAGTGGCTGTGCAGTCTCTGCATTAGAACTACACAGTGAACGGGGCTCTAATAACCTTGTTGTTTATGAGCCTTAAAACACCAACGAAGCGAGCCCCCCGTTGTCGGTAAGTGGCTGTTAGCGCAGAAATTGACGAAGTTGACTTAAGTTGGCGAAGTTGAGAAAATAACGAAGTTCGTTTCTAAATAAGCGCTAGTTATCCTATCTGCTTGATTTTTAAATCTTTCTATACCTTGAAATCTCTTGAATAAAAATAATTACAGGAGGAATAGTATTAACACCACAAAGATTTATTAAAGGTTCGTAATTCCTGGGGGATGGTAATAACATTAGCAATCCTTTCCCTCGCTTCGCTGTTTTTTTTTTTTTTTGTCACTCTGGATATAGGTTCTCAGCAGGCGCCAAAGATGCAGAAATAGATGACGAAATGTGCTGTTCAACTTAGCAGGGGGTTATGTCTGAAAATATTTTTGCATGGGTTGAATTCAAAAATGTTGTCATTGTGGGATGGTTAACTACAGTACTACTCTTGAGTGTTGAAGTTAAAGGGCTCCTATGCAGAATTTCTTCTTTTGGGATTGAAGTTATATGAGACAGCTTTAGTCCATTAATTGGCTACTACCCATCAACCCCCCCGGAGAGAATGGTGTTTTGTAGTAACCGGTGGTAGGTGATGCAAAACTTCACATTTGATTCATTTATTGAAATGTACCGTAAATCGTCAAATTTAGGAAATTGTTAAAATTGATGTCATCATGAGCTTTTCTAAAATGTATAAATATTTTTGCAATATTTCGGCAGTATGGAAGTTCAGTGATAAGTATGAATTGATATGGGCATGCCTTGATATGCAGTAGAAATTACAAAATGTTATATGTACACATTTGTATTTTAAATATAATACAGTATATTATATTCCGTAAGCTATTTTGATTTTTAACCGATAACTAACTTCAAATTTATTGTACGCTTATTGGATCTTGCAGTGATGTCAGCCGCCAGAGTGCACTGTTGCTGCCGAACAACATCTCCGAACTTGCCTATCACGTGATTGTTTCAACTTCATATGGGGGAGATTCTAAAATGGCGCCGGTGTTTCTTGCGCTCTACGGATTAGCCATTATTATTTTGGGAGGATGGATTTTTCTTTGGCTTATTCACATCGCAGCTTTGATCTATGCGTAAGTAAATGTGTATTGTTTATTTCTTTAAATTTTTATTGTTGTGTGAGGCGTTATAACGTTGTAAAAAGGTACTCAATGGCTACGATCGAGTTTTCAGCATGTCCGTCGCATTGTACAGCAGAGGAGTAACAGCAGCAGCTGCGGCGGCGGCGACGATGACGACCTACGTTGAGCGTTTTAGAGTCTAACCCTACGGCTTGGTGTTAACATAATTTACTCATTTTATATAATTGAGCAGTCTATTAAATAGTGTTAGAACTTCAATCCTCTTTTTATGACCGTTTCTGTTATTCAATAATTATCAACCGTTGTTTTGAATTAGTCCGTAATGCAACATCGTGACGCCGCAACCTCGAGCACCGTTCATAATGTAGTATTGGATACCTTGAGATAGAATGATAGATAGATCATTACTGTTTATTAGGAAGAGTATAACTGTCGGTCATTATTATTTTAAATCATGAAATCGATTATACATGTGGATAAGAAAGCTCCGCTGTTTTCAACTTGAATCGTTTCATTTTTGTACTGTGTAACGCATTGCTGATAGTCAACGCTGTGAATGAATGACCTCATGAAGCATGGAAATGGTACATACTTGTGTTGTAAAGCTAGTTTTGACATTTCGTGAATCAGATCTTGAGTTATCCTAATCATTTTTCCCTTCAATGTTGAAGCGGCGGACCATTTTTTGTAGTTAATAGTGATTTTTAGTTGTATAATTTCCTTCAAAAACCCAAATACAACAGGATTTCGTATTGTGTAATAATGTTTTCAAATACTTTTAGCCATTACTATGAGCTCCATCAACTGATAGAAAGATTAAAAGATGTGAAGTCTCATAAATTGAATAATTGTCATTCATTTTAATGAAAAGACGAAACCTAATAGAAATTAATGCTTTAAAGGGCTGCATCAGGTTAGTGATACGGTTTGACAAGTTTGTTCTCTACCGTGCAGTAATATTTCAATTTTGCCAGACGTTCCTATTAATATACGGTAACTAGTTCCAATTTAGACTGGATGGTTTATCATGGACCTTAATATCATTCAGACTGTTTTCGCATATTTCTTCATCTTTACCTAGTTACCTTATCAATATTTGAATCTCTTATTTCATTTGTGTAATTATCTTTTCGTGTACAGTACCTATATGTTGTATCATCGTTAACACCCATACTCAGAAACAAAAAAGAAATCAATATCTGCTTTGACCTTAAAAGTGCGCAACATAAATTTAAGTCTTGCAAGTATTCGTAGATATTTGGTTGGCCCAGTTATAAACGTAGTCGTTGAGAAATGAATGCAAACTGCGTTTGCTTGGAAATTAAGGTTTCAATTGAGGATCATTTTCCTAACATCTATATGACCAACTAATGTTATTTGGCAGGGAAGCTGAACTGAAATTTGAAAATGAACTGTGGCGTAATTTCAGTTCTGGCACCCGGGGCAAGACGCATTCGAAGCCCCATCACCCTCCTCTGCTGCTTGTCCTGTGCAGACATGGTACACGTGTGTTTGCACTTTGTTGTCACCGCGGCTGATTTTCAGTAAGGCAGACAAGGTGCTCCCAGTGTGGCGCTTTCTCCGGCGCCCGGGGTCATTTAACCAAATTGGTCCTACAAGTTACGCCACTGAAAACGAATATATAGCTTTTTAAAATGTCATATTTGACTTTTAATCTAAAGGTATTCTGACTGGATTTGTCAAAAGTACTCAGTAGTTCACTGTGGAAAATGTCATGAAAAGTTTATTTTCGACTGCCGGTTTTCCATTTGAAACAAACTAGCCCACTGTCAAAGCGTTATACACCTCTCTAAACCAGTGTTTTTCAACCTTTTTTTATTGAAACGGAACCCTTTGGAACATTTGGATCTTTCGCGGAACCCCATACAGTGACAGAAAAAAACATTGATACAGGTGTGTGTGTTAGCATAAGCAGTTGAATTCGTGGCCTAATGTTTGAGAGAGATACCTGAAGTTCATCTTCGACAAACAAAAGTCGTTCTCGTTTCTTGTGTTTTCATTGTTATTTTTATATTTTACCTTGCCATTGGCGGAACCCTTCAGCAGACCTCATGGAACCCTTATGTTCCGCGGGACCCTGGTTGAAAAACACTGCTGTAAACTGTCAATACTTTTGAACTGTCATTGAAAGTTGCTACTAAGGTTTGGTGAAACTAGTCCATGATAGAAAGGGAAAAGATAAAGGCAACAATAGAAAAGTGAAAGAGAAAAACGATCTCATGGGCGAATCCAGGGTGGTTTACTGGTGGATCTGTTTTGTCCCAAGTGCGTTGTAATATAGAAGATATACATGGCCGAGTGTGATGTCCTTTTAGTCGCCTCTTACTGGATGAAGGAATGCGTTTGAGCTTTGTTTTGTACTCCTGAATCCCTACAGGAAGCCCCTGTGTTATTTATGTACGAAAATTGGCGCGAACTAGGTCTCCCATTAATGATAAGAGAGGTAGTGTACTCATCACCACGGGAAACTAACAAATTAATGAATTGTTATCATTTTGTGATATAAAGCTTGCGCGTTATTCGTGCTTTACTTTGCATTTGACGTGTTTTGGATACCGATGCCGCTTAATATCAAACGGCCTCGAGATTGACGATGGTCGTTTTGGACTCCATAATTGATCTGTAACTATGAAAATACATATTTACGAACATGGGTGTCATGGTTACGAGTGGTATATCAGGCTACATGATAGCTTCTTTGGTCCGTTGGCCATGCCTTTCAAGTAGTTGTAAAAGTTTTTTTCTTATGTCATTAGAGTAGTTGGTCTATTACGTGTTACAATAATCGTTTTCTCCATTTGTGACTGACGAAAGTAAATTATAGGGCTTCTCTGGGATCATGTAACCCGCCTCGTTGGCGGAGTGCGTAGTACGCTGAGTAACTGCATTAGTAGTCCTAGGTTCGATACTGGGCCGAGGTGGGTGGTCTTCTAATTTTATTCTAACTCACTACACTGTATCCGACCCTGCCATAGGCGGGAAACGTGTTAGGAGTTTCTTTCGCTCTAGAGTCTGAAAGTGTGTTGGTGATGACTTTTTTTAACGGCAGCTCTTACCGTGATTCTTCCTGAATAATAGAATGTCGCCTCCGGGATAGAACTAGTGTCTGTGAAAATCAGTTTGGGTTCATGCCAAGTAGGTCCACAATGGAACCAATCTTCATTCTGAGGCAGATGACAGAAAAGTATAGGGCAGCTAAGAAAGATTTCCATGCCATCTTTATCGGCTTGGAGATGGCTTATGCCATTGTTCCACGACAGGTAGTTGGTGAGGTTTATTCGAATAGTTCAGGGTATGTATGATGATTCCATAGCTAGGTTAAGGACACCTTGGGGCAATACTGGGGGCTTTCCGATGAAGGTTGGGGTACACCAAGGTTCAGCACTAAGTCCATACCTTTTCATTCTTGTCATGGAGTAGGAGAATGGGCCCCTCAGTGCATGGTACTTGCCGACGATATTAGAAAACTTCGTGACTCCAGAGAACAAATAGAGAAGGGCCTAAACAATATGAGAAGGGGGATAGAAAAGGGAGGGCTAAAGATAAACGTGAAGAAGACAGAGTATTTAGCTTTTAATTGGGAAGGACAGGAAAATAATGGAGACTTCTTTGTAGGGGTGAACTGGCGAAGGATGTGCAAGAGGTCAAGTACTGAGGATCAACGTCCCAAGCAGTAGGGAAATAGACTCGGGTCTGACCCATGGAATCAATGGGGAATGGTTGAAGTGGAGACAGGCAAGTGGAGTCCTGTATGATAGGAGGGTTCCAATCAAGTTGAAAAGGAAGTTTTACAGAACAGTGGTTTTGCGAAAAAAAAACACGTTAAAAGTTTTACGGAACTTCTTCGAGCTGGATAATATTGAAGTGCTTAGAGAATGTGTATTTTCTTTGGAATGTGTTTGCCATCTTTTTATTTCGTGGTTTTAAGGCAGTGGATGACCATCGATCAGTCTGCATTGCCTAATTTGTGTGATATTACTACTTGTCTTGTCCTCGTTGCATTGTAGAGAACTGACTCACTGTACTCTTCCATGTCATGCACCGTTGCTTCGGTGACTGGTGATACAAGAGGGCAGCCGTTCATTGTTGCCCCCTTTGGAAAATTGTTGGTCATTGTCACATGCTACGGTAAATTTACGCAGTGACAAGGACAGATAGTTATACGAGAACCTATTATGGGTAGTTTATGAGTGCAGACATTGCAGAAAAGATGAGAATGGACAGGTGGCATGAGCATGTAATGAAAAAAAGGTAGAGGATAGAAGCTTGTTAGGTCTATCATTGGGATGCAGGTTATATACTAGGTAAAAGGGGTGAACCTAAACCAAAGCAAACAAATGGGGCATGGAATTATGTGGGAAAGGAAGGAATCTGATGGAACAATGGGTCGGAAATCTTAGTTCGATCTTGCCTAGGCGGAGTAAGGGCATGAAGATGATGCTGATGTTGACGTTGAGAAGTGGTCCATGATTGCACTTGAACTTTCGCTTAGTTTGCAATTTTGGAATTTTTAGTTGCTACACCTGGTGACGTAAGAGTCGTCATTTTGAAGTTACCGTATTTTAGTAGTTTACGGATATGGCTTCTGAATACATACGGTTTGCGTGTTGCCCACATTTGAAGTTTTGTGTAGCTGTTTAAAAGCTGAAAACTCGTAAATGTTGTGTGGACTTGCACATCAGGTACAGGGTTGCATCCTCCACATCCGATTAAAGTTAAATTTAATGAGTTACATCAGTGATTAATTAGCTTTCATAGAAGTTTTCTTTAAGTCTTAATTTTAGGAATCCTTTAGATATCTTCTGTCTGTACAACTTTTCACAGTTTTTGATGTGTTGGTAGTACAAATGAACTTTACTAATCCGAAGACCATTAATGGGAACACTCCATAAATTAGAGCATTTAGCATTCTGGTGCCAAGGAAAAGTGAAATGGGAGTGGGGTATTAAAAAATACTCGATCACTCACTATAGGTAATTCTGGTTTAATTAGTTCGGATAGGAGCCATTATAGTTGCTTGAAATTGTATATAGTGTTATCAGAATTTTATAAGGAAATAATCGATAAAGTACAGTATTAGCTTGATTCAGGTTTGATGTAGGATAATCAGTGAACTTGAAATAAACGGTTTTGTAACATAAGCTCTCGCCCTTGATGGTGATTGCTACTCTGATTCCGGTTATGAATCATAAGAATGTTGAACTTTTATCAGGCCTAGTTAAAGGATTTTTATCTCTTATCATTTCGATTACGAGGGTGCGGATGTTTGCTTATACAGAGATGACGTTATTAAAAATAGATGCTGACACCCTGTTCCTATTGCTGAGAAATTCAGTAAGGCCGACCTACGCCTTTAGTTCACCGTAGACCACTGCGAAGAAGAGAACAAAGTTGCCATGGCAATTGACAATCACTGTTCACCTGCTCAGGAATGACTGTCACGTTGTAAAATGTTAAGCTTATTCTTGTGTGAGATTTGTAATATTTTGGTAATTGACATTAAATTAGGACATATTTGGCAGTCTTTACTATTCTCAATAAATACCTGTGATGCCAATTGGGGTTTATGACTACCGTTTTACGTCGCTTTTGTTTAATTAAAATAACTTTATTGGGATTGACAGAATTTCCAAGTGTAAGAGCTCGCCTCCTGGCGTCGGTGGAATGCCCCAATGAACAGTAGACCGACGATAAATAAGCATAGGGGTTGCAGCTTTGATCGGTAACCTGGAAGAAAAATGGAAAAAGGTTCACAAAATCTGCTAGTTGTTTTGTAACTTGTACCCAGCCTAGCTAATCTCCTCCACCAGAAAAAGAGAAGCGGCTTCCTATAGCTTAGCGGTAATAGTCAGAAATTGTCACAGAAATCGGAAATTCTTTTTCAGAATTTCATTATTGTGGAAGCATCGTAGGAAACGATGCGAGGGAATAGATTGATGTGGTACGGGCATTTGATGAGACGGGAAGAGGAGCTCGTTAGGGCCATTACGGGAATGCAAGTTGTTGGATGCACCCGGGGCAGGGGAAGACCAAAACAGACGGGAACCTGGTGGAAGATAGGCGAGAGTGAAGTGCTAGAACCCGCAGACCCGACCCTGCCACCGGCGGGATACGGGTATTATGATGATGATGATGCTGAAATGTTTATATTCAATTTAGAGATGGTTTTCAAGAAATGCAGATGTTTGGTAGTTTGATACCAGTTATTCATACCATGGGGAAGTCATCCTATATTTATTGTGCCAATTTCAGGACCGTTGTTCAGGTGCACTAGCAGGTGGCCGTCTAAAAATGATAAGAACATCATTTTGTTATTAGACTTCGTTTGTTGTTCCTGTTGGCGAGACTTGCTCATTAGGTAAATATTGAACATAAATGTAAAATTTTGACCAAATGCTCTTTGTAGAAATAGTATTATAAATTAATAAGAGTCGGCTTACCAAAATAAAAGTGAAATGCAGTTACTCGTCAACATGGTCCTCTTCCAGGTATAAACCAGGCCTGTGGTTTTGGAAATTCCTGTTTTACTAATTACATTACAGCAGCCGATAGCTCTTATAAGATTTCTTGTTTTGTCTTAACTATGACTAGTTTAATAGGTCTTCTGTAATAAATATTAAGTTTCAATATTCTGCAATGGTTGTGAGAAGGGACAAGAATATTTTATAACCCAGCTGTTATAGAGGCACTTAATGATGAACTACAGTGGTGGTATACAAAAATTGAAAGTAACTGGGCTCGAATGATAGCAGTATATACGTAAAAGTTCATTGTACTGTAGCACTTGGAATGGAATTGACAAGTCATAATAAGGTTCTTAGCAGTGTCCTGCTCCGTGGGAGCGGAAGGCTGGATTAAAAATTTCTTCCTTGACAGTTACCTAGAGTTTTGAGATGCTATATCTCCGACGTGGGTGGAGCACATAATTCGAATCTGTTGCAGAAGAAACATTCGCCTCCACTACCGGTAACGGTCATTTTGGACCGCGTCACGCAGCTAAGGGTCTGTTGAGTGCGTATACC
This sequence comes from Trigoniulus corallinus, assembly GCA_013389805.1. NCBI lineage: Eukaryota > Metazoa > Arthropoda > Diplopoda > Spirobolida > Trigoniulidae > Trigoniulus > Trigoniulus corallinus. The sequence goes on along the minus strand of JAAFCE010006949.1, from coordinate 16,399,058 downwards.
GGTATTAAAAGTTCGAGGCTAACGGTATTTCACTCTCCTTCCTCCTGCGGAAAGTGTGGGAAGGTATCAAGTGACGCGTGAGGCGAATCACCTGCTGGTGGTTGGTCAGCTTGATGAAATCTGACCCGATGGATTACTTATAAATCAGAATGTGCGGGGGACGAACGACAGAAATGAAGGGGGTGACATTGTAAACTTATGAACTTATTATTGGCGATAGTATTACGTGGCTGATTGTCGTCGGCTTGACGTCGCAATAATCGCCTCTTACAACAGGTAGGTATATGGGTAGTCCGTGTTGCATCCCGGAATTCACACCGGGAGGGACTTGACCATACAAGTATTAGTAGGTAACATCATTATTCTTTTTTCCCAGGATAAAGAACCATGAGGCTGTAATTGAAATAGTTCCATCGGCTACCTGTCGAAAGTTAAACAGTTTTTGTTTCGTTCGAGTTATACTTAGATTTTTGCAAGTACATTTCAGGGGCACGTTGGTGTATCATAGAAGTTAACATGACATATTAAATTAAAAATGAGTATTAGTTGTCAATTTTTAATAAACTATCATTTATAGTACAAGAATATATGGTTTAAAACCGGCCCTAAGTCTCTGAATGTGCTACTGCATTTGCTGACATTAAATTCAGGTCATTACTAATTATAGAAGTTATATATATATTTCCACTTTGTGAGCAGCCGTCATGTCAAGTAAGTCCTGTCAAACTGTGACAGTCAAAACCGTTCCGTTTGTACCATCGATTCCGATATTCAATAAGGTTGGTTACCCCAGTTTTTGACTATTGTTCTCGCTTTACATCTCATGGACGCTGATTGGCAACTTAGCAGTAAAGACAAAAGTCGGTCATGTCAAGTATTTATATTATTTAGTGTTTCCATTAAAAATAACTATGCTGGATGATGAATCTTGTCCAACAATTCACCTCTAGAACGATCGAGCGGCTGTATTGCGTTGGGCACACCAGTTCTCGTCTGATTACTGAAGTTAAGCAACGCAACCCCAGATAGTACTGGCATGGGTGACCGCTTGGGAAAACTGGGTACTGCTAATACCCAAAAATCGTCGCTTGGGAACATTGACTACTGCTAATATCCAAAGCTTAGTGTCTGTGCAGACTCTGCATTAGAACTACACAGTGGACGGGGCTCTAATTACCATTGTAGTTGAAGGGCCCTAAAACACCAACGAAACGAAAAAGATCCAGAATGATGCTGCATGCAGTTTTTAAGCCATAATCTCCCATGTTGAAGAAAATAGTCACCCTTCTATCCTATAGTCTTCAGTCACATTATCCCCCCCCCCTTTTTTTTTAGGAAGATGACCGTTTTATAATCGATATTAGAAACTGTCAGCATGAAGTGGCATAGTCCATTAATGGGTGCTGCGTACGCATGATTGAGATGAATGGTTAAATATTACACCTGGTTGTGCTTGTAACTATTCAGAATCATCTGTTGGTGATAGTGACCTGTGTTCAACGTCATTTATACTGTTATTTAAGATCTTAGGATGGCATTAATTGGCATCCCATCAATAGACTGGTCTGCTATTGGTAGTATTTATGGTTCAACTTTGTGTTTTATGCAGCTGTGTAACTCTTAATCAGTCGCTCGTCAATTCTTTGTTTTCATCGCACTTGTGATTAATCATTTATTAGTAAATTATTAAACTTTCGCATGGTTTCCAGACTTGGCACGTAAAGCGCCATCTTATTTGTGTAATTTTCTGACCTGGAGTGTGTGCCAGATAGGTTCCCATGCACCTTGTATTTCACTTGTCTTAATTAAAGCCGTTGAAGTTTTAATTTAGATGTGATTGTAATCAATGAAAATAGCAGTATGAGAAGACGCAGAAGTGCAGACGATGATATACTTGATTCTGATTTATATTGTGTGGAAAATACTAAACTGAATTCATTGGATTAAACAGAGAAGAGCCTTTCGGGACTAAGTTCTCAGTGTCTGGCTTATGTTACCCTTTTGAGAATTACGTATATAGGTCTCCGGGTTGAGTCTAGCTGTACTAAAGATTATCATCCTGATAATACAGTAGTCAATTCGCATGTTAAAAGTTAGCGAGCGGACAGGTGACACCACAAACCTTTTCTTAGTACCATGCCGGAAGGCGCACTTTGATTTCCCCTTATCAGGGAAAAAACCATCAAACTACACCAGACGTGAACCTACGTATTTTGACCTTCGAAGTGCAACAGTCTGGGTTTAATTAAAATGTCATCCCGTCATCATTTATATCAGAAAAGAGCGAATTACGACCCACGACCCAGTAGGTCTTTGTGCGGTTCGCAAACATTCACGCATTTTTCATTTCTCGCCAACAATGAAAATGTGGTAGAATAATCGATAATTTCATTGATTTAGTACTAAATTAGTAGGGAGGAGCTAAAGTCAGTAAGATTGTAACTAACATTCCTTGGTGAACTTTATTTGTATTTAGCAATTTTAATTTTTCTAGAAATGTAGCCCACTGATAGAATGCAATTAGCCGAGATGCGAAGGCTGCGGTACATGAGTGGGGTGTCGAGATTTGATAGTTAGGAACGAGTATATTAGGGGTAGCTTGGAGGTGGAGGACATCGCGGAAAAATATGAGGAGAGTAGATTGATGTGAAATGGACATTTAATGAGAAGAGGGGAGGAGGAGCTCGTTAGGTCCATTACAGAAATGCAGGTGGTTGGGAGGACTTGGGGCAGGGGAGACCAAAGCAGACGTGGGAACGATTTGTTTGTAAGGGTATGATAGTGTGTGGGGTGGACGAAGACCTGGTGAGAAATAGGCTGGAGTGGAGGGCTAAAACCCGCAGACCCGACCCTGCCACAGGCGGGATAAGGGTATGGCGATGATATGGAATGTTAACCAATAAAAGCGTTTTGCAGTTCATGCGGCCCTCAAAAAGAAAAGTTTGACTATTGCATAGATGGTGAGGAGTCGGTTGAGGGACTGCACAAAGGAGGTAAATGAAACAGCTTATATTGTATTTCCATATTGATTTTGATGGAGACTGGTGTACTGTAGTCCAATTTGGTTTCCCTTTAGGCAAGGCTCATCTTGGGAAATTGAAAGGATCCAAAGGAGGACAACAAGAATTGTATTTCATAGGTTTTCCCGCAGGTAGAGTGTGTCTGACATGATTAAGGAATTAGAGTGGGACACTATCTAAGTCTTAGGCGGGTATCTCGCAGCATTAGTCTTTTTACCAGACTGCTGCTGCTAAGTTGCGATGGTCCCCTGGTTGGAAAGATATCCCTGGCTGAGTATAGGGGGAAGAAGGACCATTCCTCTAAATTAAAGATTAGAACAAAGATACTCGTACTACTGGTCGTTCTTCATAAGGGCCATTCGGCAATGGAATGCTCTTGGAGAGGATAAAGTGGAGGGCTTTTTGAGAGGAAAGGCCACCATTGCAAATATGGTAGGGGGACACAATAGATAATACAGGTTTTGAAGTGTTAGATGGTTTTATATTTACGAGTCAGAGTTATTCTCTCCACTACCAAATTGCCCTAATCGGGCTGCTTGCAGTTTATTCAATTAGAACTAGAATGTGCAAGTGGCATCACCATGGACGTTTGCAGAAAATTTTCAAGGCGGAAGGGAAAAACTTCCAAACAATGTTCCAGAAGTAGGAGTGTCTCCGGAGGTCTCAATCCCCTCGTGGATTCCTGTGGATGTCGCCATCCCACTATTCCCGGAAAGTCAGAACTTCTTTTTCTCCCTGACTGGTGGAGAATTCTCAGTTTCCTCTTGTTCAGATTGTAAACATAGCTGTTCTCTGTCACACAGGGTACTTAGCTGTCATTTAGGAAGAAGATGAACAGTAAAGAGTTCTCTGAAGCTTAGATTCAGACCAAAAGCCAAGACCCATTACCTCATTATGAGGTGTTTCATGTGAATGCAAGCAACTGGACTCTGTGATAGGAGAATCCCATTGGAACGTAAGGGGAAGTCCTATTGGTTCTTGGTGCGACCTCCTAAAGCCCTTGAATCAGAGTTTGGGGCAGTACGAAGAAAAGCACCTGAATTGCACCCCCATTTCAAGTGTCATAATGGTAACCGATTGCTATTAACGAATATATGCCCTTGAACATTGTTGCAGGCAACTCATGTGCAGTATGTGGTCTATAGACTGTTGTGCTAAAACTATCGACGACGGTTTCCCATCGTTTTCTCTTGTTACTTTTCGACTGTCAAGGACGCTCTCCCTTTTGTGGTTCTTAATTCTGCTATTTTATTTATATTTCTCTTTGTATTTTCCTAGTATCATTGTCGGTTGTCGCCACCACGTTTTTTCCCCCAAATATAACTTCTGTAAAAGATTTCAGGTTCAGAAAAATCCATAAAAAAACCCGAATAAGTCTCATGGTCTGCCTGCGATTTTAACTACGAAAATCTACTGGCGTTAGGAACGTGAGGTCGTAGGGCATGTGGAATGTAGGGTCAAGTTGTGAACTTTTTCTATGTCCCTGTTATATTACGGAAGCCATTATTCGTATCTTGCGTGCTGTTGCAGGTCATGTTCTCTCCCTGGCGATTGAAGGTCATCTTCTAATTACCATGTACAGTATGGTTGGTAGTTATTTTTAAATATTGCAAATGCTGTGGTTTTTGAAAGGAAAATTTGCCAAACCCTTACTGTGCATAATACCCTGTCGACCAACCCTAGTGTACACTGATGTCTTGTGGCTAAGTTAATATTATCATTAGTATGGTGATAATGCACGGGGGCAGGGTCAAGATAAATCATAGTGACATCTAGTCCAAAGTTGTCAAACTGCCTGCCTGTTTTAGTGCTTTTCCTTTACTGGAAGTATCAACACAGTATTATACCTACCGGTATTTTAAATCATAAATTTCTTGATTATTGTCGTTGATATTTTTGCCTGATAATCATTTGTTTGAAGTGGCATTGTGGCTATACTGAAATATTATCAATTTTGGCCACTGAACTGAAATCTGATCAACCACGACTCTCCGTATATCGAAAATGTATTAGCATAGGTCATTACATTTGCCCGATATTACTATCGTTGATGTAATGGTCAAGTTGCTTAAGGGTCTAACAGGTGTTAAAGAGAATTCATCTCTATACATTGCGGTAAGGGACGTGTCTGGTTGCTGACATATCAGGGAGCGAAGTGGAATACTAATGTTTTTGCAAATGATGGATGGGTGAGAGAGTCAAAGGTGCTGACATGCTGTATTTTTGCTATTTCCTCCACTTCTTGCCTCAGTCGGTGTGTCTAGTATATTTTTTTTTCGGTGAAGTATCAATTTTTATGACAAACTATCACCTGTCTTAAGAGAGATTAGGCAAACTACTGATAACACTGTTAGCGTTTTAAAATTATTAGTTGGAGAAGAAGGGTGAATAAAAGCGGGTGGGATTTAACGCTAATTAGTGACGTGTAAGCGATATTTCTTAGAAATGCCCACTTGAAAATACGTATCAAGGTGGTCTGAGGTCATTTTATATTTCTTGGCCAATGACCTTTTGGGTGTGATTTGCATCTCCAAAAAATGTTGTGTGTCACTTAGTGAAAGAAATGCAAAATGAAGTCTTTACTTTGTGCAAGGGTTAACAAAAATGAGTCTCATTTGCATATGTGGTTAGTAGTTATCCTCTTGATAATGGCATGAGGTGCCACCTTAAAACGGAATTGTGCGTTTTTGTCTGTCTCTCTCTCTCGCCTGTATTCTAGTAATCTCCCTAAACGTGTTTAATTTCCGGGTTTTTTTGACTCTGCTGTCACATACTCAGTGTGATTGAAATTACTAAAATACGTAACCATGACTTTCCTCCTCTGTGAATGTCTGCTTTGGTACTAGTTTAGCATCCTTACTGCCAAAGACCTTAGGATGTATGCCCATGGTATGTCTCAGAATAGAAAGTAGAAATTTTAAACTAATAAGGCCTTTTCGGAGGAGAAATGTTCAAATAATTCAGCAGTGAGCCTGCGATCACAGAAAGACAATCATATGTGGATTGTTCCGATTTCTCTTATATGAGGTAGTCAAATATTACTCCCCCAGTGTTTAAATATATTCAGTACAACGGGACATTGGTGCAAATCCCCGGAGCGTTTTGTACTTGACGAGTATTTTTGATGGAGACCGGCCTGTGAAATACCTAGGAAGTATTAGGTGGCGGTAGTTGGGTTGGCATGGTGTTTAGCTCGAGGGAGTTGATAAATGCAGATAAGCAATTGACTTTCATAGCAGATGCTACTACTCCACATCAAAATGTGAAGTGTAGACACTTAAGGCATGATAGAATGATTTGATCCATTTTTCACCTAAGTGAACTAGACTCTGATTTCATCATTTCATCTAGACAGTTGCTGAATATCATAAAGTGAAGTCAGTAATATGGACGGTTGGCCGTATCAGGCGTCATTTGGATATCAGTATGTTACACGCATACTTCATTCCTGAAGTGAGATAAACGTTACCAAGAAATGGAATTTTGCGTACCGATGAGGGAATATTCTGACATTGCATGTGTACTACAAATTCAGGTGGAACCCTGGATATTAGATAGTTTGCATTTTGAGTACTTTTACGAAGTATACATACATTTTGTCAGTCATCTTGCTTTCTTCATTAGGTTTACCCGGCCTGAGTGGCCCAGAGATAGCGTGCTCGACTACTGTGTAAAAGATTCTATACTGGATCTATTTGGGGCGGCATCTTTCGGAGGCCCCGACTAGTGGGAAGTAAAGTCGTGGCCCCGTGTGGGGTGTGCGACAACATTTACACGTAAAATCCTTTCTACTATGCAACAGTAAAATTCCCACGTGTAGGAGCTCGCACTTTGGCGTGGGTGGAGTGTCCCAACGAGCAGTAGGCCGACGACAAATAAGCATAGGGGTTGCAGCTTTCATCGGTAGCCAACTGCTTAAAGTGGGTATCCAGGCGAGTTCCTAGCCGGGAAAATGGTTAGGAGTTGCTTTGATTGATTTCTGTGAATTTATAGAAGCTGTCATGGTGCAGTAGCAAATATTACTGTTTTGAAATCAGAAAATTGATGAATCCTGAAATGTTTATTTTAATATGTTGATGTACTCCCTCAAGCATATATTTAATGTCGAACTACTATATCGTTAACTAGGTAAGAGAAAATTGTTTTTTTGTCATCCATTGAATCGAAAAAAAGTATTTTGACACAGAAGGAAATATTGTTGAGGCTGTTACTGATAAGATGCTTGCTGGAAGAAATGATTTATATTCAGTTTTAAGGTTTATAAAATGCTTATCCCCCTGTTTAAGGAATATTCCAAATTTTGTTCAGTATTTGAACTTGTCCTGTTGTTGAACTTACTGAGAAGAGCTTATGTTAAAAGGTTTTCAATTTTATGCTGAAGGGTTAAACGTAATGTAAGTTAGCTGCATTTTTTTTCTAACTTCATTCAATATCTGCAACTTTAATATTTTGAGTAGATCATTGCTGTGCCGTAGCTACTGGTCCTGGATGTAGTGTTCTCTGTCAGATGGATGACTGACTGCCCTGTATTTGCATCAGGCGTTAGGTGGAATAGTTTGCATATTGCGGTTAAACGACTGTGGTGTTGCTCTAAGACGGTATTTCTCACCTGAGGTTCCACCAAAGATTGAAAAACTTAAAGATATAGTTTTTAATTTAGTGGTGAGAGACTTATTGAACTGACGGTTTCAGAGCTTCACTAACACCTGTGCACCATTTTAAATTTTACCTCGGAATAAAAAAATGAGATTGATAACTGCTACTCTTGAATGACCCATATAACTACCAAAATTTAAATTTTTTTGAATACTCAGTGCCTATCCTCTATCCTCCTTGTCTTCTCCTTAGTAAGTGTTTGATTATACAAGTTGGTTTACGAATAAACCGATTTTATTTTGTCAGCATTCGTGGTTTTTTCAAGCCCACCAAATTATTTGTCAGAATGTTTTAAATAGTAGCGAGTTATTTCGTGTGTTTTATTATCCCCGTCTTGGCTGCACCTCTCTTGTTAATACCGCTATTGCATTCTTTTAATGTAATAGCCTCATTATATTCTCCATTTTCTTAAAAAAAAAAGGGTTAAAGTTTTTGTTTTGTAATGTGACTGTATGTGATTATGATAGACATGTATCACATCTGTCATTCCATCTCATGTTGTTGAAATACCTAGACTTCGCCGACAACCTCGTCCGTTAATGTATGATAGATATATTACTGGGACGGACACCTATTACCTTTAGCATCATTCAACTTCCGCTTGAATATATATTTTTAAGTGTGTGTTAATAAAATTCTTAAAAAAGGAGGTTTATGTTTGACGTTAATGCTGTGGTTTGTGGCATACACAATCTTACATGTATACTTACCATTTGTACCAAATATTTGACTGGGGAAGGGGTATCTTAAAACATTGCTAGACCCCTCACAATTTGTGTTTTGTTGCTAAACTAAAAAACTTAAGCTTAATTAACGAGAAAACAATTTTGAGAAGAAATACTTTTAAGGATATTAAAGTTACCATCGAAATGTAATTTCATGATTGATGCTTGCTTGTCAAACCCTGGAACTGACGTTGGAATGTAGCAAGTGTTTGCATTCAAGGCGAGGTAAATACCTAGCGGAACGTGTTAATGGATTGAAAATGATGATTTCAACTCCACTATCTCGTCCCTTCCACTTCCAACCTTCGTCATTAGTGTGGCATCTATGCCAAGTCCAACCCCATAATAAATTTAAATAATGGAGTTTTGTATGGTTCAGACGACCATGGTATGACTGATTTATCAAGGGATACATTTATTATTAAAGAACGTGGTTAGTTTGTGTAATGTTTTATTTGTTTTTGTCAAACGGTTGCAGGTTTTTAGGCAGGTCGAAAGTAAAAGTGCATTGCGACTGACCTTGTTATTCCGTGTTTGGGTGCCATCTGTAGGGGGAATTTCATTGAAGTCCGCTTGGTGTCACGTTTACTTGTGCGTGGGACCCTAACGGGATCTTCTTTTAGATTCTTTGGAGCAACTCCACAGGGAAAAAAACAGGTCACCACCTAATGAGCGTCTAGTTGCAGTTGGGAACTTCAGTGGTCATGTAGGCAGGGAAAGTCATGGTTACGGGATGTTTATGGAGAGTGGGAATATAGGACAGTTAACAAGGGCGGATACGAGATCTTTGAGGCAGCTAGGTCGCATAACCTAATCCTAATAAACACTTGGTTAAAGAAGAAGGAAAACACCTTATTACATTTCATTCACCACAAGGACGTTCCCAAAACAATTATTTTATGGTCAGAAGGCAGCACAGGGAGGGATGTATGAATTGTTGAATTCTCCATAGTGAAAACGGCAAACCATGAAATTCTGAGAGAAATTCAGACTACGAGAAAACACTGGTGTCAGGAGAAATCAGTATGGGTTCAGAGAAGCAGCTCAACTATGGAACCAATCTATATTCCGAGTCAGTTAATTGAAAAATACCAAGGGCCCCTTGGCAAATGTCTTGAAATTGTCCTGGTTAGGACTTCATAGGGAAATATTGAAGGCTTTCAGGTGCAGGTTGGGTTGCATCAGAGATCAGCACTCAGCCCTTGTTCGATTTGGTGACAGATGGGTTACTAGCTAATGTGGATGAATGGGCTCCCCAATGCACGCCATTTGCAGGTATTGAGAATCTCAGTGACTCCAGGGAGAGGGTTGAAATGGGGATAAACAACCTCAGAGCAGCTATAGAGGGTAGGACCTTGAAGGTTAACAAAGGATGAACAGTGCCTAGGTGGTCTCCAGCCACCTGTGGAAAGCAGTCTTATTTCACTTGATGGCTGCTTCTACCTCGTCATTCCATCATTATGTCTGCCTGCCCTGGAATGTACTTCCTACTCTAGTCTGGCCTAATTTTTCTGGCGACCCTGCCCCACATGGCATCAGATGTCCCTTCCCAATCCCAGTCTACCTGCCTGTGTACTTCCTGTGTGAATTCCTTTGTTTTGGTGGGCAATTTTTACCACCTGATAACCTGCTCTCCTTTCCATGAATGTGCCTTTCCTGCCGCTTTCACTAGGATTTCTAACATAAGTAACCTATGGTCACATTCTTTTTCAAAATTTTCGCTAGGGATTGCCCTGCAATCACGAACCTCTGCTCTATGCTGCCCTCTGACGCTGTGCTCTATGCACCCCTTCCTGTTTTTCCTGTAAGGGTCCCCACATTCCGCGTTCCTAAGAGGAACCCCATTCTCTATATGAGATTGCTCCGACTGGGATACCCCCAATCAGGCGTCTGGAACCCGCAGAAATATTGGCAGGGTTGTCTGTGGGGGGATGCCGGCCTACCCCACAGTTTGAGGATGTGTGCAAGGGCAGAAAATAGGCGAGAAAGGAGACAGCAATGAAATAACTTCGGAAGCTCATGAACGAAATACCAGGCTGTGGCTTTATTTGACTGAGTACCAATCCGATGTGTCACACGACTCATTTAGTCGCCTCTGAAGACCACCTACACAAATATTGTGGAGCTGAACGGTTATGCCTGTTGAGCCTAAGAAGTACAGTAAACGGTTTTAAAGTTTTAACATCCCATGTAGGTGTATTGGTTTATTATTACATAGGTGACGATTCATTGCGTTTATGTATTATGGCATTAAGTTGACTTAACTCCCTGACACATATCACAGGAGCGGAATCCAGTTAATACTGTAATGGTGTCAATAAAGTGAATAATGAGCATAATTTCCGAGTTAAATTTGATAATTATAGTAGTAATATATAGACTCATGAATGTCGCCATGTCATTTTAATTGATGTATATCATATAGTAGCTGTTTTTCTCCTTACTGGTAAACAGTAAAGGCTCAGATGTAATTAACTTTTCAAGGTTAATACCCTATTTAAGACAGTATAATAACATTTGCCAAATGACACTGATTTTGGACCTGTTAATACTCCTTGTGTTTACTTGGTGAGTCTGGATGATCTCCAAATACTTTGACTGCATTGTGTTGAGAGGATTTATGCGGTTCTTACAGTACTGGTGAGAGGGTCTATTGTAAAAAAAATTTAGTACGTATTATTTTTGTAAAGACAGTGTTGTGATGAAGGCTGGTTTATTAATTGTATCAATTAAAGATGAAAATTATTTATGTCTTTGCGTATTCTGACCTTTAATTGTTAGCACGTCTTATTTCCTTTTCTGTTTTAGTATTAAGAGTGAAAGTTAAGTACCATAAAATTTCACGTAGAGTCCGCACTTTAAAATTCCTACTGTAGTCATTGGCGTAACAATAGCACGAACAATAACACAGGTCGGCGATGAAAAACTTGTCTTCAAAACAATTATTGTTTTTTACAGTTTTATGGATGCTGATTACTAGAAAAATAATTAAAATGTTCTGTCACGTACAGTTTAATAAAAAATTCAATTTTTAGAAATTATTCATGTCATCATGTATTCATATGTATTCATGAACTTATTAATGTTAAATGGTCTATATATGGTAAATACAAGCCAAGAAATAGTATGCTATTATTTATGGTAGACTATTGTCTAAATGTCCCTTGGACAGGATAGTTTGGCCCTTGAAATAGGTGGCTGAAGGATGATAGGGTTGTTGGCCATTCATAAAGGAAAGGGGCAGTGATGGATCCAGCAGCAGATCTAGGGGGAACACTTAAAAAAAGTGCACCCCAAATACAGTATTTTTAAATATTCAGAATCCCTTACTATAAATCTAGCTAGCAAGTACAATAGGTCATCTGCTGTCCCTTACACAATGTCCTATCTCCAGTGGTTTAGCCAACTACAGATTTGATTGCAACTGTTGGACTTGCAGTATAGAAATGTGGATAGCAGTGTAAAAATGACTCATCAGTTGCACCCCATTGAGGCGCTGAGGGGTAGCAATTGCTGCATTGCTCCCCACTTTGGATCCGCCCCTGGAATGAGGCATTTGTCACTGTCTAGGCAGCTGGTGTTGGGCAGATCAGACAAAACACTATTGCACTGGTTGGTGGAGGTTGTACATAAGGAAATGGTGGTGTGTGGGGTGGATGGGGACCCGGTTGGGATATAATTGGGAGTGGAGAGATGCAACTCAGACAGGACCCAGCCACAGGCAGGGAAAGGGTATGATGATGGGCATACTTGCACTATCGGGACTCTAGCTGGTTTCGAAGGTAGGCGGAGTTATACATACTTTTAGTATCGGAGATGCTATGAAGTTTCCAAAGTAGGCGGAGTTCCTAGAAAAGTGAGATTCGTACAAACGGGATATTCCTGGCTACAGGAGATCATTCACAGAATCGATATGTTTATTGTTCGCGGGGTGAAGGCCGGGGGACCGAAACACCCGAAAGTAGAGATCATTGTAAAGGTACTTGCATGCATCTTTCACTTCAATATTGAAGTGTAAACTGATTATGTAACTTACATTTTTTTCATCAGGAGCTGCGGAAATTGTGAACTGCCCTACAACAAAATCACAAAGAGAACTCTATTTTGTTTTTCTTGTTGTTAAACAGAATCTAGCTTTCGAAAATTTGAAAGTAATTCTATTTCAATTTTGAAATTCAAATTCAAAAATTAGAATTATGACGTGTAGTGACGTAGGAGATGAGCATACATATTCTAAAGTAAAAATACATGAATGAATAGCAGTACAGAGGAACCTCTCCTCCCATCTGCGGACTAATTGGGGGATGAGAGGTCCGTTAGAGCTGATGGTCCGCAGTTGGGCCGGGATTTTGATTTTTTGAGTTATAAAACCACTATAGAACTACAGTATCAGTAGTTATGTACTAGTAGCTAAACACTGCTGGTGGCTACTACAGACAGGTATTTATTCAGTGCTGATGACTGGGATACTCTGGCCAGGTGTTGGAGAGACGGTTGAGGTAGGCTTGGGCTTAAAAGTGAATCCAACTTTAATTGCTTTCCACCCTTCTACTGTTCACAAATTATTACTTCTCTTAATGTGCAGAGGTGCTGTTAATTACCTAGAATGGAAGGGCTATCCGTTGTATCAACCAATTGTAACAGTGTCAATGGAATCTCGTTTGGTTTCACTGCGACCTCTTCCTCCGTTGCATCCGAAGTCTGTTGATGGGGGGAAGGTCCGTAGATGAGATATTATCTGTATCTCTATAGCAGTGGTGCAAAGGTAGCGTGCTAGACTACTCCATCCGTGGTTCCAAGTTCGATACTGGATCGTGGTGTGTTTACTTCTTTTGGGAGAGAGACAGGCCCCGAGTGCGCCTTCCGTCGCATTGGAAGTAAACCAGTGGTCCTGTGTGGTGTACGTAGGCCCTGTTCCTACTTTTTCGCCCACCTGGTAAAAGATTATTTTTGTCGCCCTTTTTTATATTATTTATTTTAAAACATGATTTTTGACAGCGAATTTTTGTAGATATTTTTAAAAAGTAAAAACCGAATATCAAAAAGTAACATTTATTTTTATAATTCTCTTAAACCAATTCTTGCCACCCCGAGGCAAATGACACCTTTGTCTTTGTAGTTGCTTTTTCGTGTTTTCTATTTAAATATAGGAGCTGTGGTTATATACTGTTGAATTGGTTGGTTACGAGAAAATGAACACTTTGAATGTGAATAGCAGAAAGGCTACTACTTATGCGTGGGGTTACAAGGGCAGATAGAGTTAAAATGATTACCTGCTCTAGGGACATTGCAGAAAGATGAGAAAGGGATTAGACTTAGGTGATGTGGCCATGTCATGAGAGGCGGAGCTGGTTATCAAGCACAGGAATACAGGTCATAAGTAGTAGACGAGGTAGAGGTGGGCCAAAGCAAACAGAAGAGTAAGCTATTACCGGCGTGGAGTGGATGGACACCTGCTTGGGAATGGAAGTAATTGGAGGATTCGAACTCGCGGACCCTCCTGAATAAGGATGTGACGAGGATATTTATTATCTGACTGGATACTTCTTAGAGAGACTAGACCTTGAAAACTTGCTTTGCGGTGTCTTTCCCTTCACGGGCGATATTTTACAACACTTGGGATATGTGTGTGACCCACTAGTCCAAGAGAAAGCACTATAGAGTAGAGAAGCTGTGTTGAATTTTTTTGTGAAGGGTCAGTTGTCATGGTCACCTTTTGAATCTTTTTTTCTGCGAGTTATTCCGGTTGTTGTCCGCAAACAACTGGTTTTATTGGGTTTAGTTATTAGTAGCAGTATATTAAAAGCCATATTTTTCGTCTTAAAGCAATGTCCCTCCCATTCACTCGTCTTTTCAGATTAATTTGGGAAAATTCGACCGAAAGTTATTGTTTTTATCGTCTGAAGTGTATATGTCAAATGTAGATGAATTTTAGACGTACTTTAAAAACAGGAAATGAGATTTTTTTATTTTGTGATTATCAGACTATTTCTGTAAATTTTCTATTACATTTTGTAGTACTATTATCACACTGAATTGCCAAGTTGTTGCGGTACCCGAAATTGCATTTAGTATTTTGTGATCCTTGTTTTAAAACTAGTATTGTAGAATCAATTTCGCTTTCTCTACTCGTACACATGCCTGTGTTAACGAATTCGATTCTAGCGGGATGTGGTGTGCTTTTTCTGATATGAACCAAACTGAAGCCTTCCTTTTATGATGAAAAACGGTGTAGTCGAAGCTTCATGGCATTGATGAGTCCTTAATTTTACTTGCATTTTTGTTTTCATTACTGAATTGCGTTGAGTGGCTGAACTACGTTGGACTCACCAGTTCTCGTCAGATCACCGAATTTAAGCAACGCAACGCAAGTTAGTACCGTCATGGGTGGTTTGTTGGGAACACTGGGTACTGCTACCACCCCCTCACCCTCGAACAGTCTCCTCAGTGTCCAGCCCGTTATGGCTGATTGGTCAATTCCCCTACCCCATTGGCATAACAAACTAACAAGATCACGGAGAATAACTCTTTCTTATCCTTATGGCAAATTCTGAAGAGACAGATTTGCTTTTGTGTCTTCAGAATGAATTGAGAAAGTGTGTCCATAACCTGCAATTCCTAAAATTGCCAAACCACTAATTTTAACTACAAAGGCTGCCTTAACTGTTTTAGTAAGGAATTGTCCAGGTGAGGTGGATATTCATAAAACAAACGATTGGAGGCCAATATATAATAGCTTATGATAGCTTTTGAAGTGTATTTTTAACCTGATAGTTTTTGTTAGTGCAGCAAATGAAAGCAATGTCGAGTTCTTGTTAGAAGCCATTATTTATAGTAACAAGAAAATGTTTATGAGCCTTGCCTACTTTAAGCGACGATTACATCTTTCCATATGTTATGCAGTATGTTAATTGATTAGCTGTTACAAAGGGTGGTCCATTTAATGACCCCCTGCATTTAAAGTCTTGACCTATTTGTGTCTGATACCTCGGTGGCGCAATAGGTAGCGTGCTCAGTTTACTGCCAGTGGTTCCAGGTTCGATACTAGATTGAGGTGGGTTGGCTTCTTTCAAGCGAGAAGCCCCGAGTGGGCCTTCATTCGGATGAGAAGTAAAACCGAGGTCCCGTGTGGTGTGCGATGGCATTTGCACGTAAAAGAACCCTCTCTACTATACAACGGGTGGATGAACAGCTCGCCCCCCGTGGAGTCGGTAGAGTGCCACAACGAACAGTAGACCCACGATGAATAATCACAAGGGTTGTAGCTTTGGTCGGCAGCCGGCTGCGGAAAAGAGCCGTCCAGTATATCACCCTTGTGTCCAATCAACGGGACAAGATGGATACGCGACCCTGCCATAGGCGGGAAAAGGGGTCAGGAGTTGCTTTGCGTTGCCTATTTATGTGTGATGTATTGAAAGCTGTATTGAGAGAGAGCTTCGCGATATTTTGTTAGATGGGGCAAAAAAAGGTTGTCAATACTTAAGAAAGGGTTGGTGGATCTAACGATAAAGCCAGAATGACCATGTCCACCGCATGATAAGAGAATAGTATTGCACAGCAGGGGATGATGACGTGGTTTGACCGTAGAAGAGAGATCTAGGAGGTGCGACGACTACAAAGACCGGTGGTGATGACTGAAAAACTTCCAGGAGGACGAAGGTGGTGGTTAGTGGACGACATGTTTCATTAGTAGTGCTGGACATTTGATAGACCTTTGCCTAGTCACTAGTGCTATCTGGGAGTCAGAAACCGGTGATGATATGAACTGTAAATGGCAAGAAAGAAATGTGATGTAGCTTTCTAAAAAAAAATGTCAGGTCACCAATATGCACTCTGGTAAACAAACGTTGGTGAGATTCAAGTCATCAATTTCTAAACTGGCCGACTGCAGGATTGATCTTTTGACTTGCATTGTTTGTTGTTTTTTTCTCAAATATGCGTCTGTTTTACAAAATGAAGGAATTTGTAAGCTAGAATATCGTTACTCGGACGAAATTCTTAGGTATGCAAATTAGCTGCCCCTCCTGAAAGCGGTAGATCCTGTTAGCAGCAAAATAGGCCGGCATCATGCAAGACTTAGAACTAATCAAACTGTTATTCCCATAGTTTTAGGTTTTCAATATCCTGCATGCCTTGTTTATTAAATTCAGTAGGTTTAGGTAGGTGGCCCTGTTGTATCGGATTCTTCTGTTTATCTATGTCCTACTTTGTCCTATTTGTCTTTTTGTTATTTTCAGCTTATGCAGAAATGTAACATATTTATTTAATAAACACAATGTCATACCTACTGTGTTTGTGTGTCTGTATTAAGGACATTGTTTTCACACTTTGGGGTTACCAGATCCCAGAAAATTCTCCTGAAGCACATCTCTTGTTAGCCAGCTGTGATAAACAGCATTAACGAAATGAGTTGTGGAGTCGTGGTGTTTTGGCTTCTGTACAGTTGCCGCAGCCTGGTAACCGCCCTGTATAATGAGAGAATTTGGGAGGGAAGGAGACAAATGTTGATATTTTAATGTATGCAGTGTATAATTTTTAGTCTCTTTAACTATGCATGCCTTTGCTACTTAAAAATCAAAATCAGCACCTCCTCATTGGTTTAATGTCAATATAGGACGTAATTTAATTCTTGAAGATAATATGGTAATGGTATAAACAGTTTTGCACGTGACTTGCAAGTGACAATTTAGTTTATCGTCTCACTAATTGTACAAGGCAAGGTTAAAGTATATAAAGAGTTAAGTGGAGTTGACATTGTAATTTGAAGTACCTTGGTTTTAAGAACCATTTATCTTTCTTTCTTTCGTTAAAACCACTTATTGCTTTGAACTGAAATATCATTACTCGTTGACTCCTGCATTTCATTTTGCCTCATTGAGACCTTTGAGGTTATTGATATAACCCTCACCATTTGAAATGGATATACGGTACGTGTTGATTCCCTCTGTGCTTACAAACAGAAAGGCATTTCTGTGGTTTCGTTTTGATATTTTGATTGTTAGACTGTCGGAATTATTGTATTTATTTGATTTGACCAGTAAGCAGGACATGATATATGATTTTATAAGTTATTAATAAGAGCAGTGTGGCATTCTTGAAAGTGAGGAAAATTATGCGAAACCATAGTCAAGTGACAAAATTGAAAATGAACCATTAAGGACAGAGACTTAGGGATAGTGCAGGAAAAGAGAATTTGATGGTATGATTGTGGTCAGGTCCATTATGAGACCGACGTGAAACAAGGTGCGAAGAAATTCTCTTGCTGGCAATGAGATGGTGATGCAGCCTCATTTGCTGCGTTAAGAAATCATTCTCCGATCTTCACTACACCTCACATTTTCTTTATTTACCACTTTTCATTTATTATTGATTTACCATTTATTTGTATTCCGTTGTGGGGCAGAAACTTTGAGTGGCAATTGGCAGAAATCGTATAGTAAAAATACGGTGGTCATCTCTAACCTCGGAGATTCAGAGTTCGAGACTCCATGTTTCCGCCTTATCTGTTTTCTGTGTGGTGGTGTATATCACCTGACCTAGCCTCAGGCATCGATAAATTCGCTTTAGCTGTAGGAAGACCGAGACGGTAACGATATATTCTATAAAAGTTAGGTAATTTACCAGAGAGGTTGTTTCCTTGAATGAATCCTGTTATTTTTATACCACCTTATGAGTCAGTTATTTGCCGTACTGTATTTTACCTACCTAGTATGGTTTTCTTGTAGTTGGTTAATTTTTGACATACTGACCCTCTGGTGAACAATGAATTTCGTCCCTACGTCTCCTCGTTTTTGTTTGGGGTTGAAATTATCTTGTTTGTTCTCCTCATCCTCCTCCTCCTCCGCCAAAAAAGGTGGTAGTATTTTGTCATGCCCTTAGCAGCAATGAAAACGTGAATAGTGACCTACTTTGTTGTGTACCACTAATTTACACAGACCTTCAACAAAACAACTATCTAGCGATAGTGACGTTTAAGATTTTTGGATTTATTGCCAGAATTGAAATGTAATTTGCTGTTAGCGAATGTTCATAAGTGCGGTAGGGCTCTTTTAATAACATAGTAACATGTCCCACTTGCGATTTTAAGACACGGTGTCGTGATGCACAGCCAAAATGTCACGCGTGTGACCAGTGCCATGATGGTGCATGTCCAACCTCATTTTAAGGATCACGTTATTCCTCGAATTACGTTAGATAAGAGTACGATAGAGGAAGACATCAGGAGGTTATAGGTCAACAGTGGACTGAAATTAATAAATTCCAAAAAATGAGTTTACTGACAAAAGTCACAAGTGAAGAGGATCTTAGGAGTTGGTGACGGAAACCTTAGTCCTTGCGTGTATGTTCTGAATGGCCTGTGAAATGAGTAAAGGTGATAATCGGTCGGCACCTGGTTATATAAAGCCTATATTTTACGGACAGCTCCACAACTCCAATATTAAAGCATAAATCCAATTGCTGTGGGGAGCGGCTGTATTGCGTTAGACACACCACTTCTCCTCTGATCACTAATTTTAAGCAACGCAACCCCAGCTAGTACTGGCATGGGTGACCGCTTGAGAACACTGGGTGTTGCTTATACCCAAAAATCGTCGTAACAGCGTAGTGTCTGTGCAGACTCTGCATTGGAACTACGCAGTGGACGGGGCTTTAATGGCCGTTGTAGTTAAAGGGCCCTAAAACGCCAAAGAAACAAAAATCTATCGGATAAAGAGTCGAACCCAGGTTTGATGAAAGGTACATACATAATCAACTACATGGAAGCTAATTAGAAATAACTATATTAGGGTGTAGTTAGGACGAGGGAGACATTTCGGGAAAGACAGTAGATGAGGTAGAGGTCGACCAACACAAACATGGGAGAACAGGTTTAACGACAGAACACGGCTGGATTGGAGGGCCAGGACTCGCAGACCTGACGCAAATATAGCCTTGTCTTCCAGATATAAACGGAACTGCAATATTTTTAACTTTAACGTATACATTTTTTTCGGGGAATCCGTGATTTTTACTTCAGGAAACCCAGGGGCTCCGCGGAACACAGTTTGGGACATACTGATGTTCAACTTTGACTCGACGATGAAGGGAGGAAGGGGAAGAGAAGGAAAGCTAACACTTCACCGTTCATTCTTGCCCAACTGCCAACTTTCTTTTCACGACTTTCCATCCGTCAGGAGCACTAGAGGTTTCCCTCTCAATAGAAACCAACCTGCGACCCAAATGCTAAAAAGATCAAGAACATTACGGCACGAACTACTGAGTCAGTAAGTGTGCTGCAAGAACATAGCTTTTATAAAGGTTTTGTTGTCATTTGCAGGGATGGAAAGGAATTGATTTAATGTCTTAGAATGACTGCTGGAGGCTGTGATGATGTTCATACAATGGTTGGCGTGCTTGTGTTCGCCCTGAAGCGCAGATTCAGATGCGAAGCATAGTTTGTTTTATTTAATTTGTTTGGAGGTTAGCAATACCTGTTCCTGTACGTTGCTATAAATAGTACTGAAGCTTAAAGGCAGCGTCGTCATGAAATCACCGTCTTATGACAGATAAATTGCGTGCTGTAGTTTAAGTTCCTGGTGTTTGTAACTGGTTGTACTACGTAGTAATTTATAATAATGGAAGTTAACATGCCGCACGCTATAGCACAGGAAGCATTGATTACATCATTGGCAGTTCGATAGCATTACCAGGCTTGGTGACGCAGGCTGGAAGAGATCTAATCTGATATCAGGACACTACCTCTGACCCAGTGCCAGATTTTTTTATGAGCTGTAGGCTGGAAAGGTGGAATGGACCTCTAAAAATTGGCCTCAAATGCCGAAATCTAATGTTTTTTTTACAATAGAGAGCCTTAAGATGGCATGTAGGCCGGGGCCTACTTGGCCTAAACGTAAGTCCGTCAGAGTACATCTGTGCCTATCTCCAACTGTAGCAACCGGTGGCGAGCACATTTAAACGGCCTATGCTTGTTATTTACGTATTATTCGCATTTTTACGCACAAGTAACGTGGTAACTCCTGTCACCATGACTATTACTTTCCTTTCCAATAGAGGACATTTTAGTTATCCTCGTGCACAAATACTCCACCTAGTAAAAATTGCACTCATCATTCCTATAAGGGCGCTTGCTTTTAAACAATATCACCTTGTCGGAATATTTACTTGGCCAGTAGCTTTTTGGTTTTTCCCATCTTGTTAAGACATGTTTCTGGGTTGACGTAAACTTGTTACTACTAAACCGACTATATTGGTCTTGTTATAGGAATTGAAGGTGTATAGAAAGTTACTCCTCTCATTTGAGGTGTGAAGGTGATTGTGCACTTAATCACAGTGTAATCGGAAAATGCAAAATGGTGCTTGTTGATATAGTGTGTTACCTTGACTCTTCTAGTGGCTCATTTTGGAGATTTTTCCTTTCACAATTATTTATTATGACTTTTCTCAGAAACCGACTGGAGGCATATAAAGTTAAGGTTTTTTTTTGACATATCGTATATCAGGATCCTTGATGTAATACTGCGTCTTCATTTGGTTTTTAATACCTGTTTGTGAAAATAGTTTCTCCACCTTAGGGCAACTGAAATGATATAGAAAAAAAAGTAATATTTACGTATGAATTTCGGTCATTGGAAAAAGCATAATTTATAGATCCAGGCGAATTGTTGGGACTAGGAACTTAGCATGGTTTCCTAACCCGAGAATAGATAACTTTTTACTGTATGGACCGTATAAACATCTGTAAGGCCGCTAGCAGACCTCATGTCATCCATAAGGCCTCTTGCGGACTACATCAACGCCCTTAAGGCACATGTGCTATAAAAAACGGCCACTGCTGCAGCTCGTGGCACGGTAGCGCTACTGCAAACGCCGTGTCTGCGCCAAGCCTATTTGATTTCAATTAGAAACGCAATCCCCAACGTGTGGTCGCTACAAGTGGCTGCGTGTGAGTGGCGAATTGCGTTAGACACATCAGTTCTCGTCTGATCCCCAGCTAGTACTGACATGGGTGGTCGCTTGGGAAAACTGGGTACTGCTAATACCCAAAAATCGTCGCATTAGTGTAGTGTCTGTGCAGTCTCTGCATAAGAACTATGCTGTGGACGGGGGTTCTAATGACATTTGTAGTTGAAGGGCCCTAAAACACCAACAAACAATAAATTGCCGTATTTATTTATTCAGGGCGCTGTTTATATTTCAGTACCTTTAATAAGGCACTCTCCACAGACAACCCAGCCAATATTCCTGTGGGTTCCAGACGCCTGGCTGGGGCGCTGTTAATTAGAATAAATACGGTATTTTGACCCGCTCGGTAACTGCGTCGGTGGTTCTAAGTTCGATACTAGACCGAAGTGGATTGGATTCTTTCGGGCGGGAGAAGCCCCGAGTGCGTCTTCCTTCGGATGAGAAGTAAATCCGAGGTCCTGTGTTGTATACGATGTCATTTGCTTGTAAAAGAACCATCTCTACTATGCAACGGGTAGATGAGGCAAAATTCCATGGTGTAGGAGCTCGCCTCCTGGCGTTGATAGAATGCCCCAACGAAGAGTAGACCAACGACAAATAAGCATAAGGGTTGCATCTTCGGTCCCCTGCCGCCTGCGGAAAAATGCCGTCCAATAGATGACCCATGTGCCCATTCAGAGCGACAAGATTCGTACATGACCCTGACATAAGCGGGGAAAGGGCTATAAGTTGTTATTTTAGTTTATTTTGATGTTCTTGTGTTTCCGGGATGACTTTCGTTTTTTACAACCTACATTTATAATTATATTGTTTATGAAATCTTTGAATGTGTATTCATTATCTCTGTAACAAATCATATATTATCCAAATACAGGAAAAGAGTGACCATATTTTTGAGTACTTTACATATTGTTTTACACATTGACCGCACTGACCGTGAAGACGTCATTCTTATTATTGTCGAAAATGTAACAAACACTTGTAACATCCTGTTATCAAGACAGCTGCTACGTACAAATTATGATGTCATATTTTATCTTTAAGGTGATTTATATTAATTTGAATAATTTACTTCTTCTGTATTCTAAAGGTCATGGAGATATTCACTGAGATGAATGTGAAGTTATTTGTTCAAGGATTGTTTTATTTTAAATGTCAATTTTTTTTCCTTGTGTTTAGGTTTTCCATATTGTAATTGGCAGGATGGATAACTGTGTTTTGTAATATTGTGTTGTTTGCTGCACTTGATGTCTGACTTTCGAAATAATGACGTGGGATAGAGTAAGATGTAAATCCAAAGTTGTTGTCCTAATTATAAGTTCCCCACTTTCTTGGTAATACCGTGATAAAATCCTTAAATATGACATGTGGTCCAAGGGTATATATATGATGATCGTCTCACAAAGCATATGTTTAAGATGCTCATTCTGTATATCTAATGACAACCTTAACGGCCATAAGTATGGAGAGTTGGGGCATATTCTTGGTTGGTTCAGTAAGACAGTATGGGCATATGCTGAGAAGAGGGGAGTTGGAGCTAGGTAGGCCCATCACGGAATTGCAGGCAGAGGTAGGTCATAATATAAACGTGGGAGGAGTAGGTTATACTGTACATTTGTTGTTGTTGTTTGTTGGAGTTTAAGGTCCCGTCAACTA
Source organism: Trigoniulus corallinus (assembly GCA_013389805.1). Lineage (NCBI taxonomy): Eukaryota > Metazoa > Arthropoda > Diplopoda > Spirobolida > Trigoniulidae > Trigoniulus > Trigoniulus corallinus. The sequence continues at coordinate 16,376,038 of JAAFCE010006949.1, read as the reverse complement.
CAAGGTCATTAGAGACCCGTCCACTGTATAGTTCTAATGCCATATACTGCACAGACCCTACACTAATGCGACGATTATTGGGTATTAGCAGTACCCAGCTTTCCCGAGCGACCACCCATGTCAGTACTAACTGGGCTTGCGTTGCTTAACTTCAGTGATCAGACGAGAACTGGTGTGTCTAACGCAACTCGCCACTCCCTATACTGTACAATGGGGACATGGTAGTACGTAGGGTTGACAGGTACATGATTGGGAATGGGAGGGAATTGTGGACCGCGAGTTTATAATCGCCCCTATAATATTTTTAACTTTGAATGCCTATAATTTGAAAGCTTTTTGGAGATGGGACACAGTGTGGGGCATACTGCTATAGACCCGACCCCCCCCTGCCGTAAGTGAAATAATGGCATGATGTTGATCTTCCCTAGAAATATATGTAATTGCCCTTGATAATAGTTGATAATTGTAAGATTTGAATAGTCATAGAGACGCACGAAATTACGGTTGTACTGATTTCCTGGATTATTCAGTCAGTTCTGTTCCACTTCCATGTAAACGGTGGTGTTGTAAACTTTGCACTGGCTGGTTCTCTTGTTATCATCAAAGTATTTATTTTTATATCTAATTAATCATTCAGGTTATAAAACTCAATAAAAAAGACGGATGAAATATTCATTTTACGGATGCAATTGACTGATAGTGTAACCACTTAGGTAACCCCCATTGCAACTACCACTTGATATTTACGTCAAATAACTGACTACATCGTGCCAACAGGTCCTCATAGTCAAAGAAGATCCTTGATAAAATCTTTATAGTTTAGCAATTTGAAATTCTTATGTGATGTCCACTAAAATTACTAATTGAAGACCAAAATGATTTGGGACATGATCACGGAGTGTGACATCATGTCAAGTATTCAACCTATTTCTTTGCGCGGTTGTTTTCCGAAGATTGTTTGAATGGCACCCTTAATTGGTTATTTCATCATTTAGCCTACTACGTGGAATTGTAATATTTTTATCGTGGTCAACGTCAACATTTTTTCTGTGCATATTGTTTCCGTTCCGGTCGGCTATTCATGCAATGGAAAATAAATATTTGCTTCAGAGCTGCGGTGATTATATGATTACTTTAAATTGAAACGAGGAGGAAAGGTTCTTCTTTGACCATTAGAAAGTGGTCATTTTTGGAGCGTAGCGTCAAACCGCGTAATTGTCCTGCATCAGTGCCATGACATTTGAAGGAGTATGGTTTTCCCCACACGTCATTAACCGCTATTTTAGTGAGGTCTGCACCGGTTCTATCTTAAAGCACCTCATGTGCATCTCTTGTTCCTCAACGGATGAATTTCATGGAAGAGACCTTTTTTCGCTTCTGGATTCTGGTGAAATTCTGTGGGAATTCGGATTCTTACGTTTTACTGCAGAGCTCTCACGGAGCAACTGCAAAAGTTTTGCCCTTGCTGCGTGGTAAAACGTTTATAATGATAACGTCGGTTTTGAGGCCCACTCCCAGGCTTTAGAAGATTGTCCCTTGCAGGTCTGAACTTGTAGTCAGATAGGCCTACACTCTGCTACGTTACCCAAACTTTGAGAAAGTCGATTGGTGGAGCGAGTTATGTTTGGTGAGATATGAAAGGGTTCATTAAATAAGGAAAAAAAGTGTTTAACAAAGAATGTTAAGCCACTGTTATCTTCGTGTCTAGTCATAAGGTACAGTATTAAGCAACTCCTAACCCTTTTCCCGCCCATGTCAGTGTCGGGTACCCATCTTGTCCCTCTGAATGCACACAAGGGCGATATATTAGACAGTGTTTTTCCACAGCCGGTTGCTGACCAAAGCTGCAACCCCTATGCTTATTTATCGTCGGTTTAGTGTTCATTGGGGGATTCCACCAACGCCAGGGCGCGAGCTCCTACACCTGGAAATTTTGCATACATCTTTTGATATATCTTTTGCAAAGGATGTGTCCATCCTGTTCGGTTTTCTTTTGTCCTTCCACCTGCGACCAATTATTATAATAGTTATTCCAATCTTGAGATTTTTCTAGGAATTGCAGCCCAATCTAGAGGATTACTGCGACCTCAACTTGAGAATTGGTGGGGGATGGTAGTGTGAAGTAATGGTCGATCTTACAATTAATCGACGTCTTTTTCTTGCATTGCAACACCCGCACCAGTCTGAAGCAACCCCGTAAATTAAATGTTTGTGTGGCTTTCCTCATTAATGGGCATATCATACGATTAGCAGAATCATATTTTCTGGGTCAAGGGACGAAGGCAACCTTGACGAGATTTCACATTTTCATTTTTGTCTTTCATGTACCTACCTGCTCATACGTAGATGAAGATAGGTTGCAGTTATTTGTTGCTAATTTGCTCAAACTTCGGCCTCAGTCTTTAATGTGTTTCTTGAAGAATGCATTGCGTTATCATGAGTGGGTATTGTTGTTCAGTGAACCATCTCAAGGTCATAATTTCGTTCAATTTCTTCCTCGCCTGTCATCGTATGACGTTATAAATTGATTGTGTTTGGTGGTGGTGGTAGCTATCATGTCTTTGCAAGAGGCTGTTTTTGAAGATGAATAATGGAAAATGAGTTACTGATTGCTTGTTATCTTTTTATCACCTTGACTCTGGGATTTTCATTTATTCCTATGATGTTTTGACGTCATTATTGTAAAAAATCTGCGATTCTTTATGTTAATAAACCGTCTTTTTATTTTTGGGGAATTACGTCTTTCTTTTGTTGAATTATTGGCCAATTTCTTATTTGATATTTCTTTAATTGTTGGCGAGTGTTTTGATTCTAGGTGAACTGGAAGGGTTAGAATTCCAGCTTCTTAATTTTAGTTGATTTGTAAATCAACAAATAATGGTTAAGTTGACTACTGTGGAGACGTCCAGCGAATTTTTCTGTTGTTGTTTGTTGGTGTTTTAAGGCCCTTCAACTAAAAAAGTTCATTAGAGCCCCGTCCACAGCATAGTTCTTATGCAGAGACTGCACAGACACTACCCTAATGCGACGATTTTTGGGTATTAGCAGTACCCAGTTTTCCCAAGCGGCCACCCATGTGAATTTTTCTGTCATGTGGTTAGTCTGTTACTAAAGACACAGTCTTACCTTCGTTTTTAGGCAGTATTGGAAGAATGTACGATGGTCCTGGGACATAGTCCTATTTTATTGAAGCTGTTGACCCATATTTCTCCCCAGAGAGTGAAACATACTGATTAGCCTCTCGTATGCCCTCTCACTTTTGGTTCTGCAACCATCACATTGACTACCTAATTGTGACGTACTTCCACATCCTTTCACTTGTGTCACGAGACCAGTTTTGTAAGTTCAATCCAGGTCCTGGCTTGTGGCTTGTTTCGGGCAAAAGGGTAGCATTCGTAATTTTTATACTTAAGAAAGACTTACTTAAGACTTCTGAGGCTTATTCAGAAAAATGTATTTTATTTTCAAGGACTCGGTTGGAGATTTAACGTTTCAGTTTGTATTGTTTTGTTTGCGACTGATGAGTAGTGAGAAAAGGTGGATCAGCAATGAGGAAATAAATCTAAAGCTTCAAGATGTGCATTAATGTATTTATCTTAAGAGATTGCTTTTCCTCCTTTTCTTCCTTTTCCTTTTTGAAGTCGGTTATTATAGCAGAAACAAGGTCATAGAAAATGTATTTGATTTGATCAGTCGAAACTTGTGAAAATGGAGAGGATGGTGGGGGGATTTCTTACGAAAATTACGACTGTGATTTTCATCCCATCTGACCGCCCTTGCTCCATGATTGAAACTCTGAAAGGTACACCCCCCTTTTATTATCATTCTGGTCCATCTATGTTACTAAAACCTGCCTTAAGTATTCCCTGTTGCTTAAGATTGCACAATTTACTATCGACATTAAGATGCAAATTGTTATATTATTGATTTGTGATGTTTTGAGGTTTCACAGCTTTGTGGGGGGAACATAAGTTGTTGCTGAAGTATAAAGGTAACATTTATCCGCCTGGATGCCACACATCAAATATGGGTGGTGGGTAATAGCGTCAACTCTTAAGATATTTTATATAGGAGAGGATAAGGAGGTATGAAGACTTGCAATTGTTTTGCGATCCATTCGAGATACTTCTTGTACATAAAATTTATGTCGTATTTAATGCAAGTTATAGTCTTTAGGAACAAATGATTTATAAAACTGGAGGCAATTTCTGCTTGAAAGCGCTTGACTTTATTCTTAATGCTGCCAACTGTCGGTTTACAGACAAGTTCCGTTCAACGACGTTATTTGTAACATATATCTTGCAATCTATAAAGTATCATAATAATTTCCTGATACTGTAGTTCTAAATCGGAGTTGATATATAAGGCCCACTGCATCCTCTAAACACATAAGTATCACCCTCCCCCTCTCCCTACCCTTACGGAGAAAATGGGTTTGTTTGTGAACGAGGATGAATTATGCATTCTACACGTTTGATATTTCAAAATTTATCTATTGGCAAATTTGAGAAATTTTGTATGAGTTGGGACGTTTGTTATAAAGGGGAAGGTATATAATGTAAAGACCCCAATATATAGGCCTACACGCTTGGTTTTATCTTCAGTTCTAACTATTCAGTTAAAACTGTACAGTTAGGCAAGGCGCAAAATGAGGCCGCAACGTGACGCAGCCCTGCGAAATTCTGCTAGCAGGCAATCACTGTTACGTTGAAAGTCATTTTAGTTGCCGCAAATTGCAAACCAGTATGTTGAAAAACTGCGATTCAATGTGCGGTGATTGCCTGCTAGCAGAATTTCGCAGGGCTGCGTCACCCTGCGGCCTCATTTTGCGCCTTGCCTTAGATCGTTACGTGTGTGGGGAAATGTCATCCACTCTACATTTAAAATTTTTGAACTGAAGATATTTTGGAGTGGCAAAAAATTTAACTGTGCAGTTGAACTTAACTTCACGTGTGTGTGGCGTATATCTTCAGTCCAAAACTGTATAACACAGTAGGGGGTATCCATAAAGGACGTCACGGTATTTTACCAAAGACTGCACTGAAGGTTAAAATCTATAATCAAAGAAAGGTGACGTCCACTAGTCATGACCTCTCCCCGCCCCTATGTCACTTATTGTCCAACATTGCATTACCCCCTCCCCCATAAAGCTGACGTCCTTTATGAATGCCCCCGTAGTTCAGGAGGCATAGTGTGTGGAGCTGTGCGTGTAGCAAAATTCTCAGAAGTTTGAACTGTGAGTGTGTGGCCAAATCTCTGAAGATAAAACTGGTCGTGTATGGGGGTCTTTAGACTTGCCGTTATCGTTCGGTTATTTAGTTATTTTTTTTTTTAAATAAAAAAAAACGTTTGAATATTTTAAAATTCATTCTATAATTTAAAAAAAGCATTGTTTAATTAAAAATCTGTTTGTTTTCTTATTTCAGAAAATGGCGATTACATAGAAAAGTTGTTATGTTACCAAAAGAAACACCGTGCCCTGGAGTCTCCGTTATAAAACCTTTATTAGGAATTGATACTAATTTGTTTAGTAATTTAGAAAGTTTTTTTACAACTACGTATCCGTTGGTAAGTATTGTTCAGTATTTTTTTTTTATAATTTTGAGTGAAGATGTGCCTTTTATTCATCACTACTGTACGGCATCACAAACAAGGGAACCTCACGATATGATCAAAACATTTGCTGATAGTGACCATCACCATTCAATACCCCAAAACACAAAATTTCAGCTGCAGACTGCCAATACGGACGAAATATAGCCTCGCCAAAAAAAAACCCAAAACTTCATCAGAAAGTATAGAAACAGTAACAAAATGGTTAAAATGAGATAATAATAATTTTTTTGCAATGAAAATGCTAACCACTGTTACATTTTTGTTGTTCCTTGGTGTTTTAGGGCGCTTCAACTACAAGGTCATTAGATTCCTATCCACTGCGTAATTCTAATGCAGAGACTGCACACACACTACACTAAGGCAAGGCGCAAAATGAGGCCACAGGGTGACGCAGTGTGACGCAGCCCTGCGAAATTCTGCTAGCAGGCAATCACTGTTACGTTGAAAGCCATTTTAGTTGACGCAAATTGCAAACCAGTATGTTGAAAAACTGCGATTCAATGTGTGATGATGATTGCCTGCTAGCAGAATTTCGCAGGGCTGCGTTACGCTACGTCACCCTGCGGCCTCATTTTGCGCCTTGCCTGATGAGACGATTTTTGGGTATTAGTGGTACTCAGTTTTCCCAAGCGGCCACCCATGTCAGTAGTAGTTGGGGTTGCGTTGCTTAACTTCAACCACTGTTACAAATTGCATAAAATGTGTAGTCCGGGGCCTTCTACGGCATTCATTGATTGAAAATTTACACATTTTATGCAATTCGTAACTGTGGTTAACATTTTCAATGAAATAAAAATTGATATTACCTCATTTCAACCATTCTGTTACTGTTTCTATACTTTTCTGTTGAACTTTTGGTGTTTTTTTTTTTTTTTTGCGAGCCTAATTTTCGCCCCCCTATTGGCGGTCTGTAGCTGAAGTTTTGTATTTTGAGGTATTGAATGGTGGTGGTTGCTTTCAGCAATCGTTTTACTCATATCGTGAGGTTCCCTGGTAAATATTAACACAGATGTGATATTGTATATAGAGAAGAAGACAGTGGGTTTCTAAGGCATCCACCATCACATTTGTTCCGTAATTTTTGTGCCCAAGTTGTTGAGAGCTGTCTGTCCAATGTCGGGATTGATGATAATTGTGATTCTAACCTGCCCACCCTACTTAATGATCGCCTTCATATATTTCTTTCATGCTTGCACATAATCTAGAGTCGTGATGTTGTGCGACCCATCCTTTTCGTCATAATCATAATAATTTGATGAAAGGTAGATTCTTAATAGGTTGAAAATCGATTATCCATTTAGGTGTCTTTTAGATGCGAAATGGGAATAAATAATCGATATGATGTATTAGGAAAACCATTTTATAGCTGATTGTTGTCTTTTTTTAAATGTGACTTTTAGTCATCTTTTTTGTTAACTAGGACAGAGTTGAACTAGGGTGTGGCCTGTTACTCTAATTTGATAATGGTGTTATCACGAAATATATGCTGTAAATCTGCTTTTCTACGACGTACATTGAGTGACCATTTGAGATTGCATCTTTAATTGTGTGAAGCTTCATATTGGCATAGTTGTTTCATAGTATGTGGAAATTTGTTGGAAGCAGTTCTTGGAAAATAATTTTATCCTCTGTTTTCAGATTTTTCCTCCACTTTTTTAATACTAATTTCAGGCTTATTACTCATAGCTGTGGTTTTCTTTCACATTGGTTATCTTTGTCATATTTTTGAGCACTAGGAAGTTTGACGTATTAAAATTCGTATGCCAAATGACACCATGCAAAGGATCTGCAATGATAGTTTATGTTCTGAAAGGGCTCTCAGTAGTATTTCATTCTTCACTCACCCAGTACTCATAAAGGGCTATAGTCTACTGTCCCATTCACTACTCTCGTTACCTTATCGGTTTTATGCTGGATAGGGAGAGAACGAGTCCATGGACGACTCCCTTATTGAGATATCAGACGGACACCAGACGACGTCATCCTCTCATTATGACTGCGTAAACTCTTGAGGTCCCACTCCGCGTTTATTAGGAGGCTTTTAATGGATGGGTACATTGCACAATATCCTGTTAGGTACATTGCAGACAGGTGAATTTGCCGGTATTCAGTGCAGTTTGGTCGCGGACTTCTTCTAAGTGTTTTATGTAGGTCATCCTCTACATTTTCATAACTGGCTATGTTTACCCACTCCTTCCCTCTCTCCTCTATTGCCGCTGTCTACTTCACTTTTTTTCCAATGCCTTCTCGGTGAAGTTTTATTTTTTGTAAGCAGTTTTTCTTAGCGGGTCATGCCAATTTTGATTGCATAGACTAAGGATGCCTCGTCGAAATTACTGCCGATGTTTAGCAACCTTAGTTGATGTTCAATAGAAATAACTAGGCCCAACTGCAGTAACTATAATTAGTAAGTCAAGCGTTTTGTCAATTTTTCGTTCGCTAGTGACCACAAAAAACGACTATCTGTTGTCAGTGGTGTTTAGCACATTAAAATTAATTTTTTTTATGCTGAGAAAGTGATAAGAAAAGGTACTGTTAGGTGTTATTAGTATTTTTCAAGGCCACGTTATATAGAGGTGATGTTGATTTATTCTATCTACATTCACTACTTTTTTGATAGCTCTTTGTACTGATGAACCTCCCTGCATCCGGGCAAGCCATTAAACCAAGGTTGAATGTACTTCTAAAGGAAGGGTTAACTTAAGAACTCCAGTGATGCTCCCTTCATATGCTGATAAATCTCTGCATATGTTAATTATAAACTTTCCTCCTAGTAAGACTGTACAACGTGGCTGTGACCTTCGCACAATATAGCTGTCTTACTAATTACCGTTCCTACTGAGCCGTTCGGAGGCCAAAGACCGTACGGCGGGCGTATTTGAGTGGTGACCAGTCGAGCTGATCACTTTGAGGTCCCCTTTTTCGACAAGTCGATTAGGGAGGGTAGTGGACAGTGAATGAATGTTCTTCCACAAAGGTCAGTAGGCAAATGTGGTCGTCTAGCCAGTTCTACTCCACCTGTTTATCATGATAACTTGAAGGATACAGGTGTTATCCTGACCAAAACTTGTTCACTCCATCTTTTGTTTGCAGTTCCATACAGGTTTCGATGCAGAATTTGTGCGTAGACGAGTGGAATTTCCAGGTGTCTAGGATCTTGCACTCTTCAATATTGGGGAACTAACATTCCCACTAATAATAGTTATATATCGACGGTTACTTCACAAAAAAGTAAATAGTTGTTTAACACTTAATGACCGACTTAACCCCTTTTGTGTGCTACTTAATGAACTTAAGTGAATAAATTACCCAGTGACTTAATTTATAGTTTTCTTCTTTAAAAAGGTTATGACTGTGGCACGAATTTTCAGGCACTCTGGGTCTCATTATAAATTCAAATGTTTCACTGGCTACCACTGTGACCATTACACACAGCCCCGCTAGCTCTTTTCAGAACTACTCATCCCAAAAGTGTCCTGTAGAAAGATATATTCCGATTATTGTTTGTGTGGAAAGCAACTAGTATCAAGTGAATTTTATATATTAAATGTGTACCTGAATATTAGCTTTTTCGCTATCTCGTAATTGAAAAAATATTTCATCTAACATATGTACTTTCTTCCTGTCATAATTTACGAAAGAAACAATGATTTTCACGTAGTCATCTGTTCGACCTCTTTTTTTTTCTTCACTCACTCCTCTTTTGACCTCATTTTAAAGGACGGCTTCAACGGTTTGATTTGGTTTTCGTGTTTAAAAAGAGGACGTTAACTTTGAGTGAATCTGAATGTAATAAGTAGTTGAGTGAAAAGGAAAACTTTCACCTGGACAGGTAATAATTTATTGTTTATTAACTAGAGCTAAACGTAGTTAGAGAATCTTAAAAATGAAAAGTTAATAAAATCGCCAGTGGCGACTGGCATATGCTTCTCAGGTAAAAGATAAGTATCTAAAAGACGACAAAATAACGGTATGATGGTACGATGATCAAGTTCACTCTACTATAATTTGGAAATATTAGGGCTGTAAGTATAGCAATGACGAGTGGTGAGAAATATTCTTATGTGCTGGATGTGCTGAGCCTTTGTCCAGTTTGCTGTTACATACCAATGGGAGCGGCGAGTTGCGTTGGACACACCAGTTCTCGTCTGATCACTGAAGTTAAGCAACGCAAGCCCAGTTAGTACTGACATGGGTGGTCGCTCGGGAAAGCTGGGTACTGCTAATACCCAATAATCGTCGCATTAGTGTAGTGTCTGTGCAATCTATGCAGTGGACGGGTCTCTAATGACCTCGTAGTTGACGGGACCTTAAACTCCAACAAACAACAACAACAAATACAGACCAATGGATGGACAGTGATGGTTTCTTCGTCAGATCAAGATGCAGATTTTTGTCTCTTGTTGGACACAGGGTTTTTAATATGCCTTCTGTCAGAGTAATCCAAGTGACTATTCAATTTCCAGGTGGTCTAGAGTCCACTGGTGGTCCACTGTGATTTAAAAGAAACCTGCTGTTTTGACAACACTTGATATTCAGAGTCGTTAATGCTGCATAATTATTGAGATTTGACCTCAATCCGTTTTCAAGTGCTGAAAAATCTCTAGCTGGAATTCAGATTGATACATTTGAGCTGTAAATAAAGATGAAATTTCACAAGAGTTCAGCATGCTTACAGTTATCACACTTTACCCTTAGATATTCACAACTGGTTATACAGGCCTTGCTGACATGTAGCCACTTTTGGAAAATTTAGAATTAATTAGATTTCTTTAATACGACCCTCTTTGGGATAATCTTTGTGTTCACTGTTTCGTTAACGAATCGGAATTGACAGGAATGACGGTGGTCTAACTCCTTCTAGGTTTGTGAATAAGTCCCGATTTTCCAATTACCGGTAATAATGATTGCATTAACAAAATGTTAAAGGTAAATTTTGTCCCTAGATTCCTGCTGGCTTCTTTCCCTATTGGTTCCTACCCGGACAACTTCGTTGTCACGGTGCTTGAATATTGAGAAATTGGGCGCTCATGCTCGACCTTGACTTTGTTCCATAGCCAGGATAAGAACTACTTGGGGGATTACTGGAGGCTTCCAAGTGAAGGTTGGGGTGCACCATGGTTCAGCACTAAGTCCACACCTTTTCATTCTGGTTATAAACTGGCTGCTGACTGGAGTAGAGTAATGAGCGAGCAACATAGTGCATGGTATTCGCGGGCGATGTAGAAAAATTTGGTAACTACAAAGAGGAAGTAGAAAAGGGTCGAAACGATATTAGAGCAGCGATAGAAAGAAAGGGGCCTAAAGGTAAACATTCTGAAGACAGGGTATATAGCTTTCAGTTGGGAAGGACAGGGAAATAATGGTGACGTACTCCGTGGAGGCGAAGTAGTGAAAATGGTGCAGAAGTTCCAGTACCGAGAATCACGCATGGGATCAGTGTAAGGTAGATGAAATGGAGACAAGCAAATGAGATCCTATGTGTTCGGAGGGCCCCAATAAAGTTAAAGCGCAGATTGTACAGGTCTGTGGTTAGGCCAGCTCTGCTATTTGGATCAGTGTTGGACAGTGAGAAAGAGCCACGTAAATAGAATGTAAGTAGCCGAGATGCGAATGCTGCGGTACATGAGTGGGGTGTCGAGAGCTGATAGAATTAGGATTGAGTATATTACAGGTAGCCTGTGGGTGGGGGACATCGCGGAAAAAATGAGGGAGAGTAGATTGAGGTGGTATGGACGTGTAATGAGAAGAGGGGAGGAGGAGCTCGTTAGGTCCATTACAGGAATGCAGGTGGTTGAAAGCACCCGGGGCACGGGGAGACCAAAGTAGACGGGAGCAGGTTGGCCAAAAAGGATATGGTAGTTGTGTTGTGGACGGGGACCTGGTGGGAGATAGGCGAGAGTAGAGGGCTAGAACCCGCAGACCCGACCCTGCTACATGCGGGATATGGTTATGATAATGTAATCCGTGAGATTAGTATAGGATGGATAAAATGGAGACAGGCAAACGGGATCCTATGTGATCGGGGGGTCTGAATAAGGTTAAAGGGGAGATTCTACAGGTCAGTGGTTAGGCCAGCTATGCTTTATAGATCAAGAGTGTTAGTGCGAAAGAGCCAGGACAATAGAATGAGGGTAACTGAACTCGGTAATGAGGGTAACTGACTCGATGCCGAGAGTAGATAGTTAGGAATGAGTGTATTAGGGGTGGTTGGTTTGGGGATGTGGACATGGCGGAAAAGATGAGAAAGAAGGAGAGCGGGTTAGGGCCATCACAGTAATGCTGGTTATTGGACGCACCCGGGGACGAAGAAGACTGAAATAGACGTGGGAGCGGGTTGTACCTAGGGATGTGATAATGTGGGGTTGATGAGAACCTGGTGGGAGGTAGGCGGGAGTGGAGGGCCAGAACCCGCTGACCCGACCCTGCCACAGGGGGGGATAGGGGTGTGATGGTAATAATGATGATGCTTGACCTTGATTGAGGTGGGTACTGACTTTCGAAAAACCTCTTTCTATAACATATGGAAAAGGTGTATGTAGACGACTTGCATAGATATGGCCTTTAGAACTGATAACATGACATAAAGTACAGTAATGTGATATAAACGAACATCCTTGTTGACGTTGATGATAAGCGTCGATCCCCTCTTGGAGTTCACCTCCAAGAGATAGCTGGATGCTTAAGGTCGTTTGGCAATTGTAAATAAGGCGCGTTCTCACTAGTCAAGTTTTGTTGTCCAATTGTAGTTGTTCAACAAAAGTTGAACATTACTTGAATCAATTTTCGTTCACACATTTCAATAGAAACTGATCAGCAGTTTCATTGTACAAATGGGGTTTCAGTTACATTACAAATGGGGTCAAAAGGAGTTGTGTGGATAACATTGTATTTTGGTTGACCCCCAATTGGTCCACTCCTCTGACGGGTCCACTTTTGTATAACTACAAGGGCCTTAAACAAAAGACCAATTGTTCACTTGAAGGGTAATGGTGAATGACTCACCACTTGATCAACTAAAATGTTGATCAACTCGATTGAAACATAGGTTCCCACTACAGTTTTCATGCAAGTTTTGTTGAACAACTACAATTGGTCAACAAAACTTGACTCGTGAGAACGCGCCTATAGATAGAAATGCAATCAACTTTCATATTGAAGCCGTCCACTGATGAGGTCCTTTGAAGACATCGGAGAAGGGCATGTCATGAAATATTTGAAAATCTCAGAATTTACTGCAGAAAGCAATACAGTAAAAGTAAATACAGTAACTATCTTACTCTCTGCATAAGGCAAGCTGCCTGGCGAAAACATGTAAGCAATTCCTGAGTAGAATTGCATCTAAGACGTAACTCACAATTCGGTGCGAACCACTGTTTTTCAATGCGGTCCGATATGAGTATGAAAATGATCAAAAGCAGCGGATACCGAATATTGACACAGTGTAATATGCCATGGTGAATGCCTAAAAAGCTGCCTAATCACTCACCTTAACTCATCCTCATGCCAATAAAAAAACTTAAAAAAAAATTCATGAAAAACCGAAAATTCTAATTTTTATGAATTGCCCTTATCAGATGACCTGAAATACCCGCCGCAGTTGAAGGCTAATCTTATTATTGAGGCTTATATCCATCATAATTGCTGAGCTTGAATGAGTTTCTGTCTATTTATCTTTGAGGCTCGCGAAATGTCTTAACTCTTTGACCAAGATGCCATGTGATGCTAATAAGGTTAGGTATGCTGATTCTGTTTTCAGATCTTGTCTGATAATGGCTTATTTGTACTGTATATCTACACTAAACATCTTTGATTGATATAACGATGTCTTTCTTATTATTTCAGTTTGAATTGTTGTTTTGCATTCAAGAAGAAAGTGATCCGTCGATAATGTTAGTGAAGAGGCTAATGGAAAAATATCCAAAAGTGGATGCTCGAATATTTATTGGTGAGTTGAGACATGGCGTCTTTCAGTTGTCGCCATTTAATATGATATATCGCTTTATTTCTAGTTTACTTTAGCCCTTTTAACTCTGCCTATAATCACCTCATCAAGTATATAAGATGTGGCGATAGTAGATCTTAGAAATGAATGACCCTCTGTTGGCTATTTCTTGCCGGCTTCCTTACTATTATTCAATTTTAACAATGTCTTTATCCCATTAACAAATTGTATTAATGTGATCCATATAAGGATGCCCTAAAATGCTTTTATGGAGCATCGCGGCTCCAGCATTGTTCTCCAATAAAATTAATTTTCCTAACGAATACAAGGGCGCTTATTTTGATGACACCAATTCTCGTCTGATGACTGAAGTTAAGCAGCGCAACCGCAGTTAGTACTGCAATGGGTAGCCGCTTGGGAAAACTGGGTACTGCTAATACCCAAAAATCGACATTAGTGTAGTGTCTGTGCAGTCTCTGCATAAGAACTATGCTGTTACGGGGGTTTAATGCCCTTTGTAGTTGAAGGGCCCTAAAACACCGACAAACAACAACAATGAAGTTGCCTATTTTCCGCTTCTCCGTAAAGGAAATTTCCTTCGAGCCTAAAATGGTGACTTTTGTTGGCTGCTTTGTAACGTGTTTTGCTGTGAACATTTGCAGTCCTAACCAAAGTGGCCTGGGCTCTTTCAGGTAGGTCGGGTGGAAACCTCATGTAGAATACCCTTGCTCCTAAAATCACTCGTTCTCATGGGGGGGGGGGGGGGGGGGGGGGG